>CM068959.1:63009612-63031192 GCA_035128595.1 Eptatretus atami | reverse complement strand
GAAGGAAAGGACAAACATGGACAGGTTGGAAATCGACAAATAATTTATTAATAATAAAATAAATAAATAAGAAGAACTTTTTATTTGCTGAGGTAAATAAATAATTTCAAGGCAAAATCAATCAAAATGCCTGGAAAGAGAGAAAGAGCAGATGCTTATCGGGGGTCGACTTACTTCCAGCTAAACACAGACATGGGTACCCACTCGAGCATTCGGGGGAGGGGAGGGGGAGAATCGTCTCGCTCACCAGAAAGTCGTCCGTGAAGCGAAAAGATCCTGAAAATGCGTGCGTGCGTGTCACGTCCGTCGCCAGCACCCAGCTTTGCCGTGCACCCTCTCGCGGGGCAGCCTTGAACGCCAGTCGACGTCTGGAAGGCACCGAGATTGTCCGTCGCGGGTTTAGACCCTGGTGTTGTTGGTGATCGACCCGTGCCTCACTTGTTGGCGGCACTGCTCACACCCACACGTGCACCACACGCTCGCTTGCCGAAGCACTGGAAGGGTGAATTGTCTCTTCGGCGCTGGTTAGACACCCGCTACTTGGTCGTTTCTCTCGCTCTTTGCTTTTTCCTCTCTGGACTTTTTCTCTTCAGACTTTTTCTTCTCAGAACATATCTCTTTCTCTTCAGGACATCTCTCTCCTCTCAAAACTTCCCTCTTTCGCTTTTACCTCACTTTTTTAGATCTCAGAATGTCTCTCCTCACAGAATGTACCTCACGCTTTCTCTCGCTCATTTTTTATATTCCCGGGCCGTCTCCGCGGGGTGCCGTCACACCAAGCTCACCGCGCCCCACTGGGGCACAGTTACCATGACGACCCGTGCGCTCTCAAAAAAAGGCGGGCGTCGGAGCTCGTGAAAGAATGTTGCTGAGGAAAAAATGAGGGCGGGCTTCAGAGCTCGTGAAAGAAATGTGTGTGAACGTGTCGGTCGTAAAGAAAAAAGCTTCCCATAAGAGAGGGGATCTATCCTTTACCCTTCTTGAGCACTCACATTTAAGATCCCATTAGACGTGGGGATGGGCTAATCTGAACATAATTTAAGGAAATAACTGTCTGAGGATCTGGATGTGTGGATGCATTCATCAGACCAGATTCTGAAATCCGTAACAATAATATTATATATATATATATATATATATATATATATATATATATAATATATATATATATATATAATATATCAACTGGTCAAAGTTTTAGAACACCCCCATTTTTCAGTTTTACTAAAATTTAAACAGTTTCAAGTCCAGTGAATAACCTGAAGAGGTACAACAAGCTCGTGGTAAACTGCAAGAGGTTAAAAAAAACAAAGTTTAGGTTACCAAAAACTGAAAAATAATGTAAATCTCAGAGATGTTAAAAAAGGCCCTTTTCAGGGAACAAGTAGCAACTGCAGATGTTCTGCAGCAATGGAAGTAAATTAAGCCTTGAAAGTTGATGCAAACAATTTCGACAGGTGTTCTAACTTTTGTTGATTAGTTACAAACCCTCTGTCTGTATGAAAGCAGTGTTTGAACAGACTGTGTTGCTCCACCCTCCGAAGCAATATTTTGACAATATTGCACTGCACGAAGTAGTATTTTGCTATCATAATGGACATATTGCTATATTGCTGTGCACATGTCATGTAGTATATCGGTTCGTAGTCCACGCGAACATTGTACCCTTTTTTTTTTTAACGTCCGTTTTTTATTTTACCAGGTTTGCTTTGATTCCCTGCAGAGCACCTTGTGAATCCTCCCAAAATAGACACACAGATCTGGCAGACACTATGGAGAGGAAGTCCCTCTGGGGGACAAGGCGTGAGGTGTAGCAGTGAATGCATTAAATCGGATAGCTCAATGAAGCTGGTAAATTTTGGCACGTTCCTCAATTTTTCGTTCACTCTATATAATTCTACAAGCAGTTGAAAATTAGATAAGTTTCATGCTTTGGAAATTTCACATTTTCTTGTGTATGTGTGGAGGAGGGAACATAGCCTTGCTTGCTTAAAGTAAATAGGTATATCGGCTTTGTTATAAAGACTCGTTAATTCTTTAAATTATCAGATTTCACAACAGATTCCGACAATTATTTAGTCCGGACGATATTTCTTCCTCAAAATTTTTTTTTCATCCAACCTCCTAATATGAATAGGACAGTACTTACAAAAGCGATGTTGTATTCAGCGATTTGAGGCTATGATGAACAGGCATTCAATAATATGAGTGAGGAAAGTGAAAATAAACTTTATCGTTAAAAAATCGTTGTGGCCTCTTCCAAATCGCAAGGTTGAGCAGGCCGAAAAACAGGGCGGCTTCAAATCCCAGCGAGGTTACCCAGGAAACACCTAAATCGAGGTGGCTGAGGATCACCTGATGAAGGATATAATTGAATAAGGCCATTAATTATCTTCAAAAGGGTGTTTTAATTTACCCAAACACCCAATTTTCAGTCATGCACTTCCTTGGAGTTTTCTTGTAAAGTTTCAGGCTGCTAGGTTTTATGGTTTTGGAGTTATGGAGGAGATTCACACTCTCTCTCTCTCTCTCTCTCTCTCTCTCTCTCTCTCTCTGACATTTATTAGTGTAGATATTTATATATATATATGTATATGTGCCCAGTTACAAAAAAATGTTAAAAAAAAATCAACTTGTGGAACAAGATGGACTGAAATTTGTATGACTATTCCTACCATGTGATGTTCATCAACATTTTGAGAAGCTGCAGAAGCAGTTGCAGCAACCAGAGGAGACTGCAGCATTGACAGTCTCAAGGAGTTGCAAAGCTCGGAGGGAAGTTGAACCCTTGCCTAGGAGAGGTCCAGGCAATCCATGCCACTCAGATAGATACATTTATTGGCACAGACAAAAAAATACTCAAGTCGCAAATATGTTGGAATGTACAAGGTAAAGAAAGGCAGCATATTATCATCATGGAATTAGCAAAGTGAGCTGATAGTTTAAACAGCGATTGCCAAAGTTCTCCTGTTTTAACAGCTTCTGACTCACCGTGCTTGACGGGCCCTTCTGTTGGATTTTGTATGGTTTGTATTTCGTCTTTGAGGTTTTTCCCGTCACCTTATCCTTGTACCTTTGGAACGAAATATGCTTTGGGAAGGAATATGGGAATGAACGAACAAACAAATTTTATATCATACAAGTGCAATAGGAGTAAACGGATATTCAGTCCACATTCCTTTTTGTGAAACAACATTCTTGTAAACAAAAAAGGTCATAAAATTGCAAACATACAGTATTAGTGTAGTTGTATTTGAAATGAATATATATTTTTAAACCGCTGCAAGTTTAATTGATACAGAGATTAATTCTCCCGGAAGTTCGGGAAGACATAAATAAGGCAGAGGGGAGCGCAGAATAAAGAACATTGCGATGAACAACATCAGCATGAGCAATGCAAGTTGGAGACAGAGTTTAATATAATATGGATTCTTGACAATAGAAAAAGTTCATAGGTAGGATGGTGATGCAACCAAACTTAAAAGACTGAAAATAAGAGACAGAGAAATGACTGGGGAGGTTGACAAAGAAATAGAAATGAGTGGAAAGCTTTGAGTTGGTGATGATAACATAAAGGAGTTACTGTATGCAGGATGTGGGTGGGCAGAGGGCAGAGTAGGGTGCAAAGAGTGTTTGGAGGAGAGGGGTGGGAGAGTTGAACACCAGAATAAATGTGGAAGACGACAAGGTTATGAATCTGTTTGTGGTGAGCAAAAAGCAGGTGCTGTTGCACAACTTCTTGCTGAGACTGTCACAGACTGATTCTGCCAACTGCAGGCAGGACACAACAGCACCGTCCCAACAGTCAGGGAACTTTTATGAATGCCTGATAGACAGTTAAGACCTAAGAATGCCTAAGAAAGGACTTGACTCCCTGGCATATTTATGGGCAACATTCATTTCAGGAAACCACTTCAGAGATGTGCTCTGACAAAGGTAGGTCATGGCTCATGGTTATTCCATTATGCTCCCAAAACGTAATCTCAGCTGTAAGTTGATCTTGAAGTAAATAGAGAATTTTCCAGATGATTCTTGTACAAGATAAAAGTTGGAACACCAGCCTCCAGGAGTAGAAAAGAAGGGTTCAGAACAACACACTACTTGCACATGGGAATTCTGATTGTCAGACAGAAATATCTCATCGAATGGAATTCCTACTTTTAGTTTCTTAACTAAACAAAATTTAAGGGTTAAGGAAAAGCAATTTGATAGGCCTGGAAGGGTATCACACTGACAGTGGAGCAGTGAAGATAGGATCTCAGAGAAAGGTTCTGGCCCATAAGAGCGAGCAATACTCCATTACACGAAGCATAAATGCTTTTGGTAAATCACAAGAAGTTCAAGGATGATAGGAAAGGACTTGGCTCATTGGGAAATGCCAAATCTATAATCTGGCTTTTTTAAGGCGACATGGAAATATGGTTTTGTCCAGGAAAGGTCATGGTTGATGGTGAGACCTTTGAGTAAAATTAATTTCACTTCTTTCAAAGGTTGATATAGCAGGATATGAGGAGTAGAGAGGTTGGATTATCAGTTCTTCTGGAGAGACAGTAAGAATGTGAGACTCTTCTGGGTTTAAATGCTATGTTCGTGGTACTCGATGAGTTTACTGATCTTCTCAAGGTTAACTGTGGGGAGTCTGTGGAGTAACAAGTCTGTGGTGTCAGATATTCCCCCAGCCGACCCACGACGTGAGAAACTGATGCTCTCAAGGTAACAGCCATTGACAATGGAAAGATGACCTGTTCAAAACAATGTCTTAACTACAGTACATAGTGATCTGTGTTTTGAAATATTTATATAAATGATACATGATATCCCTGTTTTAATAATGTAAGAAGCCACAATGATGCAAGTAAGTAGAAGGCTGAACAACACTGAGAGCGAGGCCAACCTGCCTCAGCTGGATTTATGAGTTTACTTTCAGGTCACAAACCTCACAATGAAGTCTTCGAGCAGACACGGTCAAAGACGACTGTCCATCAGCAGGGTAGGGTGTCTTGTGACAAACAAAGCGTCTCCCGTTGTTTCGCAAGTATATCTTTATGTCCTTCCCTTCAAGCACGGCCTTGTGCCTTGCACCTTTAAAAGATCAAAAGGCTTCATGTTCAGTGATTTTCTCTGGTCAGTCAACAGAGCTGTTATCTGGGTACAATAATTTATTCAGTTGAAAAACAGGCAATCACATGGAAAGTACAACAAATATTTTGCATAAAGGAAACAAGAAGAAGCCTATATACTAGGTTTGATGAAATTATTTGTCCAGTCCCATTTGCCCCAGTTGCATACCCCACTCACCTACTCTTTAGGCAGCATGAATTACCCTCTCCAGAGGCTATTGCACTTTGATATGTTTGTTAGTTAGTTTGTTTGTTTGTCTGTCTGTACGTAATGTGCTAACATAGGCCATGAACGCCACATGGTAGTAATGCAACCAATGCCACTTGGTCTTTCTTTGTGGTTCATTAAAAGTAATAAAATGCTTTATGTTTTACATGTTTTATTAAATTGTTTTAATACTTGTTTTAGTTGATTTTGGGGATGGTTTGGATATGTATCGCTTTTGGAATGGCTCTGTCCACTGTCCATTTCTCCCCCCTCCCACGATCCTGGCCTGGTTTGGTTGAGTTCACATTTACGTTTGATTTCTTTTCCTAATAAAACGATTAACGTTTCTCTATTTTTAAATTTTGGGTTGCATGCACTAGCCCAGAGACAAAGTAACTTCCCCAGGCTGGAATCACCATCATGGCATCAGCAGTTATTGAGTTGGGTCGGGCTACAGTTTTACATTGTTTTGAGAAAGGAAGAAGCAGAAGAAGTACAACAAATTGGCGTTTTAGCGATCTCTCGTTGTGGTACTTTAACGTTGTATTCTGGCATCTTTTAAAATCTTGGTAGTTCAGAAAACGCTTGAGAAAAAAAGGTATGGCTTTTAAATGCTTATGACTTCACTCTAGAGTAGTCTATGAGCCTATCATTGTGTGCACATTTGAATGAGCAGAGGTTTTTTTCTCTCGTATCATCCCACTATATGGAGCACTACCATACTCCATGATAAAGTATGCTTATTGAGAGTAAAGTAGAGCGAACAGTGTGGTATGCACACTCACATCAAAGCTGTCAAGCCTGGGTTTGAATCCGGACCCAACTACGAAAACTGTTTCACAGCCAGGGTGATTCAACAATGTATGTACCATCCCTCGGATTGGCGTTAAGTGGGCGTCCTGTCTGCTGGCATTCATTGGTGGACGTTGAAGATACCATTGGGGTTCTTCATGACAAGTCGATGAGCTATCGCCGGCACAATGGACAAGTTCCAATTTCCTGCTCTAACCAGCAAAGGACATTGCATCAACGGCACACCTGCACACTCAGCCAATGATGCTACCCCCCAGCACTGTGCTGCATACGAACGAACAAATATATAAAGTACTATCACACCAGAGGGTCTGCTAATGCAAACCGTCTGAGCAAGAGGTCTTATAACGCCACAAATGGCCAAACAATCTTTGAAAATCACTGCAAGTGGACAGCACTTGTATTACTATCCATGATCGAATAGCTGGAACTTCCATTACAATTCGATATTTCCCCAAGGGCGTACAATATTACCGAACTGGCAGTCTTTCCCATGCTCGAGAAGGGAAAGGCAGGAAATTGCTTCTTATAAATGATTGTTTATGAAATGAAATGACAGACAGGGAGCCGAGACAACAAAAAATAACAGATCTTCGGGAAAAAAACAACGAATAATGGAGGGGACGACAAAAACTTAATGTAACAGGAAACTAACACCCCTATGGTGCCAATCTCATAAACTCCAACACTGTACAATGGGGAGACAGGTAAGGATTTCACAATGTCTTTGAGCGCCTTTGTTCTGCCACCGGACTCCATGACAGGAGGCTTGGCACTCTCCGCAGCACTATGGGGCGCTCGAGCAGGGACATATGCAAAGTGCTAACAGCTGGCAATCGTCCCATTCTGGAGACTCTTGTGAATTTCATTCAATTTGTTGTGATATGACTTCAACTGCTGTACTCTGCAACTCTCCAGCTCTCAACTGCCATGCGTTAAGTGTAACCCAACTTTTATCCCTTCCCACGGAGCCTGCCCGGCTCGGCCATTGGCAACTTTTTTTTTTTTGTATACAATGTCAAGGCTCATGTAAGAGAACATATAACTCACGGAACATATAATAAGGGAGCAAGAGTCGGGGGGGGGAGGGAAGCATAAAACAGTGGGGAAGAGTGACAATCGGAGATCTGTGGAAGGGAGAGGGATGGGTAGGGTACACGGGTAACAAGATGGTACTACAGGGAATATGAAGGAGGTGGGTTGGGGTAAATTAACAGGGGTAGAAAAGAGAAGGGTTGGATGGGGATGATATTTGATGGTGGTAAACAGCAGTTTTGAAGACCTGGAGAGAGGGAGTGGGATTGAATAGTGTGTGGGAGTTGTTTCCAGAGGTAAAAAAAAAGAGGAATGAAAGAGTGAAGATGAGCAAGTTTCCCCAAAGGGGTAATTTGGCAGACCTTGAATGCCCTGCGGAAATGTAGGGGGGGATAGAGCACAGAAGAGCAAAGGGGGGGGGGCAGCAAGGCTGGAGAGGAGATTGGTAGAGGACAGAAAGACCATCGACCTGCCTGCAGTGAGAGAGAGCGTAAGAGACCCAACGACTCAGTTTCATTGCAGAAGATACCAATGATCCAAAAAGCCTTGGTTCCCACAGCATGAAGTTGAGAGAGGTGTGAGGCAGGAGCACCACCCCAGAGAAGAGAGCAGTACTCCATCAGGCTGCAGATGAATGCTTTGTATGTGGTTAGAAGCTCAGGTGTGCCAAGGTAGAACTTTTCATGATGTAGGATGTTCAGTCGGCAACTGGCTTTGGAGGCCAGCTTGGAAATGTCGCTTTCCCAGGAAAGATTATGACAGAGAGTGAAACCCAAAAGCTTGACTGAAAGGACTTCTTCAAGGTGATTGTTGAGAAAGTAGATTTGGGGTTTTCTAGATGGTCCTTTCAGAGAGACATAGTGAGTGTGAGATTTGTCAGGATTGAAAGACATGTTCTAAGGGTTTGACCAGCTTGTGATTTTTATCCAGGTCTGCAGAGATCTGCTTGATGTTCCTGGGGGAGGGAGGGGGTGAGGGGCATTCTGTGCTCCAACTTCCTCAGCCCTGTTCATGCCATTAATGGTCCACCCTAGCCAGGACCATAGCTATGTACGTGGCGGGTCTCGTGGGAGGTTTATTTGTCCATGCGCAAAGCGCTATTCAGTCCTGTGCTTGCTTACCTCTCATCCATGCTTGACGTTACCTGACAGGAAGGTGAGTATAATTTATAATTTTAGCACAATGCTAGCTAGTCTCTATTGGTAACAACACCTTCGTAGGTGCACATATAAACAGCACTAACTAAAACGGCACTCGGTCAGACGCATACCTCCACCAGGCTGAACAGTTTACGGTTTGTATCCCACTGATAGGCTGGATCTGGATCCGGACCTGAACCAAAATCAAATCGGCTTGTTCTTGTCACCTAACCAACTCATCCATCTCGTTTTGTCTTATCTCGTTTTGTCTTAACTCGTGCACAACTTTTTGAAATACCATGCTGTATATTGTTTTTGGCCTTATCACGCAATGGTGAAGAATCACTCAAAAAATTCTCGGATCCGGATCTGGATCGTCACCAAATTTTAATCAATTTTTCCTTATCACACACCAAACCTATCCACCAAGTTTCATCCAAAACCGTCAACAACATTTTGAGATATCCTGTTCACAGACAGACAGACAGGGGTGAAAACATAACCTCAGCCCACCTTTGGTGGCGTCGGTAATTAGCTTAACGTTCACCAGTTACATGGGAGAAATCTAACGTACTTGAACACATGATTCATCCTATTTTTAACACATTCAAGCTAAACTTCTACCCCCTCACCTTTCCAGGTACCAAGTATGTACTACTAGTAAATAAAATACATATTATTGGAACCATAAAGTACATAATATTGGAACGTGCGTATGTCGAAAGTACATACTATTGGGACATGAGTACGTCTGTAAAATACATATAATTGGAACATTAATCTATAAATAAAGCTAAAAAGTTCTGTTTGTCTTCTGTATGAATATAAACTTACATCATCGATGCATCTAAAGTTTTAATTAGAATTTGAAAAGATCCAATGTGATGATGTATTACATCCTCAAATGGCAGATAGTTTCGCATTTTATCTGAAGGAACACAGCGAGGCAGCATATGTGTTGGGACCACATCAGGATCGAACTTGGAAGTCGAAGTCGACACAGAGCCATGCAAACTTAATGCTGACCGAAAATTATTTTACATTTCATAAGAAGATTATCATATATTTTTCAGATGCATTTCAACAATGTGACATATGAAAGTGGTGGAGCTAACTTAGTGAAACTAGCACATTACCCCTCGGGTAACATTTACGTGTTGTATCCCATTGATAGGCCGGATCTGCGTCCGGACATGAACCAAAATCTAATCAGCTTGTTCTTGTCACCGAACCAACTCATGAATTAATACCAGGTGTGGTTAACTCTGCCTGTCATCCTTCTGAGCTCAGCAAAATGAGTAGCATCTTGCTGGTATCCTGTGTCGCAGTGGCGACCCGTCCAGGATTGTGCCCAATAGCCAAGGAGACTGCTTCGGCAGCACCAACGCTCTGCACAGAGTATGGTCCCAATGGATGGATGGATGGAACCAACTCATGCACCAAGTTTTGTCATAATCCATCCACAACTTTTTGCAATATCATGCTGTCGATCGTTTTTGGCGCCATCTCTCAATGGTGAGAAATCACTTAAAACATTATAAAATTCTCGTATCCAGATTCGGTTCTTCACCAAAATCTAATCATTTCGTCTTTGTCTCACATCCAACCTGTCCACCAATTTTTGTCTGAATCAGTCCACAACTTTTTGAGACATCCAGCTCACAGAACAACAAACAGACAGATAGGGGCAAATATATATATATATATATATAACCTCCTTCCACCTTCGGTGGCAGAGGTAGTGACAATACATTTGGCACACAAGTTCAGAATATCTACTTCCCTTTGTTAATTTTATTGTCTTGTATTTTTTTCATGTACACCTATTATGTGATTGCATGATGTTCTATAATATATGACATATTATGTCCTTAAATACAATCAGAGATAACCATATAACAGAATAAATTGTAAAACACTCCACAGACCCTGACAAAAATTCAAGCTGTTGAACTAACTTAATAGTAATATGTACTACAAATGATTACCGCTCTTAGAAGTAGCTAATTTGTCATAGGAAAACAAGAAGGAAAGAATCGTGTGTGAAGAGTAAAATAATGTGTGTATCTACCTCCAGTGCAACCTTACCATTGTTGTGAGCCTCGAGCTGTGAAAAAGAGTTCACAGCGAGCTTGCAGAGGGAGCAGTAGAGCAGCTTTTTTGTTCGATACTCCCCCACCTCCGGCTCCGATGGCGAGGCGTTGCCACCACTTGAGGCTTCCACAGATAATCTACCACCCTCTGGTTTCTCCGTAATGAATCGGCTCTTGCAGACCAGCTTGTCTGAGTGAATGGGGCTTGTACCAGGTGGGTAGATGTCGCTGCCGTCTGGCTCACAGTTTCTGATGGCTTGGGTAGCAGAACTCGGTTCTAGGGGAGGTACAGGGAAAAACCAAGGGGAAGGGGGTCGAAAGAGAAAAGTCATGCAATGTGCATGGTCCTGCCGAAGCAGCAACTCTTAATACTTTTACCAATAAGCACCGTCATCCTGGGTGTTTTTTCAATTGTGTAGGTGGATGCTTCAGCACAAAGCTGAATCATGCTGGGGATATATTGGTCAGTATAAATTGGGATGCATGGAGTTTGAAATGCAGCGCATCATAAACTTTATTGTTTCATGAAATATAAGACAGCTATGAGTCAGAGTATCCTGGTGCACATTTCCCAATTGTATTCATATACTATAGACATTCCTCCTTCAAGGAGGTTAAAAAAAAAGCATTCCAGATGAATAAGGAGACAAAAACTTAAGTCCTATATTGATCTCATATTCATCCAAGGGAGAGTTAATTCGGCCCTATATCTTGCTCTGCTTCAAAATGACCTAACCACATTTGTGGGAAAAGGTTTTCAACTTGGAAACATAATGGTTCATGCAGTATTTATTGTTCAGCTTCCTATATGATGAGAGCTGTCCTTGACTTTCTCCATTAAACTTTTGAAGATTGCTTCATTTTTCTAATGTTTCCACAAAGGCACCAAAGTGTAATGACATATCCTGGTTGTGTACAGGATTTAAATCGAGGGAATGATTTTCCATGCTGAAATTTGGAAATTCAAGCCAATGGCCAAAATTATTTATTTAAAAGTAGAGGTGATTTTCGCATGAAAAGTCAAGTATTTACACAAAGGCTGCAATTTCACTGGGAGTCAAGGAGAAAAATAATGTGGAGCACTTGGTCATTTTCTATACTGACATTTTAAGGGTCAAGTCTTTTCACAAAGACCAAAATGTCATTGGAGAGAGATTTGAGAATTAAGAAATCGTCAGGTAATACGGAATAACTGTTTCTTGCTTGACATAGGAGATAGTTTCACTGCTTCATGCTGTGATTGCCTCTGGTTAACTAGCCATTTGGCTTATTGTTGCCATTTGGCCACTTATTCGCCTTTTGATCAATAATAAATAATTGGTGCCCCAAATTATCTGGCCTAATTGTTATGGACACAGACATTTGGTGGCCTCGCAATTTTTGGACACGTGTGAAGATGGTACGGACATGGAAAGGTCCAGAGTTCAACAAAATCGATGTTTGATGTGGGTGCACATATGCTAATGTCTGTGTTTGGACAATGTTTGACCACCATGTGTCCATCTTCACAAATGTTGGCATGGGGAAATGTAAGTCTGGATGAATAAATCTATTCATCTCAAAAGTTCCCATCATTGTGTTCACAAATGGCTGCATCAAAAACAATCCCAGGTGCAGAATATGTTGCTTTGGTTTTGTGGTGGAAAAAAAACACCAAACGAAAACAACACAACATATTGCAAAATATGTTGATTTATAAAAACGATTAAAAACTAGTAATATTAAATGGTGATGAGTTTCTTGCAATCATACTAACCAATTTTTTTTTTTCATAAATGAAAAATATAGTGTGCCATGAAAACCAAAGCAAAAAATATATTTCGTAAAAAACAAAAAAAATCGATGTAAACAAAATATAGAAATCAAGGAACTGACAAAGTTTGTAAACGGCAGACGTTTTACGAATGTGGCAGACATCCGAACAAATGAGGAAGTCACAGACTTTCCAACTTTCATCTTTTTGACGAGAGATATAAAAGAAACATAGGGGCAATACTCCTGGGCGCTCACCTGGTCACAGCTGGATAAGATAACCAGAGAACCACTGGTAGGCGTGGACGACCCACAAAATATGTAATGGGGAAGAAAGTAAATACCAATGGATTTTTGTTTTTTAATGCCATGAATAAACTTTAGTACACCACGGGTGATAAAGGATGTGGTCAAGTTTCATCGAAGTGTGTGTCCTTTCGGAGAAGAAAGAAAATACATATTTTTGGGGGCAAACCCCTTATATTAGACCCCATTATTTTTTCACGTCGTGAACAAACTTTAGTACATCATGGATGATGAATGTGGCAGTCTTGTTTCATCGGAATTGTGTGTGTAGTTTTTGAGAAGAAAGCAAATACATATTTTGGGGGGCAAACCTCCCCCCACCGTAGACTAACTGAGACTCCGACTTTTTTAATGGTGTGAACAATCTTTGGTACATCATGGGTGATGAAGATGGTGGTCAAGTTTCATCGGAATTGTGTGTCGTTTCTGAGGCGAAAGCAAATACCTTTTTTGGGGGGGGCAACCCCCATGGAGACCCCTGAGGCCCTGATTTCTTCTTTTTTAATGCCGTGAAAACTTTGGGACATCACTAGTGATGAAAGTTGTGGTCAAGTTTCATTGAAATTGTGTGTGTAGTTTCAGAGGAAAAAGCAAATGCCGATATTGGGGAGATCAAACCTGGACACACTTTGACCCCTGGTAGACCCCACTATTTTAATGTCATGAACAAACTTTAGTTGCAACATACCAAATATCATTTTAGCCAAGTATGGTCACAATCCGATCAGCAGTTTCGGGGAATAATATTTTTTTTTGTCGACATTGTCAAGGCTACTTTTAGAGTTAACACACATAACATATAACAAAGGGAGAAGGAGACAAGAAGGACAGGAGAGGGACACACAAAACAGTTTGGAACAGAGACATTAGGAGATCTGTGGAAGGGAGAGGGGTGGGGTGGGGTACACGGGGTAAACAAGATGGACACGACAGAGACCATGTGAGACATAATCCGTGGCTGATGCTAACCTTGTCAGCCAGTAGGTACGATTGATGTTTAAACGAAGAATGTGGTCATCATTGCTTCAATATTTATATGGTATGCCATCCTGATGAGCTGTAAATAAGCCCAAATTCAGGACGGCATGCCATTGAAGTCATCGGAACTCACTCTTATGAAGGAGGGGTCCAATTGTATGACCATGCATGGCCATGGTGTTAAGGCTGAGGGACATGTGAATGCCAATGAGACAGTGTTGTTGGACTGTGTACTTTTACCATGGGGTCAAGGTGCATGTCCCTAGCTGTTTAAATGTTTTGTTTTACCTTTTTTATACATAAAAAGGCGACTTCATAATAAATAATCCCGAAATCTAGACAGGCAGCTCCTTTTGATGTTTAACCAATGTTGAATATATATATATATATATATATATATATATATATATATATATATATATATATGAGGCGCCGCGAGGAGGAGTGATGTAAGGGACACATCGGCCATTTTGGAGTTAATGCCATACAGCACTATTTTAACCCTTACCCTATCATCCGAGCCTATCATCATCATATCATTAAAAATTGTCGCTTACATCACTCCTCCTTGCCAGGCCTCATATATGTTACGGAACAGTCTAACATATAATTGTGCTGTAGATGAAAGTTAATGGTAATGTGGGTGAAAAGGTTTTGCACTGTGGTAAAATAATTGTTTTCTGCAAAAGGAATTCACAGGTTGTTTGTGGCGAAAGCTGTGTAATGTCCAAGTTGGCTTGTTTGGTCACAATGAACCTTGCCAAGGCTGAACGGGCTTTGACAGGAACCACACCACATGAAAAGGGAAGGATAACGGCGCCTCAAAAAATGACAACAAAACGAGATAAGAAAACCAGACAGCAGCTGCATTGACCATCCCAGCAATAAACTATTCTGGTTCAAAGCAGACAAAAGGCTTGCTGGCAGTTTGCAAAAGATATAAAACAAGCCAACTATTTGCTTTAGACAGGACAGAGGGAACATGTACACGGAGAGAAGGAACGGCTGTGTACTGGATTTCATGTGGCGAAATTCATTTTATAAATGTCTCACCCAGTAAAGGTGGAATCAGGAGTCTTCTGTATGTGAACCTGGAATTGCTCAGCAACTCCGTTCCTTGACTAAAGAACCGGTTTCACCCTGCTGTACACCGATCGCTCTAATACACTGGTTGGTCTACTCATCGAATCTGCTGCCCTGCTATTGGCTTGGACATGACTTCAAAATGGGCATCTCCTCACTCGATGCATCGAGACGGCAGCCTACTTGTTCCTTCAGTCTCTCCTCACCTGCTGCCAGTACGCATGGTCCTTCACAGTGTGCAGTCCCAAAATTAATGTCTTACACAGCTTGATCTGTGGACTCGGGTTCATCTGCAAACTTCATTGACACAAGGCTTCACCCTCTGAGGACTTTTGAAAGGTGACTGGCCTGTCGGATTCATCCTGTGCACACCTACTGGACAAGATCCTTTTGAACGTGTTCACAGCTGACTCTTCACGCATTGATAACCTGCTGGGGTTTATGTTACAAACTAGTTACTTGAGATAATTTGCCATCTCAAACCGGTTACCTGAGATAATTTTGTACTTGTGTGTGTGTGCTCGAGTCACTATGAGTCTTGGGAGGCGTGTTGTGCTTTTTTGTGACATCATGGCTTGTGGTACTTGGCCGAGATTGGTCACATGACAACGTGCCTTAGTCCTTTCTCTGTGTCCCAACTCACTTGCGCAAGAGTGGTGTGTAAACCTGCGGCAGGGTCACAGTTTCCTCCGTGAGAGGTGACCTCGATTTTGCTGTGTGCCATGCCTCCAGCATCACGGGAGGGACCATCACGACATCATCCATCCCTCGTAACTCCCGCAGGGCTCGTCGACATGCTGGGTTCAAGGTGAGTGTGTCACGGCTGAGGCGAGGAGGACAAAGCAGGATTACGGCCACACGTGATCTCACCGCATTCTTGGCAATGCCAGTTAGAGCCGTCTCCACATGTGATATAATTGCAACGTTTGGAATCGCACCTGGGGGGAGATTGCGAAGTTAAAGCCTTTTTGTAATACACTTGCTTGTGTCTCTGTGAGCCACTTTGTAGAAATGTTAACCACTCATCAGTCCTGTAGGGAGGTGAACGGGTTTGCATTCTGCAATGGGATGGATGGTGTCATTATGGTCCCGGTATAAAAGGGCTGTGCAACTGTGGTCTTGGAATAATCGGTATATAACGACAAGATGCAGGACCTCTTGTCTGATACAAACACATATGAGCCTCGAACCACCAACCCAACAGGGAAGGAAGAATGCATGCTGAACTCACTGCTTGGAAAGATTCCAAAAAGCAGGAAGATTTTCGAGGGTTGAATACTTATGTGTATGCAGCAGCAATGGCATTGCTCCAAGGGCCTATGGTTTACCCAAATTCCATAAGGAAGGAGCTCTCTTATGATTCATTGTATCCTGCATCGATGGACCATCCGATGCTCTCTCTAAGCTTATGGTGAATATTCTCGAATACCTT
This sequence comes from Eptatretus atami, assembly GCA_035128595.1. Taxonomy (NCBI): domain Eukaryota; kingdom Metazoa; phylum Chordata; class Myxini; order Myxiniformes; family Myxinidae; genus Eptatretus; species Eptatretus atami. The sequence goes on along the minus strand of CM068959.1, from coordinate 63,015,233 downwards.
GTGTGAAGAACTCAACAAAATAAATAAATAATACAATAAACAACAAATAATAACGTGCACCCCCTATAAAGGGGAGATGAGGAGAAAAAGAGCACTGAGTTTGCAGAACGTGTCAAAGGAATTACAATCAAGCCACACAAAACGCCGGTATAATTTGATGTCATCTCATTGTTTAAAAATGTGCCCGCAGCACTTGCAGTTGAGGTCGCTGGACAGAGTTTAATGGAGAATGAATGCTGGAAACAGGCCAAAGGCACACTAAGTACAAAAGACGTATGCGATCTGCACGGAGTTTAACTTTCATCCACCTATTTCGTCTTTGGCGGGGTCTACTATCGGCAGGTTTTCGGCAATGCCACGGGCTTCCCCGTCTTGGTCGTGGTGGCTAATATGGTGATGGAAGAACTGGAGATGTGTGCCACCTCATCACTTCGAATGCATCCTCGCATCTGGCTTTGTTATGTCAATGACACCTTCGTCATCTGCTCCAGCGAGGCTGTAAATAACATCCAGGATGGCATTAATGGGATATTTCCATCCATTAATTTCACTTGCAAAGAGGAACTAAATGGAATCCCAACGGAACTCTTAACACCAGAGTGTACAGAAAACCTACGCAGACTGGCTGTTACCTCAAATTTGAGTCATGCCACTCGATGTACCACAAACAGGTGGTGATTCCTACCCTCATGAAAAGAGCATGAGACCATCCATACACATATGCCCCCCCCCCTGCTGTGCCTGCGATTTGTCCCCACCAAATTTCGGCAGGGCTCAAGGTCGCTAACAACCCCCTTCTGGTAAAACTACCAAAACACGAATCACTGCTCACCTTCACCCTTTCATTCCTCTTTTTTCCCGCCTGTGGAATAAACTCCCTCATTCTATTCAATCCCATTCTTCCCCCCAGGCCTTCAAAACAGCTGTTCACCACCACCTCTTCTCATCCCCCATCCAAATCCTCGATCTTTTCCATCCCCGTTAATCCACCCCAAGCCCACCTCCTTCAAATTCCCTGCTTTCCTTCCTGAAAGTCCCTGTAATGTCCATCTTGTATACCCCATGTTCCCCGCCCCATCCCTCTCCCTTCCACAGATCTCCTAATATCTCTGTTCCCCACTGTTTTGTCCTTCCCACTCCCACCCATCTTGTCTCATGCCCCCTTGCTGTGCGTTGTGTGTTAGCCCTCATACGAGCCTCGACAAGGTATACAAAAAAAAAATGGAGGGTAAGATGATGGAAATTAAACATTTCAAATGGGTATTAAAGGCCACCGGTTATCCCGACCATTTTGTCAAAAAAACCAGGATGGTTTTGGCAGCACCAGAGGCAGGGGAGACTCCACAGAAATATTAAAAAGGCCTCTATGTGTTACCTTTTATACCTTGCATAACTCATAGGATTGGCAAGGTATTAAGGTCAGCTGGAATTAGGGTAAATTTTTGATCCATGTACACCAACCGATAGGCCCTGAGCAATGTCTAAAACGGATTGGCCAGGAATGACTGGGCAGGCGTGGTCTGCAGTCTACACCATCCCTTGCATCTGTGGGGCAGAATATGTGGAAGAGACAGGCAGAACTCTGGGCCAGAGCATTACAGAACATCACCCTTAAGTGCAACTACCCTGAAAGGTCTGCCATTGCCAAGCATGGTCTCAGGGTTGGCCATACTCCTTATGGGACAATGTCAACATCTTGGCTACAACCCCGAATCAGGCTAGGAGGCAGATGTTGGAGGCATGGCACACAGCAAAATCGAGCTCACCTCTCAGAGGAAACTGTGACCCTGCCGCAGGTTTACACACTAATCTAGTCTGGAGGCCAGACCTGATGTCTGGTGGCCGAAGGTGCTTCGTCAGCGGGAAAGTTTTCATTGCTGTCAGGTGTTAAGCCAATAGAGATAGACCAATGCTCGGGTGGATGTAGATTATGAAAATGGTGCAATTATTTTTTATTGACAAATAAAGTCTCTTCATACATGTAGTCCCTCCCACACACAGACATTCATGTAAAATATGCATAAATATTTTGCCTAAGGAAATGTTGGATGAAGACGATCTGCATATTTTCTTCATTAATTCATACTCACATATCAATTTAACATCAAATATATTCACGATACACAACAAAGTGATAAAAGAGTGTCCTTACTTAAAGAGCAATCACAAGAAATGTACCTTAACGTAGCAAAAAAAAAATGTTCAGAATAACAAAAATATCTATGTATGCATAAAAATACAGATTTTGAAAAAGAAGACAAAGAAAAAGCAGGCCATGAAAACACTGAATATTGACAGACAAATATTCAGTAAGTTGGCAATTATTGGTCCATCAATCTAGAGATGTAGACGTGAGAAGCCTTCTGAAATATGAGTTAGCTCTAGTACTTCTCCAGGGTACTCCAATTAATGGTTAGAGAAAGATAATGCACTCCCAGACCTCCCAAAATCCACTGAACCAACAATTGGAGTGACAGACTTGATGATGCTCCTTCGAATCATATGCACAGACACCGCATTCTGTAAGACCTTTGGAGAATTGTCCGATCAGTTGTTCAGCAGAATCCTTGGAATGAAATGCAAATACATTGCTGTAGTTTGTGACAACTATTCGAATGAATAATCAATAAAGTCAAGTGAAAGAGCTCGCAGAGGCAGTGTACAAATGCATGAAATCCGAAATCCATCATGTTTGACACCCCTTCCAAAACAACGGCTGAAGATGATGTCAAATGCAAAGAACAAAGCGAACACAGCAAATATTCTCATGGAAGATTGGAGTGCAAAGTGCGAAGACACGCTTTTGCCAGGTTGTGAACTGTACCTGTCGGGTGGATTCCATGACATATGGAAAGCAGTCAGAGTAGTTAAGGAATACTATCAATATGTCCCCGAGCTGTTAGCTAATCACAAAGAAGGTGATTCTTGCATGTTCCTGCATATTGCCATGCAAAGAAAACCTTAGGCATTGACAGATTTGTTTTGTGGAGCTTGAATTCAGACGTAGCCTGCATGTGCCTGAGATACTGCTCAATGACTGGTATGAAGGAACCGTACTTGAAAACTGGCATTAGTCACAAGAAGAGATTTGTGCCCATGCACACCATCACAGCAGAACTAGAAGATATGGCACATGCATTGGCATCCATTTTCTCAGTCAGCGGCTGTGACTCGACATCAGCATTTAGTGGAATGGGAAAAGAAAAGCGGATGAAGGCTGTCACAGAACATCCACAATTGATGGATGGACTAAAGGGTCTTGAAAAGATGCAACAAAGTTTGCCCCTGCGACTAAAGTGACATATGTTTCTTTGGTGCCCATGATGTATACTGGACAAGATGAAGCATCTCTGGGTGCAGTTCACGATGACTTGTTCGCAAAGAAAACCAAGACAATTGAAAAACTACCTCCCACAATGGATGCTTTCAAGCAACATATAAAGCATGCATGCCAACATATAAGGTCAAATACCAGCTTTACATCTGGTTAAATGCTGCTGTTCATTATCTATCAGCATCTCCTGTCAACAATGGATGGGTATTGGTTGACAAAGGGTCACCTTGTTTTGAAGCTAATGACCCTCCCACCAGCTCCTGAAGCCCTTCTGACATTTTCCAAGTATGGATGTAAGAGCGACTGTAGTAACAGAAGGTGCAAATGTCGGAAATTTGATAATATCTGCTCTGATGCGTGTCTTTGTGACAGTGAAGCACATGCAGCAACAGTGTTATACACCTCAGACAATGATTCAGATAAATAGTCATGGCACTTTTAGATTATTTCATTTGGATTGTACCTGACAGCCTTTGCGACCATGATGAAGAGGCAAAGTGTGGAATAATTAATAACTAACAAGAGAGACCAGTTCTGAAAAAAAAAAAAGATCACAGGAATGATGCTCACCGAGTTGCAGAACAGCTACTTATCGCATGAACTTTCATGATCAGTCTGCAAAGTCATAGCAAGATACAGTAGATGTATTGAGGTGAGTGCAAATACCATTATTAGTTGTTCATGCTGTATTCATTGTCATTTGCATCGTAGTTGCTTGAATAACATTGTAATTTTATTTTTACATGTATGACGATTTTACCACTTATTTGCATCCTGTACTAACTCCATAGTGCTCATGTACAGGAAGGAGTATGGTTTAAACATTATATGATCCAATATGCCGACATGCCTATTCATATGGTTAATCAGGAGGAATCATTGTTGCAATGATATTTATCACTTTTTAGAAATCAGTCGAAGCTATTTGAATGGTGGAATCCACTTTCATAACAAAAATATTGAATTTGAACTGACTTTCATATTTGAAATGACAGTATGCTTCCAAAGCTGTTACACGTACAACACTTATTTCACATTCAAAAACAAAAAAATCTTCTTGATATTTGTAAATTCTGAGCTTGTTTGATAAATTAAGCTTCAGTGAATGACACATTACCTTGAAACCCTTCAACTTAGAGTATTAAAGTGAACAAAATGAACAGAAATCAGTATGTATTCAACAGCACACGACATCTGTTTGAAAAAGTGTAAATGTCAAAGGTCAAGTTGCAAATAGAATAAAAGAAAATTACAGCACTTCTAGAATTTACATCCATTTTGGTGAAGTCCCCCACATATGTACCTCACATCTAGTAGCAATGAAAATTTTTTAGCCGACCAAGTAGGATAACTCCTTAACTAGGCCACTTTTTGAAGTTTGGCCCCCTTACTAATCCTGCACAAATGAGTTGGGACACACAGAGAAAGGACCAGTACCAAGGCACATTATCATGTGACCACTCTCGGCCAAATACCACAAGCCAGGATGACAGAACAAAGCACAACGCACCTCCCAAGAGTCACAGGGACTCAGGCACGCACACGCACACGCACGCACGCACACACACACACACGGTGAATATACTGATTCTGGCTCACTTTTCCCGATGTAAGTGAATGGGGGATTTTCAGCGATTCATTTTTTTTTCCCCTAAAAATAAACCCCCTTTTTATCCCAAGGTATATTTATTTGTCTCCCCTTTTAACCTAGGAGCACTTTTTTTCAAATAACCAATGCAATAAGATAAAGATTTGTTCAAGTAGTAAAGTAGTAATGTGATTTGTTAAAGGTGATTCTAAAGAAATATCTGAAACATGTAAGCCTAGGGGCACTCTTTTTCAAATAACCAATGCATATTGTTTAGCTCACTCATTGAACCTATAAAGATTTGTTCATTCTCAATTTCCTTCAATAGTTTAATTTTCTTTGCACAATAATCCCCATCTACAATATTTAAAAATAAAACATTTGAATCTTTATATTTTTCAAGATACCCCTTTTGTGTCATTAAGAAATGATAAACTTCTCTTAATGCTCTCGTCTGACTACCTCCTGAGCCTCAGATTATTTTTTTTGAATAAGCCATGCCCACTTTTCATAAGCCCCGCCCACTTTTCAGGAGGTATTTTCCATAAGCCACGCCCACTTTTCCTAAGCCCTGCCCACTTTTACTAAGCCCTGCCTACTCTTACATCATTTCCAGTTCATCTCTGATTCACAAAGAAATCACTAGAAAATTCTAGAATGTTATGGCTTTGAAAAATTTCCCAACGAAGGCTTGTCTGG
>CM068959.1:62969102-62997152 GCA_035128595.1 Eptatretus atami | reverse complement strand
AAAGAAGGCAGTTGTTAATATTAAGAACAATTATAATAAATTTTTCTCTGGTCTGTTCTTCTCACTTACATCCACCAAATTGTAATTCAGAAAGAGTAAAAACAATACATGAAATATGAGAATACCTTGGACATTAAAGATTTTAAATTCCCAATGCCACTAACAGATATTCCTAAATTTGAGAAAAAGAATAATCTTTCTATTAATGTATATGGATTAACGGATACAAACAAAGTTCAAATATTAAAAATTTCAAACAACTATAAAAAATGAAGAAACACACATTGATCTTTTATATTTTAGTGTAGGAAAGAATTCACATTATACATACATCAATATTTATCAAGATTAATCTCTTCTCAGGTATTCAGAACAGCAAACAAAATATATCCTTGTAAGTGATTCTTAATTCATTTCATACAAAAGAACGATTAGAACAACATTCAAAATATTGTAGTAATCATAAATCAGATGTAATTACAATGCCTAAACCTGGTGAAAAGATTTCTTTGAAGATTATAAATAAATCTATCATGCACCCATTTGTGATATACGCTGATTTTGAATGTATCCTAAAAAAGATAAAATACTGCTTCTCCTAATCCAAAAGAATCATATGCAAATAAATATCAAAAACATATTCCTTGTGGTTTCTGTTATTATATCAAATCATCTGTTGGAGAAAAGTATAATAAACTTGAACATTATAGTGGAAAAAAAAGCTTCACAAGAGTTTGTAAAACGATTAGAAAAGGATTGTATAAGACTAAATAAATTAATGAAAGAAACAAATGAACCGATGAAATTAACCGAAGAAGAAAAATTAGAAGTTAGAAAGAACAATATCTGTCATATTTGTGAGGAGGAAATTGAGGAGTCTAAAGTTAGGATCATTGTCAACTTACTGGTAAATATTGAGGTCCCGCTCATTCCTGTTGTAATCTTAATTATAAATTTCCTTCTTTATTCCAGTCTTTCTTCACAACAGCGCCAACTATGATACACATCTATTTATAAATGAACTTTCAAAAACACCAGGAATATTTCTGCCATAACAAACACAAGTCAAAAAGTATATTCATTTATAAAAATGATATTCACAAAACCTTAACTCGTATTAGGTTTCTAGATTCTTACAAGTTTATGAAAACACCACTAGCCTTCCTAGCATCAAATCTAAGCTCCACGGGTCTTTTCCAAATCTTAATTCATTCTTTCCAAAAGAGGAAATTCTAACTAAAGAGGAAATTCAGATTAAAGAGAGAATTCAAAGTAAAGAGGAAATTCTAATTAATGAAGAAATTAATGAAGAAATTCTAACTGAAGATGAAATTCTAATTATAAAGAAATTCAAACAATGAATGAAATTCTAACTAAAGAGCAAATTCTGATTAAAGATGAAATTCTGATTAAAGAGGGAATTCTAACTAGAGAGGAATTCAAACAAGGAATGAAATTCAAAGTAAAGAGAAATTCTTACAAGTAAGGAATTTATCCTTATGATTATATGGATTCATTTATGAGATTTAAAGAAACACAACTTCCTTCAAAATAAAGTTTCTATAATAACCTTTATGAAGAAGAGATAAGTGATAAGGAATATAAACACGCACAAGAAATTTGGAAAATATTTAAGATAACGAACCTTGGAGAATATCATGATTTGTATCTAAAAACAGATGTTTTATTGTTAGCTGATGTGTTTGAAGCTTTTAGATCACTCTGTCATAATAAAAATTGTTATGGATTAGATCCTGCCCACTATTTCACAGCTCCTGGTTTAGCTTGGAGTGCAATGTTGAAATGACAAAACAAGATATAAATTTAATCAGTGATGTAGATATGCTTTTGATGATTGAGAAGTCAAGAAGAAGGTGGAATATCACAAATATGTTCAAAAAGATATGCTAAAGCAAATAATAAATATCTTCCAAATTATGATAGTGAAAAAGATAGTAATTATTTGATGTATTTTGATGCTAATAATTTGTATGGATGGGCAATGTCTCAATCTCTGCCTTATGGTAAATTAGAGTGGGTGGAAGAAAAGGATTATGAAAAGGCTTTGATGAATATTGTTATTTCTTCTCAAGAGGAATTGAATGAGGAAGAAGAAGGTTATTATTTTGAAGTTGATTTGAGGTACCCGAGTGATCTTCATAATAAGCATAAAGACCTTCCTTTTGCATGTGAGAAAGAAACCCCAAAGAAAGAATGGTTAAGTGATTATCATAAAAGTTTTAATATTAAAGGCAAATCAACAGAAAAGTTATTAACAACATTCTATGATAAAGAGGGATATGTTTGCATCAGAGAAGCTTGAAACAGTTTGAGAGAAGGATTGAGAGTAGCTAAAATTCATAGAGTTTTAAATTTAAACAAAGTCCTTGGATGAAAAAGTATATTGAATTCAATACAGATATGAGAACAAATACAAAAGTAAAATTTGAAGGGAATTCTATAAATTGATGAATAATGCTGTCTTTGGAAAGACAATGGAGAATGTAGAAACAAGCAAAACATTAGATTTGCAACATCTTGGAAAGAAGCTTCTAGATTGATAAATAAACCAAGTTTTAAGAGAGAAGAGGTTTTTTCAGAGAACTTTTCTGCTATTCATATGGAAAAGGAAAGTATTTTAATGGATAAACCAATTATATTGGAACAGCAATTCTTGATTTATCAAAGATATTGATGTATGATTATTTGTATAATGGCTTAAAGAAAGAGTATGGTGAAAATGTTTCATTGTTGTATATGGACACTGATAGTTTTATCCTAGATATAAAAACTGATGATGTTTATAAAGATATGAAGAAAATATTGGAGTATATGATACAAGTAATTTTAGTAAGAAGAGTGAGTTATTTTCAAAAAAGAATGAAAAGGTTATTGGTAAGTTTAAGGATGAATTGGGTGGAAAAGTAATGAGTGAGTTTATTGGATTGAGAGCAAAGGCATATGCTTATAAATATGGTGATCAGATTGATAAGAGGTTAAAGGGAATAAAGAAATATGTAATAAAGAAATCAATAACTTTTAGAAATTATTATATTGTTTGATGAATAAGAAAGAAGAATATAGGAAAATGAATACAATAAGAAGTTATAAACATAAGATATATAGTGAAGAAGTAAATAAAAAAGCTTAGGAGCCTTTGATGATAAGAATTTATTTTAGATAATGGAATAGATTGTGTTCCATACGGATATTGTATGATAGAGTGTATAGAATAGATTGTGTTTTAACGATGGGAAGATGGGTTAGGTTTTTAAGGGCTACCGCCACGTTTTTTCACAATATATAAATGGTCAAACCAAGTATTAATCAAACGAAAGAGTGGAGAAAATCTCAGTCTTGGTATATAAATGGAAAACATAATGAATGTGAAAAATATCAAATAAGTCTTATTGAAAAAAAATAACTAAAACAAAGGTAAATAAAACAAATAAGCGAATCAATTTAAAAACTAGTAAGTTAGAGGATGTAAAGAAAAAAATAATATCCTTGAATGACTGAAATGGACTGAAAACTTTGATGGTTATCAATTGAACAATGGAAAAACAATTTACTATAATCTCAAAATGATCTGTGGCTCAGGAGGTCGTCAGACGAGAGCATTAAGAGAAGTTTATCATTTCATAATGGCACAAAAGGGGTATCTTAAAAAATATAAAGATTTAAATGTTTTATTTTTAAATATTTTAGATGGGGATTATTGTGCAAAGAAAATTAAACTATTGAAGGAATTTGAGAATGAACAAATCTTTATAGGTTCAATGAGTGAGCTAAACAATATACATTGGTTATTTGAAAAAAAGTGCTCCTAGGTTAAAAGGGGAGGCTATTAAAATCTCCATTCACTTACATGTTTTAAATATTTCTTTAGAATCACCTTTAACAAATCACATTACTACTTTACTACTTGAACAAACCTTTATCTTATTGTATTGGTTATTTGAAAAAAAGTGCTCCTAGGTTAAAAGGGGTGACAAATAAATATACCTTGGGATAAAAAGTGGGTTTATTTTTAGGGAAAAAAAAATGTGAATCGCTGAAAATCCCGCATTCACTTACATGGGGGAAAGTGAGCCAGAATCAGTATATTCACCCTACTCACGCACGCCCGCACACGCCCACACACACACACACACACACACACACACACACACACACACACACACACACTTATTAGTATAGATGGAATAAAAAGTCATGTGAGACAAGATTGCATCATGCACACCTGACCTATATTGAGAAATACAGAAGTAATAATTTTTCCAAAATATGTCATCACTATTTTACAGTAACTGTCTACATCACTAACTGCAAGCAATAAAGCAATCACACTGATGGCCCTTCCTAAGAGGAAAGCATGATCCAAGATTCAGTACTCCCACATAATGGGACAGCAATTTTAACTCGTTGAGAATGCACTTCCATCCCTAGTCACATTGAAAGTACTGCAAATTGAGCTCATTTGTAAGTCTATCAAAGGAATTTACATGTCATTATGGAAGCAAATGTTACATTTCAAAGCCAGAAATACTGAGCTTTTCGTGCATTGCAAGCCAAATAAATGTCTTGACCCCCAGCTAAAACGTTGTAAAAAAAGAATATCAAAATAAATAAATGAAAAAAACCTGCCAGGACATTTCAGAGAATTGAATGAACTGTTTCAAAATGCTGTGGCTATATATATTGCTGGGACAGCCCACTGCCTCAATCCTCATCTAAAACATTTTATCCCTCCCCATCTCATTGCCTTGTTTTTGTCGCAATTTTTTGTTCGTTTACGTTCTGACCTTTGACCTTGACACTCTTCTCATGTCGCAGCTGGTGCCATCAATTAAGTGCTTTCATCACGCACACTTGTGCAAAAAGACATCTAATTCTCGGAATAAGGCTGTGGAGACTGAACTAAATAATTTTGAAAATCAACAGACAAGTGGTGAGAAAATGTCACGTACAAGTTGAGGAATTTCAGAAGAAACAAAAGCTTTAACCTGATATCTCTGAGCTTTGTCTTGGGTCGTCAGGAGGTGTGGAAAGGGTGGAGGCACCAAAAGCATTGGAAGTGGCTTCGTGCTGCGCAGTCGTGGTCGTTGTGATCGAGGTGATGGTGGTTTCAGTTCCCTCCTTTGTCTTCAGTCCCTCCAGTGCCTTAAGCTTCTTGGCATGCTTACTGCCTTTGTAATGCGCCTCGGCTTGACTCTACAAAACAGAATAAATGAACCCTTCCCATTAGGCTCACTTCCTAGCCTGAAGGCAAATGGGTGAAAGGTGGGAGGGAGTGGTCATAGATTGACAGCTGTGGCAAGCATGTTGGGCACTGTAAAAGAACATTGTATGATTCTGCAAATATGAACACTTGATCACAGCTGCAACAATAATTACTCTTTCGTTGTTGGACAGGCTGGCCGCAGCACAGGACACAAATACAGCATAAAGGAAGCCAATTTGACACCAAGCTAAAAATACCTGCAATCTGGAAACATTTTTATTGGACTCACTTCAAATACATCTTTGCTCACAACTTTGTTTGCAGGGTAGGTAGGGAAGAATGGGAGCAATATATAGCCTCAGAAGTAACAAGATAGTCTGCAAATATCTTCTGGCGTTTTCATGTTGGGTTTAATAAATCATGGGTCTGACCATCTAGAGATGAATAAGACATTTACAGACATGGCCCCCTAGCAAGGGAAGGTTGGAATTAGGAATGCCTTTCAGGGGTTGAAATTACCATACTTTCCAAAAGCATGATGAAAGCTAAAAATACTATGGTGTCTTTTGAAAACATTATTTGGTGGTTGTGAGCTAAATCCTGTCTTGGACTTCTGCTGTGAAGAGAAGGGCAAACCACCAAGTGTATTGCTTGTCCAGACACCAACTTCAGAGACATCTACCCTCCTTTTAATTTTGCATTCATGTATGAGGCTCATGGAAGAGCAGAATAGGGGGCAAAGTGTGAACATTCCAGTCAGAAGAATGATACTTATCGGATATCATTCTAACCTAAGCAATCAATTGTAATTAATAAAATATTAAAGGGGAAGGTACATATAAGTTTAACAACAACTTGGTTTACAAATGCAAAAATAAATCCCAAAATAACATTTTTTACAATGCTGTCACAAAGAATAGTTTTCTTATCCATTGAAATGAAATACAAACTTAGAATGTGTATGGAGAGTGAAAACAATTTCCATTCAAGTACTTTGTTTGTTATTATAACAGAGCAACATTTTTTTTTTTTAAAACGAACAGTGAATAGGAATTTCTACCCAACTTGATGCTGCTAAACAAGCAATGCACAGAACGGCATCAGTTTAACCAATCATAACCGAGTCAAAATGGAACTTCCTTCTTCCCTGCTTTAAGGAGTGTTGAACATGGTCAGGAAGACTGAGATAAAGTTGTTGTTGTCTATTCATTTTTCATAATCCCATCTTATTAACAATAACAATACATCCATGATCCATTACTTAACTTGATCCACATTGCAAAATTTGGAACTTACGCATTTCATGAAGGCCTAAACAAGTGGAGCCGAATCACTACTTTGGGGAAATGTCATTTACATTGATCTGTTGTATCCATGTAAAAATCAGTCTTAAACCCTTCTGGGGGATGGCCTTTTTTTGTTTGCCATTTTGGATTCATTGTCGAGGCTCATGGAAGAGACAGTACTTGTACACGAAACAGATCAGGACGCAGCAGTGAAGAGTGAGTGGAAGCACCAAAAGCAGAGTTGGAGGTGAAGATGTAGGTACAATTGGATAACCAATGGGTGTGGGGAGGAATGGGTGCCAGGAAAGGATGCATGGGGTGAATACAGAAGGAAACTCACAAGAAGGAAAACTGGAAATTTGGAAGGAAGGAAGGATTGGGGTGAGGTGGGGGTTAACGATGTTCGAAAAGATCATGGTTTTGGATTGGGGACAATCTGAGATGGCAGTGAGCAGTTGTCTTGAAGACCTGGAGTGAAAAATGAAATTGAAGAAAATGTGGAAGTTGGTTCCATAGGTGGGGGACAAAAAGAAGAACAAATGAGTGGATGTGAGCAGTGATCCTGGATTTAGGTAGTTTCATTAGAAGGGGGTTGATGGTGGAGCATGTATACCTTATGCCTGCAGAAACCTGGGGGGAGAGGAACAAAGTACAGAAAGAGCAGAGGGTGCAAGACAAGAAAGGAGGCGGGAGAAGACAAAGATACCACCAATCTGTCTGCAATGGCAAAGTGAAAGGCCCATAGAGTTAGCTTCAACACAGGAGATTCCAATGATGTTGTAGGCCTTGGTTTTCATGGCATCAAGATGAGCAGGATGTGAGGCAGGAGAGCCATCCCAAATGGAAGAGCAGAACTCCATCAAGTGGTAGATGAAGGCCGTGTCGGTGGATAGGAGTTCAGGTGTGCCAAGGAAGGACTTTATACGACGCAGGATGCCAGTCGGCAACTGGATTTGGAGGCCAACATTTAAATGTGGTTTGTCCAGGAAAGATCTTGGGTGATGGTGAGACCCATGAGTTTGAATGACTGAACTTCCTCAAGAGGATTGTTGAGAAAGCAGATAGGAGGTTTTGCCAGACAGTCCTTTTGGAGAGAGATAGTGAGAGTGTGAGGCTTGTCAGGATTGAAAGACATATTCCATGTGTTTGACCAGCTTGTGATTTTGTCAAGGTCTGAAGAGAGGGAAGAGGTGACAGCCTGCCTGTCTAAAGGACGAGGAATGTCACGACAGAGGGTGGAGTAAAGTGGGTTTTTTCAGAGAGTTAGAGAGATATAATAATTTATGAAGATCAGGAATAGGAATGGGTCGACACTGCCACAGTCAGTAAGCCATGTGTGGAGTTGGCATTGGTTGCCAAAGGCAGAGTGTTTGGAGAGCAAGGCAGAATGCTAGACTGTATCAAAAGCACAAGATATGTCCAGAGAGACGGCCCTGATCTCATGTCTGACATTGAGGGCCTCCATCCATTGTTGGGTGAGAAGAAGGAACTTGTCCAAGGAGGAGTGACCTGGTCTGAAACCAAATTGGTGATCTGAGATGAGGTTGTTGGAGAAAGGATGGATTTCATATCAACTGCGATGATGGATTCCATGACCTTGCTGATGATTGGAAGTAAGCTGATAGGTCTGTGGTGAAGGGGATCAGTTTTTGCACATTGTATGTAATGCAGTGATGTTGACAGATTTCCAAGCAAATGGAAGATGACCGAGAGCAAATTATATGGTGAAAAGGGCAGAAAGAGAATGTGCAAGAGCAGCAGAGCAGGTTTTTAGGACACGAGGGCTGATGCCGTCTGGGCCAGTGGCAGAGTCAGAGTCGAGGGTTGAAAGAACCTTCTCCACATTCTCAGGTAAAAAAAAGACAGAGTCCAGGAGCAGTTGGGTCTGACAGAGAAGGATGGATACCGAGAGTGAGGGGTTGGGAGACACAATATTTGGAAGCAAACACTGAATTGAGGTACTCAGCCTCTCACAAGCGGAGTCAGCTGTGGTGCCAAGGGAGGGAAGGGATGGAAGAGGAGCACACACCGGAGATAGACTTAATAAGGTGCCACCAGGTTTGAGGAGGGAGACAAGTTTGAAAGTTCATTCTTGAGGTTGGAGAGATGTTGTTTTCTGGCTCTGACATATAATTGTGTACTTTTGGGAATGCACTGAGATTGCCTTCAGTCGGATTAGCATTCCAGAAAGAGAAGGCAAATTGTTTCAGAGCAATTGCCTCACCACAGGATTCAGTGTACGATGGGTGAGAAGAAGGGTAAGCTAATTGAAGACGAGATGGGATGAACATAATGCAGCCTTTACTGCCATCACTTCTCTCATCTAGCTATCCTACAGTCTGATTTTACTGAACCTGGAAACTGATAGTTATAGTTCACAGCATGCTATTGCTGAAAGTTTAAATTGCCTCATTCTTTTTTGTTTTCATCAGTGTGACCCTGGCCGATTTGATATTATGGGGAGGAAAAAAAAACAAGAATTACGAACTATCAAAAAAAAATAAAAATGGAACGGTATCTGAGAAATGCAATGAAATGCTATTATTGGCACAATGTACTGTGACGTGTGCAGCACAGGTGCCAATTCGATGCTGTTTTTCAGAGGAATAGAAAGCATCAGAGTTCCTTGAAGGATAACCAGGACTATTTTATTCATGCGGAGCAATTTGCCCTCCTGCAGTTCAACAGAATCTGCTACAAGCAGATAACAGCCATAACTACAAATCCTGCCTTTACCAACTCCTACAAATATGTAATATTCAATGAGAAATGCATATGAATATGCATGAGAAATATGAAATTGCAATGTACCACTGTGAGCGACATAAGTAATCATCATTTATTATGCAATAGTGTCTACATTGAAAAGTTGATGGAAGAAATTGTTTTACTTCCCATTTTCAAGGCAGCATGCTGAACACTGAAGAACACCTGGATTTAATGAACTATTATAACTTGATAGTTACCATGTGATAATCAAGCACAATGACATAAATAATCAGGAAATTTATGCTTTGATGTATTACAACAATGCCACAATTTGAAAGAGTTGGGTGAAAAAAAGTTTCATGAAACTATTTACCATGGCAACAGGTGTTCTAATAAAAGGCACTGACCTTTTGCGAATAAAGAGAGCAAGACATAATTATTGGAGGTTATGCAAATGTGGATTTGTGGATGGGGCATTATTCTGTCTCAATTGGAAACCATGGCTGGCAGGAAAGCTTAGAGATACGCACACTCATCTTTGAGCTGTCTAGTCTTGGTTTGAATCTCATCCCAGCTATAAACTGTGCATCAATGTATGTCCCATCCTTACGTTGAGCCTGAGGACCTGTCTGCCAGCAGTTGTCATTGGTAGATGACAAAGATTGCTTTGTGTCTTTCAAAGAGCAGGCAAGTTGTTGCTAACCTACTGAACAAATTCCAAATTCATGCCATGACTGACTGCTGGGAAGGCAAAAGCAAACCACGCCACCCAACATAACCTTAGCCCAGAGACTGCTTTGGCAGCACTAATGCTTTGTAAAGAGAATGGTACATTGATGATTCTGATTATTGCTAGCAGAGTATCCGCTTTACGGGTGATCTTGTTCCAAGCACGCAGCTGTTCTTCTGCAGTACCCATCCCTTTATTTGTGCAGTCTATAGACAACAGACTGCTGCCTCTATCACTCCTAAAAATATAAATAACCCAGGTTACATACATGAGGCAAAAACATGGCTACTGCTTATGTGCATAAATATAATACATCATGGTCGCATAGCTCGGATAATTCCAATTGTACTGGACCATAGGCTGACACCAGAGGCCTGAGGCTTAAAAGGCCTATACATACTGTCACCTTCACAAGGCCTATGGCGCCTATTGGCTCCGATCTTTCGATATTTGATGATCCTTTTAACAGTTGCTTTGGTTGTTTTACACTGAACAGAAAACTTGTAGGGAGGGCATGGCGATTGTGAATATGACACTTCCAAAGATGTGCTCGGCTTTCCATAGCACCAAAATAAAGGACGTATTTTTTTTTTCAAGTTACAATTGTGGATGGGGTCAGCCCAGCTGTCCAACCAATGGATATAGAGCAGACATACAAACATACATACATACATATGCTCCATTATAAGAGGAACGGACCAAAAGTCCTGAGCAAGTATATTAGCCCCTGTTGGACTTAGTCTAAAACGGGGCTTATGGATTTGGTCTCAATTTTCATGTGCGTGCGTCCGCAACCATATCTCGGACATGTATGGACCAAATTTATTTGTACTTTGCACAAAGACAACGCATGATGGGATACAAATGCACGTCATTTTTTTTCGATATTAGATCCAAGGTGGCCGACTGGTGGTTAGTTGCAAAAAAAAAAAAAAAAAAACGTTTCGAAAATGTCCTCAACCATTTCTCGGACATGCATTTACTGATGTTGTTTGCACTTGGCACACAGATAACAAATGATGGCTTATATAAGCACGTCACTTTCTTTCAAGATCATATGCAAGATGGCCGACTGGCGGCCATTTTAGTTGTCAAAAAAAAACCGATATTGAACACGTCCTCAACCATTTCTCGGACATGCATTTGCCAATGTTGTTTAAACTTGGCACACATATAATGAATGACGGTTTACATAAGCATGTCATTTATTTCCGAGATCAGATGCAAGATGGCCAAATGGCAGCCATTTTAGTAGCAAACCCCGATGTTGAACACGTCCTCAACCATTTCTCACACATGCATTCACCGATGTTATTCAAACTTGGCACACAGATAAAGAATGATGGCCTACATATGCACGTCATTATGTTTGGAGATCAGATCCAATATGGCCGACTGGTGGCCATTTTGTTACTTAATGTGTCCCCGACCATTTCTCAGACATGCATGGTCCGATTTTGTTCAAGCATGGCAGAAGCACAGTACATGACACCATACATGAGCCCCTCACTTTATTTTGCGATCTGATCAAAGATGGCCGACTGATAAACTGGGGGCCATTTTAGTTGTACATAAATATGGGATAGTCCTTTAACTCCGTACAGCAAACTTATTAAAACAACGGGGACTATGACATTTTCTGTCTTTTTTTACTTATGGTGCAGTAAAACAAAGGGACATGAAGGAAAACTGATATTGTCAACAGTAAATGGACATATCACATTACTTTTGTACAAAATCTCAAGAAGGATCCACACATTGCTATCAGTGGTGCAGAAGCTTAAAAATCCTGCTGCGGTAGAAGTCCATTCCAACATTTCGCAACCAGCTACGTGTTTTATGGGAAGCTACGACTTTTATATCTGGACTGCCTCATCGTTTTCATAGTACTGGCCTTTCATGTGATTTTGTAAGGGCCCGAACAGATGGTAGTCTGGAATGGGGGCAGGTCCAAACTGTACGGGGGTTGGGGCAGAATTCTCATCCATTATTTAAGATTTCCTCCAATGTCAGATGCACAGTGTGAGGTCTGGCATTGTCATGTTCAAAGATGACAGCTATTTTTCATTGGGCAGTTTTCCCGATGTGCACGGTTCCGTTTTTTGAGCATCTAAATGTAGCGAGCAGCGTTGATGGTTTCCCTTTTGGGTAGAAAACAATAAGTATGCATCTCTTCGCATCCCAGAAGATGGTCCCCATAGCTTTGCTGGTGGAGGGTACTTGTTTGGCCTTCTTCTTTTTTGTAGATCTGGAGTGATGCCATTCCATGCTTTGCTGCTTGGTTTCTGGGTCAAAATGGTGGAATCAGCTTTCATCACCAGTCGCGATACTAAACAGGAAGTCATCGCCGTCAGTAGCATGCCATTGAAGCAATTGTGATGACACATCCATGTGTGTGTATTTGTGTTTCTCCCTAAGCAAATGGGAAACCCAATGGGACCAAACTTTCCCATATCCCAAGGTGCTATCATCTCCTCTACGGCATGGTGTTCTATGTCAAGCTGCACTGAAATCTCACTAACCATCACCCTTCGGTCCTCACTGATGAGCACACCAACTTTCTGCTCATTGCGTTCAGTTGTGGTGCTTCTTGGTTGACCATAACATGGCAGATTGGAGATGACTGTGTTTCTATCTTTGAAGTGTTTTACCCACCTTCTGAAACTGCTAGCGCCCATGCAGGCATCATTGTACACCTCACTCAATCGGCCGTAGATATCTGCAGCCGAGTTGTTGGCCTTTACGCGGGATTCAATCACTGCACTTTGGCGATCGATTTGTCGTTGACAGCCATTTTGTCACAATGGATTGTGGGAGCATGAGTGGTGTGCACGCCGAGCCTGTGTTTATATTGGAGTGGATAGATGGATAGATGTCGCTAATTACTCGTGTTCTACTATATTCGGCACAAATATGTTCAATCCACTGATGCTCATGACTTTTGGTACAGCTCTTGTATGTAGAAGATTATGACTGGGAAAAATGTAATGTCCTTGTTTTGGTAAATTTTCAAAATTAAAACTTTTGTTTCTAAAGCTAATGGTAAAAAAATTTCAAAATCAGAATATGAGTGTTTAACCCAATACATCATATTTGCAGACATGGTCCTTTTTTCCATTGCTTGTCAACTTTCTGATGTGCCAACATTCAGAATCACAAATATTATTCACGTGGAGTGAGGCACGTTTGAAGGATGTAGACTGTCGAGGCTGTCAGCAGCCCAAGATGTTTTTTTCAATGCCTTGTTTCATGTGAGTGCTTATCATTTCATGAAACTTGGAGGTTGTCAATGTTTGCTTCAATGGATGATGTAATCTTACTGCTTGCAAGACTATTTTGCCTTTTGCCTACATTATGGAAGCAATTCGTTCATCATGAAACAGAATGGATAAACGCTAAAATTTAATAGTGTTTAAACTTTAAATGGACATAATATACAGAATAATTTCTCATGCGAGCTGTGAAACAATAGTGTGCCACTTTCTTTGGCAATTTGGACAATTATTTTTAATGTGTCCATTTTGCCGCCAATCAAAGCATGCAGAAGAGTGCTTGAGATAGCCCTGCATGTGAATGGAGTCCTTTTATTTTTACGGAAATGACTCGAAATGCTTTAATGAGCATGGTCACATATCCTGATTTTATCATTAATGTGCCAGTGGTGAAAATAACAGCCCACAATTTTCATTCTGGAAATACATCTTTTCCTATTTTCACTTGTGAATTTTATGCATTACTTTGACATTTGCCAAATGAGTCCCTTTTTTGTAAATAAGTCATTTGAAATGAGTTGTGTGCTGTTGTTGAATGGAGCCTAATGTAAGCATCTGCGTCAGCGACTGCAAAAAGATAACTTGTTTGTGCACACATATCAGTATTGGTTTAGTGTGACAACACAAGGCACAATGGATCAGATGACTTTTTTCTCAGTATGTGAGTGTTGTTGTAGGTATTACAAAGGAAAATAACATTAATTTGCAGGAATGAAAAGTTGCAGTGAGAGAGAGATAGAGATAGAGATAGAGAGAGATAGAGATAGAAGAGAGATAATCCATGTAATGTCTACCTACAGTATAAATTACTTCAAAAATAATTACTAAATTTAAGAACCTATTTGGATCACCTTTACTTCATGAGGAGCAGTAAACCAATCTGGTTAAGATACTCATAAGCAACAATACGTCCAGATCTGGTCTCTTCATCTGTGCCTACAGAGCTGGGGAAAACTTAATTCCTTCACAATAATTATAAAATATTATACCTATTCCAAATATTTTTTATCCCCATAGCAAAATATTGCTCATAAATAGAAAAAAGTGGATAGAATCACAGATAAAAAATATCTGAAATGTTGGTGAACTAGCACAATTCTCGTCGCAAATTTAGCATCGTGGTAAACTGTCAGCTAATTAGCACGATTGACCAATCACAAGTGGAGTTCTATCAAGCATGACAATTAATGAAAGCAATATTGCGGCGCCCACGTCTGTTGACCTGGGTAAAGAAGACTGCCGGGTTTTCATCAAAATTTTTCGTGATGCACATTTTATCTTCAACAAATACTAATTTCATTCCGTTTATCAACGAATCCTGGTTTCAATTCTTCAGTTTTGTGACTGATTGGAAGAAGAACTACTGTAAAGAAGCAAAGTTGTCGCAGGCATCGCAGGTGATCTCGGTTTTGATTTTGACAACACTCAACCAACAACGACAAGAAGGCTACCATTATGAGTGTTACAATCACTTCTGTGATTTCAGTAAAGTCAGGAGGGAAACAAAAAAAAAAAAATTGCCAAAAAATCTTATGCTCAAGGTGAGACATGCAATAAAATAGCATACTTCACTTTGAAGTTTAACTCCAGGCCATCCGAGCAGGCCTACACAAACACAAGCTTACGTGTAGTATCAGTAACATATTAAATTATTAATTGTCAACATAAATTCCAGCTCAGTTTGGGATTCGGATTGTGACCATTTGTGCATATTGGTCATTTTCAAAATATGGGGGGAGTGAAATCAGCATAAATTTGCCGAGCTAGGCATAGAGGAGGGAGGCAAGAAAAATCACGTTCAGTCGAGTTTCCATTGTCAGGATGGTGTCATGTTTGTTAATGACTACATGTGGCTGATGTAGCCAAGGCCTGAATGCACGCCTCTAATCAATGCCACCACATGGTTGTTTTTCCTCAAAATGAAATATCGATGTGAAAGATCATGTCAAAAGGTAAGCTTACAACACATCTTGTCTGCATTTGTTTATAATTCTGATTTTTAGCTCACCTGGAATGTAGTTAAGGGGAGCTTATGGGGTTGTGCGTCGTCCGTCCATCAGTCAATCCGTCCGTCCATACACAAATACTTTCAACTTCTTCACTGAAACTACACAAAGGATTTCGATGAAACTTTACCACAACGTTCATCACCGTGTATGTTCCAAAGTTTGTTCATGGCATGAAAAATATTGGGGTATCAGGGATTCTATGTGGGGGTTGTCCCCAAAATTATGTATTTGAATTCTTCTCTGAAACCACACACACAATTTCGATGACACTTGACTACAACATTCATCACCCATGATGTCCCAAAGATTGTTCATGGCATTTATAAAAACAGTCGGGGTCTACAGGGTCTACAAAGGGGGTTGCCCCCTAAAAGAGGTATTTGCTTTTTTTCTCCGAAACTACACACACACACACACACACACACAATTTCAATGAAACTTGACTACAACCTTCATAACCTTTCATGGCATGAAAAAAGAAAATCCAAAGGTATTTACTTTCTTCTCCATGACATATTTTGTGGGTCATCCATGCCTACCAGTTGTTCCCTGATTCTCTTATCCAGCTGTTACCAGGTGAGCGCCCAGGGGTATTGCCCCTATGTTTTTTTTGATTGACCGGTAAACAGCATGCCTGGTGTTGGCTTAATGGTTGGGGTGGTGGGCTTGCGATCCTAGGATCCTGAGTTCAAATCCCTCTCGGCTGTTGAATTCATACCAGGTGGGGTTGAATCTGCCTGTCATCCTTCCGAGGTCGGCAAAATGAGTGCCAGCTTGCTGGTATCCTGTGTCAGAGTGGCGACCCGTCCAGGATTGTGTCCAATAGCCAAGGAAACTGCTTCGGCAGCACCAACGCTCTGCACAGAGGATGGTCCCAATGGATGGATGGATGGACGAATGGATGGATGGTAAAACAGCACAGCTTATGAGCATAGGTTCACAAACTGGCTGGTACCACAACTTGTTACTATGTAAATAGCTGAAAGTGTCTGGTTTCAACAAGACAGTACACCTGTGCATTTTCCATCGCATGTTCAGGATTATCTCAATGAAATGTTTCCTCAACGATGGATTGGAGGTATACTCGTATCACCAACATCACGAGTTCCTCCACCATGGCCATGACATAGCACAGATTGAACAACTCCAGACAACTCCTTGCGAGGCTTCATCAAGGAGTAGGTGTCAACAAACTAGTCGTGGCCTCTTTCACACACCTGACTCCACAAATGCGACAGAAGATGTCGAAGAGGAATAGGCAACACGACAACAAATTCAGTGGTGCCAAGAGAATGATTGAGCACATACAGATACAATGACTGATTATTAATTGCCAGTACTGCTCAATAAAACCTGCACATATTAAAAGACTAAGAATGAATGCTTCACTCAGGAGAGGTAAAGAAACTTTCAGGCCGCCCTGTACAACTGCTGCTACCACCTCATTAAAGCGAAATTTTCCAAACCGTATCTGTCGTGTTTTTCTGTTATATTTTCATCCCTGTGTTGCTGTTTGGGTTTTCGTCCAATTTTCCACGTTAAATCATACCTTGTTGTGCTGTATTGTCAAATTAATTTTTGTGCTGCTCAAGACATACCACACTCATTGGATAGCTGGCTGGCAAATTATGTCCCCGTTTTGATGCCAGTTCCTCTTTCTGCTTCTTTTTCCCAAGTATTGTCCTTTCTCCCTCCTCAACATTATCATATCCCCTCTCTTCACTTCAAAAACAAACAAACTATTTTTCACTCAAAATTAATCAATCTCAATCGGACTGAATTTCTTTCTACCTGTACTTCCTGTACTTTATTAATTATCACTCCTTTTTCTCAATATCTCCAAACTGAATCTTTGTTGAATGAAAACTCTTCTTGCTTCTTCCTTTAAAAGCTTTTTCAGACATTTTACAATGCTTCACTTTCCTTATTTCTCCATAATATGAGTACCCCAATCGTTATTCTGCATCACAATCTATCAGATCAGAGGAATATCAGAGTCTGGTAGGAAAATCAGGAAGAGGGTCACCCTTCTCATTGAGGGTGGAATTGTAAGGAAAGCAACCAGCAAAGAGGTTAGTCTTATCCATCGGTGAAGTAACAACCTCAGGTCCATGAAAGTGGAGGTATTAAAGACTTATTGTGGTTGAGTACACTGTTGGCAATCTGCCAAAAGTCCTGAGAGCCAAGCTGCTGATTGGCAATGGAATTGGCTTCAAAGGCTGCATAATGCTGCTCATCATCCTCAAGAACACTTTGACAGAGGTTACTTGCTTTGTGGAACAGACACTTGGACTCCAGAGACCCTTGCACATAGTACTGCTTGAAAAAATGGTTGTGATTAGCAATTGCTGATGCATAAGCCAGAGTGAACCATGGATGGGAACGAACCTTCACTTGACAGATATGTGAGAGAATACAAGTGTCCGTCTATATCAGTGATAATACATTGGGATATTTCCTCAGCAGCCATATCAAGACCATGATGAAAAGCTGAGGTCTATGGCACATCAGCAAGAAACGAACGAAATCCATCCCAATCAGCTTCCCAAACTGAAACACAGTGTGGTGAAAAGGATGAGCTTGAGTTGAGATATAATATACATATTTGATGAGACAGTGTCTATAGAAAGTCTACACCCCTCTTTAAAAACTTTCACCTTTTCTTGCCTGATAGCCTGGAATTAAATTGCATTGAATCAGACTGTTTCCACCTTTATTTACACACCGTAACCAACAATTTCCAAATGAAATTTTTTTCTACAAATCTCAGAAAATTAAATAAAAATACAATAGTAGAACATCTTGGTTGGATAAGTGTCCACCCCCCTCATAATAGCAATTGTAAATTAGCTCAGATGTAACCAATCTCCTTCAAAATCACACACCAAGTTAATTGGCCTCCACCTGTGTTAAATTGTAGTGATTCTGATTATTTCAGAATAAAATCAGCTGTTCCTGTAGGTTTCGTCTGCAGTTTAGTACATTTCACAGCAAAGACTCGACCATGAGCAGCAAGTGGCTTTGAAAAGATCTCCAGGATAAAGTTGTGGAAAGGCACAGATCAGGGGATGGGTATAAAAATATTTCAAAGGCCTTGAATATCCCTTGGAGCACAGTCAAGACAATCATTAAGAAGTGGAAGGCATATGGTACCACCAAGACTCTGCCGAGATCAGGTCGTCCCTCCAAAATGGATGACCAAGCAAGAAGGAGACTCAGAGATGCCACCAAGAGGCCAATGGCAACTTTTAAAGAGCTACATGCCCTTATGCCAAGACTGGTTACTTACTGTGTGCACGTGACAACAATATCCCAATCACTCCACAAGTCTGGCCTGTATGGCAGGGAGGCAAGAAGGAAGCAATTACTCAAAAAAGCCCACTTTGAGTCCTATTTGAGGAATGCAAAAAACCACTCTGGAGATTCTGAAGCCATGCAGCAAAAAGTTTTGTGGTCCTGATGAAACCAAGATGGAACTTTTTGGGCTAAATGCAAAATGTTATGTTTGGCGGAAATCCAACACAGCACATCACCCAAAGAACACCTTCCTGACTGCGAAGCATGGTGGTGGCAGCATCATGTTATGGGGATGTTTCTCATCAGCAGAGACTGGGGCACTTGTCAGGATAGAAGGAAAATGGATGGAGCAAAATGTAGAAAAATCCAGAGGAAAACCTGCTGCCCTCGACACGAAAGCTGAAATTGGGACAGAAGTTCACCTTCAGCATGACGATGACCCGAAGCACACAGCCAAGCTACACTGTAGTGGCTAATGAACAAAAAGATAATGTCTTTGAGTGGCCTCGTCAGAGCCACGACCAATATCCAATCGACAATCTGTGGCATGACTTGATTTAATGTCATTTAATTTAAGGCTTTAAGGCAACAAAAGGTGAAAATTTGGAAAGGGGGTGTAAACTCTCAATAGGCACTGCACATAAATATATATATATTGGGACCATACACTGTGCAGAGTGTTGGTGCTGCCTAAGCAGTCTCCTTGGCTATTGGGCAAATCCTGGATGGGTCGTCACTCCGACACAGGATACCAGCGCATGCGAGCACTCATTTTGCCAACCTCAGAAGGATGACAGGCTGAGTCTACCCACCTGGTATTAATTCAACAGAAAAGTGGGATTTGAACTCAGGATCCTTGGAGCCCCAGCCCACCACTAACCATTAAGCCAACACCAGGCATACATATACATAACTATATATTTTTGATTACAAAAATACATTTTGTATCTAAATATATTTGAAAAAATGTTTTCTATAAAAAAAATATTGTAATCACACCAGAATTCTGGTGTGATTACAGTATTAAGAAGTCGCTACACAAAAATAGTGACATACAGTCCAAGCAGGAGCAACTCGGCGCTGCTCGTGGGGAGTCCTGTTAGTGGGGGCGAGGGTGGGGGATGGGGTTGGTGGAGAAGATGCCCGGCTATACAGGGCTGTGTGAGCTTTTCCTGGTGGTGGTTTTGGGACATGTTGGACATTGAAAAGCTGTGGATTTATTGGCCTCATGGTGGTTACCTTTTTCCTGCAGGCTGACGGCAGCACTGCCTGACCCCACATCCCAATATATACTTCAATAGCGGTCTTAAGAGACCTCAAAACGGATGCCATGGCCAGCCTGTGGACAGTGGTTTTGCTCCAGTGTTTGAACATCAGTATTGCAGCACTCTCTGAGGTTCAGAGACCGGATAGTGGTGAGATCATATCGGGTGGTTACACCAACTACTGGTCTGGTCGCTCTGATGGTTACCATGCTCAAGGAGTTGCTGCAGCTTTGTCCAATAAGCTGAAACCCATGATAATTGAGCTAACACTGGTCAACGAGCGTATTATGAGACTGAGGATTCGTTACTCCTTGGTTGTCATTTCCCTGGTCTCTGTATAAGCTCCGACTGAGGCGAGTGATCTCACTGTGAAGGGTGCCTTGGATATATATATATATATGTACATACATCTATTGGGACCATACACTGTGCAGAGTGTTGGTGCTGCTGAAGCAGTCTCCTTGCCTATTGGGCATAATCCTGGATGGGTCGTCACTCCGACACAGGATACCCGCAAGCTGGTACTTATTTTGCCAACCTCAGAAGGATGACAGGCTGAGTCTACCCCACCTGGTATTAATTCAACAGAGAAGTGGGATTTGAACTCAGGATCCTTGGATCCCCAGCACACCACTCTAACCATTAAGCCAACACCAGGCATACATATACATAACTATATATTTTTGATTACAAAAATACATAGAATGCACATCATTCTATGCCGCGTGCTCAAGTCTGTAGTTGATCAGTGCCCCAGGTGAGATACTCATCTTGGTGGATTTCAATGCATCCACTGGCATTGATGGGGATGGATATGAAACATGTATTGGTCCCCATTGGTCTGGAACAGTGAACCAGAATAGCAGGACGTTCCTTGATTTTGCAAGAAGTCGTAGACTTAGGGTGGCTGGTTCATGGTTTCAGTGCTCACAGGCTCATCGCTGGAGGTGGTATTCTAACACTGGCGATGTGGAAAAGCAAAATGACCATGTACTCTTTGATGGTTGCTGGAGGATGATTCAGAATTGCAGGGTCCACCGGAGTGCTCAGTTCCTCAATACCAACCACAGGCTTGTTGTAGCAACTCTGAAGTTGCAGCTTAACTCCAGGAGAATGGTACCACCCCAGGCTAGTCTGGATGTTGGCAAGCTCAAGGATGAGATGGTAGCTGAAGAGTTTGTGAACAGGCTGAGTGGGGATTTGGGGGGTCTGGGTGCTTGGGGGAATCCTGAAGAGTTGTGGAGTGCCTTCAAGGCTTCCAACTTTGATGTTGCTGCTGGATGTCTTTGAACTCACTGTAGGGCGAAGAAGAACTTTGTCTCTCAAGGGACATTGGATACCATTAACCAAAGTCACAGGGCTGGGCTTAATGGCATTGCTGAGCTGTTCAGGGAGTTGAGGCGTAAAACTGTACATGCACTGAGGGCGGACAAGCAGGCCTAAGTGCGAGGAATCTGTGAGGGGGTGGAGCATCACCTGTGGTCAAGTGATTCGCATCCCGCTTACAGGAGAATTCGTTCATTGTGTTCCTCCAAGGCCGTCCCTCGGTGGAGTGCAGTTAGAGAGGAGGGTGGTGGGCTCTTGATAGAGGAGTCTGAAGTGAAGGCCCGCTGGGTTTGTCACTGAGTAGCTGTACCAGGTTGACCCACTAGCTGTTGATTTGGATGTCAGGGGTGTTCCTCTTCCTCTTGCTGACCCTCCAATCAACTGTGGTCCACCTTCGCTTGTGGAAACAGGGGATGCGGTGAACTGGTTGAAATGGGGTAAAGCTCCTGGGATCTGTGGCATCCATGCTGAACTTCTCAAGGCTGGAGGAAATGCTGTACTCTTGTCATTGCATGCAGCTCTGTTCTCTCTTTGGAATGCAGGCATCATCCCAACTGACTGGAAGAGAGGCCTCGTTGTCCCTCACTGGAAAGGGAAGGGTGATCGCCAGGACTGCAGCAACTATCGAGGGGTGATGCTGCTCTCAGTGCCAGGCAAGGTCGTTGCTCGGTAAATTCTTGATAAGATTTGCCACCATCATTTTGAGTACCAGCACCCACAGCAGTCAGGTTTTACACCAAAGAGGTCAATGATTGACCACATCCCTGCTCTTCGGGTCCTCACCGAACAAAGACAAGAGCTTCGTCAGAGGCTGCATGCAGCCTCTGTTGATCTCCGCAAAGTGTTCAATTCAGTGAATTGGGATGCACTCTGGAGGATTCATGATCTTCGTGGGGTGCCACCAAAATGGATCAATCTGATGTCTGAACTATACTCTGGTACTGAGAGTGCTGTGAGGTGTGGTGATACCATCTCCGACTTATTTCCAGTTGTTACTGAAGTTTTTCTGCGGTGTGTACTGACCACCACACTTTTCAGCACTTGTAAGGATTGGATTTGGGGGGGATGTTTGAGAGATCAAGCTGTGGTGCATAGTTTGCGACTGTCGAGATCTCTGACCTTAATTTCACAGACGATGCTGTCATCTTTGCGGAGACTCTGGATATTCTTTTGGGGGCCCTCAAGGCACTGAAGGAGGCATTGGAGCCGCTGGGATTGCAGGTTTCCTGGGTCAAAACTAAGATCCAGGCTTTCATTGATATCTTGGATGTGGCTATCTTGTTTGTACCCATTTGTGGTGAGGATGTTGAGGTGATGGAGAGATTCACTTTCCTTGGCAGTGATATTCATGTCTCCGCTGGCTGTGAGCCAGAGGTCAATATACATCTGGGTGGGGCCTTGGGAGTCATGGATTCACTGGATCACGAGGAGTGGTGCTGTCGGTACCTATGCAGGAGGATGAAAGTCTGAGTATTCAGGACCTTGGTGCTTCCTGTCTTGCTCTTCGGATGTGAGACTTTGACTCTGACCAGGGATCTGAGACAGAGACTTCACTACTTTGGTACCAGGTCTCTTTGGAGAATCCTTGACTATCGCTGGTCGTACTTTGTGTCCAACGAGTGGTTGTTGTGAGAGACTCAGATGAGATTTGTTACCTGTACAGTCGAGAAGCATCAAAATGTGGCTCGTTTTCCTGATGCTGATCCTGCTTACCAGATTATCTCAGTGAGGGAGTCTCGTGAGTGGAGGAGACCAACGGGCCAACCACATGCCTCATGGTTGCAGCAGGTGATTGGCATTTTAAGGAGATGGGGATGGGCCAGGCAACTGCCTGATGGATGGCCAGACGGAGGCTCCTGGAGTACCGGCGGAAAGTGCACACAGCGATGCGCTATTCCGGCGCATGCTCCCATACCTGATTTGACCCCCATAGAACCCCTTAGTTCCCCCTTTTTTAATGTCGTTAACAAACGTCGGTATATCATGGGTCATGAAGGTTGTGGTCAAGTTTCATCAGAATTGTGTGTGTAGTTTCTGAGAAGAAAGCAAATACCTATTTTGGGGGGCTCAAACCCCCTGCAGATCCCCTCGACCCTGATTTTTTTTCTTGATGTGAACAAACTTCGGTACAATCCAGATGATGAAAGTTGTGGTCAAGTTTCATCAAAATTGTGTGTGTAGTTTTGGAGAAGAGAGCAAATTAATTGCGTTGATGTAACACCTATTACCAACAAAGAAATTACCCGTTTTCGGGGGGAGGGGTCAAAAAAACACCCTTTACGAAGCGCAGATTTTGATGCAGTCATGAAAATTTGGTACATCATGGTTGATGAAGGTTGTGGTCAAGTTTCATCAAAACCGTGTGTGTAGTTTGGAGAAGAGAGCAAATACCTATTTTGGCGGGGGTGGAGGGGGGGATCAACGCCCCCACCCCTCTGTAGACCCCCTTAATGAGCACAGATTTTGAGGCAGTCAATACACCTTCGTTTGGCATCAGATATGAAGCTTGTGGCCAAGTTTCATCAAAATTGTGTGTTTACTTCAAGCGATAATGACTGAAGTGTCTACGGACTGACTGACTGACTCACTCACTCACCTACGGACACTGCTCGATCGCATAAGCTCACTGGACTAAAGTCCAGGTGAACTAAAAATGCAATGAAGCTGTCTGTATAGCTTCATGTGTCTGAAACCTTCTGTTCAAAACCCATTGACTGGACAGCTGGCACGACTCCACCCACAATCGTACCCAGGAAAATCATATGTCCATCATTTTGGTTCTGTTGGTCGTAGTATGTATCGCCTTCCTCAGGCCTCAGGCTACAGGTCTTAGGCTTCAGATGCATTATTAAGGTCAGATACAGGAGAGTATATTTTTGCCAGAGAATTACAACATAGGAATTTGTAATTTGACAAGGGCACTGGCACACAGTGGCATTCTATTTTTGAAAGGTACAAGAAAAATTCCTTCATTGTTGGCAATATTGAAGTTATTCACCGTTCTTCAATGTTGGCAACGTTGAAGAGATGAAGTTTTGCTTTTGGAAACAAAGTACAAAATATTCCAAATGCCAAACTGAACAAATGAGGAGTTAAAGGAAACGACAGATTTTTCTCTCCACAAACGTCGAGATATTTAAAGGCCCTGTCACACCTTGAGATTTAGCCAGCGTATGGCAAGTATCAAAATTTATCTAAAACGCTGGCGTACGCTGAACTATTGATGTTTTTTTCAGTTTTGGGCGTATATTAACGAGTTGGACGTATGCATAACGTATTAGTAACGTACACAGAACGTTTCGATAACATATTGATAACTTATACCAACGAATGCTGAGGCGTGTTGTCGGCGTTCACAACTTATGCCCAGCGATAGTCTAACTTATGCATAGCGCGCGGCAGAGTATCGCCGACGATCACGTGGCGTAGCCTATTAAAAGGCTGCCGCTCGACGATTCAAATCATAACCGCAATAGACATCGAAGTGTCAACATCACCGTCATGCCAAAGAAAACTTCGAAGAATGCTGCCAAGAAGTCTCCTGGCCGTGGCCGTGGACGCGGACGCAAGGACGATCCATCATCACCCACACCCTCCCCATCACACTCACCCTCTGACGGAGAGGTCACCAGTTCCTTCTCCTCCGTTCACCTCTTCTTCTCCTGGCTCTATTGGCACGCAACTGGTACAGTGTCAAATCGATGAGGTCATGTTGATGTTGGAGGACAGCTAGTAGGTATTCTCGTCTCAGCCTTGCCGGATCCTCCATCTCTCGGATGACATGGACATCTACTCACCATGGAGTCTGGAACACTGACGGGTTCCTCCTGTGAACCCATTTTATATACCAATTCCCTAAACGCTGCCAATACGCCATTATACGGTAGCTGTAAGTTAGAAACACGTTCAGTAAGTTCTGTGATCGTACGGAAGACTCAAATACGTCTACATACGTCAATATGCATTGGAGATACGTTACACATAGGTTCAAAGCACGTTACTCATAGGTTAGAAATAAGTTTCGGGTACGCTAAACATTACCTCGACGTATTTCGACTTATGAGTAACTTACAAGTAACGTGTGTCGACGTGTGTCAACGATCGCATAACGTGCCTACAACTTATGGCCAGCGGTATGCGGAATGTGAGTCATACGCTGGCATACGTCGAAAAATTTTGTGCATGCACAAAATTTGTCGACGAGCTCGGCGTACTACGACGTATGCCAGCGTGCTTTAGCGTGTTCGGCGTGCTCTTAACGTATACAAAACTTACCCATAACGTATTCGACATGTGCCAGTGTATTCGCCAAATTTTTCATACGTCGACATAGCTGGCTAAATCGTCAAGGTGTGACAGGGGCTTAAACAGTGATCTAAGGCTAAGGGAAGAGCTTGCACATCAATTGTAAGCTGGACAAGGACATTATAAAGTACTTTCGTATGAATTACGTGGACATTGGAAGGAGAAATGGGATTTTGAATCTGTGTTCCCAACATCGTGATCGAGTTAACATGGATCATGAGAACCTGGGATGCGAGCATCAGAGTGGAATTCCGAACAGGCCAACCAAAAGAGCTCCATGGCAGAGGAGAAATAAGGTCAACAGACTGGCAGTGGGATAAAATAAAATATGTGGACTCTGCAATGGAAAACTCAAAATAAATGATGGACCACAATGTTTAGAGAGTGGCAGGTAGAGCAAGAAAAGACATAATTTGGAAGTTGCTTCTCCAGATGGGAGAAAAAGGGAGCTCGGATATAGGGGGGAAAAAGTATGTGTTCTGGAAGGCTGGGGAGGAACTGAGTGAAGAATATCTACTGAAGGAAGGAATAAAACGTGCACAGTTGTATTATTTGTCACTTGCAGTTGTTCCTTGCCAATAGGGTACTGTCCATGATAAAGATTTTGACTTTACATTCCCACCAACGCTCTTCATCTCACGTGGTTAGATCTGAGAATACCAGCATGTCATCCTTCAATTACTAGTGTGAATTTTTATTTGAGGGTGGGGGATTGGGCAAAGGGCAGGAAGCATCTCAAACCTTTAAAATACAAAAATATAAAAGAGCCTAACTAATTTGACAGAAACATTGACGACAACAAAGAAGAATAATTAACACGAGTATAATTTACATCAAGCTATTCACATTATAAATGTTAATTGTGTCGGGAGACGACAAGCCAACAAAAAGAAAAACAACAAATAATGACAGTCACATCACCCACACGTGAAACCAAAAATAACAATCAATTTCTCATGCGAGCACGAATTTTGGCACAAATGGGAAGAATGAATCAGATGCTCGCCCCTCTGGGCCGGTGACCATGTCTCACTCACACCTCGCTCAGGTTGATGCTGTGAAAACCAAAGCCTTAAATATCATTAGAATCTCCTGCAATGAAGCTGAGTCTATCGGCCCATCTCTTTCAAATTGTAGACAGGTTGGTGCTCTCTCTGCCTTCTACCACCTCCTTTCTGGTCTTGCACACTCTGCTCTTTCAGTGCTTTGAGGCAATTTATCTCTGAGATCCACTCCCCCCCCCCCACGGGTTTCTAATAAGTGCACACGGTCCTTCAGCAACCCTTTTCTGGTGAAACTCCCAAAAACCCCGAATCATTGCTCACCTCCACTCATTTGTGTCTGTTTTTTTTACCCCACCTGTAGAGCCAACTTCCACATTCTCTTCAATCCCATTCTCATCTCCAGGTCTTCAAGCCACCTCATCACCACCATCTCAGATCCAATCCATGATTTTTTTACCCTCATATACTCTCCACCCCCTTGCCACAAGCTATCCGAATTGCTAGTCTTTCCTTCCTCAGAGTTTGCTTCTGTATCCACCTTATCCACTTCTATATCTACCATGCATCCTCCCCAACCCACATTTAGTACCTGTACAAGTCTCCCTGTGTTTTGTCCCTCAAGCCTGCTGTCGGTGTGTTTCTCCACTCTCTTTCTGCTATTCCTTTTGTTCTGTTACCTCCTGATCTGTTATATGTTCTAGCTCCTCCACAAGCAGAGGCGGCGTTCGTCATTTGGGCGTCCCATGCGAAACACATGAATGGCCCAGTGGGGCCCCCCCTATCAAGCTGTCATCACACCAATACATGCATGTTGACGTCTGTATGTCTGACGTCGATGTATTCAATCAGTACTTGAACAAATCTCAACCAATCAAACTTGCCAAGGGGACTACGGGTCATATGGCAAATGTAGCGACTTCACTTGGCGTCCTCACCAGAAATTCCGAATCCGGAGGAATTCCCGTTTTATTGCCCTTTTCGCATTGGAAAGGTGTCTACTGTACAGCAGCTTGAGCGTCGTTCCACCTTATCGTGCCATTTTTACAAGGATATCTCAGAATAATGATAATAATATAGCATTTTAATAATAATAACATACACATGTTGTAAATAATATTAATAATAATAATATTAACAGTTTCCCCATGCCCACCTCCTCCCGACACTCCCTCGATCCCCATCCCATCTTCCTGCTCACCCGCCCTCATAACTCCCCCCTCACCCTCCTAGCTTTCCACCATGCCTTCCCCTTCCTCTCACCTCACCCTCTCTCAGCTCCCTCCTCGTTCCACCCTACAACCCTTCCTCTTATAATCCCTTACACATTCTACCACCTCTCTCAACATTCCCCACCCCTTCTCTATGTTCATACACCTGCCAAAACTGTCTCCTCCCCTATTCTGTGTGGACCTACAACATCCAAGGCCTCCACTCCAATATGACATCTTTGAATCCAGGCTGCGACTGATAAAGCAGACATTATCTGCATAACTGAATCTGTCCTCCCACAGATGTCCATGACTTCTTCCTGCCTCTCTCTGGCTGTCTCCTCTAGTTTGACAGGTCTGAATGCCATCCCAGTGGGGGAGTTGCAGTTTATATCAGGAAATCCATTCCTCATGG
>CM068959.1:62955627-62969077 GCA_035128595.1 Eptatretus atami | reverse complement strand
TTGCAGCACTCTCTGAGGTTCGAGACCGGATAGTGGTGAGATCATATCGGTGGTTACACCAACTACGTCTGGTCGCTCTGATGGTTACCATGTCAAGGAGTTGCTGCAGCTTATCCAATAAGCCTGAACCCATATAATTGAGCTAACACGGTCAACGAGCGTATTATGAGACTGAGGATTCGTTACTCCTTGGTTGTCATTTCCTGGTCTCTGTATAAAGCTCCGACTGAGGCGAGTGATCTCACTGTGAAGGGTGCCTGTGGAAATATATATATATATATATGTACATACATCTATTGGACCATACACTGTGCAGAGTGTTGGTGCTGCGAAGCAGTCTCCTTGCCTATTGGGCATAATCCTGGATGGGTCGTCACTCCGGACACAGGATACCGCAAGCTGGTACTTATTTTGCCAACCTCAGAAGGATGACAGGCTGAGTCTACCCCACCTGGTATTAATTCAACAGAGAAGTGGATTTGAACTCAGGATCCTTGGATCCCCAGCACACCACTCTAACCATTAAGCAACACCAGGCATACATATACATAACTATATATTTTTGATTACAAAAATACATAGAATGCACATCATTCTATGCCGCGTGCTCAAGTCTGTAGTTGATCAGTGCCCCAGGTGAGATACTCATCTTGGTGGATTTCAATGCATCCACTGGCATTGATGGGATGGATATGAACATTATTGGTCCCCATTGGTCTGGAACAGTGAACCAGAATAGCAGGACGTTCCTTGATTTTGCAAGAAGTCGTAGACTTAGGGTGGCTGGTTCATGTTTCAGTGCTCACAGGCTCATTGCTGGAGTGGTATTCTAACACTGCGATGTGGAAAAGCAAAATGACCATGTACTCTTTGATGGTTGCTGGAGGATGATTCAGAATTTCAGGGTCCACCGGAGTGCTCAGTTCCTCAATACCAACCACAGGCTTGTGTAGCAACTCTGAAGTTGCAGCTTAACTCCAGGAGAATGGTACCACCCAGGCTAGTCTGGATGTTGGCAAGCTCAAGGATGAGATGGTAGCTGAAGAGTTTGTGAACAGGCTGAGTGGGGATTTGGGGGGTCTGGGTGCTTGGGGGAATCCTGAAGAGTTGTGGAGTGCCTTCAAGGCTTCCAACTTTGATGTTGCTGCTGGATGTCTTTGAACTCACTGTAGGCGAAGAAGAACTTGTCTCTCAAGGGACATTGGATACCATTAACCAAAGTCACAGGGCTGGGCTTAATGGCATTGCTGAGCTGTTCAGGGATTGAGGCGTAAAACTGTACATGCACTGAGGCGGACAAGCAGGCCTAAGTGCAGGAATCTGTGAGGGGGTGGAGCATCACCTGTGGTCAAGTGATTCGCATCCCGCTTACAGGAGAATTCGTTCATTGTGTTCCTCCAAGGCCGTCCTCGGTGGAGTGCAGTTAGAGAGGAGGGTGGTGGGCTCTTGATAGAGAGTCTGAAGTGAGGCCCGCTGGGTTTGTCACTGAGTAGCTGTACCAGGTTAACTAGCTGTTGATTTGGATGTCAGGGTGTTCCTCTTCCTCTTGCTGACCCTCAATCAACTGTGGTCCACCTTCGCTTGTGGAACACGGATGCGGTGAACTGTTGAAATGGGGTAAAACTCCTGGGATCTGTGGCATCCATGCTGAACTTCTCAAGGCTGGAGGAAATGCTGTACTCTTGTCATTGCATGCAGCTCTGTTCTCTCTTTGGAATGCAGGCATCATCCCAACTGACTGGAAGAAGGCCTCGTTGTCCTCACTGGAAAAGGGAAGGGTGATCGCCAGGACTGCAGCAACTATCGAGGGGTGATGCTGCTCTCAGTGCCAGCAAGGTCGTTGCTCGGTAAATTCTTGATAAGATTTGCCACCATCATTTGAGTACCAGCACCCACAGCAGTCAGGTTTTACACCAAAGAGGTCAATGATTGACCACATCCCTGCTCTTCGGTCCTCACCGAACAAAGACAAGAGTCGTCAGGGCTGCATGCAGCCTCTGTGATCTCCGCAAAGTGTTCAATTCAGTGAATTGGGATGCACTCTGGAGGATTCATGATCTTCGTGGGGTGCCACCAAAATGGATCAATCTGATGTCTGAACTATACTCTGGTACTGAGAGTGCTGTGAGGTGTGGTGATACCATCTCCGACTTATTTCCAGTTGTTACTGAAGTTTTTCTGCGGTGTGTACTGACCACCACACTTTCAGCACTTGTAAGGATGGATTTGGGGGGATGTTGAGAGATCAAGCTTGGTGCATAGTTTGCGACTGTCGAGATCTCTGACCTTAATTTCACAGACGATGCTGTCATCTTTGCGGAGACTCTGGATATTCTTTTGGGGGCCCTCAAGGCACTGAAGGAGGCATTGGGACCGCGGATTGCAGGTTTCCTGGGTCAAAACTAAGATCCAGGCTTTCATTGATATCTTGGATGTGGCTATCTTGTTTGTACCCATTTGTGGTGAGGATGTTGAGTGATGGAGAGATTCACTTTCCTTGGCAGTGATATTCATGTCTCCGCTGGCTGTGAGCCAGAGGTCAATATACATCTGGGTGGGGCCTTGGGAGTCATGGATTCACTGATCACGAGGAGTGGTGCTGTCGTACCTATGCAGGAGGATGAAAGTCTGAGTATTCAGGACCTTGGTGCTTCCTGTCTTGCTCTTCGGATGTGAGACTTTGACTCTGACCAGGGATCTGAGACAGAGACTTCACTACTTTGGTACCAGGTCTCTTTGGAGAATCCTTGACTATCGCTGGTCGTACTTGTGTCCCAACGAGTGGTTGTTGTGAGAGACTCAGATGAGATTTGTTACCTGTACAGTCGAGAAGCATCAAAATGTGGCTCGTTTTCCTGATGCTGATCCTGCTTACCAGATTTCTCAGTGAGGGAGTCTCGTGAGTGGAGGAGACCAACGGGCCAACCAATGCCTCATGGTTGCAGCAGGTGATTGGCATTTAAGGAGATGTGGATGGGCCAGGCAACTGCCTGATGGATGCCAGACGGAGGCTCCTGGAGTACCGCGGAAAGTGCACCAGCGATGCGCTATTCCGGCGCATGCTCCCATACCTGATTTGACCCCCATAGAACCCCTTAGTTCCCCTTTTTAATGTCGTTAACAAACGTCGGTATATCATGGGTCATGAAGGTTGTGTCAAGTTTCATCAGAATTGTGTGTGTAGTTTCTGAGAAAAAGCAAATACCTATTTTGGGGGGCTCAAACCCCCTGCAGATCCCCTCGACCCTGATTTTTTTTCTTGATGTGAACAAACTTCGGTACATCCAGATGATGAAAGTTGTGGTCAAGTTTCATAAAAATTGTGTGTGTAGTTTTGGAGAAGAGAGCAAATTAATTGCGTTGATGTAACACCTATTACCAACAAAGAAATACCCTTTTCGGGGGAGGGGTCAAAAAAACACCTTTACGAAGCGCAGATTTTGATGCATCATGAAAATTTGGTACATCATGGTTGATGAAGGTTGTGGTCAAGTTTCATCAAAACCGTGTGTGTAGTTTGGAGAAGAGAGCAAATACCTATTTTTGGCGGGGGTGGAGGGGGGATCAACCCCCCACCCCTCTGTAGACCCCCTTAATGAGCACAGATTTTGAGGCAGTCAATACACCTTCGTTTGGCATCAGATATGAAGCTTGTGGCCAAGTTTCATCAAAATTGTGTGTTTACTTCAAGCGATAATGACTGAAGTGTCTACGGACTGACTGACTGACTCACTCACTCACCTACGGACACTGCTCGATCGCATAAGCTCAACTGGACTAAAGTCCAGGTGAACTAAAAATGCAATGAAGCTGTCTGTATAGCTTCATGTGTCTGAAACCTTCTGTTCAAAACCATTGACTGGACAGCTGGCACGACTCCACCCACAATGTACCCAGGAAAATCATATGTCCATCATTTTGGTTCGTTGGTCGTAGTATGTATCGCTTCCTCAGGCCTCAGGCTACAGTCTTAGGCTTCAGATGCATTATTAAGGTCAGATACAGGAGAGTATATTTTGCCAGAGAATTACAACATAGGAATTTGTAATTTGACAAGGGCACTGGCAACAAGTGGCATTCTATTTTTGAAAGGTACAAGAAAAATTCCTTCATTGTTGGCAATATTGAAGTTATTCACCGTTCTTCAATGTTGGCAACGTTGAAGAATGAGTTTTGCTTTTGGAAACAAAGTACAAAATATTCCAAATGCCAAACTGAACAAATGAGGAGTTAAAGGAAACGACAGATTTTTTTCTTCCACAAACGTCGAGATATTTAAAGGCCCTGTCACACCTTGACGATTTAGCCAGCGTATGGCAGTATCAAAATTTATCTAAAACGCTGGCGTACGCTGAACTATTGATGTTTTTTTCAGTTTTGGGCGTATATTAACGAGTTGGACGTATGCATAACGTATTAGTAACGTACACAGAACGTTTCGATAACATATTGATAACTTATACCAACGAATGCTGAGGTGTTGTCGGCGTTCACAACTTTGCCCAGCGATAGTCTAACTTATGCATAGCGCGCGGCAGAGTATCGCCGACGATCACTGGCGTAGCCTATTAAAAGGCTGCCGCTCGACGATTCAAATCATAACCGCAATAGACATCGAAGTGTCAACATCACCGTCATGCCAAAGAAAACTTCGAAGAATGCTGCAAGAAGTCTCCTGGCCGGGCCGTGGACGCGGACGCAAGGACGATCCATCATCACCACACCCTCCCATCACCTCACCCTCTGACGGAGAGGTCACCCAGTTCCTTCTCCTCCGTTCACCTCTCTTCTCCTGGCTCTATTGGCACGCAACTGGTACAGTGTCAAATCGATGAGGTCATGTTGATGTTGGAGGACAGCTAGTAGGTATTCTCGTCTCAGCCTTGCCGGATCCTCCATCTCTCGGATGACATGGACATCTACTCACCATGGAGTCTGGAACACTGAGGGTTCCTCCTGTGAACCCATTTTATATACCAATTCCCCTAAACGCTGCAATACGCCATTATCGGTACTGTAAGTTAGAAACACGTTCAGTAAGTTCTGTGGTCGTCACGGAAGACGTCAAATACGTCTACATACGTCAATATGCTTGGAGATACGTTACACATAGGTTCAAAGCACGTTACTCTAGGTTAGAAATAAGTTTCGGGTACGCTAACATTACCTCGACGTATTTCGACTTATGAGTAACTTACAAGTAACGTGTGTCGACGTGTGTCAACGATCCATAACGTGCCTACAACTTATGGCCAGCGTATGCGGAACTGTGAGTCATACGCTGGCATACGTCGAAAAATTTTGTGCATGCACAAAATTTGTCGACGAGCTCGGGTACTACGACGTATGCCAGCGTGCTTTAGCGTGTTCGGCGTGCTCTTAACGTATACAAAACTACCCATAACGTATTCGACATGTGCCAGTGTATTCGCCAAATTTTTCATACGTCGACATACACTGGCTAAATCGTCAAGGTGTGACAGGGGCTTAAACAGTGATCTAAGGCTAAGGGAAGAGCTTGCACATCAATTGTAAGCTGGACAAGGACATTATAAAGTACTTTCGTATGAATTACGTGGACATTGGAAGGAGAAATGGGATTTTGAATCTGTGTTCCCAACATCGTGATCGAGTTAACATGGATCATGAGAACCTGGGATGCGAGCATCAGAGTGGAATTCCGAACAGGCCAACCAAAGAGCTCCATGGCAGAGGAGAAATAAGGTCAACAGACTGGCAGTGGATAAAATAAAATATGTGGACTCTGCAATGGAAAACTCAAAATAAATGATGGACCAATGTAAGATGCGAGTAGGGCATAGGCGAAAAGACATAATTTGGAAGTTGCTTCTCCAGATGGAAAAAGGAGCTCGATATAGGGGATAAAAAAGTGGAAGGCTGGGGAGGAACTGAGTGAAGAATATCTACTGAAGGAAGGAATAAAACGTGCACAGTTGTATTATTTGTCACTTGCAGTTGTTCCTTGCCAATAGGGTACTGTCCATGATAAAGATTTTGACTTTACATTCCACCAACGCTCTTCATCTCACGTGGTTAGATCTGAGAATACCAGCATGTCATCCTTCAATTACTAGTGTGAATTTTTATTTGAGGGTGGGGGATGGGCAAAGGGCAGGAAGCATCTCAAACCTTTAAAATACAAAATATAAAAGAGCCTAACTAATTTGACAGAAACATTGACGACAACAAAGAAGAATAATTAACACGAGTATAATTTACATCAAGCTATTCACATTATAAATGTTAATTGTGTCGGGAGACGACAAGCCAACAAAAAGAAAACAACAAATAATGACAGTCACATCACCCACACGTGAAACCAAAATAACAATCAATTTCTCATGCGAGCACGAATTTTGGCACAAATGGAAGAATGAATCAGATGCTCGCCCCTCTGGGCCGGTGACCATGCTCACTCACACCTCGCTCAGGTTGATGCTGTGAAAACCAAAGCCTTAAATATCATTAGAATCTCCTGCAATGAAGCTGAGTCTATCGGCCATCTCTTTCAAATTGTAGACAGGTGTGGTCTCTCTGCCTTCTACCACCTCCTTTCTGGTCTTGCACACTCTGCTCTTTCAGTGCTTTGAGGCAATTTATCTCTGAGATCCACTCCCCCCCCCACGGGTTTCTAATAAGTGCACACGGTCCTTCAGCAACCCTTTCTGGTGAAACTCCCAAAAACCGAATCATTGCTCACCTCCACTCATTTGTGTCTGTTTTTTTTACCCACCTGTAGAGCCAACTTCCACATTCTCTTCAATCCCATTCTCATCTCCAGGTCTCAAGCACCTTCACAACTAGATCATCATACACTATCACATCTCAGATCCAACCATTTTTTTTACCCTCATATACTCTCCACCCCTTGCAACAAGCTATCCGAATTGCTAGTCTTTCCTTCCTCAGAGTTTGCTTCTGTATCCACCTTATCCACTTCTATATCTACCATGCATCCTCCCCAACCCACATTTAGTACCTGTACAAGTCTCCTGTGTTTTGTCCCTCAAGCCTGCTGTCGGTGTGTTTCTCCACTCTCTTTCTGCTATTTCTTTTGTTCTGTTACCTCCTGATCTGTTATATGTTCTAGCTCCTCCACAAGCAGAGGCGGCGTTCGTCATTTGGGTCCCATGCGAAAACACATGAATGGCCCAGTGGGGCCCCCCTATCAAGCTGTCATCACACCAAACATGCATGTTGACGTCTGTATGTCTGACGTCGATGTATTCAATCAGTACTTGAACAAATCTCAACCAATCAAACTTGCCAAGGGACTAGGTCATATGGCAAATGTAGCGACTTCACTTGGCGTCTCTCACCAGAAATTCCGAATCCGGAGGAATTCCCGTTTATTGCCCTTTTCGCATTGGAAAGGTGTCTATATACAGCAGCTTGAGCGTCGTTCCACCTTATCTGCCATTTTTACAAGGATATCTCAGAATAATGATAATAATATAGCATTTTAATAATAATAATAACATTACAATGTTGTAAATAATATTATAATAATAATATTAACAGTTTCCCCATGCGCCACCTCCTCCCGACACTCCCTCGATCCCCCATCCCATCTTCCTGCTCACCCGCCCTCTAACTCCCCCCTCACCCTCCTAGCTTTCCACCATGCCTTCCCTTCCTCTCACCTCACCCTCTCTCAGCTCCCTCCTCGTTCCACCCTACACCCTTCCTCTTATAATCCCCTTACACATTCTACCACCTCTTCTCAACATTCCCCCACCCCTTCTCTATGTTCATACACCTGCCAAAACTGTCTCCTCCCCTATTCTGTGTGACCTACAACATCCAAGGCCTCCACTCCAATATGACATCTTTGAATCCAGGCTGCGACTGATAAAGCAGACATTATCTGCATAACTGAATCTGTCCTCCACAGATGTCCATGACTTCTTCCTGCCTCTCTCTGGCTGTCTCCTCTAGTTTGACAGGTCTGAATGCCATCCCAGTGGGGGAGTTGCAGTTTATATCAGGAAATCCATTCCTCATGGTTGTGGACTCCTCCTAAGCTTCAAACCCCCCCCCCCCCAAGTACTGTTCCTCTGCTCCCACCTCTTGTTTGTTTGGGTGCTATACCATCCTCTTAAGAGTGATGACTCCATTTACATTCTCTCAGCCAACATGGACCAAACCACACATTCCAACTCTCTCTTTCTCATGTGTGGTGATTTTAACTGTCACAATCTTAATTGGTTGGGTGCTGGTACTTCTTTCACCAGCTATGA
This sequence comes from Eptatretus atami, assembly GCA_035128595.1. Classification (NCBI taxonomy): domain Eukaryota; kingdom Metazoa; phylum Chordata; class Myxini; order Myxiniformes; family Myxinidae; genus Eptatretus; species Eptatretus atami. Next base: position 62,960,816 of record CM068959.1, on the reverse strand, counting down.
AACTATTCAGGAATGGTTACCCATCTCCGCTGCTCCTGATGTTGACGCAGTCTGGGAATTCTTCCACAGAAACATGCTCTCTCTTATGCACAGATTCATCCCTTCTCATCTGCAGTTATCATACCCATCCTCTCACCTATGGTACATCAAATCCTATGGTGAAGCAGTTGGCTTGAAACAACTTGTCCTCTCTTTCTGGAAGGTAAATTCGACCAATGCCAATTACAGTCATTCCACAAAGTCTACAACGGGTCGGTAAACTTTCAGAAGTGGCGTGCCAAGGGTTAACTTATTCACTTTTATTTATGGATCTGCGTGCCATTTGTACATTTTTTAACATGAATAATAGTCCAAAGTACATGTTAGCAGCTTCATTAATAAATAAATTAAAAGGCAGATCTTACCGTTTAGTGTGATCCTTGCTCTTGCTTTCCCTTGCTGAGTTCTCCAATCTCAGGCTCTTAATTTGACACTTTAAGCAGCACACACACCTCTGAGTGTTCAGTTGTTAACTGGCTCTGGGAGTGTATGTAGGTCTGTTCACAGAGGTAGGTAGATCCAAATGCTGAGAGCAGTGAAAATGCCACTTTCTTCAAACAGTCAAATTTCATAAGCAGGGACTTCCAACAGGTCAGGGAAGAAACCCCGTGATATCTCTCGGTAGCCTCAAGCGTGCACCACAGATCCAAAAACTTTGAGGCCCATAAGCTTGAGAATTGTAAGTCAATGAGCTGGATTTCGAAATCCTCATCGGTAGGCTCAAGCGTGTGCTGCAGATCCCTAAACTTTGAGGCCCATAAGCCTGAGAATTCCAACTCAATGAGTTGCATTTCAAAATCCTCAACACCCATCCACTGAAATACACTGAATGTCAAATCAACGTTGTTGTCTGGATCAATTAGAAAGGAAAGCATCGGGCCAAAACGTTGGAAATCTTGAAATCTGACAGCAAATTCTGATCTTTGTTCTTGCATGTACATTCCAATCTGATGGTGTGATATGTCAATAGTTCCTTAAGATGTTGGAAATAGCAGAAAGTCGAGGTGTCAATCTCCTGAGAAAAAACAAGGTTCGTAAGAAATTCTTTTTCGCATTTTAAAAGATCCACAACAGTTTGGCCTGACATTGCATATGGAGGTTGAGTTTGTTTCCTCCCCCCCCCCCCGACACCATGGAGGTTGAGTTTGTTTTAAATGTCAGTTGGAAACATTAGTTGCGTGACTCATTTGTCATGAAATGGGGTAGTTTTGACCTTTTTCTGACAAAAAGATCTTGATTGCATCAAGACGGTCCACAAAGCAAGCCAAGTGGAATGTCCTTGTACGCACTGTACATCTCCTGAAGCAGAGCTTGAAACTGCCTGTGGAACAAGGCAGATCGAGCAACAACAAAGTTCACTATCTTCACCACCGTAGTCATCACATTATTCAGCTCACAACTAGAAATTTGTCACAAAGATTTTTTTTTGATGAATAATACAATGATAATTTACCATCAGGTGGCCAGTTTGATCGTCAATCCATCCGTTGGGACCATACTCTGTGCAGAGCGTTGGTGCTGCTGAAGCAGTCTCCTTGGCTATTGGACACAATTCTGGATGGGTCGCCACTCCGCCACAGGATACCAGCATGCTGGCACTCATTTTGCCAACCTCGGAAGAATGACAGGCCGAGTCAACCCCACCTGGTATTAATTCAACAGCCAAGCGGGATTGGAACTCAGGATCCTCGGATCCCAAGCCTACCACCCTAACCATTAAGCCAACACCAGGCATGATCGTCAATGATCTTTACAAATCCTTTCTGTTTTCCGACCATAGTAGGGGCACCGTCTGTTGTCACAGAAAATATTTTTCTGATGTCAATTCCTCTTTCCTCAAAATGGTTAACACACGTCTGCTACATCTTCTCCTGTTGTTGTGCCATGCATGGATTTTAAGCAGCATGCCTCTTCTCATACTTCGTCCGAGTCACAGTATCTCACAACAACTGCTAACCATGGTACGTCATTTATATCCACACTCTCATCAAGTGCGACACTAAATACCACTGCATCTTTTAACACCACCATTTGTTGTTTGTTAACGTTTTCTGCCATTTCACTTGTGCATCTCTCCACTGATCTGGCAGACGTAGGTACATCTTTGATTCTGGAGATGATTGTGTCGTCCATTGGGCAAACCATTGAACAAAACACCTGAACAACTGAGAAAAGCATCTTTTATATATTCCCGGTCTGCAAATAGCTTTCCATGTTTTGCAACACATAGTGCAATTTTGTAACTTCCCTCTGTGGCTTGATTATTACTGACGCAGACGTTAGTAAAGACACTGCTTTGCTTTCTGTACCTCATTATGGCCTGTTTGATTGATTCAGCCTTGAAGCGTTTCCTCATGCTTTGTCTGAAAATGTCGTTGGATACGTGATGTGCAGCAAACCCCACTCACAACATCAAGTACAAAGATTGGGACCATACTCTGTGCAGTGCGTCGGTGCTGCTTAAGCAGTCTCCTTGGCTATTGGGCACAATCCTGGACGGGTCGCCACTTCAACACAGGATACCAGCAAGCTGGCACTCATTTTGCCGACCTTGGAAGAATGACAGCCCGAGTTAACCCCACCTGGTATTAATTCAACAGCTGAGCAGGATTTGTATTTTTTTTCTTTGCTGTTATTTTCTTTTTCTTTGCTGTTAATTGCAGCAAAGCAATTTGCCTCAAGTATTTTCTTTGCTGTTAATTGCACTTTTATTGTGCGTGCCACTCAAAATCATCTTACATGCCACTCATGGCACACGTGCCGTACATTGCTGACCATTGGTCTACAACAAGTTTGTGTCCACTCTCAGGAGATGCAGAAAACATCTGGCCAAAGCCAAGGCTGAACTTCCAAAACTGTCTCCTTCTCAAAGAGAAGGTGGTACCTTTTAAAGTCTGTTTCTTAAGCCATGCCTGGTGTTGGCTTAATGGTTAGGGTGGCGGGCTTTGGATCCTAGGGTCCTGAGTTCAAATCCTGCTCAGCTGTTGAATTAATACCAGGTGGGTTAACTCGGCTTCATCTTCCGAGGTCGGCAAAATGAGTGCCAGCATGCTGGTATACTGTGTCGGAGTGGGACCCGTCCAGGATTGTGCCCAATAGCCAAAGAGACTGCTTAAGCAGCACCAATCTCTGCACAGAGTATGGTCCCCATCTCCTCCTCCTTCATAAGCATACTACCCCTCCATCCCTTCCCTCAATTCAAATGGCACCACAGCAGACTCTGCTTATGAAAAGACCGAACACCTCAATTCTGTGTTTTCTTCCAAATCTTGTGTCCACAACCGCTTGCTCTCTGTACCCACCTCAGCTCTGATTCTGTAACTGGCCTGGACAGCATTAGCATACATGCCCCAAAAACTTGTTCTGCTCCTCTTGCATATCCTTTTTCTGCTCTGTTCAACTTGTCATTTGCCCATGGCATTCTTCCATTTCCATGAAAGTCAGCCAACATTACTGCATTGCATAAACATTGTACAGAAACAGATCCACTTAATTATAGACTTACTTCCAACCAACAGCAAGGTCATGGAATCAATCATCGCATTTGACATAACATCAATCCTTTTCTACAACGGCCTGATCTCTGATGCTCAGTTCAGATTCAGACAGGGTAACTCAAGCCTGGACATGCTGCTTCTCCTCTCCCAACAATGGAAGGAGGCCCTCGATCTCAAACATGAGATCAGGGTCATCTCTCTGGATATACATTGAACATTTCAGACCCCTCCTTGCTCTCCAAATTATCTGCTTATGGCATCCAAGCCACCTCCTCTAATGGCTTCCTGCTTTAATCCACTCTCGTAGCCATAGTTTGGCTCTCAACGGGATATTTTCATATCTTCTCCCTGTTAAGGTTAGAGAGCCCCAAGGCAGTGTCATGGACCCAGTCCTGTTCCTCATCTTTACCAACGATCTGTGTCAGTACTTGTCAAACAGATGCCAAACGGTCAGGCTCAGATCCAATAAGGTTTATTACGGAGACATCGAACAGCACTTGGCCCATGATGTTGACCACACAACAACACACCGCGAGTACAACACTCTATCAGAACATCAGTACATATCAGTACAACAGCCTCCCCAGACTGGCGTGATGACCTCTTTCCATCCTACATGTTATACATGCCATAACGAATGGACTGGCACACAAACCAAGTGATTTGATTTTTGATCAAAAACAAGCCATGGCACAAGCTAAACAATAGTAAGCATGGTATGTGTGAGGCACCAAGAGGGCCAGCTAATCGATTTAACAGATGTACATGCTACAACTCGATGCTCAACATGAGGTATGGGAAAATATTATGGTTACTCGACATAATCGGCCTGATAAGCAGGCTGTCGACGTGATCGAACAAAGCGATGAGGCACGGAGGATGATGATGATGCACGCGAGGATACACTTGAGTCCCAAGGGGAGTTAGTATGGGCTTCAAGAGCATGATCAATGGTTGGGCCATTGGTTTGAACATCAACAACATGCAGGGTTGACAGTATAAGCAGATGTCGGATCCAAATCAGTACAATCTTGGCAGGCATGTCGAGACAGTTCAGTGGGCACAAGGGTAATATGGTGATTGGAGGATCAGACATAGATTGCAGTAAGACGGTACCACTGTCTGGGCCACTCAGGAAATCCATAGAGTGTGGACTGTGTCTTGGACAATTTGGGTTGCAAAATCAGCATAGGCCAGTACACTGCAAGGTTCGTTTAACTGAACTTGATACCAACTGTTTGGTAACTGTGACAGGGCAAACTTCTTCACCTGACACTATGGATGGTCAATCAATATGATGAGGTATTGGGGCCTTGCACAGGTCTTCTTGAGGTCATGTGCGAGGTAGACAAGATCACCAACTGTTATTGTGGGTAAGGCAGGGCTACACTGGTGTGTGCTTTGGAGTACTCGCTGCATTTATGGTTCTGAAGCCAGGGGCCATGTTGACCAGTGATGAGATGCAAGTCATCAATAGGAATGGCTGTGTTGGGGAATTGGTCTCTCTGGTGAAGAATTTTGGAGGAGGACAAACCGTGTAAATGCAACCTCATCATTTGAGGGAGACATGTGAAACAGGGCCTCACACTTTAGCTCAGACCATGTATTTCATGGATGGCGTCTTCGGCTACCAGGTTCTTCTTGAGGTTTTTG
>CM068959.1:62923035-62933218 GCA_035128595.1 Eptatretus atami | reverse complement strand
TCCACGTTTGGACAAGGACAAGATGGTCAAGAAGAAATGGATTAGAGAGGCGGACAGAAGAGGCAGCAGATAATTGTCAGTGGGAAAATTTGTCAAAAGATCAGATCCAAAGAAAGAAGGAGTCCAATTGGATTTGAGAAAATACCGAGAGAGAGTGCGGAGAAGCTTGACCGATTGAGTCAGTCCGCTAATGATTCGCAGGAAAGCTTTTTATCGTGAGGTGCACAAATGACAGGTGAGAGAGGTACCACACACCTAGCCAACTGGCATGATGACAAACTGAAGTCGCCACAGTATGTAGGAAAAGAGATAATATGAAAGATGGAAGACAAGATAGAAGTTGTACCTATGTTTATATCAGGATACGTGAGATGTAGATGGAGTTCATCACTGTTAGGTGAAACAGGTACAGTACACAATATAAACAAAGAGGTGGGAGATGGAGGAGAAGCCGTAGCAGCAGAGGTATTCCTAAGGGGGTGTGGGAGAGTGAGGGCAGTGGCATGGGAGAGTGAGGTAATAGAGTCTTGTTGAAGACGAGCGAACTCATCCACGCACAAAAGGAAACGAGGCTCAGAGTCTGTCAAACCGGAGGAGGGAAGTAACCAGGGAGAGATACTTGGAGTCAGAACAACGATAACTTAGGAGGGAGGAAGTTATTCTGTTTAGGCAATTATGATGTCTTGGTTTGTTCAGTGCAGACCTCATGGAGAGATCAGAAAGGTTTCGAGGAGGCGAAAGAGAGACCACGAAAGATATTTGGGGTCCACAACTTTTAAATGAAGAGGTGAGGGGAGGAGGCTTTTGCAGGCAAGCGGGGTGGGGGGGGGAGGGAGGAGCGGGGAGGGGATGAAGAGGGAGAGAAAGGGAGGGAAAGGAGGAGAGACAAAAGGACGAAGGGAAGGTATAAAGGGAGGGTTGATGAAAAGATGTGGGGAGGATTGCGAATAGCTAGGAGGAGGGGCATGATGAGAGGAGAAAGGCTAAACTGTGAGATTAAACATAAAAGAAGGGGAAGAGGGGAACAAGAGAAAGAGCGGGAAGAAGAGCAAGTTAGAAGGATTTGAGGAGGTGAGTGAAGATGGAGGTGAAGAGGGCAGAATGAATGGTAGGAGCTTTGGTGGAGGGAGGGGGGCACAACTTTGAAGAGGAGAGTCGAGGGAATGAATGGTGGGAGAAAAAAGGATTGAGAGGGGGAAGTTTTTGAGAGAGGTGAGAAGAAGGAAAGCTTGACGAGGGAGAAGAGTGGATGGTTGCACTTATTAGGAGTGAGTAAGTAGAGAGGTGAGTGGCACTGAGAAGTTGCGAAAAAAAAGAATGGTTGGAATAGATAGAAAAGACAGAACGATTCATAGCAAACTGGGTTTTTTTAAAAAAAAGTTTTAGGTCAGAGATGCGATTATAACACAACTAGAATGAGACAATGCAATAAAGGCGAATGTCCAAGAGGGAATTGGAGAGAAGAAGACGGCTGTAACAGTAAATGAGTATTATATATAGGCAAAAGGTATAAGATAGAGGTCGATATTAGAAGAGAGGCAAGTCACTGATTCATAATAATAAAGTAGTAATAAGTTGCATCTGATGCGTACAAGTAAAAGGAGTTGACCACCATGTGAAAGAGGAACATTGAGGCATACTAAATATAAGAAGATATTCGTTTTTGTTATTTATTACTGTTATGAGAGAGATTTAACAGAATTAGGTCATCGGAAGTGTTGTAGAAAAAAGAAAAAATCCAGTGAAAAGAAGTAAGAGGAAGAAAGAAGAGGAGAAAGAGATAGAGAAGTAAGAAGAAGAATCAGAGAAGAGGTAAGCAATAAAATTTATCTTTGCCCAAACGAAGTTTTTAGGCAAGATATAATGTTAAGTAAACAGCTTTGTATGATATGTATTTTTTTGTTGGGTTAATTTATTAATATTTTGAGGGCTTCTGTTAATCTACTTATAACGAGAATCATCTGCAAGAGAGCGCACAGTTATCAAATTAGGAAAATTAATAGTAAAACTTCAGCATATATCAATAAGAGTCCTATAGAGGATCCCTAAAAATATCAGAATACGCATAAAATTTTTCAACGGTCAAGGTTTCACTAAAATTGTCGCAAAATCAGAAAGGGGGAGAAAAATAAAAGAAAATCGACAAAAAACCACACAATTATTTTTGAGTAACTTTTGATTGGTCACGTAATAAATATAGTTTCATGACACTACAGAGAACTGATTAATTTTTTTGGTGGCGATCGGGGAACCTTGAAACCTCATCAGAGAGATAGGCCACACGCTAAGGAAAGGAAAACTCGAAAGTTTTTTGAACGCAAGGTCAATTTTGAGATATGCTTAGATACCATATGTCGAGTAATGACAATATCATTATGAAAAGTGCTTGAATAAGTTGCTATATCAAAAACAGATCTGTTCAAAAAGTTTGACAAGCATAAGTGAAAAATAAAGAAAAAAAAAAACCGTTTGATGTAACGTCATGAACAAACAAAAAACAGAAGAATTATCAATGAAATTTTTTTCCTCAGGTCTCAAATCAAAATCTGCTTGAATTAATATTCAATGTACAATGGATACCTGTGAGAAGATACCATTAAAAGCGTACGAGAATAATAATGGTCAGAGGTCAAAAGGTTCAAAGGTACAAAAGAGTCAAGCATCAAGGTAAAGAAACCTCTTTTTTTTGTGAGTAACTATATAAAAATCGATAAAATAAAATGTCACTCATGGTTCACATTTTAGGGCAAGATTACTAGGTAACAAAACAGAACAGAGAAAACAAACACTCTGGAGAAGTGGCATTGTTTTTTTTTTTGTTGTTGTTTGTTTTGGATTTAAGATACAGAAAAATGAAAGAGATTAATGAAAGAGAGAGGGATGGGACGTATAGGAAAAAGATGAGGGAAAGATAGAGTATTGAAGAATAATGGTAGAGAGAAAAAACCAAATAAACACGATCGAAAATATACACGCAAGAACGAGGGGAACAAGGTAAGGAAAGAAAAAAAAAAATCTCAAGAACCATGCAAGGATAGGCCATCGAAGCACCACGGGAAAAGACAAGTTCGAGGCAAAATCTCACAAAAAATAGCACGATTTTGAAACACCGAACATAGCATACACACCAGTAACATATGTAGGCTGAAGAAAAAATAAACTAGTTAAAAACGATAGACAAGAATAAATTGACGCGGAATCCTTACTTTAGAAAGATCGCAGTAGAGAGCCGTGAGGAGACCTGCCGACAACAAAACCAAAACTTATAAGTTCATGTTGTTAAACAACACTGAAAAACTCACAAGTCAATTCGTCTGGAAGCAGTGTGACTCAATAGAAAATTTTAAACCATAACAAGTGCAATTAACATTAGTAATTAAAAAAAGTAGCAAACGCGTTTGATAGATATGTAGTAATGTCTTATTCCTTGTTCACAAGTCTTAGAACAATCATGGAAAGAGGTCGGCAAATGAACAGTGGGTATAGAAGATATAATTAAGACAAAGTGAAAGAAAGAGGCGAAAGCGGATGCATCACAAGAACGAAGACAACAATGGGAAAAAAAGATCAAACAGTGAATGAGAAATGGTAAACAAAAACCGGTAAAGAGAAAACAACAATAGATGCAAACAAAGAACAGGATGGAGAAGAGGGATAAGAAACATAGCAACGAAGCAAAAATATGGGAGGGCAGGTTTGAGAAAAGAGGGGGGAAGATATTGTGGCGGAGATGAGTGGGCGAATGTATTATAGGGAGTAGAAAGGTGAGTATAAGAGGATGATCAACATAGAGAAAACTTTCTATTGAGAGTAGGTACCAAATTCCCACCGTGAGCGCTGTCGCAGTGAAGAGTCATTTAAGCAGCAGAGCTGAAAGTGAGGTGGTTCCTAACAAGCAAGAGTAAAGAGAAAGCAAATGGAGTGGAGGATAGAATACGCCTCTGCTGGATTTTGTATTGAGTTTTTCATATAACGGTTTCTGAAGGAAAGATAAGCAATTATAATCCTAAAGGACAGCGGGATGGATTGAAAAGGATGAGGAAGAAACAAAAGAGTGGATGCAAAGAACAACGGAGGAGAGGGCTCCACAATAAGGCTTGACAACGAACAGGTGGATAACGTGGTATGCTGAATGGGGAGTAAGGACACATGGTGGAGGGGGGGGGAGGATAAGATTCAGGCGTTAAGATATGAAAATTTTAAAATACCAGACTTATAGTCAGACTAGGAAAATGGTATGAAGAGATGTTGTTGCCTTTGAGAAAGATAGAGAAGAGGATATCAGGCAGTATCGAGTCCAACCACTAAGGTAAATATCAATTCCAAGGTAACGGACAAATAGCAGATAAAGATAATTATAGAAATAATCAAAAATAATATAAAAAAAAAAAATGAAGAAGATAAGAGATAGCTTCAATAAAAAAAAAAAAAAGAGAAAAAAGAATGGCTTGACACTCAGCATTTAGAGCAGAGGGAAGAGGCATGAAGATAAACTACCATATAGTTGGCAACCAGTAATGAGTACAGAGCGTGATGTTGCCATGATAGGGTGTTAGAAGTTCATATGTAAGGAAACACAATAACATATTGTATGGCATAAATAATAGGGAATCACTATCAGTCTCATTATGATATTGGTCAGTTATATGATCCATATGATGGATCAATGCTATATTCCGTAATACAAAATCTTGGCAAGAAACACTTCAAAACCAATACTGTGGTGTATGAGAGCTGATGTGAGGGATAGTTAATATGATTGATAAATGTAAAAATTAGGTCATACAACACGTGCAACAGACATTAACAAGACAACGAGGAAAGTTACTTTTTATCCTTTATAATTTAATATGAGCAGAGACTTTGAGAATATATAAGACAAAAAATATAATTTAAACTACAAGAAGCATTATGATATCTACCCTCGACAATTTGGAAGAACTAAATGTAAATCTTTCGTCATAAAGAATGTTTACCATCAAAACGAAAGAAGTTGTCACGTTGAAAAGTATTGATATCCCTTTCCACGAGGGAATACTAGTGTGTAAATCAAAAGATTTCTAGGACGCCAATTAATTAAAGAGAAAAGAATAAGAAAAGAAATGAGAGAAACATTTATAACACACAACACCCAATCGTAACATAAAAATTTTAAATAACCCTATCTACATAGGATTTAAATTCAAAGTCTTATATTTGGAAAAGACAAAGACAAATTTTTCTATAATTGTAATATGAAACAAATCATGGAGAAATCCAAACTCGGGCATTCGCTGAAAGGGAAATAGCACATCGATTTGACTGATAAGATGGGCTAATCAGTTGGGACTTAATGAAGAAAAAATGTGATTCCTGGGAAGTGCGAAACGGGATCGCAAGCAAAGTATCTACAGCTGACAAGTTGGGTGTGCGAGTTTGGACCACGTGCGTGCCGCTATAGAAATTATTATAAAGAATAAAAATATAAATAATAAAAAATATAAAAAAAAATTTACCGTTATTATTTTTTGCACACACAACTTTCCCAGGGTTCTGACTGAGAAAAGATCCAGTCAAACATGTAAGTTTTTATTAATGACACCTTTTAGATGGTTGGCTCAATAAGTTACATAACAACGAACGACAAGCAGTCACTAGACAGACGAACGGCTCTTTATCAATAAAGAAAAGAATAGAGATAGCTTAAAAGAAGATTTAACAGAACTGATATAACGTTCATGTGGTCTCCATTCCAAACAAATATGCCATCACAATCAAATAGAGGGACCATACTCTGTGCAGAGCAGTTTGGTCTGCCGAAGAACAGAATCTCCATGGCTATTGGGCACAAGTCCTGTAACCAGAGAGATCCGCAAACTACCGACCACAGGATACCGAGCATATGCTGGCACACTCATTTTGCCACCAAAATCGAAAGGATGACGAAGGCAAGGAGATAAATACTCCCAATCTGAGAAATGATATTAAGATATAACACAGAACTGAGTGGCAGATTTAGAACTCACGGAATCCTGGATCCAAGCAAATAACACCCCCAACCATTAAGCCAACAAACCAAGGCAAATAACCCAAGATGACATGCAGGCAGGAAGTAAACAAATTAAATTCATTTTGTTGCAAGTAATGCAAACATAAACCAATATAATAGATCTTATTTGTGTTGACATCTGAGTAAACTGGGGAGTAAAATCGATAAAGTAGATTACCTAAGAAAGGCAGCGAATGGAGGTTTTATTAAAAATCTAGAAAGGTAAAAAGAACCTGTCTGAGGGCATTATACACTGGCAGGAATATGACCAATAAACTTGCATAATTGACGAAATAAAACAACAAAAAGGAAACCAGTACTTAGTTAAATGGGAAAAAAATAAGAAGTTAACGGAAGTGAGTGTCGGAGATACTGGCCCTCAGCTGTACACTCAGAAATGGAGACGAATGAGGGGAGAGTAGTCAGGGAAATATTAATACACATAACTGCTATTGAAAATATGGCTGAAATTCCAAGAAAATATACCAACGTGATTAGCACGTCACCAATTATCGATATAAAACAGGAGATATAATGATTAGGCACTAAAAGCAAATTGTTTTGAAATTCAAATTCGCATATGAAGGTATACATAAGCATGTGAAATGAAGACTACACGACAAAAATTATATTCATAAGTGGTAAAAGTTGAAGAGAAGACGATAAGAAAGAAGAGATTTTTTTTATGTAAGAAAGAACCAATGCCGTGTAGTAGTACCAACTGCAATTTGTGGTGTAATGTGGCAGCACGCTAATCTATATGCTGCGTGCTACGCAATGCAAATGCTTGCGCTCAAACGATTATGTATCGGTGGTAAGTCCTCTAAATGGAAAGTGCTGACGGAACGGATGCAGGCAGGCAGCGCCACAACACCGAGACAACGAGAAGTTGAGAGAGCTCTCTACTACATCTTATATATTATATTATAAGACTGAGTAGACAATAAGACAATTGAGAAGAGCACACGAACATTCTCAAACTGATATTGATACGGTAAAATGTTAAAAGAAGTCAAGTATTAAAACTTGGGCAAAGGACGTATAAACTGAGCCAATAGGGGGTTCAATTGACATCTTGCTTATATGACCACGATAAAAGAGAAGAAAATTGTGGAAGAAACGTGAAATAGAAACAACATTATAAATATCATAGAGGAACATAATAATAGTAGATCAGATGCCATCAAACAGTTACATCATAGCATAAATTCGTTTACATGCCCCACAACTAAAGACAATCTCTACATTACTACACAATTAAGGAAGTTTGATGGCATGTTAAAAGTTGCTGAGTGCTGATGGGAAAAAGTGGCAATAAAACAACGTATTGAGAAAAATGGGGATTTTCCAAAATCAGTGATAAATAAGAGAAAAAAGACATTAGTAAGTAGAGTTTAGTGTAATGGAGTGGACAAGGAGTCCAGAAACATAATAAATTAGCCCTCTCGACTCTCATAACTTTATGATCACTACATATTCGATGGTATGGTGCCGAAAGAAAAGACAAGCCAGCGAGGACTACTCCACCAAAAGTCCCACGACACACCATCCTGAAAGTATTCTCTTTCGCTCACCTATCACTTTCACTCTTAACTGGAACTAGTAAAAATAATGGACAAAATAAAGACACAAGATGTGGAGGACTTAGCAAAATGACCACATGATGATATTAGTTTGTCTTTGTTATCTCATGTCAGTAAATGTTATAACTAGTAAGTATACAGAAGTGCAACAGTGAAAAATAAATCTTGGCAAGAATTAAGACAGGTCTGAAAGACTTTTTGCAGTTTTTATATAAATCGTACTGATGAGAGTAGCGAATCCTGACACAAATCTTTACCTTGTGTTTTCCAAAATGTAACGTTGAAAAAACCTCGTCTTGAAATATTCAAACGTATGTTGTAGAAAACAAAATATGGCGGGCAAGAAGTTATGAACCGATAACGAATGTCCGGAAACTCCCAAACCGGAAAAATCTGTGAGCGCGGCACAATGGGATCTCTCTTGTGAGTCTGCGAAGTAAACAACCAGCCAAGCCAACCTGTTCCAACAGCTGTGCAACATCAATACAAAAAATCAAGAGTCATGACAAGAGAGGTGGGACCAAACAAAACATTCCGCGAAGGCAGGATGCTGAATCACGTCCCACCAGAGAGCAGTACCACATTGCCAAAATCAATAAAAATCGGTAACCTAAAGGGAGGTTAAGCCAGCCATCTGACACATGAAAGAGGTTACCACTCGCACATAGAATTCTGGTCATGGAAAGCGACAAATCAGCATGTCATAATTAAGAGTCAGAAAAGGTACTCATATTGACATTATTTATAATTACATCAAATCAACCAATTAAATTTCCCTGCTTTAATAGGAAGAAGCACCACTCATACGGTATAACGGCCAGGGGGCAGGGCAGGATTGAAAAGAAAAGAAGGGGGGCGGGGAGGGGGATTAGTTATGTTATTATCCTGTAATTCGAAAAAACATACAATTCAATATACACAAAACAACAAAGCACTCACTAGCAATATGAATTCAATGACACCAGACAGAAGCACTGGAAAATGTGGGGACAGAGAAATACTGGTGCTGTCAAAAAGAGGTAGGGGGACTTCTCCACCCAATGGATAAGCGGCACTATAAAAACAACAGATAACAAAATAAAAGCATTTTAACATAATAAATTTGCATCCCAACCAACAAGACCACAGGGCCAAAAAAGAATAAAGAAAAAAATATAAAAAAGAACCGACCTAAATTACACCTAAATTTGGGGTCCAAAATAGAGAAAAAAGCCTGATCCTTATAAAAGAGAATATCGATCAAGCGCAAGTCCTGGATGCAATCGGGAAAACCACAACAAGAACTATAGGAAAGGAAGAAGCGTGACAAACAAACAGCACACAAACACAACATAGGTCCGTGAATTACAGGTAATGGACGACGACGACTGTGGACCAGTTGGGTTCCCGTATAAGATGACAGCGGAAATTATCATAAAAAAAAAAAATCAATCTTGCAAAAAAACCAAATATATATAATAAAAAATAAATGTATATATAGCTCCAAGCGAAACTAATGCCGGCTGAGGGTTTATAGATTGCATTGATGGAACAAATATCCCCGAAGAGGAATTCTTGACACAATGAATCGAAGAATTGATTAATATTTTTATAATTGGTATATTACGGTATATGCCAAAACCAAAAAGGCAGAAATTATAGTGAAACGAAAATTGATATTGAGAGAGCACGGCAGAGGTCAATGTGAAAGAAAAAAAGAAAAAGCGAGAAAGAAAGTCGATAGAAATTATTGAGAGTGCGTAATCTTCTGTAAACACAAGTTTTATTATATTAATCAACACGGAATATTAGATCAAAATGGACGATGTTTATTTTATACTTAAAAATAATCGTATAAAAAATATACTTATAATGTCTACACATGTAAATAAATTTAGATTTAGAGAGAAGATTTTTAAAATAAAACTCATTTCAAAAGAAAATAAAAAAGATAGCTCCAGCGAAGTAACCGCTGAGGGATTAATTTGCATTGATCAAAATTCAATACACAAAACACGAAGAGTACTTGAATGAATCAGGAAAAGAATTGAATTTTTTATAATAAATTTATATATTGTGCCCGAATTTTGAAACTGAAACTTGTACTGGCACAACACACAGGCAAATGGTGAGTATGAAAAAGGAGATAAAAACCGAAATTTTTTCGAGCGACTATCGTGTACACAAACGAGATTATGGCTGTATTTTCGGGAACATACATACCATACAAAATACATAACAAGATGAGAATATAATATGAGATATAATAATAATTAAAGAATAAAGAAGGAGATAATATATGTAACATAATTTAATGACTAAAAATCCTGACAATTTTCCAGTAACCTACCCGAGATATTGGAGGTTTACTTGGCACATAAAAAAATAATCCCAAGAGAAAACAAAAATGAAAAAACACCAGAGACATTTTAGTAATGAGAGAATATAATAAAATGTAAGTCCGTTTTCGGATAGTGAGGTGTAGATTGAGTCATCACTGTTAGGTGGACGGTACAGTACACATATAAACAAGCCGGCAGGCGGACATGGGTAGTCGACTACCCAATAGAACCTGACACAATGGGCCCGTTCG
>CM068959.1:62866777-62879694 GCA_035128595.1 Eptatretus atami | reverse complement strand
GTCGAATACGTTATGGGTAAGTTTCGTATATGTTAAGAGCACGCTGAATCACGCTGAAGCACGCTGGCATACGTCGTAGTACGCCGAGCTAATCGACAAATTTTAACATGCTCAAAATTTTTCGACATATGCCAGCGTACGACTCACACATTCCGCATACGCTGGCCATAAGTTGTAGGCACGTTACGCGATCCGTCTGACACACGTTCGACACACGTTACTTGTAAGTTACTATAAGTCGAAACACGTCGAGTAATGTTTAGCGTACCCGAACCTTATTTTCTAACTATGAGTAACGTGTTGTAGGCACGTTACGCGATCTTGACACACGTCGCCACACGTTACTTGTAAGTTACTCATAAGTCGAAACCGTTCGAGGTAATGTTTAGCGTACCCGAAACTTATTTCTTACCTATGAGTAACGTGCTTTGAACCTATGAGTAACATATCTCCAACGCATATTGACGTATGTAGACTTATTTGACGTCTTCCGGACGACCACAGAATCTTATGGGAACATGTTTCTAACTTAAAGCTACCGTATAATGGCGTATTGGCAGCGTTTAGGGGAATTGGTATATAAAAATGGGCTTCACAGGAGGAACCCGTCAGTGTTCCAGGCTCCATGGTTTTTTTTTTTTTCGGTATGACGGTGATGTTGAACTTCGATTTCTAGTGCGGTTATGATTTAAATCGTTGAGCGGCAGCCTATTAATTATATTATATTATTATTATATTATATCGTCAAGGTGTGACAGGGCCTTAAGCACAGCAACATATCAGAAGATAGGTGTTGCAAGAAATGAAAGAAATCGTTAAAAAACAAAGTTCCCCTATCTGTACTGTTGCTTGGAGCATAGACATTAACAAAAACAAATAGTTTCTGATTGTATTCTAGCTCTACAGAGGCTAGATACCCTGGGATGATTTCTTTAAAAATAGGGGGAGAGACAAGATAAACGTGGATTAACAAAAAAAGCAATACCCGTGCTCACAGAATCTGTATGACAAAAAAAAACCAAGTGCCATTCAGCTGTTGCTGCCAATCAGCCATACAGTCTGGAGTGACACGAGTCTCTTGTAATAAGAGGATATCAATTTTTTCCTTCCTGGCTAATTGCAGAGTCTGCGACTGACTGCGCCCACCATTAATGTTCAAACTGGCTATGTTCATGAAGACATAAGCAGCAACTCAACCATTACAAGTTTAATTCTTTCCTTGCTCTAACAAGATACCTTTTCAGTATTTTCAGCAAGTTATCAGAAATATGAAGGGTTGCAGATTGCTGTATAACACCCGGAATGCCAATAATGAAGGTGCGAGTATCGGCGAAGAAATCGCCAATTTTCACGTGCCTTTTACAATAAGTTTTTTGAACTGCATGAAGTGGTCACGCTGGCCAGTCAACTAGTACGTGTGCAGTGGGGTCTCGGGCCTATTTTTGCCTCATTACTCCACCACCGAAGGGTGACAAAGGTTACCTGTTTATTTACCTGTTTATATTTCACCCCTGTTTGTTTGTCTGCTTGTCTGTGTTTGTGAGCAGTTTATCTCAAAAAGTTGTGGATGGATTATGACAAAATTAGGTGGATGAGTTGGGTAGGTGACAAGAACAAGCTGATTAGATTTTGGTTAAGGTCTGGATGAAGATCCGGCCTATCAGTAGGATCCAAAAACATAAACTGTTTAGCCCAGCAGAGGTATGCGCTGCCAAGTGCCGTTCTAGTTATCCACGTCAATGATGCAAAGTACAGCTATATCTGAAGATTGTCTTAAATCTCATGCGAAATGAAAATCTGGGCAATGCAAAACAATTTATTTTATACTTGTTTTATCAATATATATATTTTGTGTAAATAAATACGAGTAAAACTTTGCAGGTTATTTTTGACAAGGGCAAATTAATGTCCTGATGTGAACCCACAAGTGGCTCATACAGTGCCTTCAGAAAGTATTCATACCCCTTGTGTTTTGTCACATTTTATTGTGTTGCAACCCTAATTTAAAATGAATCATACTCTATAAATACCGTCTTGAGACAGTTTCATATGCCTTTATGCTGCCATGCTGCCATTTTCTCAGGAGTAGCTTCCGTCTGGCCACTCTCCCATCAAGCCGAGAATTGTTAAGCGCTGCAGAAACTGTTATCCTCCTGGCAGGTTCTCCCATCTCAGCCAAGGAACTCTGTAGTTCTGTCAGAGTGGTCATTGGGTTCTTGGTCACCTCCCTGACCAAGGTCCTTCTTGCCCATTTGCTCACTTTGGTCAGACGGCCAGCTCGAGGAAGAGTCTGGGTAGTTCCATATTCTTTCCATTTCCTCATGATGGAGCTCACTATGCTCTTGGGAACTTTCAACACTCTGTAAATTGTTTTATATCCTTCACCAGATCTATGCCACCTCACAATTCTATCTCAGAGTTCTACAGACAGTTTCTTGGTCTTAATGGTGGAGTTTCTGCTCTGACATGCACCGTCAACTGTGGAACCTTTTTAGAAAGGTGTGTTTCTTTCTAAATTATGTTCAATCAATTGTATTTGTCACAGGTGGACTCCAATCAAGTAGCAGAGACATCTAAAGGATGATCAAAGGAAATTGGATGCACCTGAGTTCAATTTGGAGTGTCATATCAAAGAGGTTGAACACTTATTGACGCAAGACGTTTCAGCTTTTCATTTTTCATTAATTTGTAAAAAATTCTATAAACATGTTTTCACTTTGTCATTGTGGGGTATTTTACATAGATTGGTGACAAAAATAAATTATATTTATTCCATTTTAAATTCAGGCTGTAACACAACAAAATGTGGCAAAAGTCAAGGGGTGTGAATACCTTCTGAAGGCACTGTATGTTGTTATATTGCTGAAAATACAAAGACATTCAGACAATGTTTAAATTGATGGACATCAATCATTCAACAATTCTTATGCAGCGCACAGCTCCTGGTTGAATCATTTCTAGGTAAGCAACATGTTGGGTAGCTGACACATTTCTCCCTGTCGTTTATGGCAGGAATTTGTAATTTGTAATTGGTGTGCTGTTCTTCAGACATATAGCGTGCCGATGAAAATTACCTTTTTTTTGTGAAAGACACCGATAGATATTTAACGTCCCAGCAGATGCTACCCTGGCTTAAAGTCCCATTCAACGAACAGCACACCAATTGATGCAACACCTTGCTCACTGGACAGGTGAGTACGCGACCTCTGAGCAAACCTGTCAGCCTGTGAACACTGATTATAAACACTGTTTGTAATACCAAGAGTGGGGCTACAAAATGGTCGCAATTGAGTCGTAACTGCTCAAACACAGTGATTCACATTAATTATGACAAATCCATATCAAATACCGTTCATTGGTGTTGAGCATCACATCATGTTTTGACACCACTGAAAAAGAAAAAAAACTCGGGTGTTTTGAGCGTTGGAGAAAGTGTTAATGGTTTCTGAAAGTCGGTGTTAGTTCTCATTTTCAAGTGACAATGATGATAAGAACATTATAGTGCTAGAAATATTACTTGCATAATTATTCCAGATAACCATTGACTTCAAATTTGGTCTGAATGTGTTCCCTATTCAAACTCTAGCTATGTTTATATAGGCTTCTCTGAAATAGAATTTTTAATCAAAAAATTGGAAATAGCATTTGTTCCTTTGTTGTTCATAAAATACATCATTAAAATACTTAAATCGGTGGTGAAACAATGTTGACGCTTTTAGATGTACCCCGACAGGATCAATAAATATTGAGTTGGGCAAGATGAATACATAACTACTCACCACCCAGTATAAAATACTAGCGTGGTTCGGCTCGCTACGCTCGCCTCTCCACACGTCGTTGCAGAGATTGACATCACAGATTTGCTGTGTTATCATGATTTACACCAATCATAATACAAACATTTCTTTTCTACAAATTTGTTTGTAATATTGCTGATATTGTATTTATTTGAAATTTCATTTGTGATATAAGAAAGTCCAAGTGGTCAAAGTGGTCTAAGTGGTCAATGGTCTAAGCTGTCCAATCTGTCTAATCTGTCTGAAATGTGTAAGGGGTCGAAATGGTGGTAAGGTTTTATGAGTCTGAAGGGTCTGAGGGGCCTTTTGGGTCATTGGGGTCTTTTGGGACTTTCGGTGACTTTTGGTCTTTCGGGTATTTTAGGTGCTCGGGGACTTTTGGGTCTTTGGGGTCTTTTGGGTCCTTAGGGTCTTCAGGATAATAGGGGTCTTGGGGATTTTCAGGGTCTTTTGCATCTAAAGAGTCCTCAGGGTCTTCGAGGGTCTTCAAAGGTATAAGGGGTCTCGGCAGTCTCAAGGGTTGAAAGGTACATTCCATAGTACATAAATAATAGACAAAGTCAGACGAAGACGCGAGGGATGGAGGACTCGCGCCGAGACCGAGCTCTTTTTATCTATAGATAAACTTCTGAAGTATGAATAACATCTGCACTACATCAAAGCCTTTTGTTAAGGGGCTGTCACACCTTGAAGTTTTAGCCAGCGTATGGCAAGGTCTCAAAATGTATGTAAAACGCTGGCGTACGCTGAACTATTGATGTTTTTTTTTAAGTTTTGGGCGTATAATAACGTGTTGGACGTATGCATAACGTATTAGTAAGGCCTAGGTCACATTTGCCACGGCGGCCGTGGGGTCTCCAAAATCTGCGGCCACTAGCAATTATACGGCGGCCGCAGTATTTCCACGGTCACACAATGTAGCAGTCACATATGTTTTATTTTTTCGGGGAGCCGCACGGCGTATTTAGAAATTGTGGAGACCGAAAACGTGGGGGTGCCGGACGGTCTTTGATTTGATATCGCACGGTGACCTTAGGGCGTCGCTGCGGCGGCCATAGAATTTTCAAGGCAGACGCAAGGTGCCCGCAAGGCGACCGCAGGGGGGCCGCAGGGGGGCCCTAAGGCGAACGTGCACCAGACGGACGGTAACGAGTGGGTATATATATCAGTTCTTTTTTTTACTGAAATAAAAATATACCAGTATATATAACTGAATATACTATAACTATAATATACCGTGGTGCCCCCACAATCCGAACGCCCCATTGTTTGAACAAATTGGAATCCGAACAATTTTTTCGAGAAAATTTTGCCCTAAAAACCTAATACATTTTAAAAAACCGAACACAACGTGGCGTTCATGTTTGTTCACGTGTCTCCCCCACCTGTTCGAGCCGCATCTTCGCGCTTGTTTCATTCAGTTCGTCGGTGGAAGTCCTCGTGAAAGCATCTCTCGTGTGTCATCGCTACTTTAGGCCTCAGTCACATTTGCTCTACGGCGAGGATACGGCGGCCGTACGCCCTCTGAATTGACAGAAACGTGCGGCGGCCGCAGAGAAACTGAGGTGGCCTCAGGGTGGCCCTATGCCGTATGGCTATATTTTACAGGCCGTAAGGTCGCCGTGGAATTATAACGCGGAGTTATAACTTTTTTCATTCCTATGTTCGCCGTAGAATTTCGACAAGCCGAAACAAAAGAAACTGGTAAAAAAAAAACTGCTGTTAAAAAAAAAACTGGTTAAAAAATAAAAATAATAAAAAAATATACATCTATACCCATCTACCGTCCATCTGGCCGCACGTTCGGCTTAGGGTCCCCCTGCGGTCACCTTGCGTCTGCCTTCAAAATTCTATGACCGCCGCCAGGAACGCCCTAAGGTCGCCGTGCGACATCAAATCAAAGACCGTACGGCACACCCATGTTTTCGGTCTCCACAATTTATAAATACGCCGTGCGGCTACCCGAAAAATAAACAAGGACAAATGTGTCCAAGAGCAGCGTCCAAAACCTAAAGGTTTCGTCGGCTAAAAAAAAAAAACAACAACAACTTCCGATATTTCGTCACGTGCCTTCATTAAGCCAATAGCGAAACCCGTCAGAATGTATTTACGTATTTACGATATATCGTGTATTTACGAAATATATAATGTATTTACGAAATTACAATACGATAAATGGAATAATCTTTAAATAGTAACGTCAACTTTTCGAAACTTTAAAGCAAATGTCCGAATACATTTAAAAGTTCATGATAGACGCTCTCAAAAGGCACCGTCTATGTGAGGATGTGTACATGTGCTCAGTATTTAAGGCGATCCGGATCTTGTATATACAAGAGCGGAGTCTGAGAGATTAGGTTTTGTCTTCACAAGAAGAAGAAGAAGAAGAAACAACGCTGAGCTCTCAATGAGAGCAGCGTTCGCTTCGCGAGACGCTGCTAAAAACATATGTGACTGCTACATTGTGTGACCGTGGAAATACTGCGGCCGCTTTATTATTGCTAGTGCCCGTACATTTTGTAGACCCTCGGCCGCCGAGCCAAATGTGACAGGCCTTACCTCGTGTTTTCACCTTCATTTGTGATGTTTGTTTTTTTAATCATCTTGTTTTAATTAATAACAAAAAAGCAATCCGATCACGTGGTGTGACGGACTGTCGGGCAAGGATTGAATTTCACAGCAAAACCAGTTGTAATTTGGAATATCCATGATTACGTCAGCCCGATGGGTTTGATGAAAGTGATTGTGGTTCTGCGGGCATCATGTTTGATGAGCTGCCCCGGGGGCAGCGCTCTCGCAGAGTGCGCGAGCGATCGGAACCCAGGCCGGAGCTCGAGCCTGTGTGACCTTTGGATGTGGTGATTGTACCAGTTTACATACAATACACCGCCACCGAAGGTCATTTACTCATCTTATTTTATCTTAAACATGGGGAATTTCAGTTTAAAGTGTCTTGAAAGTGGGTTTTCTTTGGGTCCACGAACGGATTAATTCACTCCATTATTTCTTATTGGAAAATATTTTTGGAATCCGAACTTTTGCAATCCGAACAGCCTCCTGGGACGAATTAAATTGGGATTCTGGGGACACCACGGTATAGGCAAACACCTATACTCCGATCTCTAGCGGTAGCGCACGGTGGACGCACGGTCGACGCAGACTGCCACGGAGGCCATACGTAGGTGCACGGCGGGCGTAGGGAACCGTGCGTCGACCCTGCGGTGCCCGCAGGTAGTCACACAGACCGCAAGGCCACCGTACGGCGACCGTGGAAATAGTGCGGCCGCCGTAATTTTTTGGGGGTTGGGAAAAATCATTTTTCATTGAGAAGAGCTTACGGCAGCGCACGAATAACGCAAGCCCACCGTACGCCCTACGTACGGTCGACGTGGAACACATCTACGTCATAGCTTGGCTTGTCGAATTGCTACGGCGAACGTAGAAATGAAAAAAAGTTATAACTCCGCGCTATAATTCCACGGCGACCCTACGGCCTGTAAAATATAGCCAAACGGCGTAGGGCCTCCCTGAGGCCACCTCAGTTTCTCTGCGGCCGCCGCACGTTTCTGTCAATTCAGAGGGCGTACGGCCGCCGTATCCTCGCCATAGAGCAAATGTGACCTAGGCTTAACGTACACAGAACGTTTCAATCACATATAGATAACTTATACCAACGAATGCTGAGCGTGTTGTCGGCGTTCACAACCTAAGCCCAACGATAGTCTAACTTATGCACATAGCGCGGCAGCGTATCGCCGACGATCACGTGGCGTAGCCTATTCATAGGCTGCGGCTCGACGATTCAAATCATAACCGCACTAGACACGAAGTGTGAAGCCGCTGTCACACCTTGAGGTTTTAGCCAGCGTATGCCGACGTATGAAAAATTTGCCGAACCAAGCTGGCACACGTCGAATACGTTATGGGTAATTTTGTATACATTAAGAGCACGCTGGCATACGTCGTGGTATGCTGGCATACGTCGTAGTACGCTGGCATACGTCGTAGTACGCTGGCATACGTCGTCATACGCCGAGTACGTCGAGAAATTTTCAGCATGTTGAAAATTTCTCGACGTACTCGGCGTATGACACACGTTCTGCATACGCTGGCCATTAGTTGTAGGCACGTTACGCAATCGTTGACACACATCGACACACGTTACTTGTACGTTACTCATAAGTCGAAACACGTCGAGGTAATGGTTAGCGTCAGTGTTCCAGACTCCCTGTTTTTTTTGGTTTTTTTTCTGCGGTATGACGGTGATTGTGACACTTCAATTTCTAGTGCGGTTATGATTTAAATCGTTGAGCGGCAGCCTATTAATTATATTATATTATAAGCGCACTAGAAATCGAAGTGTCAACATCACCGTCATACCGAAGAAAAAAAACAAAAAAAAAACAGGGAGTCTGGAACACTGACGCTAACAATTACATTGACGTGTTTCGACTTATGAGTAATTTACAAGTAACGTGTGTGGACGTGTGTCAACGATCACGTAACGTGCCTACAACACGTTACTCATAGGTTAGAAATAAGTTTCGGGTACGCTCAACATTACCTCGACGTGTTTCGACTTATGAGTAACTTACAAGTAACGTGTGTCGACGTGTGTCAATGATCGCGTAACGTGCCTACAACTTATGGCCAGCGTTATGCGGAACGTGTGAGTCATACGCTGGCATACGTCGAAAAATTTCAAGCATGGAAAATTTATCTAAGAGCCGGTGTACTACGACGAATGCCAGCGTACTACGACGTATGTCAGCGTACTACGACGTATGCCAGTGTACTACGACGTATGCAGTGTACTCGACGTATGCAGCGTGCTCTTAACGTACACAAAACTTACCCATAACGTATTCAACGTGTGCCAGCGTTTTAGCCAAATTTCCATACGTCAGGCATACGCTGGCTAAATCGTCAAGGTGTGACAGGGCCTTTAATAAGAACTCCAACAGAGTATACATCTTTCACAGCGTGTGCAGCAAAAGTCACATGCAGTTAAATTGCACTGTTTTCGGCAAGTTAGTGTACAGCAAACATGAAACGTCATCCTGAAGTTGCAGTGCTTGAGTTAACAACAAAGTGGGTAAAATGGATTAGCAACTTACATTTTCTGAGAAACTTAAATGGAATAACAAATGCTCCGACGCACTTAAGTGTTGTACTTCACCAAATTGCCCCAACGCTCTCGCCCGTTGATCATTCTCAGGGCCAAACAGACAGGTGCAGAACCATCCGAAATGATGGAGGATTAGATGGAGCGTTTCCAAAAGGAAGGTTTTTAAGCCCCAAAACATCGGTACTTTCCAAAGATCCACCATCGTATCTTCACTATCCTCATCATTTTTCCCGTCCCTCATACAAACCGACGTCTCAGTAATACCGCTGTTTGTCTTCACTCAAGTAAAGCCAAATGGGCAGTACTAGCTTCCACCTTCAACAAGAATTTTAAAATCTTACCATACTAGGTCTTCATTAATTTTGTCAGAATATATACTGATGGCTAAGTAACTAGATTTTGCAAACCAACTTTAGGTGTGCCATATTTTTTGATGGTTAAACGAGTTCATAATTCAATCAGAAGTCCCTAACCAAAACACAACTGCAATATTGGTTTTGAAATATGCTGGGTTAAAGTACCTCAAGTTTACACAGAGAACCGAATAAACCTTGTTGACCTATTTGGAATTCCCATCCGAATGCAGAGCTTGATTCTGGGATCCCACGGTCAAAATCCCAGACATAATGTGTTGAGTTTAACATTGTCGACAACGTCATTACAATTGATGTAATGAACACAGATTTTCTCATTATGTCATTGTACGACGTGTGATACGTGTACATGCTGTTCCAACAAACTTTTATCACTATAAAAAAACCTTTTCCATTTAATCACACGAATGTGACATAACGTCAGTTATCATGGTATTCTGGTTTGCCGAAAATAAAATTTGTGAGTGGTTCATCAGACATGTTTGGCCGTTGTCCAAGTTAATCGAACATTTGACATCGCCTGTTGTCGACCACGTTCCACAACACTGCCGTGCCCAGGGAAGCGGGTGCAGTTTTGCATGATCGATCTTTCACATGAGCAATCATCTCATTTAATCATCCCAGGCAAAAGTCAACACATTTGCTCAAGAGCGTCATCTAATTTGTGGTCATTTCTTGGCTGTTAAAGCTTGGCTTTCCCTTTGCACTGAGTTAGAAAAGCACCTGCAAGTTCTGTGCTTGTCTTTTTCGTTTCTCCATTTTTGTTACAGTGAGGTCACAAAGTGAACGAGGGAAATAAATTACTCGGTCATTACTTTGTGGAGGCATCTAACGAGGTCAATTCAGTAGTGACCAAGACAAAAAATGGGCAGATCTGCAGAAAATCCATAAGTTCATAAAACCTGCTCTATGAATGCCTGAAATCAATTTTTTTTATTATTTCAGTTTTGCTTTTTGCTTTTGTCAGAAAAAAAATACCTGCATGTTTCCAAAAACATGAATAAACTCGAGGTGTTTTTTTTACAATTAAGTTCCTGTTGTTTCGTCGACAAGATATTCCAACCCAGAACAAACAAGGTGAACATATTTGCAAAACAGTCATCATTAAGTCAACAGGAAACACTTGCATGACTTATTGTTTGCACATAATGTACTGAGCATCCATTAAAACACGACTGTTGCCTGTGGCTGCTCCGTTTTGCAATGTCTTCTTGTGATTAACGCTGGCTTAAGATCTTAGGGTCTTAAGTTCAAGCCCCCTGTGAAGCTGTTGAATTAACACCAGGTGGATTAACTGAGCCTGCAATCCTTCTGAGGTTGGTGAGATGAATACCAGCATGCTGGTAACAAGGGGAATTGCATCAGCAGCACATCAGCACCCCCAGAAAATGATGCAGCCAAGCAGCCACAAGCTGCATACGAATAATTAATTGTGGTTAACAGCTGATATGAACAGTGTTACTTTTTTGGCTTATTCAGTGGAGGTTATGACAACAGATGCAATTGCACGTGGTCAGAAAATAAAGGTGTGCCTGATATAAACACCGATAAAAGAACGTGGTATGGTAAAAATATGATGGACTGAAGTGAGTAAATTTTATTTATATCACACTCTGGACTGAATTTATGGAAAATTGAAAAGCATGGCTAATTCTGTCCACAAATATAGCACAGGTAAACAGGTACATAAGTGGCAAATAACTACAAATCACAGAGGTTGTGTAAACAGCTCAATGATATTAAAAATCCCAGGCATTGGCATTTCCTAATTAGAAGGTATGTTGACTACACTGAAAATGGCATCAATCAACACACCTGTTTCAAGCAGTATGAATATCTTGCCTCAAATTTCAGTCTAAAGCTTGAATAGGTTTAGCAATACCAAATTGACATAACTCCTTTCCATGAATCAATCGGTTTTTTCCTCCACGACTCCAGATCGGTTGCGGCAGCCAGAGTCTGAGTGTGCCGAACATGTGAGTACGATTGCGATCAGCTTGTCTAAGTTTGATTGTCTGTTTGTCGGCAGAATAACTCGACAACAAGTGCAGCTGGAATCACCAAATATCGCACAGAGCTTCATTTTGTGAATTTCTTACAGGAGTTCAACTTTTAATTCACAAGGAAAAATATAAAATGAAATTTAGTGCAGGACTATATTTATTCATGCCAAAGACACGTGGCAGTAATAGGTTAGCACCCTGTGTGGCAGTATTGTACCGAGAGAAAATAACGCTGCGACTCAAAACCTCCATTGAGTGTGTTCTCGTTTGAAATTGTGTTGTGCAACAGCATCCAGCCCTTTACTGAAAATATATAATGTTTAATTATCATCTGTTTTCTGTCATTTCTCCTTACTTCCAACCTGTTCAGTTATTCTGAGAAAATAAAATAAAATATGCTTTACTGGTGGGAAAGCAATTGCCTTTAAAAGTCCTTCCTTGTCATCACTATGGACAATAGCATCTCTGCAATGTTGGAACCCATGCACGCATCAAACTTACACAATGGAATGAATGGTAATTTTTGTTCTCAGAAATAGCATCAAGTATGGGCAGTTATCAACCAATTATAAAACCCTGCTCACCTTTATCATTGAGTAGTGGAGCTATGGGTTGAGGGAAGGAGGTGGAGATGTTTAATGAGAGGGGAAGCGAGGGGGGGGAGAAGAAAAGCAAAAATGAGAAAAGGAATGGAATGAACACACACACACACACACACACACAACATTGGAATATAAATTAAAATGAATTGTATCTACAGCTTGGTGGTTGAGTGAGTAAAACCTTGATGCATTGCCCATACTGGTGTGGATTTTTATTGCTGTTGCTGCTCAGCAGAAACAGAGACTTAAATGAAAATTGCATCAATTTACTGTTTAACCTCTATTTTCTGCACAATGTCTCACTCACAGTTCTCTCCAGTCCCTCCAACAGAGTCTCCATCAAAACTCGGGCTAATATCTTTGAAATCTGCTGGGAAAAAGAACTTCGAGACAGTTCAATAAAGTTGTGCCCAGGAAGCCAACTTCATTGGACAACCATAACATTACCTCTCGTTCCCTTTGGTTCAGCCTAGATACATTACATCCTTAAACTGTAAAACAAGCTAAAGTCAGTCCACTTCATGACAAATCATTTCTTTAACTCATGCTGAGATAGCTTTGGCACACTCAACAAACTTGATAAGTGCGGCTTGACAAGAAGTCACCATGGGAATCAAACCCAAACTGGCGAATGGAGGAGGAAGCAAGTCTTTAACCACTTGACTAAGGCCTAAGTCACATTTGCTCTACGGCTAGGATATGGCGGCCGTACCCCCCTGAATTGACAGAAACGTGCGGCGGCCGCAGAGTTTCTGAGGTGGCCTCAGGGTGGCCTACGCCGTATGGGCTATCTTTTACAGGCCGTAGGGTCGCCGGAATTATAGCGCGGAGTTATAACTTTTTTCATTTCTACGTTGGCCGTAGCAATTCGACAGGCCAAGCTGTGACGTAGATGTGTTCCACGTCGACTGTACGGTGGGCTTGCGTTATTCGTATGGCTGCTGTAGGCTCTTATCAATGAAAAATGAATTTTGCCAACCCCAAAAAATTACGGCGGCCGCACTATTTCCACG
>CM068959.1:62843506-62866762 GCA_035128595.1 Eptatretus atami | reverse complement strand
TGTGTTCAACGTACGGTGGCCTTGCGGTCTGTGTGACTACCTGCGGGCAACGCAGGGTTGACGCACGGTTTCCGTATGCCCGCCGTGCGTCCTACGTACGGCCTCCGTGGCAGTCTGCGTCGACCGTGCGTCCACCGTTGCGCTACCGCTAGAGATCGGAGTATAGGTGTTTGCCTATACAGTGGTGCCCCCAGAATCCCAATTAATTCGTTCCAGGAGGCTGTTCGGATTGCAAAAAGTTTGGATTCCAAAACTATTTTCCCAATAAGAAATAATGGAAAGTGAATTAATCCGTTCCTGGACCCCAAGAAAACCCACTTTCAAGACACTTATAACTGAAATTCCCCATGTTTAAGGTAAAATAAGATGAGTAAATGACCTTCGGTGGCGGTGTATTGTATGTAAACTGGTACAATCACCACATCCAAAGGTCCACACAGGCTCGAGCTCCGTCCTGGGTTCCGATCGCTCGCGCACTCTGCGAGAGCACTGCCCCAGGGCAGCTCATCAACATGATGCCCCCAGAACCACAATCACTTTCATCAACATTGGGCTGAGTAATCATGGATATTCCAAATTACAACCGGTTTTCTGTGAAATTAAATCCTTGCCCGACAGTCCGTCACACCACGTGATCGGATTGCTTTTTTGTTATTAATTAAAACACAAGATGAGTAAAAAAAAACCAGCACAAATCAAGGTGAAAACACGAGGTAAAGTAGCGATCGACACACGAGAGATGCTTTCACGAGGACTTCCACCACGAACTGAATGAACAAAGCGCGAGATGCGGGTCGAACAGGCAGGGGGATGCACGTGAACAAACATGAACGCCAGTTGTGTTCGGTTTTTGAAAATGTGTTCGGTTTTTAGGGCAAAATTTTCTCAAAAAAATTGTTTGGATTCCAATTTGTTCAAACAATGGGCGTTCGGATTCTGGGGGCACCACGGTACTCCGAACTGGTATATTCAGTTATATATATATTATAGTTATAGTACATTCAGTTATATATACTGGTATATTCCGAACTGTTATATTTTTATTTCAGTAAAAAAAGAACTGGTATATATATTTATACCCACTCGTTACCATCCGTCTGGCCGCACGTTCGCCTTAGGGCCCCCCTGCGGTCGCCTTGCGGGCACCTTGAGGCTACCTTGCTTCTGCCTTGAAAATTCTATGGCAGCCGCAGGGACGCCCTAAGGTCACCGTGCGACATCAAATCAAAGACCGTACGGCACCCCCACGTTTTTCGGTCTCCACAATTTATAAATACGCCGTGCTGCTCCCCGAAAAATAAAAACATATGTGACTGTAACATTGTGTGACCGTGGAAATACTGCGGCCGCCCTATAATTGCTAGTGGCCGTAGATTTTGTAGACCCTACGGCCACCGTGCCAAATGTGACTTAGGCTTAAATGGCTGCTTCCATAGATCACGTCAAGTGGGTAAATTCCATAGTTACCCCACACACGCGAAGCGAAAAGCAGGGTGAAGCAATTGGTTCATGTGTGTCCATCTCTCGGTCCATCTACAAACGTCAATTTATGATTAAGGAACAACTTAATTTCAATCGAATGTAATATTTTGAACATGAATCAGAAAACAAGTCTGCTGTTTCACAGTACTTTGGCTCTGACTTTGTCCCGATTACACATGTGCAGAGAGGAGATAATTTTTTGACTTTGTTTGCCTGCCTGGCAGTCAAACTTCATTGAAAATCATTCCAAACAGGAGACTTCCTGTTTTTAAGGAGATCATAAAGGACACATACAACAGGTACAAATAACTCATGTAACGTGGTGGTGTCATCAACACCGCGCCAATGGCGGTAAAATCTGGAATTAATTTATTTATATGACCTTCATAATATGTATTTTATTTAAATTTAAGGATATACTTGAACATTGGAGAACACAAATCGCTTCTTATCGCTTGGAAAAACCTCCAGTTTTGCAGTACTTGGATGTGTTAAATAGGGTGATGTATACGATTGCTTCAATAGTGCTAAACTTCTGGATTTAATTTTTCAAACAACCTTTAAAATCATTGTTTCTTTTTAGTCGAAGTAGCCACGAGAACACTGCTTGGAGTAACGTGTTCCATGAACTCTCTAGTTACCTCCGCCACTGAAGGTGAAGGAGATTATATTTTCACCCCTTTCTGTCTGTTTGTGTTTGTTTGTTAAGATTTCGGCAATTATGTTGGTCGGTTGTGTGTGTCATTCTGTGTCTGTCTGTCTGTTTGTTTGTGTGTTTGTTTACCCTGTAGCAGCCACACCGTTTCAGCGATCATGACCAAGCTGGGTACAGACATCGGCCATGGTCCAACTTAGACACTTGTCGTTTTTGGTGAATCTCGGTCAAACGTCAAGGTCAAGGTCACCGAAAAAACCGAAATTCTTATTTTCACAATAACGTCCGCTAAAATGGTCGTATCGACTTCAAACCAAATCCAAAATGTGCATCTTCCAATTCTGCATCCAACCATATGTCTCATTGGGGGCGTCACACCAACACCCTTCCTAGCGGTCGGGGGTCGAATGTCAGGGGGGGTCGGGTCAAAACTTTCAAATTGTGATAAAAACGCCATTTCAAGTCCGATTGACTTCCAAGTTATGATCATGACCAAACTAAGTGCTATAACTCATTAAACAGTAGCACTATCAACTTATAAGAACCAAATTGATTTCCAGGTTTTTGTTTTTTTCAGAGATCATGGAGATATGACAAAGTTATTCCGGCAATTCCTTGCTCAATGAGCAATTTCATTTATTTGTTTGTGTGCAGGATATCTCAAAACGTTGTGGACGGATCCAGATGAAACGTGGTGGACAGGTTGGGTGTGTTACAAGGACGAACTGATTCAATTTTTGTAAAGATCCGGATTTGGATACGAGAATTATTCAATTTTCAAGGTGATTCTTCACCATTGAGAGATAGGACCAAAAACGATATAGTACTGTACAGCACGCTATTTCAAAAATGTATTGGGCACAATATGTTCTCGTGGATCAGGCAATGCGTGGCGGATGTATGTGCTCTACCGAGTGCCCTTCTAGTTTGTGTGAGTTATAAGCCTTGGTAGTTCCCAAAGTGTATTTACTGAAGATAACTTATACGTTACGCAAAGCTAAATGGATTCTTACTTTCTGACTTTGAGGTGTTTAAACCAGCATTTAAACACTTATTTTAAAGTCATAACAGGCTTCCTATTGGTGCTTTCATGCTTGCTGTGAAATAACAGTTTTAAATCCCCTTTAATCCAATAAAGATCCTTGTGTATGTTTCTTAAACAGGCACAGAAACCCAAATCAGCTGTTTCTCAGAGGACTATTATAATATTATAATGTTTTCATTGAATGGCCTATTTGGTGAAAGTGATAATTTGTATCAACTAATATATTTACTGAGAAAATGTAATGTTCAAATAATTTCTCATTAAATCTTAAAACATCTTGATTCTTCAACGAAGCAGGAAATCAATTAAGAATTGGAATCCAAATATGTGACATTTTCATGATAAACCATTCCTTTCATATATTTACCCCACTAACAGTTTTAGTGTAATAAGTTCCACATGTAAATTCAGGAAAGACATGCAGAACATATTCCAGGAGAGTCATCGCTTCGGAGGGCTATCTATAAATATTCCCAATGTCGCCACCTCAGAAAACTCCACTGTCAAAGCCTTCAGGCCTTCTTGTCATGTCAGCAACTCACAAGACCCAGCTTGAGCTATAAATTGAAGGTGCTAACAGCATCACTGCCGTCAAACATGCTGGAAATATTTTCCAAATCTATTTTCTAAGAAGGAGGTAGAGCCATAGAGGAATACCGTGTTCCTGTTACCAAGGGGACCCAGGACCGCATCACGGCTGGACAAGCTGAACACACCCGTGGAATGTGAGCTTGTTGCCTTGGAAGCATGGGTCCAACAAATATCTGTCTGCCATCTTTCAACATGGCCAGTTGCTTGGAGCTGTGGATGTTGGTGTCCTGGAATATCATATTGAAGATATGCCAAGTCCAGTTTCGGCCAACAACCTTAAAACTTGTACATCGAGAAGAGTTCAGAAATGAATGAATACATACTTTACTTGCCACAATAAATATTTTGAAAAAAACATGTTTTAAAGGACTAACTTTTAATCCAAGACATATAAAATAAACTTCCTCATTTGTACATGGGGTGTTCAAAAGGTTCGACAAACAAGAAATGGTACTCAATCGTCCAAGACATGCAAAAAACGTACAATGAGGCATAAACGTATTGGAATGTAAAAGAAGTTGATACAATTTCTTCAATATAGTGTATTGTATATTGAAAAACAAAAACGTCGGTGTATCTTGGACTATTACGAATATCTCTTCCGCAGAAGTTTTAATGTCTTTTGTAACTTTTGCTGAAATATGGGTCAGGAGAGAAGCCTTTATATTTTATTATTATATTGTTATGAGCTGGAGAATATGGAATTATGCAGTGTGACATGTTTTATGACTTACAGTTGGAGTTGTCCATTTCTACAAGAGTGGTTCCATGTCCGTTTTTCTTGTGCTTTTGTGTTTACTTGATAAACTGTAATATTCTAGAAGAAGGAATTTGTGATTGTCTTGCTTTAAGCCGACCATTGTCGCCCACCTTTGTATTTCCTCCAACCAACAAATTAACTTAGTCACCACACCGGCAGCAAATCCCCATTGAATACAACTTTCAACACTAACTTGGTGGAGAATGTGGTATTTGTGCACAAATTTGGGTCAGTATAGCTGTGTGTGTGTGTGTGTGTGTGTGTGTGTGTGTTTGTTTTGTATGTATGTATGTATGTATGTATATATATATATATATATATTTTATATTATCGAAACATGAGGTGTGTGATGAGCACTCCGCTGATCCCCATTGGACAACAGCCCATACGAAAGCGTCGCATCCAACATGAATGTGGTCATCATTGGTTAGATATTTATCAGTATACCATCCTGATGAGGGCAAATAAGCTCGAAATCCAGATCGGTGGTTCCGTTTGATGTTTAACTGATGATGGCCATATAATCTTTGTCTCTTTGACAGAGTCACCGGGCCGAAGTCTCTGTGTTGGAGGCGACGCTTTGGTCTGGACTGTTGTCTAATGGGGATCAGAAAAGTGCTCGTCACACTCATGTTTCGATTTTCCCGCTGGTCGCATCACGTGCCTTCTGGTGGAATGGTTTTCATTAGTGGGAACATTAGCAGGCAGACAGATGGTTGTTCTGTGCGGATTATGCGGTTGTACCATGGATACATAATCCGCAGCGATGCTCACATAACAGTCAGGAAGCGTGTCTGACACACACACACACACACACACACACACACACACACACACACACACACACACACACACACACACACACACACACACACACACCAACTTTCAGCAATAGATGCAAAAATCTAATATAATAATAATTTTGGCTAAATAAACCATATATACATATATATATATATAACAGCCCTAACAGATCGCAGAGACCCCTCCCCCCCCACACTTTCCCACAAGATTAATAGTAAATATCATCATTTAAAACTTACCCTGCACATTCACAAGCCACATACAAGTCCTTCCCAGTGGTGTTCAGAAGCACCTAATCCAGATACACAGTCCATTCACTAGTAGTGATCCGTCGGGGGTTTGTGTAGCACACGCCCATCCACTCGGGCCTTGCACTAGCTCACATGGTCGGGAGTTCGTACTATGAGCATTTGCCCGTTCAGCGAGCTGAGAAAGTTCTCCAAGTCTTTCGTTATTTTAGACTCTGTGAGCCGTTTCAGGTAAAGATCTTTATCCCAGACACACAATGTATTATATTTCCATCCGAACACGGCAGTTTCTCAGGGTTTCTGCACATGCACACCAAGCATTCTGGGGCGGATTACGCCATTTTGAATGACACATGTTTGAAGAGGAAGTAAAAAAGGAGGTAGAATATGATTTTAATATTTTTTCATGTAAAGTAAACATAGTGTTTCATTAAAGAAAAAATTGTTTACCTTTTTGAGAAGATTTGAGTCGAAGAAAAACATTCCATGGCACCCAGGATAAAAAGAGGGATTGCACGTTAGACCCGAGGCAGAATGATACACTTCACGAGCAAATAACCTATCCTTTTGGACAGGTGAATTCCTCCAGAAACACGGATTGGAGAATTCCCCCAGGGTTAGGGACAGGTGAATTCCCTTGCATTTATCATGTCTGCGGCTTATTTTATTTTGACTGATAATCCCGGATTCCACCGGGGAGCATTGTACGATACACATTTACATCAAGGATTGGAGTCATCCCCCCACCATGAACCACACAGGATTATGAAAAAAAAAATTACTCCTGAAAACCAGCCGTGGTACAACCACCACAACTTAACCTCAGTCCAACGATTCAGTTCGAGTAATATTCCCACTTCCAGGAGGATTAATTTTTTTTTTCTCAGGATTGCATAGAAGTCAAAGAAACACACGATCACGATGATATCTTCCTCGGCCACCGAAGGTGAAGGAGGTTATGTTTTCACCCCTTTCTGTCTGTTTAGATTTCGTAAGTATATTGATGACTTCCGTCATCTGTTTGTGTGTTTGTTTGTTTGTGTGTGTGTTTGTGTGTTTGTTTGTTTGTAGGCACGATAACTCGAGAACGGAAGAAGCTACCAATGTCAAATTACACCACGTGATTCAGGAGGGTGATGGCTAGTGCTGATTAGATTTTGGTCAAAATCGGTCAACGGTCAAGGTCACGGTGAGGTCAAACATTCGATTTTTGATGGTTTGGTACAGAATCATCGTAGAAACTTCTGGTTTGCGTCGCTACCTTCTCTAGAGACAGCTTTTATTAGACAAGGTCAGAGGTCAAGTCGACGATTTCTTAAGTACCAGTCTATGACTGCTTGTTTAATTTTTGTAAGTGATTCTTCACCATTGAGAGATGGGGCCAAACACGACATAGTACTATATAGCATGATATTTCAAAAATGTATTAGGACCGATATGTTCTCGTGGATCAGGAATTACGTGGCGGAGGTATGCGCTCTTCCGAGTGCCCTTCCAGTTACATAGTGTGATCATTCCCCCACTTTGATGATGTCTATGGTTTCATACAGATAATTCTCCTATTTTACAAATACTTGTCTCGTGTTTACCCCCAGCAGGAACGACGTGAAACGATACACATTTACATGGAGAATTTTCCTCCCCACTCATCCTGAACCTCAAGTGCGATGACATTTTACATCACCGAAAATCTTCACAGTCACACCCTGAGTACAACCACCAGTTTTGAACTCATTCTGTCCAGCGACAGAATACACAGAAGACAAACAATTCCACAATCAAACAAAAAACAAGGCACAAATCATAGTTGAAGACCACATGATAAACACGAGGAAACAATAAATAATCAAAATTTCAGGGCTGATTGCTACAAAAGTCAAAAGGTGCAGTACATAATTATGAAGAATGGTTTCAGGAAATTCACAACAAAGCATTCGCTTCATCACATACCATAAGGAACGTGCCACTGCGGCAAAAATATGGGAATCTAAAGTAATCTCGTCATAAGACGGTCACTCACATGCGACGTGACAACAACCTGGGTATTTGAATGTGTTTATAATGTAGCAGCTACTGCCCATACAGCAACCACACTGAGATAGTAAGCAGTTTAATCTGGTGTCAACTGCCAAAGGATATCCGAGAAGACCACGCTACTTGATACCTGCACTTTAGTCAGGAATTTGGAGTTTCTTCAGGCTGACGGTGATAATTTGCTTACTCTTTGTGAAATACATCGTGGCATCCCTAATACCAACCAACAACTAGTGCTGGCCAATGGATCCTCTGGTTTAACGACCTTCCCATAGACGGCACACATTGATGTATCACCGTGCGAGCAAAAGAGCAGAGTGATAGTTTATAGCTCGATCGTGACTTGAACCCAGGCAAGACAGCTCAAAGACAAGTGCACATGCCTACGTGCTAGCCTGTCAGCCTCAAAAGTAATGTACGGGGCAAGGTGAAATGAAACTACAGTGAAGTTAATGGTGTGCCATCGCAAACTCCACCATGCTTCCCATCGAAATCAAAGTTGAAAGATGGCAAAAGGTTCCACCAGGAATGACCCAATAACAAATTTTGAGTTTTAAAAATCTTCTGTTTTGATCTCTGTAACCCCAAGTCCCTAATCTCTGGGGCATGAACTGGCGGTCAAATCCATAATATCGTTAGATATTTCATGCGCCCCGCAATGTTAATTGAACATATACAAAGTTTCGTGAAGAAATGTTAAAATATTTGCCCGTAATTGCACTTTTCAGTGTTTGACCTTTTGACTCTGTCCCAGTGAGTGGGGCTAAAATGATACTGCTGTTGCACCTTCTTGACAACCAAAGTCTTCACAACTACCAAAGGTTTGGTGTAATTTCTGCACAAATGATGAGGAGTTGATCGTGTGACGGATGGACAGACATAGACAATTTCAATATCTCCACCGTTTTTTTCAAAAAGCGTGGGGATAATTACCAAACAAAATTTTAAGAGATAAAGGATAGTTTGGAGAACATGAAGCGCTTGAACAGGCTGAGGAGCAGGACAGGCGTACAACTGGGCAATCCTTGCGCACAACCACAAATGGTTCGCACAACTCCATACACAATGGAATAAATGTCCATGTGAAAGCAAGTGTCCATCAACAACAACAACAAAAAAAGATGAATTTTAACAGCTACAAGTTGCTAAGAGCATGTTTTACCATAGGATAGTGGGAAATGAGTTGTCGCTGACTTTTCAAGCATTTTGTTCTGACGAAGAGCTAATGCTCAAAACACCAACAGCACCTCGTTTCTTGTGGCGGTAAACATACCCTCATCGAATTATCATTGACAAAATGCATCGAAACTCGATGCACAGGTTAAACAAGCTCTTTAAATAGCTGTGCAGTGGTCATGCTGTAAGTAAAATTTATTCCTGCACAAATGTCACGGGATGGTGGGTTGACAACGATCAGGTAGTCTTGGTGCCAGGTATTAGCTGATAAGGATTTGATTCACCAATTCTAGGACAAAATAATGGAAAAAGGGGACCCCAAAGTCAACCTCGTAAAAGTTATTTCCCCTCAATATTGTCGACCAGCGATGATGATAAATAACCACTGCCTCAGCCTCTGGCAGATAATCTCCGTGATACACAATCCGTCTAACGCCAATGTCCCAGTTAGTGCTGAAATCACGGTCTGTATAGATCATTTTAGGTGACGTCACATTTTCCCATTATGCTCACCTCTAAGATGGCGGCGTTTGCACCAGTGTGACCACTCCTTCGCTTTTTTCACAAGATCTTGGCTATTCGTTGTTCACCTTGGCGTCTTGGTTTTCTATAGGTTTTCTTGGCGTATAGGTTTTCTATTATCATCGCTTTTCCGAAACCTTGTGAATTCTTGGCTTTTTTCATTGGCTCACCTTGGCATTTATGAAAATGAGGAGTGGTCACACTGGTTTGCACATGGCACAACCTCAGTAATTGAAAAAAATTGTACAACTATTAATATATATGTATACCAAAATACGATATCATAAATAAATACTAATAGCGTGCCTTAATGCTTACACCAGTTGTTTCTAAGATGGCGGCGTCTGCACATGGCACGAATGCGTGATGTCATTGTAAAGTTGCCCAGAGGCCCAGAGCAAACCTGATCTTGCAACTCACATCTGCTGCTCTATCTATCACCACCCACTGAGCCCACTGTCTAACTATCATAGATCTAACTATCTAACTATCCAACTATCACACCCACTGAGCTTCTTCCCATGTCAAAATTGTCCAGTCCTTCGATGGTAATGATTGAGAGTGGCTGGCTGGTCCAAAAGATTTCCCTTCAGACACTCGCCACAAAGCCGATGTTGTCCGTCCACTGCCCCCATCTTCTTCCTACTTTTCCACCATCCTCTAAGGGATGTGACGTCACTTTTTCCTCCGTCGACTTGGGGTGTGTTCCATTATGAATAAGCTTGCTATCGCTTGCCAAGCCAGCCGTTCCTTATCAACCATTTCAAATGGCAAGTGCTCTCCAAGCTTATTGGTAATGGAACAAACCCCAGCCTACAGTCACATCTCCCGGGAAACTTTTGCCATTTTGGCTTATCAAATCCAAAGCTATTATAATGGAATAACGTTTTTCATTTCACATTCCTTTTACAAATTATCCTGTTTCCATGTAAATTCAAATCACTGCTCTCCATTAAACTGAAAAAGTAAGAGGGAACACGCTCTAAATTTCACTTTCTGACAATAAAACAAAATGGAGGTTGTGATGTTTTTTTGAATCTTGAAGCCGGCGCAAACAGCTGTAAGTGTTTAGTTTTCTCATGGAAACTTGTAGATTTGAATGGCTTTGTTCTTGAGCGTTGGCTTTAAGATGGAAACTTTTTCCTTCCATAATTCCTGAAGCTAAATGAGCAGATTCTTCCCTCCTGCTCATGTTAATTTTTTTTGCCATGCCGATGTCTTTTTGGTTGCAGTGTATTTTATCCGTTTTTTCCGGCCATTTTAAGTTGTTCCCGGCGCTGTGCACAACCTGCACTTCTACATCTTGGCCAACAATATTTGTCATCTCCCTCGGGAACCTCTCTCCATCATACGTCAGTCACCACGCACCAATCTCCCAGGAATAAATTATTGGATGGAGCAGCAGCACCTGCATTGGGGAATTGGGAACAGCAATCGGGAATTTGGGAACAGCAATCAGGAATTTGGAATGTCGGAAACTGGTGCTACTGCCAGATCTCTCTCACCATCTGGTATGTTATGATCTGTCATGATTGATGGTTCAGTTTTGATGGCACTGATCCACAGATTGGAGACATCTTTTTCAAAATCATAGCGGACAACATGCATCTTCTGAATGCTGTTGGCAGAGGGTACGTCTTCGCCCCAGGGATTGGTACTGGTGATATGTTCACTGATTTCATCTGCTAAGATATGGAAGATTTTGTTTTTGTACATTGGACAAATAGTACATTGTACATTGGACATTGGACATTGTAGCGCCGTAACCGCTATATAATAGTTAAATTGCTATATCCTCCGTCGTGTGACTCTTTGTCCCCCTGTCAAGTTTGGCTGAGGTTGGATAAGTTAACGACTGAATGTATCACGGTCAAAAAGTCAGGCAGACAGACACCAAATTGCTTGTTTTATTATGATATGTGACCAATTAAGAACGAACACACACAGAGATCAAGTTCGAGAAATAAACTCACCTCTGTCAATGTCTAGTAATTTTCCTGGGAATTACACCTGTTTTTATTCTGATCAAAAATCGACCAAAACGTCTCGGAAAAAAATGATCATGTTCATCCCAATGGTTTTTTTAGGATCAAAATGTTATTATTTTTTTTTATCCATCAACCCCATTTCATTCCAAAAGATGGACATATAGGCATTTCAAAAATATCAAATATGTATGGTTTCATGTACGTTTAATTTTCGAGGCCTGCGTCTGTCAGTTTATGGAATCACCCAGCATGGGTGACCGATTCGAAATGACCGATTTTGAAACAACATAAGTTAAACCCTTTGTACCGCTCAAACACACCTGCCTGAGAGACGGAATGTAACGTCGAATTGCACAGCTAATCTCCAGCAAATTATGAACAACAATGTCTCAGCACATGACAAACTGTTCTACAATCTTGTTTCGGTCAAGTATGCCTTGTGCAGCTGTGACGTCAGTTCAAACAGGACTTGTCAGATCAGACGTTGCCGCTACCTCTTGACAACTTTCACAACTTGTTACTCTTTTAAAATGATCAAGCACAAAAAAAGCAAATGTTAACCTGAAACGACCTTTGGTAAGGAATTCTCATCTTTATAAAGACTGCTTAAGGCTCATAATTATACCCTTGCTGCATTTGGAGTTGCGACAACATTTTCTCAAGGGATCTTGTGACATTCTCATCAGATTATATCAAACCTCACGAGAAATCATTGAACGTTTTTGTAAGAGGAGGCATTAGTAATTAAAGATGAACGGTTTCACTGACGTGGTTTTACTGCGTTGAATGATGAACCTCCTGGAGGAACAGCCACCCAGACAAAGAATGCAGACGTGCTTACGATACACAGCATCGGCATGGCACTGGGCCAGGCCCATCTCTTGTTGACTTGCATGCCAAGCAACACACGGAGTGGCAGCAGGCAGCTGCAAGTCTTTCTTTCAGACAAAACCTGAAGGAGCTGGACATTTCTGCTTAACATATATGACATTTGTGGAAACTCAAGCTATTTCGTCTTGTGACAACTTAAATGAGCACATAACTCGTTTTTGTTTACCATTTTTAAGCAACAATAGACAGAGATTTAAATATAGTATTTACTGATGTGCTTATACAAAAATGTTATTCAAAACTAATTCTTAATATACAATGGAGGGAAAGATGGTTTTGAGGCTCGTTAAGATATAACCTTGCTTGAGCAAAAGTTTCCTTTAATTTACACTTTACAAAACTTTAACTTATTTCAAGTTTCATAAAAAGGTCTTTTATATTACCCCAGACATTCGAAGCGAAAAACAGGGTTAAGCAATTGGTTCACTTCTATCTGTGTATCCATGTGTCTCCAAACATATGTTTATGATCACGGAACAGCTTGATTTCAATTGAATGTTGTATTTTGAATACGAATCTGAATATGAATCAGATAACAAACCTGTAGATTCTGGATTCGTCCCAATTGAACATACGCAGAGAGAATCGAGATAATTTTTTTTACTCTGTCTGCCTGGCAGTCAAACAAAATTGAAAATCACTAGCGGAGTACCCATCGTACAGGCGATGTTGTTCCAAGCATGCAACACGTTCTTCTGATGCGTACCTTTATTTTGGCGGTGTATAGGCAACTGATAGCTCTGTATATGCAACCCCCCCCCCCCACCAAAAAAAAATAACCCCAGGTTACATACATGAAGCAAAAACATACCTACTGGTTATAATTCAAAACATCTCACTGCACTGGAAAACGAGGGGACAGGAATAATGTACTGGAAATGGTGGAGACTTGTAATACCTTCCCCCACCTGGAGAATTTGCATCTGTCCCTCTCCCCTCCAAGACCACCGGCAAAGATAAAAACAACCCTACACACTAATTGGGGTCATGCTGACCCTATGTCGCAAGTCTGGATGTAATCAGCCTGTTGGAGGAGTTGGACAAACAAACAAATTGACAAACAAACCTGAATTGACAAACAAACAAACACACAAGCACTGGTCTGTGAATTATAGTAAGGATTCCCAACAATAAACGTACTGTTTTTAAGGATGTTATAAAGGACACACAAGACAGATAATAACTAATGTAGCGTGTTAAATAAGGTGAGGGTATAAAACACTGGCATCTACAGAGGTGACCTTTTGGATTATTTTGTCTACGACTTTTAAAGACCTATTTTATTTTAATTGAATTATATAATTGAATACTGCAGAACACAAATTGCCTCTTTGCACGTTAAAACCCCCTTCTGTTTAGCAGTACTTGAGCATGTTAAATAAGGTTGTGCATAAGACTGCATCAATGGTGCTAAAATTCCAGATTTTTTTTTTTTATACGACCTTTAAAATCATTCCAGTATTTTATTTCCATCAAAATATATGATTGAACACTGCGTGGGGTAAGGTGTTCTATTAACTCTCGAGTCACCACAGGCATTAAAGAAGAATACACAGAAAAACTAGAGGGGGAGCACTCGGGAGAGTGCAAAACCTCCGCCGCCAATACTGCTGGGTCAACTTCAAGGAACCTTATATCTTATTCATTAAATATGATGTCAACAGTGCTGACAGTTATAGTTCTTTTCTCCAACATTTTTTTTGGGGGGGGGGGGGGGTTGGAAATCACTTAAAACATGTAGAAATGCAAAAGAAAGAAATCGAAATTTTGTTGAAAAAAAAGTTGCAAAAATTAAAAAAAAAATTCTCTATTTTTTTTTTTGGGGGGTAACAATTTTTTTGGGGTGGGGGGGTTGGAAATCACTTAAAACACGTAGAAATGCCAAAAAAAAAATTTCTATATTTTTTTGGGGGGGGGGGGGTTGGAAATCACTTAAAACATGTAAAAATGCAAAAAAAAAAAAAATTTCTCTAACAATTTTTTTTTTTGGGGGGGGGGACCAAGTCCAAAATTTAATGGCATGATCCTTGGACCATACCTAACCCCCCCACAAGTTTCGTCGAAATCCGTCAAGGAGTTTTTCCGTAATACTGTTCACAAACAAAACAAAACAAACAAAATAAACAAACAAACAGAAAGGGGTGAAAACAGTAACCTCCATCCATCTTCGAAGATGGCGGAGGTTAACAATATTGATCCAACTTTACGTCTGTTTACTTTCTTGTTCAGGCTCAAAGTTTTGTTAATGACCCTTACGTGCAGTTATTCTCGTATATCAGTGTGTAGCGTTTACAGTCATCGAAAAATATTACGTCAGATACATTTGACAAAAGATAGCATTATTCAAGAGAGTTAATCCTTTTTACCTCCGCCGCCATAGGTGAAGGAGGTTATGTTTTCACCCCTTTCTGTCTGTTTGTCGGGTGGTCGCGTCGCTAGACTACCGTTTTTCTCAGGTTTTCCGTCTGTTTGTATGTCTGTCTGTTTGTTTGTATGTAATGGACAGCTCTGGAGGCCAGAGGAGTCAACCGATTTTGATGAATCTTGACTGGTAGGTTCATACCAGGATCTAGTTTATGCTTTTGAGCACCGTTGCTATGGACGCCACCGTTGCCTAGCAACGGGACTTTGAAATTTTTGAAAAAAATCCGAAAAGTATTTATATATATTTTTTTTTCGAAAATCAAAAATCGGCTTCCGCGCTTTTATGCGCACTATAATCAACGTCTTTGTCAAAAATTTTCAGCCGGATCCGTCAACAACTGTGTAACTAGTATGCAATTATATAGCGACCACCCATGCCACCTACCGGCTTGTCTGTCTGTTTGTTTGTCCTTGTGCAGGATATCTCAAAAAGTTGTTGACGGATCCGGATGAA
The DNA here is from genome assembly GCA_035128595.1 of Eptatretus atami. NCBI lineage: Eukaryota > Metazoa > Chordata > Myxini > Myxiniformes > Myxinidae > Eptatretus > Eptatretus atami. Next base: position 62,851,688 of record CM068959.1, on the reverse strand, counting down.
ATTTTGTAGACATGTTCGGTGTGTGACAAGGACGGATTGATGAGATTTTGGTGAGTATCCAGATCTGGATCCGACTACTAGAATTTTTTAATTGATTCTTCACCATTGAGAGATTGGGCCAAAAACGATATATAGCACGATATCTCAAAAAATTGTCGACGGATTAGGATGAAACTTGGTGGACAGGTTGGTTGTGTGAGTGGGACAAATTGGTTCAATTTTGGTGAAGATTCGAATCTGGATCTGGATATGAGAATTATTAATTTTTAAAAGTGATTCTTCATCATTGAGATATGTGGCCAAAAACGATATATAGCATGATATCTAAAAAAAATTGTTGACGGATTTGGATGAAACTTGGTGGACATGTTGGGTATGTGACCACGACGAATTGATTTGATTTTGGTGAAGATCCGAATCTGGATCTGGATATGAGAATTATTAAATTTTTTAAGTGATTCATCATCATTGAGAGATGTGGCCAAAAACGATGTATAGCATGGTATTTCAAAAAATGTAATGGGCCCAATATGTTCTTGTGGATCAGGCGTTACGTGGTGGAGGTATGCGCTCCACCGAGTGCCCTTCTAGTTCATATAGTAGCTGGCTAGTAATTGTGTGGTATTATTCTGAAGCAGATTCAAGACATCAAAATGGGAGAGGTTGGAAGTTCAAAAGGTATTGGAAAGTAGATTGCCAGCGTAAGGATAATTGGAAAACACTAGTGAAGAAGCCATCCTTACAGACGGGTTATTTTCCCCTGGAACAAGGGACGGGATAATTCCCCTACAATTGGTGTATTTTTGAATGACTTGTAATAACTGTAATACCGCTGAGAGCGGCACCATGCCATAATACTTGCATAGAGGAATTGGGGTCCTCCCCCACCCTAAACCCCCAAAACTCTTTTTTTTAATCCAATGACTTAGGGGTTAATGAAGTGTTAATTATGCAAGAGTGATAGTACCACTGCCATCTGGTGATTATGTTGAACAGTGCTGTATGTAATAAAGTGGCGTGAGTGGAAGTCTCTCTCTCGAGTCGCTGACTAGTGCACTTAACGAGTCTGGAGTGTGTGCGAAAGATTGAAACCACATAATTGTGACAAAGGTGGTGTCGTGGATTCCCTAGCTCAACTTGTTGTTTTTTTGGGGTTTTTTGGAGGATAGGTTGAGTGTTCCTGCTGACCAACGAAGCTGTGTTCTTCATTTTTATGTGAGCTAAAAATCCAGAGTTCTTCATCGAGTGATGATGGAAAAAGAAAATGGAGGCACCTTTGGGATTTGTCGGCCAACTGAGTGAATTCAACCGTTCCCAGAAGACTTTACGTTCATGCAAAGAATGACTCGAAATGCTTTTTGCTGCCAACATCATTGAAAACCTTGATGATGAGAGTGATAACTGGGAACTTTTGGAAAGGAAACATAGCACTTTGATCACTCCTGTGAGACTGATGTCAATGCGACTATTGAACTTAGTGATTCCAGCCAAGCTGCAGGACAATCATTGGCAGAGATTCTCATGGTGGTCAATAAGCATTGTGGTCTTGAACCATTGGGGATTGCTGAAAGCTACAGGTTCGGTACCAGGAACCAATACGGGGCTTTCAAAATGACGCATTCATGGAAATGAGGCCTTTCACACCTGCACTGTGTGCGTGTTTTTAGTGACTCACTTCTGATAAGCTGAGACACTTTTAACCTGCCATTGCTGGCATGAAATGTGTCATTCAAATACTCTTTACAAGATAATTTTCAGCATTTAAACGAATGAGTGGCAATTTACAATGGTTTACCATAATTGCTGTGTTCCTGGATACAAATTGGACTCGTGGACATATCCGAGGTGTTGAGTTCTTCCCATTAATCCAAGGGTGGCGGTGGCAGTCACACACACACACACACACACACACACACACACACACACACACACACACACACACACTTCTCCATTGGGAAATATATGCAAAAATTGAGTACAACTCTTCCACACCGCCCGACAACCCTCAACATGATTACAGTAAACCATCGAACCATCGTCCAACATGGGTTTTCACAACACCGGTTTGTATGCGTGGGAATTAATGTGACGCTTATTTCCCGAACGTGCATAAAACTTATTATACGTGGATTTGAATGTGGCGTTGTGACCATGTCATGCAGAGAGGTGATGGCACCCACCATCTTCTACCGCCTGTGCCGTTTTCATACTACATTAGCGCCGTGGTCAAGTGAGGTTGTGCCCATGAGATTTCTTTGACTCAACGTTATTTATCCGCAAACTGTCCCCTTTAAATACATTATGGCCCCGACATGTCAAGCCTCTCCAAGTAGTAGTGGAGTGAAGGAGCTAAGGGTTTCTGCACATGTGTGCAAAGCATTCTGAGACAGATTGTGTCATTTCAAAAGTCCCATGTTGCTGACAGAGGAAATCCATGAGTATACTCCCTGAGCTTTTACCAAAAAAAAAACCTCTTGATCCAAAGAAAAAAACAGGCATTTCGGTGATTTTATTTGTGTGTGCACTGATAAATGAGTGCATACGTAGCAAAACGATTTAAAGAGCATGCTTTGGTTAACATTTGAGCTAGCATGCCAGACTATGGTCACTATGGACATGTCAGACATGGACTCTGGAGAGTTTCAAACTTATGGGGTTGATGGTAAGCCAATGATGTCTGTAGGTGCAAGCGATTTGAACAAGCCGTACACTCAGAAGCAGCACGCTCCAACGCCTCCATTTGGTCACGATAAAGGGTACCGGTCGAAGTCGCCTGAGTAAGGCATGTTATCTCTGTCTTGGGAATCATCAGCTACACACCTGTCCTTATTTGTAGGCTAAATGCTGCTGTACGAAAACCAACAAACCAACAAATGTAGGGGAAACCAACAAATCCGTACAATGCCAGGGTGGTGGGAAGACACAATGCCAAACCTATCTATTGGAAGCCACACACGATGACCATTGTCATGAAGGAAAGGTTGGAGAAAGAACTAAAGAGATTTTGGAGTGGTCCAACTACTTTGAACTACTTCACTGATTATGGAGAACATTATCAGAAAGGGGTATCAAAGCAGTTGGGCCACTCCATTGAGAGATGGGGTCGTAGTTTCAAAATCAGGCGGACAAGTAAGGAGTTTGTCGGGATTATAAAGCGAGTGTAAACAAGGTCTTAGAGGGTAATACACCCAATACTTGACCAAATGTGGATGATCTATTCACAACACAGACAGGAGGAAAGATTTTTTTTCAAAGAAAGACTGACCTGCAACTTTTGTTAGATGAGTAGTCCAAGTCATATTTGACATTAAATACACATAGGGGTCTATTTCAATTTAATAAATTGCCTTTTGGAGTCCCTTCTGCCCCTGGAATCTTTCAAGGCGTACCGATCCAGATTCTGCAAGGAATGGATGGGGGTAGTCTGCTATCTGGATGATATTCTCAACTCAGCTCTCAATATCGACAGACGCATGATGAGATGCCAGTGCTGAAACATTTCGAGAAACTCATGATGCTTCTTGGTTCTGTATTCATCCTGTTCACCCCGTGTCCTTCCCGAGTTCTCATTCTTCCTCGCTTCCCTTATTTTTGAAGTCTCTCTCAATCTTATCCTTCAACCCTGCTGTTGTGCGTTTCCCCCCTTTTCCCTCTGCTGTTCATTTTGTTTTGTTGCAGCCTGATCCATTCCATGTTATAACTCCTCCAAGAGCCTCAACTCTGTATTAACTAGAACGTCGCTCTTCAATGATGTGATGTTGATTGATATGCCTTCGCCTACGTTATTACATCATTATAATGCTTGTACCAAGTTTGATTTAAATCCTTTCACATTTTTGTCACATTTTCTCCACTATCATTTATTGTATTTTACCTGATAGGGATGCTGACCTCTTGATACCAAAAGCGAATCAGTTCATCGTTACATCATTATACATGTATCAAGTTTGGTCAAAATCCAATCACTGGTTCAAAAGTAAGCGCAGTAACAGATATTTAACCTAACATGACCTCTGACTTTTGACCTCGACTCTAAAATCTATGCTGCAGGGTATATACAGATGGGTGGACAATCTGAAGACCTCCAGCGACTTCATCGGCAGAGGCATTAAAAAAAAAAAGACATGGCGTAGGAGTGAAAGCACACGTAATGTGAAATGTTCCAAAAACTTTGGAGAGTTTTTGGGCCACAGAGTAGAAAATGACAGTCCACATCCCACCAAGGAAAAGATAAACACAATCCAGAATGCACCCAGTTCCAAGAACATCACAGAGGTGAGATAATTTTTTGGCCTCTTAAGTTACGAGATGCCACATTTATTTACTCAGTCAACAAAGGTGGACAGGGGTTATGTTTTCACCACTGTCTGTCTGTTGGGTTGTTTTTCTGACTGTGAGCAGGATATCTCAAATCATTATGGACGGATTTGGACAAAACTGGGTGGACAGGTTGGGTGTGTGATAAGGATGAAGTGATTCAATTTTGATGAATATCCGGATCCTGATCCGGATACGAGACTTCTTTTTTAATGTTTAAGTGATTCTGCACCATTGAGAAATGGTGCCAAACATGATATACTGCATAGCATGATATTTCAAAAAGTTGTGGATGGATTATGACAAAAAAAACTTTGTGGATGAGCTGGGTAGGTGACAAGAACAAACCGATTAGATTTTATTTGAGGTCCAGATGCAGATCCGGCCCATCAGTGGGATACAAAACTGTTTAGCCTGGCGGAGGTCTTCCGAGGCCCATTCTAGTTCCAAATATAGCCAGGATGCTACATCCACTGTACAGCTTTTGAGGAAGGATGTTCCTAAGAAATGGATGGATAACTGATGGAGTACTGCTCTCCCCTCTGGGCTGGCTCCCCTGCCTCACATCTTGCTCAGCTTGACGTCGTGGAAACTAAGGCTTTCAAGATCATTGGGATCTCTCACAAGGAAGCTGAGTCTATGGGCCTATGACTTTGCAATCACCGACAGGTCAATAGTCTCTCTGTCTTCTTCCACCTCATGTCTGGTTTTGCACCCTCTGCCCTCTCTGTGCTCTGTCTCCCCTCAAGTATCTTCAGGATGCACGTGGTCCACTAGCAACCCCCTCCGAGTGAAACTGCCTCAATCCAGAACCACTGCTCACCTCCACTCATTTATTCCTCTCTTTTTCCCACCTCTTGGGGCCTCCTTCCACACTGTCTTCGATCTCATTCTTCCCTCCTGGTCTTCAAGACAGCTGTTCACCACCATTTCAGGTCATCCCCCATCCAAAGCCATGATCTTTTTGAGACCCATTAAACCACCACCATCCCTCCCAAAATTTTGCTCATGTATCCACCTTGTCCACCCGTTGCGTTCTCCTCCAACCCTCATCGTTACCTGCATCCTTTGTTTGTCGATCTATCTTCTACTTCCGCCCTGCTATGTTTTTTTTCCTTTCTCCTGCTGTTCCCCTTGTTATGTTGTGTCCTGATCTGTTCTCTGCCATAGCTCTTCCATGAGCCTAGACCATGTATGAAAAAAACCCCCCAAAATAACTGAAAGAGCTTTCAAACTGTGTAAAAGCATGTTGTTAGGAAGTTCTACGCTTGTACATTGTGATGTGAACAACCATGAAGTGATGCTTTGGCATATGGGGTGATAGCTGTGATTTCCTATGTGTTTGATAATGTAAAGGAGAGGCCAACTGCACGCGCAACACGCATTTTCACAGCGACTGAACTAAAGCATGCCAAGATTGAAAGAAAGGCATTTCCCTGATTTTTACGGTAAAGAATTTCCACAAATACTTTTATGGTCGCACGTTTATCATTGTGACAGACTCCAAACCCCTTACAGCTATTCTTAGCCCCTGGTCCTCTGTTCCAACCTTTACAGCAGCTTGCATGCAAAGCTGGTCTTTCATTCTCCCAGCATGTACTTATAATACTGAGTATAAATGGTCAGTTGATCATAGTCGAGGTGATGCAGTCACGTCTAGGATGCCACCGCAGTTGATTGCAGAAAGAGAGGACATTCTCCACTTTTTTTTTTACTTGTGGACGAGCTGCCAATCACAACAGATGATGTTGGCATGACAACCAAATGGGACCCTGTTTTGATGAGCATACATGACGATGTTGTTAATGGTTGGCAAAACATGCGTCAGAGGAAGAGTTAGGTCCTTATTTTGTGGGAAGAAATGAATGGTCAGTAGACGTGTGGAGTCACAGTTGTAATCCTCATTGAGTTTAGGTCTTGGCTGTTAGAAGATTTGCAGGATCTGCATTTTGGAATGTGTATGACAAAGCATTTAGTCAGTAGCTGTGTCGGATGGCCAGGGTTGTACAAGGAAATAGAACGCAAAGTGGGTCAGTGTACCATACGTCAGTCAGTGAGCAAGATGTCACCTTCAGCATGTTTACAGCCATGGAAGTGGCCTGCCAGGGTGTGGCAAAGGGTGCGTGCAGACTTTGCTGAACTTTAAGGAAAGCAATTGTTCCTAATGATAGATGTTTACTCCAAGTTGGGTGAGTTATTTCTGATGCAGAAAACCACAACTTTCACAAGTTGAGACATTTTGCATGGAATATTTTCATCATATGGTTTTCCAGAAGAAATCGTCTCTGACAATGACCTCAGAAGAGTATCGACAATTTATGAGTCGGAAAAGTTTCACACATACTAAGGCACCATCATATCATCCTGCATGGAATGGACAAGCTGAGTACACACTACATGGACAAACCATGGACAAACACAGAGAAGGTTTACTGAGCACAAGGTTTGAAACCAAATTTGACACAGTTGGTAGAACAGAAGCAATATAAGCAGGAGTATCATGATAGGAGAGGAGTTAAATCCAAATCAATTGGGACCATCCTCTGTACAAAGCATCGGTACTGATGAAGCAGTCTCCTGGGCTATTGGGCACAATCCTGGACGGGTCACCACTCCGACGCAGGATACTCACGTCTCAATCATCCCAGCAGCCTGGTGTTGGCTTAGTGGTTAGGGTGGCTGACTCGGGATCCGAGGGCCACTGAATTAATACCAGGTGGGGTTGACTCAGCCTGTCATCCTTCCGAGGTCGGCAAAATGAGTACCAGAGTACTGGTCATAGGGACACTGAATCAGCGGCATAGCCGTGTCCCTAAGCAATGATGCAACCAGCAGGCATAAGGCTGCACTCGAAAGAAAAGAGAAAATCATCCCAGCAAGCTGGTATTCATTTTGCCGACCTCGAAAGGATGACAGGCTGAGTCAACCCCACCTGGTAGTCATTGAACGGCCGAGTGCTATTTGAACTCAAGACCCGAGGATCCCAAGGCCGGAGGAGTCAAAGAATGAAGTGTAAAGCTAAATCAGAAGGTCAGAGTGAAAACTCATCACCATAAATGGTTGCAGTTGTTACCAGGAAGAGTGGTGAAGATACGTGGGCCTCATACATATTTACTCAAGATCTCGGGTCATGACAAGGTTAGGTTTGTTCACAATGAGCACATATTGCCTTTGGACTTCCGAGATAATGTTAGTTATGGTAAATCTGTTCATTCTGATGAATCAGACAGTATGGCTACAAATAGAGTACCAAGCGTCAATACGTACAGAGCTGGTTGTACCAGAAGTCCGGAAGGAAGTCACAATTCAAATAACACTCAAGAGTCAGACAAATGTACAGACTGAAGGTGTTGAGAGTGCAAGTGTAGGTCTAGGTCAGCCTGGGAAGAAACACGAATCTCCTCGTACTCAGCGCAGAATGAGTGCCTCAGGTGCAACTCCTCAGGTGCTCAAAGTTCTGGTCAAGAATAGACTAGATCCACTTCGGAATTGGAAATCAGTTGTTCAGCTAAATATATAAACCTGTAACAAGAACCAAAAGTAAAACGGAATGAAGTCTGAGACGGTTTGATGACAACATGATGGTAAATCTGGTAGCTTGGTACTTGTTGCTGCATTTGAGCCTTGGCAGTAACTGCTGAAGTCGACCGATCCGGGTTCTTTGTTTCTTTCGCACTTCTTTCTACTTTTCAACATTTCTCATTATTCATTCTAATTATTGCTCTTTCCTTTCATTTCGTTCATTTTCCTCTCTTTTATCTCTACTTTCCCATTAATGTCTCTCTTTGTTGATGTATCTGTCTAGGGAGAAGTGAATTCTTACAAAAAAAAAAATTTTTTGTGGGTCTCATTTGGCTGCACCATG
>CM068959.1:62825879-62843496 GCA_035128595.1 Eptatretus atami | reverse complement strand
AGGTTGAGGAGAAGCGGCTGAAACCCGAATCTTCATCCAGGTTCATCCTGATGACCCTATCTTTGCTCGATGCTTCTTCTGGTTCCTTTTGATGACTCCGACGCAGTATTGGTCTTTCGTTTGAGCGTGTTCATTTGCCAATATCCCCCATGGTGTATACACGTCATGTACAATTTGCACGTGTGAAGTTACTTTTCATTAAGAGAGGAGTGTAATAGAGTGATTGCGCCATCTTGTGTACACGTTGAAGAGTGCTGATTGTAATAAGCAGGCATGAATGCCAGCACAAGTGTTTTGTAATCCCCATTAGCAATGACCAGGATCAGATGTAAAGAAAGCTCCTTGTCACCATAGCTCTTGCGTCCGTCTCTTTTCCTTCTTAAATTAGTGTTCTTAATCATTCACCATTGTCATTACTCATCTCCACACACAATGACGTAAACATGGCAGTTCAGCAGGTGGGAGTCCCAAGCAACCACGTCAAAATGTCCACTGCACGTGCGCGAGCCTCAGAAGCTCTGTCGACGTGGCGTGTCCGCATGAGTGAACCCTACTCAGCTCCGCTGGTGCCAGTCCGAGTCTCGCACAGAGTGAACGAGTCAGCGCCTGGAGCTTCCAGAAGAAAGATTGTGGCAAAAAAATCTCAAATGGCCGCACAAGTGCAGAGCCTGGTCATCACATCCACAAAATCGCCCTCAGGTGTAACCAAATTCCCTTGTTAGACCAAACCCAAGTGCCAAAAACCATCACATGGCCAAATTAAATAATCAAAACCACATCACACCGCAGAGTCACTGCGCGTATGCAGAATGCCTCCGCTTGGCATTTTGGGAGTTAATCTATGGCAGTGGATCATCCATAAGGGAGACCGAGTCCTTTGGAATATATATAGTTCGATAATTGCTGAATTTATGATGTAATTCGCCTCTGCCATGCCTTAATATCCGTTCACGACTGTATTTCATGGAACTGCCCAATCAAGGAAAGTGCAAATCTGTTTGTTACAAAAACGATCTCGTCAACCTCAATAATTATTGATGCTGTTTGACCTTCTGATTAGTGTTGAAACAATGAGTCCTTCACTGATATTGATAAAATTTTAGTTTTCGATATACAAGATGTCGGCTCATGAAAGTGTGAGCTGACAGTAGTGTAGTAGATAGTAGAAAAATCGTGCAAATTATGATACAAGCATCAAATTTGGCATTTCTGTTCTGCAGGGCTTTCTGATCAAATCTGCCCGATTGGCCATTTGAAAATCCAAGATGGCGGCCATTTTTCAAGATTTTTCAAGCTGACAAACCGTTGTATGCTCTGGCAAAACAAATACAATGGCAGTGGCCCGAATATGGAGAGGACAAGTTCGTTTCATCGTTTGTGGACTTCATATAGAAATGGCTGCACTGGGATCGATAGGAACACTACTACAGGAACGTGGCTGGACCAGTTCCATTGTGGAAGCAGAGGTGGCCTCATCTGGTACAGCAGGGTCATTCCTGTCTGCATCCAGTGTCACCAGGACAAGACAAGCACACCAGATCACGGCATGCAGCTTGTACAAACTGATGAAGAAGCATACCATGACTACCGCTTGAAGAGTCCAACAGATCAGATCTAACCTTTGAAGATTGGTGTGAACAACAGAGGCAAGAGAGTCCACAGTTCCAGTTCTGGAGTCTGGTGCTGGACATGGAGCTCACCATATTCACCCTGATCCGCTCATTCAGAGAGGAGACTTCAACCTGTACCGTGAAGCACTTTCAGAACTGGCGCCTTACTTCTTTGCAAATAACAATGTCAACTATGCGCGATGGATCCCAGGTTCACCTCCGAGATATGATGTTGCTTGAGCAACAACATCCAGATGTGGCCAGGGAGTTTCACAAAGGGATCTTCGTTATCCACAAGTTTAGAAGAGAATTCTCTGCCCTGGCAATCGACCAAGCCCACGAGCAAAATAATGCAGTCATCAAAGGTGACGTGGAGCAATTGGGTTGACAGAAGACCCGGCAGTACTTCGTAGGTGGATGCTCGCTGAACCCGAAGTGAGTGTCTAGTAGCTGGATACGAGGCCATGTCTGGTATGAAAGATGCAACCAACAACAGCAGACACCATGAGCAGACACTGAGTTGCCAGAAATCTTTCTTTGAAAAGTGAAAGCACTCTCTGCAGTAATGCAGGAGATGGGCAAACCCATTCCAAGAAGAATCAGCCGACCTACTGGTACTAGACATGAAGAACATTGCAGACCCAACTCTAGCCGAAATGGTAGCTACACATCACCAGCGGGGCAAAGAGCAGTTCCATTCATTCATGGAGGGGCTACAGAATGAAGGTGAATGTCCTTTCTATCATACAATCAAAAAAACATTGTTTCTTTCTTCAAACAAGAGCAAGCTGGGGAAGTTCTAAGGAGAAAGTCCTGAAAGACGACTGTCAGCTGTTCTCACGACTGTTCATCTCATGCCAGAACAGGCAGTGTGACTTGCAAGAATTCTTCAAGCATGAGAATCAGTCACACACTGCATCTCTCAGTGACAGCGGCAAGCTTCATACATGTCAGAAGTCACAGCTGGCTGAAATTCTTGAAGCGCAAGTGAACATCCCAGACAGAGAACCAAGGGGAGATGCAGTCATCATTGATGGCTCAGCACTTATCAATGCCCTACCTCCAGCACTTCAAAGATATTTGATGACTATGCTAAAGAAGACATCATCCCAAAGGTGGAATCCTATGGTGCCAGGTACGAGAGGGTGGACGTAGTGTTTGATGTGTACATGAAGTCAAGTCTGAAGTCCGAGGCAAGGTCGAAAAGGGGGCAAGGATCAGAAGAAGAGTGACAGGAACCAGTAAGACCCCAAGTAATGGAGAAGCTTTCTTCGAGATGACAGCAACAAGACTGAGCTGTTTCACTTCCTTGCGGAAAAGATGTGTGAAGCACAGACGACAAGCACAGTCATTGTCACAAAAGGAGAAGATGCCATTAGCAACACACGGAAGTCACTGGATGCTGTGTCTCCATGTTGTCATGAAGAAGCTGACACTCGAATATTTGTACACGCCAGGGATGCAACGACGGATAGTAGCAAGTCCATTATCATTAAGGCTAATGACACGGACGTACTGTCATAGCAACATCTGTACTGCCATCCTTACAGGAACTAGGTCTTGAGAACATGTGGATTGCCTTTGGCCAAGGAGCCAAGGCACGATGGATTCCAGTCCATGAGGAGTTTCTGCAATAGGGCCTGAGAAAGCTGAGGGATCCCATACTTCCATGCTTCACTGGATGTGACGTCGTGTCTGCCTTCCGTGGTAAAGGGACGAAAACTGCATGGCAGACTTGGAACTTTTGATGATGTTTCTGAACAATTCACCAATCTCAGCCAGCATCCAACATTGATTCGTGATTTTGACCTTTTTGAAGTTTTTTTTTTTTTTTTCAAATGTTTCAAAATTTGGATTTTTAAATGGCCAATCAGGCAGATTTGATTAAATCCCCTGGAGAACAAATGTGCCAAATTTGATGCTTGTATCATCATTTTCACGATTCCTCTCAAAAATGCTGTGTTATCTGCCCCACTATAAGGCAGTCTGTTGCAGATACAGTCAGGCAGACTTTGGCATAAAGAAGATACCCTGCAGCATGGAAATGTGGAATCATTTCCTTCACGGATGATTGATTCCCAATCTGTGGCTGGCTCTGTAGGGCAGCTTTGCTATTTGGTTGGCCCAGGAAATGTCATGGCTGAGGGTGAGGCTCATATTTCAAAAGACTTAACCTCTTCCTGTGGATGACCAAGGAAGTAAATAGTGGGTTCATTAGACGATCATTCTTGGGTTATAGGGTGACACTGATTTTCCTGTATTGGAGGATATGCTCCATTTTTATGACCAGAATCTCATCATTTTCAGATCAGCAGAGATACAGCTGCTGTCTAGCGAGCAGAGGAAGGGGGTACTGTACAACACGATGTGGTGTCGTCTGTAAAAGGAAGAGAGGGTATTCCAGAAAGCAGTACAATGGAGAGATTTTTATTTTTATTTTTTGCATACCTTGTCGAGGCTTGTATGCTTGCTAACACACAACGCACAGCAAGGGGGGCAAGGGCGCATGAGACAAGAGGGGTGGGAGTGGGAAGGACAACACAGTCTGGAACAGAGACATTAGGAGATCTGTGGAAGGGAGAGGGATGGAGCGGGGAACATGGGGAATACAAGATGGACAAATTACAGGGACTTTCAGGAAGGAAAGTAGGGAATTTGAAGGAGGTGGGTTTGGGGATATTAACGGGAGTAGAAAAATATCGTGGTTTTGGATGGGGGAAGATAAGGGTGGTGGTGAACAGCGTTTTGAAGGCCTGGAGGGAAGAATGTAATTGAACAGTGTGGGAGTTTATTCCAAAGGCGGGAAAAAAGAGGAATGAAAGAGTGAAGGTGAGCAGTGATTCATGATTTTGGAAGTTTTACCAGAAGGGGGTTGTTGGCGACCTTGAACGCCCTGCAGAAATGTGGTGGGGACAAATTGCAGATAGAGCAGTGGAGGGGGGGGGAGGGGGCGAGACCGGAGAGGGAATGGTAGAAGACAGAAGGACCACCAAGCTGTCTGCGGTGAGAGAGTGAGAGGCCCAAAGACTCAGCCTCATCGTGGGAGATACCAATGATCCTAAATGCCTTGGTTTCCACAGCGTGACGTCGAGGAAGGTGAGGAAGCCGAGGAGCACCAGCCCAGAGGGGAGGCATACTCCATCAGGCTGTAGACGAAAGCTTTGTATGTGGTCAGGAGCTCAGGTGGGCCAAGGAAGGACTTTGCACGATGGAGGATTTCCAGTCGGCGACTGGCTTTGGAGACCAGGTTGGAAATGTGGCTTTTCCAGGAAAGATCATGGCAGATCTCAGACCCAGAAGCTTGAATGAAAGGACTTTTTCAGAGGATTGTTGAGAAAGTGGATGGGGGTTTTTCCAAACTGTCCTTTCGGAGAGACATGTGTGGAGATTTGTCAGGATGAAAGACATGTTCCACGTGTTGGACCAGTTTGTGATTTTACCCAGATCTGCAGAGAATGAAGAAGCTGCTGCTTGCCAGTCTGAGTGAGGACAGATGGAATGGCAGAGGGTGGAGTCATCAGCAAAGAGATAAAGGATTTCCCAAGAGTCGGAAAGTTCATTGATGAAAACCAGAAAAAAGAACAGAACAAGAACGCTACCCTGAGGAACTCCAGCCTGGACAGGAAGGGGGGGGGGATGAAAGAACTCCATTTAGGGCACACATTGGCTGCAACAGGAGAGAAGTCTGGAGCCATGTGTGGAGATGGCCTTGGATATCATGGGAAGAGAGATCGGTGAACAGGGCAGGGTGCCAGACCATGTCAAAAGCACGTGATATGTCTCGGGATAGGCTCTGATTTCATGTCCGCATTGAGGACCTTCATCCATTGTAAGGAGAGCAGAAGCAGCATATCCAGGTGGAGTGACCTGGTCTGAAACCAAATTGATGATCGGAAATCAGCCATTGAGGAAGAGGAAGGATTTAATGTCTGAAGCGATGATGGATTCCATAACCTTGCTGATGATTGGGAGAAGGCTGATTGGTCTGTAGTTGCAGGGATCTGTTTTTGCACCTTTTTTATGCAGGCAGTAATGTTTGCTGATTCCCAAGCAGATGTCAGATGACCTTGAGCAAATGAGAGGGTGTACAAGACAGACAGAGGGTGAGCAAGAGCAGAGGAGTAGGTTTTTAGGACACGTGGGCTGATGCCATCTGGTCCGTTGCAGAATCTGAGTCGAGGTTTGACAGCAAGCTCTCCACTGTGTCAGAAGAAAAGGACACATAGTCCAGTGCAGATGGGTGCGACTGGGTAAGGTGGGTTCAGAAGGCAATGGGTTTCGGACACAAGATTTCGATGTAAACACCGAGTTTAGGCATTCAGCCTTTTCACGTGCAGTGTCAGCAGTGCTGATCATTTATATGGACAAGGAACAAGACACTGCCATCATGAACTCCAGACATTCTGCCTTATCTCAGAAAGAGTCTGCATTGTTGCCATTTGAGATGAGGGATCGGATTATGGAAATGCAACGTACTCAGATTCAGACTTGACAAGGTGCCAGCATAACTTGGAGGAAGGACACTGGGTGGAGAGTTCTGGCTTGATATTTGTAAGATGATGTTTTTGAGCTTGCCTCAGGATGGACACACTTGTTGCGAGCCTTACAGAATTACCTCATTCAGACTAGCTTTCCATGCTGGGAAAGCAGGCTGGTTAACTGCAACTGCCTCTCCATGGGATTCAGTTAACCAGTGTCTAGATCCGGAGGATGTTGATGGGAGTTTATAATGTTGATAATGGAAAGAAGATGTTGATGACAAAGTCGCATATGGGATGGAAGAATCCAGTGCATGACAGAAAGTAGACTTTTGTGAGAATATTCCCAAGCGGAATGAATACCAGGTGCTGTGGAGATGGTGGTCCAATGCTTTTGTAATTGGGAAGATTGAAATCCTTGCCAGTTGGCCTGTGCAAAAAGTCATATCCTTCCTCACTTGTATAGCTCTTTTACAATAGCCAGAGAGATATGGGCTTTGACAACAAAGTGATGCGAAAAGCCAATAGGGACTGAAGAGGCTGCATGTTTCCTGATAAATGATGACCACTGTGTGTCGTTGTGGTGTTGTTGGCTTCTTCTACTCTCAGATGTGATAGAAATGAAGGTGTTTTTGTAAGTTTGGGAGATATTGCATAGGCCGGATAGGCAGAATTGAATATTTCTGCATGTGTTTGCATGTATAATGGGCATTATTGAAGCACATTCAGCAACTCAGAAAGTCTAAGTTCATATATCATGGTTGAAATGGAAACAAGAAGGTTGTTTATGGTAAAAGCAGTGTACAAAGTAGTAAGAACAAGGATGCAAGTCCTCATCGAGGACACCCCTACCCTCCACCCACCCACCCCCCCCACTCCCCTCCCCCCCCTCCCCAAAAACAGCACCTTAACATAGACCTATATATTTTACATTTAAAATATATAAATATTCGAGTTATCTAGTTCTGTAAAGTCGTGGCCAACTTCTGGTGACATTCATGATCAGGTATCCTTGTCCTGCATTGCTTCCCAAAGTTGGCAGAGACAACTTGGTTGAAGCCTTTACCCCCTCTTCCAGCAAATACACAGTCTTCCTCTTGCTCTTCCGTCCTCAACCATACCAGCATGCTTGATTTATCCAGACTTTTGTTTTCTGCCATGCATGATGTGCCCAAAGTATGAGTTTCTCTTTTAGCATCAGTGCTCCTCATGTACTGCATGGTGGTCTGATATCTTCAAGCACCAATTTGTTTGTTCCTATTGCAGTCCATGGAATTTTAGCATTCGTCTCCAACACCACATTTGAAAACTGTCAATGTTCCTTTCTTTCTTTTTCACTTTCAATGACTCACATTCACACATTGCAACTGTAAATATCAGAGCATTCCCCAGCTTCCTCTTGGTTTGTATTGTTACTTCTTTGTCTTTCCTGAACCTTTTACCAATCCTGACATTGTTGTTCTCCATCAATGCTAACAGTCTATTAATTTCTACTCCAATCTTAGAATACAGGAAGAGGAAACGTTGCAATATTTCCACATGATTGTCTCCCAATCTGAACACATCGATTATTATATCTTAGTTGACAAGATTTCAGTCTTTTTTTTACATTTAAAGACCAGCTTTTTGACTTTCCTTCTTCACTGTCTGCAGCAGTTTCATAAAGTCCTCTTTACTTTCTGCCAACAGAGTAGTATCATCAACATACCTTCGGTGATGTGAAGAGTCGGTGAGCTTTGGCCAAATTCCTGCCTTAAGCATCGGTGGTACAGTCGCACCACCAACCAACAATGATACATCAACCTTCTAATGCATACGAAAGATCTTCGGTTATTGATGTATCTTCCTCCAATCCTGACTCCAGCCTCTATGTCATCAAAGTTTGTTCTCCTCATGCACTTTACTCACTATACAGATTAAATTCAAGCAAGGGGAGAGAATGCAACCCTGTCCGACCTCTTTTCCAATTCCATACCATTCTGCGTCTCTATAGTCTATTCTTACTCCAGTTTCTAGTTTAATGTACAGGTTTCTTATCAGACATTACGTGCTCTAACATCCCCAATTCTCTCAGCATAATCCACAAAAATTCATGATCAACAATCAAAAGCTTTCCTGTAATCTATAAAACAGAGATAACCTTACTTTGATACTCCCTTGCTTTTTCCATGATCCAACTCAAATTCGGTTTTGATCTCTAGGACCTCTTCCTCTTCTGAAACCTGCTTGCTCAACAGGCATTTCTCACTTAATGAAGTCTTCTATTTTGTGTTGAGTGTTGTTTTGTAATACTGTATCTTGCTAGCATGTGAAATCAACGCAATGGTATGGTTATTTGAACATTCTCTTGCATCCCCTTTCTTTGGAGATGGTATGTAGACCGACTGTTTCCACCTTTTGGGCCA
This sequence comes from Eptatretus atami, assembly GCA_035128595.1. Lineage (NCBI taxonomy): Eukaryota > Metazoa > Chordata > Myxini > Myxiniformes > Myxinidae > Eptatretus > Eptatretus atami. Next base: position 62,835,003 of record CM068959.1, on the reverse strand, counting down.
TACAATCCTGCACCAGGTAAGGCTCTACGTCTCTCACCTTCTATCGACATTGGTTATTGCCCATATTGTCTTTCTTTGAAAGGTGCCATCGTATTGCAATCTCATTACCCCACGTATATGAAGCGAAAAGCAGGGTTAAGCAATTGGTTCATGTCCATTCATCTGTCTGTCAATCTTAAAACTTTATGATCGAGGAACAACTTATTTAAATTGAATGTTGAAATTTCAACACTAATCGGAAAATGAATTGGAAGACAAACATGCCGTTGAGCAGTACTTTGTCTCTGAATTTGTCCCGATCACACATGCGAATAAAGAGGAGAGATAATATTTTTACGCTGTCTGCCTGCTTGGCAGTTAAACAAAATCGAAAATCATTCCAAACAGGAAACTTACTGTTTTTAAGGACGTCATAAAGAACATATACAACAGTTATGAAAAACTACTGTAATTGTGCTCGATAGGGTGGTGTAATAGACACTGCAAAAAACGGTGGTAAAACCCAGAATTAATTAATTTATTCGCCTTTAAGCCTCTTTAAACCTTTACTTAGATTGAATTATATACTTCAACACTGTAGACCACAAATTTCCTTCCTTAATATTTCCAGGAACCTCCAGTTTTGCAATACTTGACAATGTTCTATAGGGTGAAGTTTCACGGTGGATTATGAGGGTCGAGTATGAGAACAAGTATGAGGGTCGAGTATGAGGGCCAAGTATGAGGGTCGAGTATGAGGGCCAAGTATGAGGGTGGAGTATGAGACTGCTTCAATAGTGCTAACCTTCCAGATTAAAATTTTTTTTTAATTAAAAACATTATTCTATTTTAATTGAAGTATATACCTGAACACTGCAGGGTGTCATGTTCTACAAACTCTCTAGTTACCTCCGCCACCAAAGGTGGAAGTAGGTTATGTTTTCACCCCTGTCCATCTATTTGTTTGTCTGTTTCAAGTTTGAAACTTCGCGGCCTGAATCGATGATTTTTCAAATATACTGGTTGCGTGCGTTATTACTTGGCAAAAAATATTTTTGCCAAGTATGTTGGTCTGTAGCGTTTGTCACATGTCTGTCTATTTGTCACATGATGTTTGGCCACAGTTTTTAAGCAATCGTCCTGAATTTTTTGTGTATGTACTTGACCGGCCAAGGATAACAACACTTAATTTTGGTGAAGAACCGAATCCGGATTTGTGATTCGGATTATTATTATGTGATTATTTTTATGTGATTCGTCACCATTGAGATATGGCCAAAATGATACTTATCACAATATCTCTAAAGGTTAGGGATGGATTTGGACGAAACTTGGTGGACAGGTTGTGTGTGTGTGACAAGGACAAATTGATTCAATTTTGGTGAATATCCAGATCCAGATCCAGATACAAGTATTGTTTCATTTTTAAGTGATTCTTCACCAATGAGAGATGGGGGCCAAAAACGATGGAGAGCATGATATCTCTAAAAGTTGTGGATGACTTGTGACAAAACTAGGTGGATGAGTTGGTTAGGTAACAAGAACAAGCCGATTCGATTTTGGTTCTGGTTCGGATTCAGATCCGGCCTGTCAGTGGGATGCAAAATTTAAAATGTTCAGCCTGGCGGCGGTATGTGCTCGACAGAGTGTCGTTCCGTTTTGCGAAGTGTCACTTAATGGGTGATTTTTCATTCTGTTTGTCACTTGCAAAATCGAAGAATTTCCATGTATATTGGTCAGTCGATTTTGTTATTCTCGATGTTTGTCTGTCTATCAATCACCAACAGGTCACAATTCGAAACCGATCGTCATTAAACTTTATCAAGTTGAGGAGGTAGTCTCAACTGAGAAGCCTATTGATTTTGATATCAAAGGTCATCTTGAGGTCGAATTTCTAAAATCGTCATTTTTCATCCGATTGACTTGCAATTTCAACAAGATTTGCACATTGCGTCGCTAGATTGAGAAACCAACTATTTTTGAGGTCAAATGGTCAAAGGTCAACTCAAGGTCAAGCTTCTAAAATCATCAATTTTCAACTGAAAAATCATCAATTTAAATCTGAACAACCTGAAAATTAAGCAGCAATTTCATCGTGCATCACTAAATTTCGAAACCAAGCTGTTTTTGAGGTGAAAAGATCAAAGGACAACTGAAGGTTGAACTTCTAAAATCATAATTTCAATCTGAAAAATAATCAATTTTCATCCGATTGACCTGAGCTTTAATTAAGATTGTCAATTTAAATCTTAATGAAGTGGACAATTCGTTGTATCCATGGCAACATTTGGAGAGGGGGGGGGGTGGGTGTTGCAAATATCATGCTCTGCATGATGTTTTTTTTGTTACTTGCAAAATCAAAGATTTTTCAAGCATATTGGTCCAAAAGTATTGATTTTGTTATTCCGTCTGTTTGTTTATAGCCTATAGTCACAATTTTAAACCGATATTCACAAAACTTCAACACATGGTAGAGTTTGTCAAAATGAAGAAGGCCTATTGTTTTTGAGGTCAAAAGGTCAACATAGGCCAAAGGTCAACATCTTAGGTAAGATGTCTGAAATCCTCAATTTTCAGCCGATTTACTTAAAATTTGAAGAGGATTTATATTTCTGGTCACTGAATTCAACCAGCCAATTATTTTTGAGGTCAACATCGACCAAAAGGTCAACATAGGCCCATGGTCAACAACTTAGGTGAGATTCCTAAAATCCTCAATTTTCATCGGACTGACTTGAAATTTGAAGAGGATTTCCGTATCAGGTGACTGAATTCAACCACCAATAATTTTTGAGGTCAACATAGGCTAAAAGGTCAACATAGGCCGAATTTCTAAATTATCAATTTTCACCCCATTGGCTTGGGATTTGAGGAGGAGTTGCATATTTGGTCATGGAATTCAACCACCAATTATTTTTGAGGTCAAATTTGTTTTCTGGATTTCGCAAGTAACATGTCATGCATGACATCTTTCTATTTTTGTGTGTGCAGGATATCTCACAAAGTTGTGGATGGATTCAGATGAAATTTGGTGGGCAGGTTGAGTGTGTATCTGATGAGATTTTGGTAAAGATCCAAATCTGGAGACGAGAATTTTTGAATTACTAAAGTGATTTTTCAGCATTGAGAGATGGGGCCAAAAACGATACACGAGTATAGCATGATATTTCAAAAATGCATTGATCCCGATATGTTCGACTGGATCAGGCATTGCGTGGCAGAGCTATGCGCTCTACCTTGTGCCCTTCTAGCTTCTATAGAGTTTGGTTGTAGTCCTTCCATCTTTCTTTCACCTGGTTCTTCTGTCAGATATTTTCCTGTTCTCCTCTTAAGGACCCCAATCCAAGATCTAAACTTTCCTGTGATCTCTCTGATGTTATAAAAAATTATCTCTTGTTTTTTCCTCCCTGTTGTCACTTTCTATATCCATGCATGCCTTTTACCTCCACCATCAAAGGTGCCTGGAGGTTATGTTTTTACCCCTGTCTGTCTTTGAGCAGGATATATCAAAAAGTTCTGGATGGATTCAGACGACATTTGGTGAACAGTTTCGGTGTGTGTCAAGGAAGAATTGATTCAAATTTGATGATGATCCTAATCCGGACATGACATTTTTGCATGCATACTAAGGAAACTTCAAGGGAGTGCATGGATGACAACTGGGTATTTGGGTAAATTTAAACACCTCTTTTGAAGATAATTAATGGGGTGCTCATCATTCAAAAAAACACAAAAGAACCCTGACCAAGATAGTGGCATGCTTACCTTGCCAATAATATGTGTGACTTGGGCATTCACTTCCATTGAGCAGCGCAACACAAGAGGATTCATGATTTCAGTTTCATTTCTTTACTCGTACAAGACTCAAACAGCGCTCTCAGTCTTTTTCGATCCTCGTGGAAGATCTCTAAGTCTTACTCACGTTGTTGTTCTTCATCTTCTTCTTGTGGACTTTTTTGTTTCACAGCCTACAGTTTTCATCGAAACTTCCTGAAACTTGGCGTATATATGTAAAAATACCCTGCGCAGACAGTAACCATCTCCGATTTTGAAAATTCTTCCTAGAAAAAAAGTTGCCGTCATAATATCGCCGCTAAAGGAAATCGCCTATACCATTATCTCCGAAACTAGGCAAGTTGTTTGAATTTTGTTTGCGGGAATCAAGCCGGGCATTAGCACAGATTATAATTTATCGCAAACCTGATACATCACAATGACGTCATATTCGTTTTTATGACGTCATCATTAAGAGGACGAGGATCTTAGCTCATTTGAGCTTGTTAATCTTCGAAGCTATCGACAGCGTTACCTACTCTAACTGGACCATATACTCCTCCATTGCAAAACCTTAAAAAATCAAGAGAAAAACGGCAAGCGTAGCTTCAGGAATGGGTGCCATTTTCTATGTTGTGACAGTACTGCGCTTGTGACCACTGTAAAGCAATGCGTTGTAGGTCCAACTCGATTCACAGGATGGTAATCACGAATGTATACGCAATCTGAAAAGGCACTGAAATACCCCGGGGGAAACTTGTCCTGGATTAAGTAAACAACGGGGTTAGTGAAACCGGGGAGTGTTCAATTACCAAGATTCTTGTCGAGCACTCCACTCAGCAAGTGGCTTAAGCACTCAAGGAAGCACTTCTTTCCAAATCGCTTATAACAAATGGCTGGCTTGGCAAGCGCAATCTCCATTGCTTATTTGGTAACTGAACACACACCTGGTGTGAAAGGAACGGAGGGGTAAAAAAACATCAGGGTAAGAAAATTTTAGTGTGAAATGGGTATTATAGTTATGAGTACTGGTATAGTGGAGAGGGACACCACTATTGCAGATAAAGTCTTCACTGTTTGAAAGAAAGGATATGATAAAATTATAAACCTGGTGTTGGCTTGGTGGTTAGAGTGGCTGGCTTGAGATCTGAGGGCCCTGAGTTTGAGCTCTGTTGGCTGCTGAATTAACACCAGGTGGGCTTGACTCAGCCTGTCATCCTTTTGAGGTCAGTGAAATGAGTACCAGTGTACTGGTATAGGGGCAGACCATCAGTGGCATAATTGTGCCCCAACAAAATGATAGCACTCAGCAGCCAAGCTGCCATACACAAGAAGAAGAATCAAATGATGGCTGAATTTGTCACTTTTTTTATCATGAACCGTTCTGCCTATATGGTTTGTGGTAGATCAATAAAGAGTATTACTATTGACCAAGTAATCATGCATGGTGCACTATGGTTAAATGAGTACGTAACTTCCAATTCCAATAAGGTTGCTAGGTCATAGCAGCCACTGGAGTCATATAAATACAGCTCAAAGTGATTTACTACCTCTCTGGACCATTGCATATGGCATGTGCTTGCAACCTCAGCTCTCAAGCTCATGCTCAGGCCACGTGTAGGCTGCAATTTGCTGTGCTATTTGTGTTCATGATGTTGAACAGCGCAAAGGGCAATGGTGAAGAATGTTGCAGCAGAAACCATGAGGTGAAAACAAAGGCCTCTGTTTTAGTACATGGCTTACTGGCATTTGTTTTTAGAATGATTCCAATTTTAGGTTCCGTCGTCAGTCTTTTGACCGAATTGGTCAGGAAATTCACAAGAAGATGTTGTCCGACGTTAAGTAACTATAAAATATATTTTCATTTTTACTGTGTTATCATTAATCCCCAGACAAATGTTTCCTTTCTTCTGTGGATGAAAGCAGACTGAAAGCTGGTGCACATCACCCAGTCTGAAGTGATCAGACACATTTTTATTCCCACGCTTTTTGAAAAAAAGAAAACGTGGGGGATATTGAAATTGGCTCTGTCTCTCTCCTCAATGGTTGTGCAGAAATTCACCAAATTTGTTAGTAGTGATCACCACATGGCACAAAGGTAGTATAAGAGCAGTGCCATTTTTGGCCCTGCCTCCTGGGGTGGGATCAAAAGGTCAGATTCCAAAAAATGCAATTACGGGCACGTATCTCAACCTTTTTTTTTTAATGAAACTGCATATGAAATAAACATTGCAAGATGCATTAATGTGGAACTTTTTTTTAGATTTGAGCCCCGGTTCATGTCCCAGGTTTGGGGACTGGGGTACAGGGGTCAAAATGGGGGGTTAACTCAAATTTGATGTTGGGTCATTCCTATGGAAATTTTTGTTATCTTTCGACTTTGCTTAGATGGAAAAGTGGGGATTTGTGATGGCACGCGATCAACTTTGCTTCGTTTTTGTATATGCTTCTACTCGGCTCGTGGAAGAGTTATAACACAGAATGGACCAGAACAAGAAGAACACAGTGGAACGTGGGGGAAATATCAACAGTATGGGAGAGGGACACAGAGAGGGACTGTTGGATGAGAATGGGCATGAGGAAAAATGAGAACAAAAGGAGGGAGGTGAGGGGTGGAGGACACTTTGGGTCAACAGGCTGGAGAAAAGCTCAACCACAGCAAGAGGAGGAAGGGAAAAATCGGGGGTTAAACTGAAACGGAACAAACAAGAAAAAAAAAGGTGAGGGAGAGGGAAAAAACGCAATGACTTTGGAAAGGAAGCGGTGTGCTTAGGGAGAGTTAATGAGGTTAGAAAGGATCATGAGTATGAATGGGAGATGACCTGAGGTGGTGGTGAACAGCTGTCTTGAAGCCCTGAAGGGAACAATGGGATTGACGAAACTGAGAAAGTTGGTTCCACCTGCAAGATAAAAAGAAGAGAAATGAGCAGCGAGTCTGGATTTTTGGAGTTTCAGGTACAAGCTGCAAAAACCTGCAGGAGGTGCAGAGAAGGGAGGGATGGACATGACAAGGAAAGGGTAGAGGGTGCAAGACGAAAAAGGAGGCGGTAGAAGACAGAGAAGCCAGCAACCTTTCTGTGATATGATAGTAACAGGCCGAGACTCACCTTCTTCACGGGAGACACCTAGGAACATTAAACCGTCTGATATATGGTGTCTCACACAAATAAATGTCCTGATTCTCCAAATAATACTAACAGCAAAATGTCATAACCTGCGACAGGAAATATGACAGCAGCCAATAAGCTCACCAACAGATATCATATGGTCACCATAATTCATATTTATGGCATTATCTCAGGCACCATTCAGCAAGAAAATATAAAACGAATGAACATTTGTAGTTCAGAAAGGTGCAATACAAATGAGGAAAGCACCAAAGCACAAAAACTTGCAGTTTTAAATTATACACATAACCACAAAACATACTCCTCATAATCATTCATAAACAAAAATATATGAAACATGAAAGACAAAAAACATTGGAGAAGAAAGAAAAGAATGGACATTGATGACAAGCTTCTTTTGCTGCACTACAAGGGATTAAAATGTCTTTTTATGCAAGGGGTGAAAATCATTACAAACTGGCTTCTAATTGGTTAGCAAGTGTCCAGACATATTTAATTTCATTATTTTTTATTGTCCACGTAAAACGTGTAAATTATCGAGAATAGGCAGAGTGTGTGGGCACTTGAGTCTCTTAGAGACTTGGTTGTGGACCAGCCCTGCTATGCCATGCACATCCACAGGGACTGGAAAAGAAGAGAGGCCACCACAGGTGTGCAGCGAGAGAGAATAGATTCCCCAGATGGTAGTCAGATTAGGCAACATGCCAAGCGCAGCATATATTGTGAAAGCAATAATCTCAAACCAGAAGTCACAGTCCAAGCAAAACCCGTATTCAGTGATCACTCCTTCCCATTGTGAGCTGTAACGCAAAAACACCACCACTTCAACACAGTGTGAAGCCAGCTGCTTGACCACTCTGGCCACTTCTCCATCCAAATGACCAAACACCTTGCCAAATTGCCTTTTATGCCCATCCACTCTCACTTGTATAACTTTCCAAGTCTGTAAACCACTTAAGGAGCCTAATCATCAGCTCATCCAAGTGTAAGCTGTTCCAGCTAGTGGCATTGTCCATTAGGTACATATGCCCGCCTGGTCAATGGCTTCACAGAGAACCAGGTTTATTGTTGTTTACCTGCCCTTCGAACTTTTACCATAATGCTTCTGCTCTCTTTGGTGCTTTGCAATGATGTTTTGTTCACATAACAATCTGAGAGGCAACTCTTACATAACTAGAGAATTCATAGAACACCTTACCCAAGATACCCCACACAGTCTTGAGGAAAAGGACATGGGAAGGGTCTTTTCAACTCTTGCTTTCCTTTTCTGAGCATGATCTATATTAGCTTTGTTCGTGAACTTTGAAAATCAGATGCGATGGCAACCATATGAAGCCAATGGGTCAAATGTAACCGTCCAGAGCGAAACCTTCTGCCAACTCCTCTCAGAGAAACTGACAATTTTGGAATGATCTTTGAGAAAAAAGCTGCAGAAAACAAATAGATCTTTTGGACAAGGAATTAGCTCTGTCGTTGCATAGCTAGGTGCCGCAATGTTTGTCTGAACCTCCCAATATTGCTCCCCTTATCTTCCAAGCTCCACCCAGCTGCTTTCCGTCTCCTGCTGTCATTCTCTTCTTTCCTCAATTTACTCCCCACCTATATGTACACAATAAATAGATACCTCCATTCTTGTCCTCTTCCCTTCTGTTCCTTTACTCATTGTTAGCATTTCCAATTTCTTCCCTCTTTCCTCCCATAACCTGTGTAAGTGTAATGAATAGATGCCTTATAAAGGGGTCACATGATCACATCTATTTATGTAAGGAGGAGATACTGCACGATTTGCTTGAACAACAGTACACATACGGCATAAGGAAAGGTAACTTTAGAATGCTCTTTGTAATAACCAGTATGATTCTCTGTTCCAATCGTGTGCTGCCTTTTTGGCTGTTGGTTGCATCATTGGTTAAGGGCGCGGCTATGCCGCTGATGCAGTGCCCCTATTACCAACATACTGGTGCTCATTTCGCCGATCTTGGAAGGATGACAGGCTGAGTCAACCAACGACAGGATGACAGGTTGATGACAGGTGTTAATTCAGTGGCCAACGGGGCTCAAACTCAGGATCCTAGGATCCCAAGCCACCACCCTAACCACTAAGCCAACACCAGGCTGCTGACCCTCTGTGAACCTCAATGAAAGAATCAGCAGATAAAGCAGTTTCTTTAAACTATGTTGTTTGGGATTGCCTTCCCAGCGTTGTTTGTCTGTTCTCTATCCTTTTAAATGCTGAGCGTCAA
>CM068959.1:62803636-62817301 GCA_035128595.1 Eptatretus atami | reverse complement strand
TAGTAGGGTGTATATTACTGATTCTGGCCTCACTTTTCCCATGTAAATAATGGGGGGATTCAGCGATTCACATTTTTTTTCCCTTAAATTACACCCCTTTTATCCAAGGTATACTTGTTTGTCTCCCTTTAACCTAGGGGCATTCTATTCAAATAACCAATGCGACAAGATAAAGATTGGTTCAAGTAGCAACGTAGTAATGGGTTTGTTCAAGTGATTCTGAGAGATATCTGAAACCTGTAAGCCGAGGGACACTCATTTTCAAATAACCAATGTATATTGTTTAGCTCACTCATTGAACCTATAAACATTTGTTCATTCTCATATTCCTTCAATAGTTTAATTTCTTTGTACAATAATCCCCATCTATATTTAAAAACAAAACATTTGAATCTTTATATTTTTCAAGATACCCTTTTGTGCCATTATAAATGATATACTCTCTTAATGATCTCATCTGACCACTCCTGAGCCACATTCATTTTGAGATTATAGTAAATTGTTTTTCCATTGTCAAATGATAACATCGAAGTTTTCAGTCCATCAAGGATATTTATTATTTTCTTACATTCTCCAACTCATTGGTCTTATTAAATTGATTCGTTTATTTTGTTATTACCCTTTGTTTAGTTATTTTTCAATAGACTTTATTTGATATTTCACATTCTTTTATGCTTTCCCATTTATATACCTAAGACTGGAGATTTTTCTCCACTCTTTAGTTGATTAATACTTGGTTCGACCATTATATTACCTGTGAAAACGTGGCGGTAGCCTTTAAAAACCCGAACCCATCTCGCCATCGTAAAACTTGTGTCCATATGGACAAACAATCTATCTATTCACTCTATCCATTACAATATCCATATGGAACACAATCTATTCCATTTTCTAATAAATCTCTTATAGCAAGGCTCCTACTGCCTTTTTATTTACTTCTTCCCTTATATCTCTTATGTTATAACTCTCTTATTGATATCTTCATTTCCTATAATTCTTCTTATTATTCATCAAACAATTATAATATTTCTACAAGTTTTACTTATTCTTTATTACAATATTTCTTTATTCCCTTTAAACCTTTTATCAATCTGATCACATACTTTACCAGATATGCCTTTGCTCTCACCAATAAACTCACTCATCTTTTTCCACCCAAACCGCTCCTTTAAACTTACCAATACCTTTTCATTCTTTTTTGAAAATAAACCACTCTTCTTCGACTAAAATTACTTGTATCATACCACTCCAATTATTTTCTTCATATCATTATAAAACATTCATCCAGTTTATTATCTAGAATAAAGCTATCAGTGTCCATATACAACCATGAAAACATTTCACCATACTCTTTCTTTAAGTCATTATACAAATAATCATACATCAATTAATCTCTTGATAAATCAAGGAACTGCTGTTCCAACTATAAATTGGTTTATCCATTACAATACTATTCCTTGTTATATGTAATGCAGAAAAAGTTCTTCTGAAAAAAACACCTCTTCTCTCTCAAAACTGGTTTATTTTATCATTCTAGAAGCTCTTTCCAGATTTTTCGCCGAATCTAATGTTTTGCCTTGTTTCCTTAAAATGTCTCTTCTTTTCACTCTTCCTGCTTATCTCTTTTGTTTCTTTCTTTTCCAGCCCTCTTTTTTCACCTTTTCTTTATATATATGTTCGCTTCCCCTGCACTTTCATTTTTTTTTTTCTTTTTTTTTATTTTTTATTATACTTGTCCTATCTAATTTTTACTGATCTTTTTTCTCTCTTTTTTTTCCTCTCCTTGCTCTTTCCATATCTTTCCAAAGTACACATTATTCATTAATTTATAAAAAGTCCTCTTCAATTACTTTGTATTTGCTCTCATATCTGTATTGAAGTTTAATAGTACTTTTCATCCAAGGACTTGTTTAAATTTTAAAACTCTATAATTTTAGCTACTCTCAAACCAGAGATAAATTGTCTCAGTTCTTTGATGCAAAACAACTATTCCTCTTTATCACTTAAAAGTGTTGTTAATAACTTTTCTGTTGATTGTTTCCTTAATATTTAAAACTTTATGATAATCACTTAACCCATTCTTTCTTTGGCGGTTTCTTTCCTCACATGCAATACAGGAAGATTTATTGCTTATTATGATAGAATCCCTACTGGGTTACTTCAAATCAACTTAATAATAACTTCTTCCCCTCATCATCCTCTTGAGAGAAATAACATATTCTCAAAGCCTTTTCATATTCTATTTTCCCCACGTCTACATTTACCATGAAGGCAGATGAATTGAGACATGCCCGATCCATACATAATTATTAAAGCATCAAAATACATCACAATAATTTAACTATGCTGTTTCACTCTCTATATTTGGAAGATACTATTATTGCTTTAGCATATCTTTTTGAACATACTGTGTGAATCCACCTCTCTAGACTGTCTCGATCACAAAAGCATATCTACATCACTATTAATTCAATATCTTGTTTTGTCCATCTTTCAACTCTTGCACTCGCAAGCTAAAACCAGGAGTGTGATAAATAGTGGGTCAGGAACTAATTCCATTAACAATTTTTATTATAGGACAGAGTGATGCTAAATGCTTAAACACTCAGCTAACAAGTAAACATCTGTTTTTTAGATAAATCATGATATTCTCCAAGGTTCTTTATCTTAAATATTTCAAATTTCTTTTGCGTGTTTATATTCCTTATCACTTATCTCTCTTCATAAAGGTTATTATAGAAACTTTCTTTTGAAGGAAGTTGTGTTTCTTTAAATCTCATAAATGAATTCATATAATCTAAGGATAAATTCCCTTCTTGTAAGAATTTTCTCTTACTTTGATTTCATTCTTGTTTGAATTTCCTCTCGAGTTAGAATTCCCTCTTTAACCAGAATTCATCTATAATCAGAATTTCCTCTTTAGTTAGAATTCATTCATTGTTTGAATTTTCTTTACAATTAGAAATTTCATCTTCAGTAAGATTTCTTCATTAATTTCTCATTAATTAGAATTTCCTCTTTATTTGAATTCTCTCTTTAATTGAATTTCCTCTTATTAGAATTTCCTCTTTTGGAAAGAATGAATTAAGATTTGGAAAAGGCCTGTGGAGCTTAGAATTTGATGCTAGGTGGCTAGTGGTGTTCCCATAAACTTGTAAGAATCTAGAACCAATACGAGTTATAGGTTGTGAATATCATTTTTGCAAATGAAATATACTCTTTTGACTTGTGTTTTTATGGCAGAAATATCTGCTGTTTTTGAAGTTCATTATAAATAATGTGTATCATGGTTGGCGTGTTGTGAAGAAAAGACTGGAAAAAAGAAGGTAATTTTATACATTAAAGATTACAACAGGAATGAGCGGACTCTATATTTACGCAGTAAGATGACATGATCCCTAATTAGACTCCTTCATTTCCTCCTACAAATAATGAAGATATTGTTTCTTTCTAAAATTGTTAATTTTTCTTCTTTTGGTTAATTATATCGGTTCATTTGTTTTCATTATTTAGTTAGTCTTATACAATCCTTTCATCGTTTTAACAAACTCTTGTGAAGCATTTTTTCCACCGATATTGTTCAGTTTATTATAGTTTTCTCCAACACGAATGATTTGACTATAATAAAGAAGCCACAAGGAATATGTTTTTGATATTTTTGTATATGATTCTTCTGGATTAGGAGAAGCGATTTACTTTTTAAGGATACACATCAAAATCAGCGTATATCACAAATGGTCGTGGCAATACGATTATTATTTAATCTTCAAAAGAAATCTTTCACCAGTTTAGGCTTGTAATATACGTGATTTATGATATACTACAATATTTTTGGAATAGTTGTTCTAATCGTTCTTTGTATTTGAAATGAATTAAAGAATCGCTATACAAGGATATATTTTTGTTTGCTGTTCTGAATACTGAGAAGAGATTATCTTTGATAATTATTGATGTATGTGTAATGTGAATTCTTTCCAACACTAAAATATAAAGATCAATGTGTGTTCTTTATTTTATAGTTTTGAAATTTTTAATATTTTGAACTTTGTTTGTAATCCGTTAATCCATATACATTAATAGAAAGATTATCTTTTTCTCATTTAGAATATTGTTGTGGCATTGGACATTTAAAATCGTTTAATGTCCAAGTCTTCTCATATTTCAATATATGTTTTTACTCTTCTGAATTACATTTTTGGTGAGATGTAAGTGAAGCGAAGAAAGACAGAGAACACTTATTATCATTGTTCTATCATTAACACACTTGCCTCTTTTAGTTTTATTCTTTTGGTAATTCAATATAAAAGAAGCTTTAAGAGGGTTGTGATTTAGAATGGGTGTATATCTAAAAGCATGATTTTTTTAATATTGAATCCATTCCTACCACTGTATTATCAAACATCTCCTCTTGTCTTGATAGGTGTCTTCATAAACCACTATTCAAAAAATCTTGAATGAATGTTATAAAATGAAGACTGTTCTCATATAGAGTTTGTTTCATCCTTGTTTTTTCATATTCATTTTCATCATATCAAAACTTTAAGTTTTCATTTCTTTTAAGTCTTTTGATAAATTTTTTCAAGCATCAGGTATTCCTATTTCAATTGATTCAGTATTCATGATGGACCGCGGTTCTCCAATTTGAAAATCCTTATTTTTATATGCCCTTGTAAATGCCATCAGTGTTTTCAATAATGATAGTCTTCCCTTTACTTTAACTCATTTTTCTTGTGTTTTGTGATTGAAAGATGTCATATCAACTCTCTTTCAAAACCATCCTTTGAGAGATGATCACAATGTTTCTTTCCAACTCAAGAGAGATATTTTATGAAAAAAATTCAGATTAAATGTGTGTTTGTTGTTCGGAGGTGTTTTCTTATGTTTATATTGTGATTACAAACATCGCAGTACCGTTGTATTCACCTATTATGATAATAAAATTTGCTTGAAACTAAAATTTTCTTGATGAAAATTTTGTTGATTTTTACAGGTGAATTTGCTTAAACTAAAATTTTCTGATGAAAATGTTATTTTACAGGTGAATCTGTGCTTAAACTAAAAATTTCTTAGATGAAAATTTCGTTGATTTTACAGGTGGAATCTCTGCTTAAACTAAAATTTTTCTGATCGAAAATTTCGTTGATTTTCAGGTGAATCTCTGCTTACAACTAAAAGTTTCTTGACTTGAAAATTTTCGTTTATTTACAGGTTGAATTGTGTTAAACTAAAATTTCCTTGAGAAAATTTCGTTGATTTACAGGTGAATTCTCTGCTTAAACTAAAATTTTCTTGTGAAATTTTCGTTTATTTTACAGGTGCATCTGTTTTGCTTAAACTTAAAAATTTTCTTGAGGAAATTTCGTTGATTTTACAGGTGAATCTCTGCTTAAACTAACAATTTTCTTGAATGAAAATTCGTTTATTTTACAGCGTGAATTGTGGCTTAAACTAAAATTTTTGATGAAATTTCGTTTATTTTTACAGTGTGATCTGTGGCTAAAACAACATTTTACTCTCCAACTTTTTCAGCTTAATAAATACAATGTTTCAAGCACAAAACAAGTTTCAATATTCTATATGTTGTTAAAGATTCTGAGAAATATGTCAAGATGTACAACTGAACAAAAGATTAAATATACACAAACTACTCGGATAAAACAATATTATGGGGAATGATATGGAGTTCTTTCAATTTACTTCAGTGGAAGGCGCTTTTAGTATTACCTGGCGATAGACACTAATTAAGTAGTCTTCTAACAAAAGTTTCTCCTCTCCCTTTTGTTCAACATATATTCAAAACTAGAAAAAGCAATCGAACCAAGAAAAGTATTCAAAAACTAAAATACTTTTGGATGAAGCTTTGAGAGAAAAAGATAAGACATCTGTAATATGCAAGGAGAAATTTGTATTTTTTTTTCAACAACCTCTAAAGACATGTAAATCTGATGAAATAAAGTATGTTAATATTACAGGTGAAATGAATTTCGTTCAAATGTAGTTAAGGATCATTTTAAATTACCCTTTAATATAAAAATGTAAGAGTTGAATCTGTTATGAAAAAAAGTATATAGATATCGTGGTTAGATGTTTATTTCTAACTAATTAAATATGTAGTAAATAGTTCAAACCGAAGATTTTGCAAGATTATGAGCAGGTTTTATGATACCGAGAGTTTGCATTCAAACGAATGGTTATGGATCCCCGGAATTTGTGATTCAAACGATAGTCTATGAAAGTTTATAGATGATTCTGAAAAGTATCGAAGATGACATCGATAAGCAATGGAATCTTCGATCTAAGTAAATCTTTACTGTTATCTAATAATGAAGGTCCAAATAATTATAATAAGAAAAAAAATACTATTTACGGAAAAAGTTTACTTTAATGCGTACTCAGTTTGAGCCTCTTGAATTCCTTTCTCCATATGACAAAGTTTGAAGAATTTCTCTGCGTTAAAGACGGGTGATTAAACAGCAGAAGTCAAAAGTCCATAAAACAATGTATATTCTGTGATTCATTCTAATAATGATAATTAAAAAAGATAAAAAGGAAAGATAATTTATTTAATTTTACACCAAAAATGATAGACGTTACAACGATTGATTAGAGAACATGAATGTAAAGTATAGGGTGATAACACACCTTTCCTACAAGGAGGAGAAACTAACGTATTAGAAAATTTTCAAAATGCATGTTATATATTATTCCATGGATGTGATTTCAGGGAAAATACAACACAGAGATATGCATAAATAATAGATGCATTTGAATTAACCTGAACTTAGGATAAAATAAGAGTTTCTAAAAAAGCAATAGATAAATTGAAATAATCCTGTTTCCAAAAATGAAATGAATGATTTTTTACCCATTTGGGAAATAACGATAAATTTAACAACCATAAAAATCTCCCAAATCATTAATCGCTCATAGTTGTTAATGATGTGGAAAAACCCTGCTTAACTTTTAAGAGCTCCTCACTCCCAAACTTTTAGATTATGAAAATTTAATAATTCACAAAGTCGAGTTTTCAACCAGAGTATAGCAACACTCTCACAAAGGTTTTAATGCTGTGACTTCAAAAAGAATGATATAATGCGTTTATTTAAACTTTTCAAAAAAACCTAAATTATTATAACATTGAAGATATAAACAACATTTGTGATACACAGAGATGGTTAAAAAGAAATCAAACCGACTTTACTTTCTTAGTATATACGCGATGATATACCAGTCTCCCCAAATTGGTAAATCCAAAAAAGAACCTCGTTTACTTTGATGATTTGTTAAGAGAGAAACAAACGTAATGGACAGGCTATACACAAGAGGGAGACATCTTCTTGTAATTTATTTATCTTAGTCAATCTACTTTCAACTTCCGTCGTCGTTCCATCAGAAACAATGCTAATATTTTATTTACAGTTAAACTTCAATAGATCATTAAACAATTTTTCGGAGAGACAATTTCTACATTATTAGTAAAAAGTGAATTTTGGGGATTACATAAACCCACAACGAGCTGAAAATAAATATATGTTGTAAACAAATGAGACATTAATGATAATTTTTCAACTAATAAATGATGCAATAGAAGGCAAGAAAGATTTAGGGAACATCAAGAGTTGGTTTACAAAGTTGCAAACACAGGAAACAAAAGAGACCAGTCCAACAAACTAGACGGTGAAGAACATTGAAATAAAACAAGAGAAATTTTTAAACCACTTTTAAAAACTTCCCGAAGAAAAAATTATAGATGTTCACGACTCCACAATAAAATATACTCTGAGGAAAAGCTCCAAGTGTTAAGAGATTTCAGTCAAAATCGGAGAAGAATTAGAGCATATAGAGAATTAGAATATGAGATGAAGGATATATTTCAACAAAGGAAGAGATGAATCGACCCCTATTATATTGTGAATGCTCTTTCAAAACAATGAATATTCACGGATCAAAAACCAAAGCAGGCTCATTCCACAGACAATCAGCAATATTTCATCTTGTTCAAGAAAAAGGTATTGATATTTAAGCATGAATTAAGTTCTTGAATTTGCTCGACCCCTTGTCAAAAATAACTTCGAGATTAATGTTCCTTCTCACAAAAGATGGAAGACAAGTTTCAACTGTAGATAATCAAAATTATTGATAAACCAGTTGATATGAACAATGAATGATGATAAAGTAATATAGTTGATCTTGCTGAACTCTGTATATCTAGGTCTATTCTTTCTGGTTAAAATCGGGCGAAGAATGAAGAACCGAATTATTCAGGCTTTAATATCCTTGGATTCAGGTGTATGTTTCTTCCAAATGACCATCACAATTTAGTTTAATAGACTGTTATTTTGTTAGGCCAGTAAGAAGGCTGACAAATTACATTTTAAGAGAGCATTCAGCCATTTTTAGACCAGTAGTGACATGATGAAAATAATTATAAATATTTCAATATAAAGACATTTGTCTCATATTAAATATAATGATAAGCACAATCCTTAGTTTCAATTTCACAAACAGCGACCACACATCTTCATTCCCATACCACTACAACCCTACACAACCAACAAGAATATGAGGCATCTTTATTCCTATGGAAACTTTTAATACCTATTTAAGTATAACTGGAATAAAAATGACAAGTTTAGGTATATAATCAGCGGAACGTGGATACACACATAACAGTCTCACCCGGAGCATATGAGATGTTCTCAAATATCTCCGAAAATTGCTCTCTTATGAAAAGAACAGGTATGAAACCAAAAATGATCTTTGTATTAGACATTCAAACACATACTATCAAATCAACATTAAACTTTAAAATAACTACAAGGTTTGATTTCACAATGATAATTCATTTAGAGATTACTTCGGTTTCTCTCTCAAAAAAAATTGCAAACTAAGGCGACGTTTACAGTGATAATGCATTCAAATATTCCTCAGAATAAATTCGACGCTAGTTCACTGTGATTTGATTGGATGGTGCGTTATAATGAGGATAAAACAAACACATCTTCTCTTCACTTCAGCGCATACTCAACCCCAATTGGTTGATAAATTCAACTATGAACCCAAAAAATTTGGTTTATCTCCCCTTTCAGGACAGAAACCTACCCAAGAGTAAATTTAGATAACCGACCAAAGATAATCGTTATGATTTCTTAATGAGAAATTCATATCTATCAGAATTCACCGACGTAAAGTTTTTCCAATAAATAAATCGATGCGTTATTGTGAGAAACACGGTTGGGAAAATATAAAATAAATTACAGGGATGTGATGTTCCTTTCCCATACTACAAGGGAAGGTATTATCTTGGTAGAGGATACTATAAACTATCGAGACAAAGGGTGTCACATCAATTCTGAGGAGATGGATAATTATACTCTAATGGTATCGTCAACATTCTTAAACATAAAACCTAATTGGTTCAAACGCTCTGCTTGAGAAGTAGCAGTGCTAAAAGTATAAAAGATGCCCAAAAGAATCTCATAAATTACAAGCAATAAAGAATATAGAAAGGTAGACAACTCAGTTTCTCCCCGCAGAACGACAGAAATAATTGTAAATACTTTGGGACAGGGTTTCAAAAGTTTATTAACTGTTTTCCTTAAAATAAATACACGTTGAAGCAATATAGTATCTATGATTTGCGATGATTATATTATTGATCTTCAAACTCCACTAAAAAGAAGATTACTCAAGTAAATCCAATAACTGGAACAGACTGAATAGCCAACCCATGTACAAAATTCTTTGAAATAACAAATCAACACAACCTATTTGATCTATCGAAATTTCTTTGTGTGTAAGATTTTACATTCACTAAGGCTGGGAATAACACAAAGCCTTACACTCGTTAATGATTTCTTTGAAAGTTATGTTTGCTTTGAACTTGGAAACACAGAAAGTTGAACCGTTATTATGTCGCTTGCGTATCTGAAATGATGAATTTTTACACTGATATCACTTCGTGATAAATGGGAAAGGGTCTTGTCCGCAAGCTTTATTCTTGATATGTCAAACCGGGAACAAACACGCCCTGGATATACCCAAAAAAGAGAAGTACTAATGATGATACAAAAGCAGTTAAAATTTACTGTCAGTTCCTCTAAAGGTGATATTTGATTTTGTATGTCATGATAATTCTGTATGTCTAAAATGTAATTGCAACTACAAAGGAAATGATAATGAAAATAGATTAGCTTTTTGTGTTGAGTAGTGCTTTTTGGTGAGAACAGGATAAATTTGTAGAATGAAATGAGTTCGTATATAGTGAATAACTCCATAATCTAAACAGAAGGATGGTTAATAGAAAGACTTACACTCAAAGAAACCACTCGAGTGATCTACCCTCAAACAAGATCTCAACACCTAAAACTTCAACCAACACTTACGCATGTGCTCGAGAGGCACATGTATCTGATGGAAAAATCGATACTGTCTTTAAAAGCCAGAGTGGTGATTACTGCGATGATAAGAAACTAATTGCATGATGATAATGCTAAGGTGAAACAACTCCGTGTTCTCTAGATGACATTTTACCACGAGATAGATGGAAAATTATATGGAGAAAAAATGATTATTGCGAAGCATACAAGTCTACCAAAAGGTGTGTTGAAAGTAATGAAAAAGAACCTATTGTGAATGACAGCATAAAGTTTGTATACAACATCTATTCGCGTTTGACCTGATGAAACTCAAAAGGAAACTATAAAAGTCTAATCGAGTGGATATTCCGTATACATTGGAAAGAGAGAGAGGAAGAATTGATGCACTATTTTTGCTTTTGAAAAAACAGAATGCAATAATACACGAAATGGTTGATGAGTGTGAGTCTCACTATATTTTTTGTTAAATAATAGAGGTGAACAAAGTACCAACTGGCGGTTATGTTAATCAATCAAATCTCTCATTAAACTATCATCTTGCTTTCAAAATCAAAAGCCTTGTAGCGATTTAACGTTAATACAACTTCATAGCCAAGCGAGCAAAGCGATGCGTATCTACGAAGTAATGATCGTTATGACACTAGGCCACCTAAAGAAACATCAACAACTGAAACATTACTGCACCACACAATTAAATACGAAAAACCATGAATATTCATACATCAGAGAGAAAACGAGTGGGGATTCTCCCATTGCTAATCCTTTATCTGGCTGGTTTAAGTCCGTGTTGGACGCCCCCCCAGCTTGCCACGGCTGTATTCAACACGTGTGAAGACACTGGCCAACGAAGGAAGGCTCAAACTCCTGGCCAAAAGAATATGTGAAAGACATAAAAAAATAGATAACAAAGTTCAGTAGAAGTGAAGTGTAATTTAGATTTTGAGAAAACTTGAAGAGCTCTGACCCGTGATATCAACAAAGACATCGTTGTTAGTTGGAGATATGCTGTCTTCTATCCGCAAGCAGGATAAAATACACTAAAACGCCCGGTCCGAATGGATTATATACTTTCTAATAAATAAATGACATTGATGATGTTTAGAAGATTTGGAAGAATTACAAACATCAAATTAAACTGTCTTATATTGTAAAAATGTAAAAATTCATAATGTGTTGTAGTTGTATGAGAGATGAATTAACAAAGTGCCGTAAACATACAAAGAATATGTAGTAATGAACTTTAGAGATATCAATGGGGAACGGTTCTCGATTGGTTGTATTTAATAATCAAGGACAAAATATTTATTTTATATTTTGGTCTATCCACCACCTGTGTAAGTCATAATTGTCGTTTCACGAATGGTGGTTTATCAACATTCAAGTCCAAGAATTAAAATTCAATGTGTTGTGTCAATATGCTATATGTTTATTTCAACTCAACAAAAATAAAAAATTTATATGATATATTTTAATCTAAAGTAAATGACTTATTTGAAAGATGTTCTATCTTTGTGTATCTCAAGAAGCTGGATATTGAATTATCAAATTATTACACCACCGCACAGCTGAAACATAAAGTATAATTAATCAAAAATGATTAATATGAAAAAATGCTTATAAATTAAAAAAATTATCCAATGCCCGACTGCCGAAAATACTGTGAGATAAGTGATTTATCACACAATAATATATCCTTAAATAAAACGGCTGTGTATTCCGAAGATACAGCAGTGTGATTCTATCTCCAGGTCTACAAATTCACATTCGAATTAAAATATCAATTTTTTATAAGCAAGGCGTATACTTTGTATGAGAATAGAACAAGGGGTATGAATGAATGAGTTAGGTATAATTTCATTTAAAATAACCTCGAAGACCTGGAAGCAATTAAATCGAGTCTCGTAAGGAAGAATATTTCCACTTGGTATAGAGAATGATTTGTGGAGCCACATTAGTAAACAACAAATAAAAGAATTAATAAGGGTAAATATAATAATGGTTTTGCCTTGTTTATTCATGAAAACAGAACAAAAACAGATTATATGAAATAATAGCGAAATACAAATGATTTACTATGGGAAGATGGGGAGGTGTTTCGTGTCATAATATTATTCTAAATTTATATTTCTAATACATAAATGACCGCAAGAAGGCTTCAAGAAAATATTTCATTCTGTGTCCAAGCATACCTTCAAAAAAGGGTATTCGGTGTATTTTAATAACAATATGTATCTACAAATTCAAGAATGATGTATTTTCAATAAAAGATGGCTTTATGTGATGTTGATAAACGACAACTTTGGAATTAACTAAAATTGTATAAATAATGAAAAATATATAAAGTTAAGAAAGAAAGGCTCTTTTAGAAATTCAAAAGAAATTTATTGGTTTCCTGTTGTAAAAAAATATTTTGGTACAGCTAATAACAAGGAATCCTGATGAATTATATGATATGATATTCTATGGGTGTAAGGATTCAAGTATAGTAAGGGACGAGGAAGGAGTGAAGAGAGAAGAGAGAGAGAGAGAAGAAAGGAGAAGGAGGGAAAGGAGAGATGAGAGAAGGTAGAGAGGGAGAAGAGAGAGGAGAGAGAGAAGAGAAGAGAAGAGGTAGGAGAGAAGAGAGAAGAGAGAGAAGAAATAAATATCAAAATATGAAACCAGTAGATTCAAAAAAGATTGGTGTATTACAGAAAATAAAGCTCAAGCCCACCGAGGAGGAAAACAAAGAATGACAAGTCTATTTGCAATAGTATTCTTTCAACGAACTATTGACATCGTCAAGCTATTCATTTTAATTCAAGTTTTTCTTAAATAAATGGAGAGAGAGTGAAGGCATTCTAGGATTCTTCTATGATTTTTAAAAATTAAGATTACAAAGTGATGTTGGAAACAAAAGGTTTTTGCACTCTGAGGAATTTCTCTCAATAAATAAATGAGTTATTGTCTCAAATGTAAAAAGAAAAACTATACTACAAATATTTCATATATTAAAAGTAAAATAACGGGTTATACAAAAAGTTATATGTTCGTTTGTGGTTCAAAAAAAAATCAAACCCACTCAAACACAAAACTCGAGAGATATACAAAAGTTTTTATCAGAAAGTAAGAATCTATACACTGACTGGATACCAGCGCTCATCACCCGAATCGGGCGCTCCGATTGGCCCTGACCCCTCATGTGGCCCGCCAGCTTGGGCCGGAAACAGCCTCACTTCGTTTCTGGCAAGGCCACCCCAAACAGCCGCAATATTGTGCTCCGAACCCACGAGATGACATGAATCGC
>CM068959.1:62771967-62782326 GCA_035128595.1 Eptatretus atami | reverse complement strand
TTTTTAATTTTTGGGCGTATAATAACGTGTTGGACGTATGCATAACGTATTAGTAACGTACACAGAAGGTTTTAATCACATATAGATAACATACCAACGAATGCTGAGCGTGTTGTCGGCGTTCACAACCTATGCCCAACGATAGTCTAACTTATGCATAGCGCGGCAGCGTATCGCCGACGATCACGTGGCATAGGCTATTAATAGGCTGCGGCTCGACGATTCAAATCATAACCGCACTAGACATCGAAGTGTCAAGCCGCTGTCACACCTTGACGTTTTAGCCAGCGTATGCCGACGTATGAAAAATTTGCCGAACCAAGCTGGCACACGTCGAATACGTTATGGGTAAGTTTTGTATACATTAAAGCACACTGGCATACGTCGTAGAATGCTGGCAGACATCGTAGTACGCTGGCATACGTCATTGTACGCCGGTACGTCGAGAAATTTTCAGCATGTTGAAAATTTCTCGACGTACTCGACGTATGACACCAATTCTGCAGGCACAGAGAGGAGTGAGATAATTTTGTTACTCCGTCTACCCGTCATTGGAGAAAAGGAAGGATTTGACGTCTGGCAATTCAAACAAAATTGAAAATCATTCCAAACAGGAAACTTCTTGTTTTTAAGGATGGCATAAAGGACACAAACAACAGGCACAGATAAATAATGTAGCGTGTTTAAAACTGCATCAACAGTGGTAGCATTTTGGATATTTTTTTCTACAACCTTCAAAATCTTTAATTAATTTCAATTGAATTATAAACTTTAACACTGTCGAATACAAATCGCCTTTTTGACACTTTAAAAACCCTTCCGTTTGGCAATACTTAAGACACGTTCAATAAAGGTGATGTATAAGACTGCATAAATGGTGCTAAACTTCTGGAATTTTTTTATTTTGACCTTTAAAATCATTATTTATTTAAATTGAATTATATACATAAGCATTGTATGGGGTAAGGTGTTCTTTGAACTTTCTAGTTTGTATAAAGCGTCAAGGCCTAGGAGAAGTGAGACAATGAATGGACCAGGATGCAACAGAACAAAAGGAACAGTGGAGAGGATGGAGAGAGAGGAGAGAGGAGAGAGAAGAGAGAGAGAGAGAGAGAGAGAGGAGAGAGAGGAGAGAGAGAGAGAGAGAATTGGGCGAGCATCAAAAGCAGGGTTGAAGACAAAAATAAGGATCAAGCCTTGTAGGTGCATAGGAGCTCAGAGGTGCAAGGAAGGACTTTGTCCGATGCAAGATGCCCAGTCGTGACTGGTTTTGGAGACTAACCTGAAAACGTGTTTATTCAAGAAAGATCATGGCTGATAGTGAGACCAAGAAGTATGTGTGAATGAATTTCTTTGGAAGATTGTAAGAAAGTAGATGAGAGGGTTTTTCTTATGGTCCTTTTGGAGAGAGAGTGAGGTTTGTCAGTATTGAAAGACTATTCCAAGTGTTTGACCACTTGTGATTTTGTCAAGATCTGAAGAGAGGGAAGAGGCTGCTGGCTGCTGTGTGCAGGATGGAGAAGATATCGGCAGTGGTGGAGTCTCAGCAAAGAGATAGGCAGGATTTTCAAGGGAATCAGGAAGATCATTGATAAGATGAAGAAAAGACTGGTCCCAAACACGCCTTAACGCACTCCAGCCTTGACAGGGAGAGGAGATGAGAGATCCATTAAGAGCTGTTATTCGATAGAGAGTGGAGGAAGTAAGTGATCCATGAGAGGAGTGGCTTGGATGCCATAAGTAGAGAGTTTGGAGATCAAGGTGAGGTGCCAGAGTTATTAATGTTCGAGATGTGTCCAGGAAAACCGCCTGATCTCATGTCTGAGATTGAGGGCACCATCCATTGTTGCTAGGGTATAAACAGCATGTCAAAGGTCGAATGACCGGCTCTGAAACCGAACTGATAATCTGAGATGAGGCCATTGGAGAAAAGGAAGGACTTGATGTCAACAGAAATGATGGATTCAATGACCTTGTTTATAATTGGAAGCAAGCTTCTAGGCCTGTAGTTCAGAGGATCCATTTTTGCACCATGTTTGTGTATAGCAGTGATGTTGGCTAACTTCCAGGCAGACGGAAACTGACCCACAGAGAATGATCGAGTGAACAGAGCAGAAAAAGGATGTGCAAGAGCAAAAGAGCAGGATTTTAGGATATGCACTGATGCCGCCTGGTCTAAGATGAATTACAATCATACAACTGCGAACAAGTTGTTTCAAATGTGTAAATTATTCGTTTAGTCGTGTCTTTTTAACGTAAGTTAATTGACGAAGTACTGAAGAAGTAGGGGGAAAAAAAGTTTCCACGAATGAAGAAGTATTGTGAAACAAGAATATTTTGGGATAATCATTCCTTCAACTCCTTATCTAAGTTACAAGTCCAAATTTAGAAACTTCGAGAATTAATTCCCTTTGTTTGTGAACAGAAAAAGAAGAAGAAAAAAAGTTTAAAATCATGTTTACGATTACTGTAAAACGATGTTTAAATCATATAAAAAGTTTCGTTATCTTAATAAAATAAATGAATCATAAAAAGCCAGAAAAGTTCATGCAAGTATTATTTTTCAAACGTATGCTATTTTGGGCAAATGTTTTATATTTCGTGGAAAGATTTAATTGGAAAAATCACAATGGTTCCCATCCTGTGGTTTGCCAACTCCTTGGAGTCTGCAGGGGAGAAAAAGTTGCACTTTCCGCCCCGCACCGCAAAATGATGTCACACACTGCAACTCACGACTCACCACACATCAGAAGCAAACATTTGTGAAAGGTCGTGATTAATCGTGCTCGTGCACTACTTTTGTCATGATGCGATCATGTGAATACGATATAGTACATGGTGGTCTGCAAAATTTTGGGGATGCAGAAAGGGTCAGTGCAAATACCAATGAGGTTTGGAACGACTGCTCTATATGACAACAGCGATGTTTTTCAAATTATACATTGGAATTACTACGACACTGCACACGTTTAAACCTTGGAGAGAAACTGCTGAAATCTCTCTATTTGGATTGTTCCTGACAACTTTGATTTTTGTTCCTGTCTCTTTCACATCTTTCTTCAGTCTTTCACACTTCGTTATATTCTGCTTTTTCCCTTTTTTGCATACATTTTCGAGGCTCGTGGAAGACCAAGTACACTGAACAGATCACCACTAAACAGACAAAAACAGGACGCAAAACACGCATGCATGGAGAAGGAAACTCCAAGGAGGAAAAACTCGAAAATTCAGAGGGATTTGGGTGGGGTGAACAAGGGTAGAAAAGATCATGGTTTTCGATTGGAGATGATCTGAGATGGTGGTGAACAGCTGGATTGAAGACCTGGATGGAAGAATGAGATTGAAGACGATGGGGGAAAGTTGATTCCACAGGAGGAAAAAGAGAGGAACAAAGGAATGGAGGAGAGCAGTGATTCTGGATTTAGGTCGTTTTACCAGAAGAGGGTTGATGGTGGACCGTGTGAGAGCTGCAGAATCTGGGGTGGGGGGGGGGGGAGGGAAGCACGGAAAGAGCAGAGGGTGCAATACCAGAAAGGAGGTGGTAGAAGACAGAGAGACCACCAACCTGTTTGTGATGGTGAAATGATAAGCCCATACACTCAGCTTTAGAGCAGGAGATTCCAATTATCTTGAAAGCCTTGGTTTCCACAGCATCAAGCTGAGAAAAATGTGAGGCAGGCTTGTAGGTGGATAGGCATTCATGTGTGCCAAGGAAGAACTTTGCGAGGGGGGGGGGGGTTCAAGACGGTCCTTTCAGATAGAGAAATAGTGAGCGTGTGAGATTTGTCAGGATTGAAAGATATATTCCAAGTATTTGACCAGCTTGTGGTTTTTTTTTCAAGGTCTGAAGAGAGGGAAGAGGCTGCTGGCTGCTTGTGTGCAGGATGAGGGATGTCACGGCAGAAGGTAGAGTCATCAGCAAATCGATAAAGGGGATTTTCCAGTAGGTCAGAGAGATCATTGATGAAGATCAGGAATAGGACTGGGCCCAGAACACTGCCTTGGGGCACTCCAGCCTTGACAGGGAGAGGAGATGAAAGGATTCCATTGAGTGTCATACATTGGCGACGAGAGTAAAGGAAGTCAGTCAGCCATGTGTGGAGTTGGCTTTGGATGCCAAAGGCAGCGAGTTTGGAGAGCAAGGCAGGATGCCAAACTATTAAACACATCAGATATGTCCAGAAATGGCCCTAAACTCATGTCTGACATTGAGGGCTCTTTCCATTGTTGGGTGAGTAGAAGCAGCATGTCCAAGGTGGAGTTACCTGGTTTGAAACCAAATTTGGTGGTCTGAGATGAGGATTTTGAAGCAGATAGAATATGACCTTGCACAAATGACAGGGTGAAAAGGGCAGAGAGAGGATGTGCAAGAGCAGAAGAGCAGGTTTTTAGGACATGTGAGCTGATGCCGTCCAGTCCAGTGGCAGAGTCAGCGTCGATTGTTGAAATAACCTTCTCCACCTTCTCAGGTGCAAAAGATAGAGTCATGGAGCAGTTGGGTATAACAGGGAAAGATGGTTACTGAGACTGAGGTTTTGGGGACACAATATTTTGAAGGAAACACAGAAGTGAGGCATTCAGCTTTCTCACGCGCAGAGTCGGCTGTGGTGTCATTTGAAGAGAGGGAAAGGATGGAAGGGGAGCATAGTTTTTGTTCATTTTTTTTACTTTTATTTTTTGTATAAAATGTCGAGGCTCATATGAGAGCTAAACACACAACGTACAGCAAGGGGGCATGAGACGAGAGGTGGAGAGGAAGGACAAAACGGTGGGGAACAGAAATATTAGGAGATCTGTGGAAGGGAGAGGGATGGGGTGGGAACACAGGGTATACAAGATGGACATTACAGGGACTTTCAGGATAGGAAGGAAAGCAGGAATTTGAAGGAGTTGGGTTTGGGTGGATTAACGGGGGTAGAAAAGATCGAGGATTTGGATGGGGGAATATAAAAGGTGGTGGTGAACAACGTTTTGAATGCCTGGAGCAAAATGGATTGAACAGAGTGTGGGAGTTTATTCCAAAGGCGGGGAAAAAGAGGAATGAAAGAGTGAAAGTGGGCAGTGATTCGTGATTTTGGAAGTTTTACCAGAAGGGGGTTGTTGGCGGACCTTGAGCGCCCTGCCGAAATATGGTGGGGACGTATCGCAGACAGAGCAAGGGGGGTGATACTTGAGAAAGAAACGGTAGAAGACAGAAAGACCACCAACCTGCCTGCAGTGAGAGAGTGAGAGGCCCAAAGACTCAGCCTCATCACGGAAAATACCAATGATAAATTGCCCTCTCTTTTGCCTTTTTTACTCTTAATTTATCTTTCTTTATCTCTTTGTCTATGGAGAATTGAATTCTTACAAAAAAACATTGGTAAGGCTCACTTGGCTGCACCTGGATGCTTTTGAAGGTGAGGAGCAGCAGCTGAAACCTGAATCCTATCCAGGTTCCTCCTGGTGACTATATTTGCTCTTTCCTTCTTCGGGTTTCTTCTGATAACTCCAATGCAGTTTTTGGTCTTTCATTTGATTAAGAGGAAATGTGTTAACACCAGTGAACCCACTTGTTCTATAGCTTAGTGAAATTATTATTTTGACTCGAGATCATAAATGATTTCCTCAATATGTATATGGGGTGGAGGGTGATGAGGGGGGGGGGGGGGGGGGGGAGATGTGGTTGAAAGGGGATTGAAAGGATAATAAAGGAGAATTTTAACATAATGACCAATCACAATATTACATAGCAGGTGTCCATTACCTAATCATCATTACCTTTTTATAGTGTCTAAGGTCCATGGTGGAGCTTAGACCTAATGCATGACAGAGACCTGTGATCACTCCAAATTTAACAAAGGACTATGACATGACCAAGGGCTATAGTTTCAGAGTAAAGAAGAGGAGAGTTTGGATGTTAGTAAGGCGGTTGCATTTTACTCAGAGAATGGTGAATGTATGGAATGGTCTCCCTGCAACGGTGGTGATGGTGAAGTTGAGGTATCTTTTTATACCTCGGATCGGTATCTGTAAATAGCGGGAGTACTAAGATGTTGGCACGATTGCTCAAGGTTTATGGCCTAATGGCCTCCACCTGCTTTGAAGCTCCTTGTAAATCCTTGTAAAACCCCGAGTATGCATGCAGTTCAAAAGACTCATGTGGGTGTACTTTTACATGAAATACAAGGACATTCACAAAGAATGGATAAATCAACATAGTCTATCATAGTTTTGAACCAGAGAGCCAATCATCCTGAGCTTATGCACTCAGAAGAGAACACCCAACAGGTCAGCAGAAGAAGTTTTTCACCATATACTATCGTATTGCAAATCAACCTTTGTTTTTCACTTTTTTTTACTCATGGTTATCTCAAACTCAAATTACTACTCATATGCACTTATTACTATCATGTATTAATACTTATGATGACTCACAGTTATCTCAAAGATGACATGAACAAATTGCGGATATAGATCGTACATCTTTATCGAAGAACATAATGCTATTTTATGTATTATTCCTATTGACATGCAAACATGTATAGGCCTGTATGTGTTCTGATTAAGACCAGGGAACCATAATCAGAAGTATAATTATGTGGTGGCATTACATTTAAATTTCATGCCCACTCGATAAAGATTACTTTAAAGCAGAATTTCCACTGCAGACAAACATTCATTCTCCATAAACAAACGAAATATCGAATACATCTCTCACCTGTAGTCAGGATGCTCTCAGCAGGCTCGATGCCCAAACTCCTTAGCCGTCTCCTATGAGCTTTCCCGTCGTAGTGGACTTGCACTTGTTCCGGCGATTTTAATTGTAGGTTGCAAACCTTGCACAGGAACGCACTCTCTTCACGGGCTGATCGACAGCACACAGAGTTTTCGGTCCTTCCTTGTCGGTCCTGCAGGCTCCGGCAAGCTGTCACACGGAAAAGGGAATGGCTGTTTTTTCCACCACACTCTCGCCAGGACTCCCCACTGGTTGTACCAGGGGCGGATCGAGGGAGTCCGTTGCTCTGGATTGCTGGGCCAAAAGGGGTGGAAAGCCCATCTGCACCTGTTGGATAAACAGACTTAGAAGGCATTCACCAAGTCCACAGGGGGAACAAAAATCCAGGTCCTCAAAGTCCCCAGGCCATGGACCAGTGATCTTGTCCCATATGGGAGTAAGCATGTTCAGGGAATGCATGTCGACACTATGTCGTTGATTTACAGCTGTCCGACATGGAAGCAAAATGTCAATCAGACATGCTTTTATTAAAAGAAACATTTCATGCATGTTCCTCGAGGTCTTCCTTAGAGCTTTGCAGTTATCTTCTCCTTGGTTTGCCATTTCCCCGGCTCAACAACAGCCTTTGGAATGTGGGATACACGTTTATGCATTTCCCTTGAGTGATGAAAATGTTTTGGAAGTATACATGCCTGTAACATAAACTACATCCTCTGAATAGTGCATTATAAACGTACAATGTATGTTAAGATTCTTCGGCCTCTTTATTATTACACACAATATTGTTGAAGGCAGAAATAGGTGGGAATCTTTTTTGAAAGATTATTTCATTGTGTTCAAAACTTCCATGCAATGTTTTATTCTCTTGGTTAAATATGGTTATGTGTTATGTAGAGACATATGAGATAGTATTGAGATAATGTTGTAAATAAAAAACAGTATGATGGTAATTTAGTATGCTGGTAGGAGAGCCTAGACTAAAAGAATGCCCACTTGCCTTTGAGCAGTCTAGGCTGGGTTAGCATCTTGACCCAGCATTAAACTATCACCCTGGTGTTTCGTGTGCAGGGCAATGATGCATCAATGTGTGTGTGTGTCGTTCATTGGAAGGGCGTTAAGCCAGAGGACCTGAGCACTGGTCATTTCTAGACATTAAAGATCCCTCATCTTTCCTGCACTTGGGGTGAGTTAATCACCAGAATCCTGAAAGAATTATAAATTTCTGCAACCTTGAACGTCAGGACTGGCCAGCCATTTTATGAAACACTTGGGCCAAAATTGTTGGGGAAGTTAAAAGAGGTGGTGGTAGTAGTAGTAGTAGTAGTAGTGGTTTGTATGATAACATCGTGACATAAACAGCAAACGACTGATGTTAACGAATCTGTTATTTTTTACATTAATCTTTTGAATCAATTTTATTCTGAAAACAAAATAACCACCTTTTACTTTCCGCCTATATTAGGACATTAATTGACTGATCGACCTCATATCATTCATCATTCAGCAAGTAATTAAACACACCCTTGATTGCTTTGATCTTTTCAATATTTCAACAAAGAAATAAAAGCTCTGTTTTTATCATTACAATCTTGCATTTTTAATATACGACTAATTTTTTATTTGCTTTATATGGACTCAAGACAACATCACCCAATCGATAAAAATTAAAGGATAAATGTTGGTCAAGTCGTCTACGTGTTTCTGTTCCAACGATGTGAAAGTGTAGTAATGATAATAATTAACCAATTTATTTCGGGTGGAGGTTGTTGTAAAGAGTAAAAATGAAAAAGTTTCACATACAAGCTCCAATGAACTCTGTCTTTCTGGCTGTGATTGATGATATGAATCCAGGAATAAACGTTGGCAGACAGGAATGGAATATAACATTTCTTCCAGCATTTTTTTTTTTTTTTTTACTCTCAAGGTGGATGAAAGGATGTCACGAGGACAATGAAAAAACCTCAAAACTCTGAGTTACATTTAGGATAAAGAAGGATGGACACAGACAATGACTCGTTTATGGTAACCTGTCAAACAATAATGCAGATTGGCATGCATGCATGTCTCTCACTCATGGTGATAAAAGTTTGGTATTAGATACTTTCCTCTAAATTCGATACAATCAGTTACAAGGTTTGGTTGTGATCGACAGGGTGGTGCAGAAGTAGTGACTTTTGGCATTAAACAAAAGACATCCAAGATGTTTGGATTCCGAGTTCAGTCTTTATTACAACACAACCGTAAAACCTCTAAACCACCTCCGGGTAACCCCGTTTCGGAAAATCCCCCGATAAACCAAAGCTATTTAGCAGATTCACATGTTATTAAACTAAAGGCAAAATGATGCCCTGAAACTACTCCCCCACCTCATGTGTTCATCAAACGGAAGGTAAAAACAGAATACAATATGGTGTAGGGGAAGAGGTATCGACTGCCCATGTAAAAATATAAGTCATTGCAAAGAGAAATGGTGAACAAGCAAAATGGACTCTATAAATATCATGCTAGGGAATGTACATGAGGTGTCAACACGTTGGTCAGTGGAAGGGTCGGCTCTAGTTCTGCGTCAAGAAAAACTGGCTTCAAGTGATCTATGGAGACCACATCAGGACCACCACTAATTTTGAGAAGGAAGGTATTATTGAAGCATTGCAGAACTTTGCAAGGTCCTTCATAAGGTTCCTGCAATGGTTACTGGGCAGCGTCATGCCGTACGAATACATGAGTGCACATAGAAAATTCCTAGGGAATACAAAAAAACATCTGGCCATGTTTTCTTCCGCTGTTAGCCTCATTGCAGTTTTAGATTTTCCTCACTATCATTTATATTTTGAAGATGTTTTCAGCACCCGTTAACTCGAGATCTCTATGTTCGATTTTATAATCATTTTTAAATTTTCTTGTCATGACCTCTTTAGTTTTGAGCTTTGGTTTCCTCTTTGGAAGAAACTTGCTGTATTTGTCCTGTCTCTTTTCTGTGTTTGTCCTGGACGTGCAAAGTCTGACAGACTACCAAATCCAATTTGTGTGCAAACACAAAGGCAGCAAGCCGGAAAAGGTATCCCAAAACCACCTTGCAAGAAACTTCCCAAAACAGGTGTGAATAGAACATGTCATACACGAAACCCAAACAGTAACGAATACAGTCCTGAGTGCAAAAAAAGATGAAAGAAAAATACAAGGCGAAATATCAACAGATATACACCGACAACTTGGAGAATGATAAAAGAGCAGGAAAAAAAAAGAAGAGTTTGACAGACTGGGCATAGACAAAGAAGGCTTATTGGAATATTTAAGAAGAGGTCAGCTCAACTGAGATGGAGAACGAACCTCTCGGGATGTAAAAAGGAATGTCTGAATAACTGTACACTCAAAGGCACAACAAAGTATGTCGAGTAATCCACTGGCACATCTGCAAAATTGAAAAAAATCCCAGTCCCAGAAAGCTCATGAAAATACAAACCAAAAGTGTTCGTTGAAAAAGAGAATGTAATGGTCATGTCCAACCTGATGATCCAATCGAGTGTGAACATAGAAATTAAAGCACTGCAACCAGGCTTTGTACTCAGATACAATTAAAAAAGGCATTGCTAATTGAGGTATCAGTTCTCAGCAAGTTTGGCCAAAACAAAACAGAAATA
>CM068959.1:62747692-62771957 GCA_035128595.1 Eptatretus atami | reverse complement strand
ACTGAATAGCAGGAACTCAAAAATGAAGTCAAAAGATCTTGGAAGCCAAGGAATTCCGAAATTGTACCAGTGATAATTGGAGCAATGGGAATGATGAAGAAGAACCTTATGGAGGTCTTAAAAACCATCCCTGGGAATATTACGACAAGCTAACTGCAGTTGGAGGCTGACTGGGGCTGAGTGACGAGCCCTCGGAACAATACTTTGAGAACAACAAAATTTAGGAGCTTTGTCCATGAATTCTGACCCCTCTCACCAAAATGAAGGTGGATACTTCGAGTTCTGGGCAAACTCCGTTCCACTTTCTGAAACCCACATATGGACATAACAACCAACGACACACCATGTTTGTGAGGAAGGGGGATGCTGTGGGACTTATTAGGCTGCAGGATGGCCTACTGGCAGGATCAACTCATTCAGGTGCTTGACCATACGTGGGAGGGGGTGCCACTGGGAAAGCAAAGCTGGCAGGGTGACAGGTCAAACAAAGTGTGCCAGAGTCAGACAACTTGTCATAGGGAGCAATCATTAAATCAGTCGGTTGGTGATCAATATATCTATCAAGGAATATGGTAGCACCACATATTGTTATTTGGAAGAGAGGGAGGAATCCATAGCTAGACTGTGGTAAGTGTAGTATGGTCTGTGTGTTTCACATAGGTTAGATTGCCATGTAACAGGGTCCTGACAGAGCAAGTCATTTGCTTCACCTGACACCGAGGAGGCAGCGTATGTAATTTATAGACAGGGTAGAGTTTAATTATGTATGCATAAAAACCTCTTGTGGTTGGTGGGGCTCGGTGTGGACTTCTCATCACAGAGGCACATGTCACATGTCCCAAAGGCCAATTGCAATCTCTCTGGCCAGTGTGTGCCAGCCAGCCATAGTAGTGCAGTGTGCTGTAGAGACCAGAAGAAAAGATGTACTCTTTATTTATTGGTACTGCCCCCATGGGTGGGGCTGGAGGGAAAGACTCCACCCAGAAGGTACGAGAGAATAGAGTCTCCAGGAGAGGCCATGAGAGTAGAGACCGGGAAGTCCACCAGGTGAGAACGGTGTGCAAGAGAGGCTCATACACGAGAGTCCACCAGGACAGCATCAAGAGAGGCTTCTGTGGAAAGGAGGATGGAGACCTCGCGTGGAGGAGAATCCTCGTGGGGAATCGACCCAAGTGGGGATCACCCTGTGTTTTTGGAGGGCCTGGAGGAAAAAGGATAAAGGGGACCATGTGGCCAAGTTGAAGGCCAACCCATCACTAGCCCTGCTCGTTACTGGTTCTCGTCTCCCTCCTGGTCTCAAAAGTGGACACCATTGTGTTGAACTGTGCCCACCCTCTGCAACAAAGAAAAGGGAAAGCCCACCTGCATTATTGTTGTTTGTGAAAGTCTGAACTGTTGGTGCATAGTGGGTAGTATTTGAGCTTTTATTTCTCCTCATTGTATATAAGTTTGTGTATCCCATTCTCCTTTTTGTGTCTTTTTGACTCGCTTTGTTTTTTTTCCGTTATTATTGCATCTTATCGACGCTCTTCCTTGTGCTTTTCATTATTTAAATAAATCCTTCAAAAGGTAAGAGCGTGTTTCAGCCATCTACTTTCTGTGTGGGTTTGTCATCATTTTGGCTCATTTGGACAACCTTGGGAAATGGTAAAATTGAATGCAGTGCCTTAAAAGTCAATTGGACCATCCCTTTGGACAAAAGGTCCTGGCTCTGAGTAATTCCGTATTAACGAATACTTGGACGCAACAAAATGTAGGGATGGCATGGGAAAGAAATGGCAGCCCATTCAAATGTGTACAAAATGAGACACTTAAAAACTACTATTGAGTGAAGTCATATGCATTTAGAAGCATTACCTTATATTCTCGAACGTTTTCACAATTAACAAGAATGAAAAATACACCAAAATACATCGGTAAAGTACCAGATCGAGAGATCGTAAAATTGGCAATTTGTTCATCATCAAAATGTTGATAAATGTCATCATGCCAAGCACAATAACGGCTGAAGCAATTACAATGATTTCCACAGAAGGAAGCGATACTCTCTCTTGGGTATTGCACCCGTACCATAACAAAAAAATGTTTTTTAAAAATCGGATTTAGAGGTTTATACACCACAAAAGTGCACCAAGACAATTACATCATGTTGGCATGACAATGCAGACCTGATTTTACACTCTCCTAGAATATGTCCACCTTAGCTTTGTGAAGATGGTACAGTGTATCTTTCCAGATTGTAATCACCAATCAGTCATAACTGCAGCATTTATCGTTTTCTGAAGGAACCAAGTGATAAGCAATGATGATTGAACAAATAAGGTGATTTATCGCTTTTATTATTCATCTTCCATCTCTTTCTGTGCTGTAGTCCTATAAAAACGCACATAAATGGCATTTACCCACATGTTTTTTCAGCACCTCAGCATTTACTCACTTAATTTTTTCCAAAGGATCGTTGATCAACTTCAAAATCATAGACAACTAGAACGGCACTCGGTGGAGCGCATACTTCTGCCAGGATGAAGAGTTCACGTTTCGTATCCTACTGATAGGTCGGATCTGGATCCTGAGCTGAACGAAAATCTAATCAATTTGTCCTTGTCACACACCCAACATGTCCAGCAAGTTTGGCCGAATCCATCCAAAACTTTTTGAGATATCGTGCTGTATATCGGGTTAGCCCTGTCTCTCAATGGTGAAGAATCACTTAAAAAATTCTAGTATCCGGATCCAGATCCGGAACTTCACCAAAATCTAATCAGTTTGTCCTTGTCACACACTCAACCTGCCCACCAAATTTCATCCGTATCATTGCACAACTTTTTGAGATATCCTGCACACAAACAAACAAACAACAAATGACTAACATATCTTGCAAAAACTTCGTTTGGCAAGATAACAAGCAGTCATAGACTGGTACTTACGAAACGTCAACTTGACCTCTGACCTTGTCTAATAAAAGCTGTCTCTAGAGAAGGTAGCGACACAAACCACAAGTTTCTACGATGATTCTGTATCAAACCTCTCATAAAACATCCGATTTTTACCAGAATTTCGACAACCGAGTGTTAAGCATACTTAACCGTTACCAAAAGTGAAGACAGAATTGAAATTGACTTTAAAAAAATACCCCCGAGCGGGAGTGCGGTCATCTCTGCCAGTGGTCGAAAGTAAGTAACTCTGTGCCAGACTGGAATAGGGGCAGTTCATAAAGTACGTACGCTCTACTTCCGGGTTTCAAACCACCCACCCCTCTGTATGTAGGCTAGTGACCACCACCCCCTCTGATGTAGGCTAGTGACACACACCCCTCTGTATGTAGGCTAGTGACCACCCACCCCCCTCTGTATGTAGGCTAGTGACCACCCACCCACCCCCTCTGTATGTAGGCTAGTGACCACCCACCACCCCCCTCTGTATGTAGGCTAGTGACCACCACACCCCTCTGTATGTAGGCTAGTGACCACCCACCCCCCTCTGTATGTAGCTAGTGACCACTCACCCCCCTCTGTATGTAGGCTAGTGACACTCACCCCCCTCTGTATGTAGGCTAGTGACCACCCACCACCCCCTCTGTATGTCGGCTAGTGACCACCCCACCCCCCCCCTCTGTATGTAGGCTATGTGACCCACCCCCCCCTTCTGTATGTAGGCCAGTGACCACCCACCCCCCCCTCTGTATGTGGCTAGTGGAAACCACCCCCCTCTGTATGTAGGCTAGTGACCACCCGCCCACCCCCTCTGTATGTAGGCTAGTGACACCCCCACACCCCTCTGTATGCAGGCTAGTGACCACACCCCCCTCTGTATGTAGGCTAGTGACACCCACCCCCCCCCTGTATGTAGGTTAGTGACCACCCCCCTCTGTATGTCGGCTAGTGACCACCCACCTACCCCCCTCTGTATGTAGGCTAGTGACACACCACCCACCCCCCCCCTCTGTATGTAGGCTAGTGACCACCCACACCCTTCTGTATGCAGGCTAGTGCCACCCACCCCCCTCTGTATGTAGGCTAGTGACCACCACCCACCCCCCTCTGTATTGGCTAGTGACCCACCCCCTCTGTATGTCGGCTAGTGACCACCCACCCACCTCTGTATGTAGGCTAGTGACCACCACCCACCCCTCTGTATGTCGGCTAGTGACCACCCACCCCCCTCTGTATGTAGGCTAGTGACCACCCACCCACCCCCTTGTATGTAGGCTAGTGACCACTCACCCACCCCCCTCTGTATGTAGGCTAGTGACCACCCACCCCCTCTGTATGTAGGCTAGTGACCACCCACCCCCCTCTGTATGTAGGAAGTGACCACCCACCCCCCTCTGTATGTAGGCTAGTGACCACTCACCCCCCTCTGTATGTAGGCTAGTGACCACCCACCCACCCCCCTCTGTATGTCGGCTAGTGACCACCCACCCCCCCTCTGTATGTAGGCTAGTGACCACCCACCCACCCCCTCTGTATGTAGGCCAGTGACCACCCACCCACCCCCCTCTGTATGTAGGCTAGTGACCACCCACCCCCCCCCCTCTGTATGTAGGCTAGTGACCACCCGCCCCCCCCCTCTGTATGTAGGCTAGTGACCACCCCACCCACACCCCTCTGTATGCAGGCTAGTGACCACCCACCCCCTCTGTATGTAGGCTAGTGACCACCCACCCCCACCCCCCCTGTATGTAGGTTAGTGACCACCCACCCCCCTCTGTATGTCGGCTAGTGACCACCCACCTACCCCCCTCTGTATGTAGGCTAGTGACCACCACACCCCCCCCCTCTGTATGTAGGCTAGTGACCACCCACACCCCTCTGTATGCAGGCTAGTGACCACCCACCCCCCTCTGTATGTAGGCTAGTGACACCCACCCACCCCCCTCTGTATGTCGGCTAGTGACCACCCACCCCTCTGTATTCGGCTAGTGACACCCACCCACCTCTGTATGTAGGCTAGTGACCACCCACCACCCCCTCTGTATGTCGGCTAGTGACCACCACCCACCTCTGTATGTAGGCTAGTGACCACACACCACCCCCCCCCCCCCTCTGTATGTAGCTAGTGACCACCCACCCACCTCTGTATGTAGGCTAGTGACCAACCCACCTCTGTATGTAGGCTAGTGACCACCCACCCCCTCTGTATGTCGGCTAGTGACCACCCACCCCACCTCTGTATGTAGGCTAGTGACCACCACCACCCCCCTCTGTATGTCGGCTAGTGACACCCACCTACCCCCCCTCTGTATGTAGGCTAGTGACCACCCACCTACCCCCCTCTGTATGTAGGCTAGTGACCACCCACCTACCCCCCTCTGTATGTAGGCTAGTGACCACCCACCCCCTCTGTATGTAGGCTAGTGAACCACCCACCTCTGTATGTAGGCTAGTGACCACCCACCCACCCCCTCTGTATGTCGGCTAGTGACCACCAACCCACCTCTGTATGTAGGCTAGTGACCACCCACCCACCCCCCTCTGTATGTAGGCTAGTGACACCCACCCACCCCCCCCTCTGTATGTAGGCTAGTGACCACCCACCCACCCACCTCTGTATGTAGGCTAGTGACACCCCCCCTCTGTATGTAGGATAGACACCCACCCCCCTCTGTATGTAGGCTAGTGACCACACACCCACCCCCTCTGTATGTAGGCTAGTGACCACACCCACCCCCCCTCTGTATGTAGGCTAGTGACACCCACCCACCCCCCCCCTCTGTATGTAGGCTAGTGACCACCCACCCACCCCCCTCTGTATGTAGGCTAGTGACCACCACCACCCCCCTCTGTATGTAGGCTAGTGACCACCCACCCACCCACCTCTGTATGTAGGCTAGTGACCACCACCCACCCCCCCCTCTGTATGTAGGCTAGTGACCACACACCACCCCCCTCTGTATGTAGGCTAGTGACCACCCACCCACCCCTCTGTATGTAGGCTAGTGACCACACACCACCCCCTCTGTATGTAGGCTAGTGACCACCGCCACCCCCCTCTGTATGTAGGCTAGTGACCCCACCCCCCACCTCTGTATGTAGGCTAGTGCCACCCACCCACCCCCCTCTGTATGTAGGCTAGTGACCACCCACCCCCCTCTGTATGTAGGCTAGTGACCACCACCCCACCCCCCCTCTGTATGTAGGCTAGTGACCACCCACCCCCCTCTGTATGTAGGCTAGTGACCACCCACCCCCCTCTGTATGTAGGCTAGTGACCACCCACCCACCCACCCACCCCCCTCTGTATGTAGGCTAGTGACCACCCACCCCCCTCTGTATGTAGGCTAGTGACACCCACCCACCCTATGCGTCCATATCACATCACAATACTTGAAGATGACAACGAACTGTAGATTTATCTCAAATGCATCAGTAATTATTAACTACGGTAATACAGTAATATGGAACAATTATTGACGTCTACGGATTCAACATCACGTCGAAAATGTTCCTGTGAACGGGGATATTTTTCCCCTCGCGATGACGACAGGCTCACCTTCATCTTCTGAAACGCTTTCATGTAGTCCGACACCACTTTCATCAAGTATGTATGCAGCCGTCGTACCACCCGTAGCAGCCCGTACGCGGGCTTTAAACAACCACCCTGTACGCGGTTTAAACAACCCACCCTGTAGCGGGCTTTAAACAACCCACCCTGTACGCGGGCTTTAACCACCACCCTGTACGCGGGCTTTAAACAACCACCCCTGTACGCGGCAGTACGCGGGCTTTAAACCACCCACCCCTGTACGCGGGCTTTAACCACCCACCTGTACGCAGCCCGTACGCGGACTTTAAACACCCACCCCTGTACGCAGCCCGTACGCGGGCTTAACACCCACCCCTGTACGCGGGCTTTAAGCCACCCACCCCTGTACGCGGGCTTTAACCAACCCACCCCTGTACGCGGGCTTTAAACCACCCACCCATGTACGCAGGCAGTACGCGGCTTAAACAACCCACCCCTGTACGCGGGCTTAAACCACCCACCCTGACGCAGCCGTACGCGACTTTAAACCACCCACCCTGTACGCAGCCCGTACGCGGCTTTAAACCACCCACCCTGTACGCAGCCGTACGCGACTTTAAACACCCATCCCTGTACGCAGCCCGTACGCGGCTTTAAACCACCCACCCTGTACGCAGCCGTACGGCTTTAAACCACCCACCCCTGTACGCAGCCGTACGGCTTTAAACACCCCCCCCTGTATGCAGGCTATGACCACCCACCCACCCCCCTCTGTATGCAGGCTAGTGACCACCCACCCACCCCCCTCATACATCGCAATCGCTTGCAAAGCCAGCAGTTCCTTATGAACGTGTTTGTAAGCCATGACGATGCAGTCCCTAGCGGTTAATTTACCTTTTTCTTTAATATCAAGCACGTCATTTATGAAAATAAAAGTACAAATTGACATTCAAGAACATGTCAATATCATAAATGAAAGTAAGTGTGCATATAAACTTGTGTTCCATTGTTTTAGTTAAATCTGACAAAGCTTCAAATTAATATTTGTCTCGGAGAGTTCAGGTTCTTAATTTAATACTTTTATTTGTATGTACTTTATGAACGGCCCATACGGGGAATCAGAGCGAAGTTTGAAGGGCTATAAAATCGGAACGAGAGCAAATTTCAAAAAAATGGCTCTGTTGTTCTAGATAATAGTCCTAGTATCTGAATCACTAATAACATTTGATCTCTCTTGTAAAATGAGGGAGAGATACGATTTGAAATCGACGATTTTCGCAACTTTGACAGCCTCGTGACGTTACCTCGACTTGGACGACCTTGAAAGTTATATCGTTGTGCATGTCTCATCGACCTCTATCCATTCCTATTGGTTATTTGTCTCCACTCGGTTTGATTGTGTACGGACGGACGGACGGACGGACGTACGGACAGACTTCGAGACTTATTATTAGGTCATCTCTACTGAGATGATAGAGATGACTAACGAGCGCGTAATGCCGTGTGTTACAATCCCCCTCATTAGCATAATCTTCAGTCATAATACCTCAGATACGACACCCGACATAAATCTCATAAAACATCCATTTTTACCAGAATTTCGACAACCGAGTGTTAAGCATACTTAGCCTTACCAAAAGTGAAAACAGAATTGCGATCCGAGTTAAAACGAACTCGTAACGTCGACCGAACAAAAATCTCCTTTTCTCACCAATTATTTTATATTATTTTATCAAAGTCACAAAACCGTAATATTCGGCCATCCACCAACAATCTTTACATAATCCGACGGCTTAGCGAGTCAGGCATGCGACGATAACCTTTATTGGGATAAAAAAATGACTTTT
Source organism: Eptatretus atami (assembly GCA_035128595.1). Lineage (NCBI taxonomy): Eukaryota > Metazoa > Chordata > Myxini > Myxiniformes > Myxinidae > Eptatretus > Eptatretus atami. The sequence goes on along the minus strand of CM068959.1, from coordinate 62,763,645 downwards.
AAACACCATCTTTATCGAAAACACCGTCAGCGCGCACCGGGAAAACCTTTACATGACTCAACGCCGCCTCTGCTCAGCGCGCTGCACCACTGACGAGCCGTGACGCGGCGAGTGAAATATTTTTTATACAATCTTAAAACATCTCAAAACATCAGATTTTTACCAGAATTTCGACAACCGAGTGTTAAGCGTCCTAAGTGATCGAAAAAACCGAAGACAAAATTAAAATCGAAGTTAAAACGAACTCGTAACGTCGACCAAGCAAAAATACTCCATTTTCCACATGAATTTACGGATTATGTTTGACCTCACTGTGACCTTGACCTTTGACCGATTTTACCAAAATCTAATCAGCGTAGCCATCACCCTCCTGAATCACGTGGTGTAATTTGACATTGGTAGCTTCTTCGTTCTCGAGTTATCGTGCCTACAACAAACAAACAAACAAACACACAAACACAAACACACAAACACACACACACAAACAAACACACAAACAGAAGGAAGAAGTCATTAATATACTTACGAAATCTAACAAACAAACAGACAGATATATGGGTGAAAACATAACTTCCTTCCACCTTTGGTGGCGGAGTGAATAAGTGAATATATGGCTTTTAGTAATGTACATGTAGATATGCACAGTGAAAATTACATGGGCACATCTGCAATATGGCCATAGATTACTACAATAAGATAAAAGATCAAATGAAATGATGTATCTTGAATTCCATGAAGTTGTCTTTGGTGCATGTAATTCAAAATCTCTGAAAGAATAACAGCCGACATACCTGTAAATGTGAGGAGTCATTATTACTTTTATCAGGAGAACAAAATTGCACTTTACATGCCGTTTTGTAAGTGTGTATCTAAGACATAATAAACGAAGTACTGAATCTATTTTGTGATCAAAGAATTCGATGTGAGATTATTAATCTGCATAAGGAACACTGAACTCTCCTCTTTTACCAATGCAGTCTTCTAAAGCAGACACAGAGTGAATAGATGGGACAACATTATTCACATCCGCTTGAACAAGAGTGCGAGATGATAACGAAACCTTACCACAATTCTTTAACATTTCTCTTTCATGCTAGCTTGGAAAACCTCCCCCAGATTCTCCTGAAAAATATGAAAGGTTTTCCCCTTGATACGATTTAACATGATTCTCTCATCTTTGCAACATCTTTGGTTAATCGCAAAGGTAAATCACTAGTGAGGTAATCCACAAAGTGAAGGTGAGGTAGGGAGGGAAGAAATTGGAAATGCCAACACTGAGTAAAGGAAGAGAAGGGAAGACAATAGGAATGGAGGTATCTCTTTATAGCACATGTATAGGTAGGCAGTAAATTGAGGGGAGAAAAAAAAGAGAATGTAGGACTGCAAGAGAAGGAAAGGAGGTGAGCGGAGTTTGGGAGATAAGGGAAGGAAGATTGGGGGGGATATAGGAGTATGTGGATAGAATAGAAGGGAATGAGCAGAGGAGAGAGGATAAAGGAAAATTATGATATGTTGGCATACAAAATAAATAGTGACTCCCAAAGTGAAGGACAACAGGGTAACAGAATGTCTGAGTGGAGAAAGAAGGGACAGGAATATTGGATGGGCTATTAAGGAAACTAGGGAAGAAACTTGTTTGAGATATATCGCTGAGGGGGTAGGGAGTACCCCGTGTAGACATCCCTCAAAATAATTTACGAGATGATGACATAAGAGGATTGTGGTGTTGTGTTATGGTGTCATTCCTTCTTTGCCATTCCTTCTGACCTTGTTTGGTTGTTTTTTGGGGGATTCCATTCCTATCAGTTTTTTCTGACTTGTTTTTTCAGAGAAATAAGTCATATTCCCAATTACATCTCCACCATTCCATCCGTAGATGAAAAATATATGTCCTTTACAAAATCAAAATCCTACTCATAAAAATAACATTATATTTTAAGATTATTTTAACATTATGGCAAATTCTCGATCAGATTTTGTTTTAATTTTAAAATATTTTTCAACTCTACAAAGATGGTTTAATAATGAATGAAGAGACAGAACCAGATGTGGGCTACTGGCCAACAAGTACAATTATTCAGCAAAAAAGGTGTTTATCCTCATCATTATGGAGATAGCCTTGAAAATTTCAATGAAACACAAGTACCACCTAAAGAGTCTCTTAAATTAAACACACGAATATTTCTGAGGAACACTATGAACATGCAAAGAAATTACGGGGATTTAACATAAACAATTTCGTTGAATATCATGATTTATATTGTTACGGGCCGGAGGTCCGGTGGCGAGAATGACCACTTGGTGGGGGAGGTTACGTCGATCCCCAGCGGACTCTCCGGAATTGTAGGCCGTCGCTCCGGATAACTCCGCGAGCCGGCGGGTCATTTAACCGACCGTGGAACGCCAATATCTCGACCGCGTGGCGTAGGGTTATTTTGTCTAGAGCAAATGTACGTAAGTAACCACGCGGTCTCGGCTACCGGGGATCCACGCCCTCGGAACGCCTGGCCGAACCGGATTCACTCTACCAGCAGTGGTAAAATTACATCTACCGACTACCACTCTGCCACCCACCTTTCCGGCTCAGATGCAGTCGAGCGGGCCTGCCCAGGACGTCCCGGCTACAATTGTCCGATTACCGGGGATAAAACCCCGCCTAGACTCAGATCCGAACCATGCTGGACCAATGCAAGAAGGGACGGAAACGAACTGGGGACATTTCTACAATTGTTTATTTACAATAAAAAGACACAGGGAAGACTTAACGCGGATATGCAAGTAATATTTACAATGATCAAAAACAAACACTTAAACAGTTTCTACTTATAAGACGGGCCTACACGCAGACACACACACAAATGAAAATCAACCCAGAGTTCTTTATTGGACCCTCGCAGCTGAGGAGAGAGACGAGCTGGGGGTCAGAGTCCAGCTGGGTACCTGACCGTCGGAGGAAGGGGGTGTTCCGTGGTACGGCACCTGACAATGGTTGTTGGTTTGGTCCCCAGTTGCACGTGTGGGACTTGTGGTTCGTGGCAGAGCTCGGGTGGTGAATAGCGGGGTCCACGGACGGGGGTCAGGGTCGCTCTTTCCTTTCCTTGTAGAGGGCCAGCAGGGACATGTTTGCCGCCTTCACGATCTTCTGCTCAACTCCCCGCTTCAAAAGAACTGCATGCTCAACAACAAGCCTCAGAGCCCTATCCAAAACCTTGTCAGAAACCCGTCGAGAACTTCCTCCAAGACCCTTATTCCTCACTCGACTCAACCACCACGACCCTGTCAAAAACCTCAGAACAACCTTCTTAACAACCACCTGCCACAGAAAGTGCTTGGGAATTTATGGACCTCCCTCAATGGGGCGGGGCTCGCTCGAACAGACGTCACTCCCCGCCCTGATTGGATAGGCTCCTATTGGTTCGCCCTTTCTGGGTGGGGTTTCGGCCCCTGCCGGGAACCCCACCCACTCTTCCACGGGGTTCATACCTGTCGTGCAACCGTATCAATGTTGCAAAGGTCATCGTGAAAGAGTTACGTTTGTGGAAGCCGCGAAACTGGAACCGAAAGATCCCGCCTCGGCACGTCAGGGTGCGAGAAGGCAGCCGGTTGGTGTGGTTCATGACGGGGGATGGGATGGTTGTTAGATGCTTGTTAGATGTAATAACCTAACTAAAAGAAATCGCAATGCATGCCTTTGATTCTCCCAGAGACAAAAGGAAGGGGATCTGACTACACACATACTTAACGACATAACTGACTTTTGGGACATCTGTATGTTGAATGCATATGGTTTCCAGATTCGTAAACATATTAAAAGACGGATATTCTCCAGTTAGCCGACATATTTAAGTTTTGAAACCTTGTTTAAAGATTCTCATCATCCTGACCCCGCACACTTTTACAACTCAAATGCACGAGGTTGGACAGCCACTCTTAACATAATGGAAGTGGAGTTTGAATTATTCTTAACAGACCTAGATTTCGCCAAAACACCATAAAAATCATCTTAAGATGAAAAAGCGCATCAGGAAGACAGAAAGAAAATAACTTGAAAGTCTGGACAAAGAGAAATTGCATTTTGTTTTCTTACTTGAAAACACTTCTATTACTCTACCTACAAACAATGAAAACATCGGCAATCACAATGAGAAATAGAAATTTGTGATGAAGTCTAAGTAATTTTTTGTGATAAAAAAAATAAAAAATTTGTGATAAAGTTTAAGTAATCTTTGGAAAAGCTACACACATGTCAGAGATATGGTTGCAGACGCACTGACGCATACACAGACACGAAAATCGAGACCAAATCCATAAGCCCCCATTTCAGACTAAGTCCAACGGGGGCTAAAAGAACTTTCAACATCTTCTTCTCCAGAACGGCTTGACAATTTGAGGGGATACTTCACCCACATGTTCCCCAAGCCTTGGGGATACCAGGGTGTTCACGAATAACTAATAGGTCACATGGTGTGGTCGGCATATTGGATTGAAGAAAAATCATAAAAAAATTATCTCTTGAACCGCTTCATCAATCAAAGTGAAAAGTTAAAATTATGATCTGGCAGTCATGGGGAATATACATCATAAATTTCAACTGGATCGGAAGCATGATCTGGCAGCCAGAATTATTTTATGTTTTGAATGTGGGTTCAGGGATTTAAATCAAACTTGGTACAAGTATGTATAATAATGCAATAATGTGGGTGGAGGCATATCTGGTGGCATCAAAGAGTGCCCTTCTAGTTAGCTCAGCTGGAATGTAGTTCTGAAGAGCTTATGGGATGGTGTGTCATCCGTCCGTCCATCTGTCCACATATACACCCGGACCCTGACATCCGCGGTTCTAACATTTGCTGGTTCCGCATATTCGCGGTTGATAATTTGCAACATGCTCCTACATTCGCGGGACATTGCCCCATGTATTCTTATTTTTTTTTCACGAGCATAACAGTTCCAAAAAACATATCTTCCACGAGCCGTGAACATGACCTGCTTCCTGTACGTGTATTGTAGCTTCGTGGGATAAACAGTTTCGCGGGACGTCTCACCATGTGCACTTTAAGTATACTGTACTCATAGATGGTAAGTGACCTGGATTTCACGGGCTTGACCTGTGTTGTTTGTGAAAACCCGCAGACCCGTTTTAGTATCGTCAAAACCCGTATTGGATAGAACGTTTGATTCATTTTGAAAACGCAATGTTTCGTTTCCATTCCACTCGCAAGGATTGATGCACAGACTGTTCGACCTGGGACGCGTTCAGTTAAAAACTTTTTTGTAGAGCGCTCACCAAATGGCTTAAGCACTCAAGCAAGCATTCCACCATCGACACTGTTGATAAAGGCCCTGTCACACCTTGACGATTTAGCCAGAGTATGGCCCGACGTATGAGAAAATTTGTCTAAACGCTGGCACACGTCGAATACATATGGGTAAGTTTTGTATACGTTAAGAGCACGCTGGCATACATCGTAGTACGCGGCAACGTCGTAGTACGCCGAGCTGTTAGACAATTTTCCATGCTTGAAATTTTTCGACGTATGCCAGCGTATGACTCACACGTTCCGCATACGCTGGCCATAAGTTGAGGCACGTTACGCGATCGTTGACACACGTCGACACACGTTACTTGTAAGTTACTCATAAGTCGAACACGTCAAGGTAATGGTTAGGTCAGTGTTCCAGACTCCCTTTTTTTTTTTTTTTTTTTCTGCGTATGACGGTGATGTTCACAATTCGATTTCTAGTGCGGTTATAATATAATATAATTAATAGGCTGCGCCTCAACGATTGAAATCATAACCGCACTAGAAATCGAAGTGTCAACATCACCGTCATACCGAAGAAAAAAAAAAATAAAAAAACCAGGGAGTCTGGAACACTGACGCTAACCATTACCTCGACGTGTTTCGACTTATGAGTAACTTACAAGTAACGTGTGTCGACGTGTGTCAACGATCGCGTAATGTGCCTACAATTTATGGCCAGCGTATGCGGAACATTTGAGTCATACGCTGGTATACGTCGAAAAATTGTCAACATGCTGAAAATTTGTCGACGTACTCGGCAGCTACTACGACGTATGCCAGCGTGCTTCAGCGTGCCTTTAACGTATACAAAACTTACCCATAACGTATTCGACGTGTGCCAGCGTATTCGGAAAATTTTTCATACGTCGGCATACCTGGCTAAAACGTCAAGGTGTGACAGCGGCTTGACACTTCGATGTCTCGTGCGGTTATGATTTGAATCGTCGACGCAGCCTATTAATAGCCTACGCCACGTGATCGTCGGCGATACGCCTGCCGCGCTATGCATAAGTTAGACTATCGTTGGGCATAGGTTGTGAACGCGACAACACGCTCAGCATTCGTTGATATAAGTTATCTATATGTTATCGAAACGTTCTGTGTACGTTACTAATACGTTATGCATACGTCCAACTCGTTATGAATACATCCAAAAATGGAAAAAAAACTCAATAGTTCAGCGTACGCCAGCGTTTTACATACATTTTGATACCTTCCATACGCTGGCTAAAACGTCAAGGTGTGACAGGGCCTTAAGGAACAGCTATCTTGGCAAGTGATAGCAAGCTCATCGATAATGGAACACACCCAAGGTCTGTTCAGTTACCAAGCAGTCAGCGTTTCGTTGGGGTGCTTGCATTATTGCTTAAGCACTTTGCAAGCACTCTAAAAGCTGATTGGAAAACCTGGACACACACACACACACACACACACACACACACACACACACCACCACACACACCACACACACACACACACACCCCTGGAGCGACCTGCAGCCAATATGCAATGTATCCCTTGAATCAATTGGCTGTGTCATGTCATGAGCTCTCTCTCACAGAAAGGCACATCACCATCCTCCAGGATTACACACCTAGTATCACTTGAGATTACGTTTTTTGTCACCCCCCAACTGATTAAGTTGATTCCCACCAACACGTTTTTTTTTAATCACCTTCAACTTGCCATGTTTGGATATTGTACGTGCTGTATTGTAGTTTCACGGCATAAACATAGTTTCGTGGGATGTCTCACCAGTGTAACACGTCATTCCCCGCGAAGCCATCCCCCGCGAGTTACTTAAAGAATGAAGACACCAACAGCATCTACTGATGTATCTAGTAATTACCAGTTCGCCACATACAGACATTATATAATGGAAACATTAAGTGCATCTTAGTGCAAATCACCATCTTGTGACAAACAGCATGATCTGAGCTGTTATATTTTAAAAATATTCAGCATAATCTGCCTGCAGATACGAAAGACGTCATGTCCTGTGAGTTAAACAATGGAAACGTTCAGCAGACCTATCTATTCCTGTAATTAGCAGCTAGCTACATATGGACGAATTATACAATGACATCGCTCACCACATCTATTGTCAGCCGCCGAAATCGGCATCACCCATAAAAAAGCCCCACAAACAATACACAGAGACTACTCGCCATGTCCTGGATTGCCATCATTCTCATCCCATTGCTCTGACTGGTGAATTGCCTCTCGCTCCGTTCATTCTTTGAAAATGGCTCCCAAGGATCGAGGATAAGACTCAGAAGGGTATGCGTCTAAGCAGACAACTGATACGGGAGAAGGTGAAGCTTCTGTACGACCATCTCTCTGGCATGGGTGGTGCAAGCACGAGCATGGCGGGTACAAGCAGGACCTCCAGTCCGTTTACAGCGTGCAGGGGTGGTTCCACCGCTTCAAGGCACAACGTAATTTGTGCAACATCACGCTTGTAGGGGAGCGTGCCTCCGCGGACCACGACGCAGCCAAGACATTCCCTACAGAACTCATGAGCCTCATCGAGGAGAAGGGGTACCTGCTGGAGCAGGTCTTTAATGCTGATGAGACCGGCTTGTTTTGGAAAAAGATGCCGACCAGAACGTTAATCTCACAGAGTGAAAGCAAAGTAGCCGGCTTCAAGGCCTCAAAGGACCGGGTATCCCTTCTCCTCTACGCAAACACCAAAGGGGTCTTCATGGTAAAGCCCATGATGCTCTACCGTTCCCTGAACCCACGTGTGCTGAAGAACAAAAACAAGCAGGTGCTGCGCATGTACTGGAGGGTGAACAGGAAGGCATGAGTGATTTCTGAATGTTTTATGGACTGTTTCCATACCTGTTTCGTTCCTCAGGTCGAGAGGTACCTGGCAGGAAAAAAACCTTTCCTTCAAGGTCCTCCTGCTGCTTGACAACACTCCTGGCCACCCCACGGACCTGAAAGGTGCTCACTCGAACGTTGAGGTCATGTTCCTGCTGCCGAACAACACCTTCCTCATCCAGTCAATCGACCAGGGGGTAATATCAACTTTCAAGACTTATTACACCTGGCGCACCTCATCCTCATCATCATCATCATCATCTTCATCATCTTGCAAAGTTACGTGTGCTGTGTTTGTCGTCGTCGTCGTCTTTCTTTTTTATTTTCGTGGTTTGGTACAGTATGGTTAAGAGACTTTAAAATGCATTCTTCAATAAATTGCAAACGGTACCTGGTGTTGTCGTTTCTTTTATTTGGAAGCATCTTTAATGAAACTGAAATTGTGCATTCGTGGTTGAAAACATTTCAAACTTTGAAACCTTTCCCCTTTGAACCAGGCACCACCACGAACCGATAACGTTATCCCCCTTGTCCCCATTGTACCAATTCTCTGACTGGTTGTGTCGCCATTTGCGGCCTTTTTCATTAACCAGGAACTGCCATGAACCGATAACATTATCCTCCTCATCTCCATTGTAACAATGACAAAACACTCGCGGATTTTACCCTGACATTCGTGGTTTTTCCCCCACGCTCGCGGATTTTACCCCGACATTCGTGGATTTTTTGCAGGTCGGGAAACCCCCGGAACCTATACCCCCCTTTCCCATTGAAACAATGCCCCCACATTCGCGGTTTCCACATTCGCGGGGTTTTCCCGAAACATATCCCCTGCGAATGTCGGGGTCCTGGTGTCCTTTCAACTTCTTCTCTGAAACTACACATACGATTTCGATGATACTTTACCACAACGTTCATCATCGTGTTTGTACAAAAGTTTGTTCATGGGATTAATAAATAAATAAATAAATAAAATTGGGCCCTAAAGGGGTCTATGGTGGTTGCCCCCCAAAATAGGTATTTCCTTTCTTCTCAGAAACTACACATGCAATTCTGATGAAGCTTGATCACAACCTTCAACACCCATGAAGTACCAAAGTTTGTTCACTGCATTTAAAAAATAAATAAATATAATCGGGGTCTGAGGAGGGTCTATGGAGGGAGTTTATGGGGAGGGGGGGGTGGTTGCCCCCACTAAAGAGGTATTTGCTTTCTTCTCAGAAACGACACAAACAATTCCGATGAAACTAGACCACAATCTTCATCACACATGTTGTACAATTTTGTTCATGACATTTGAAAATTGGGGTCTAAGTGGATGGAAGGGGGGTTGCCCCCAAAATATGTATTTGCTTCTTCTCCAAAACATTTCGATGAAACTTGACCACAAGCTTCATCACTCATGATGTATCAAAGTTTGGTTACACGATAAGAAAATAAAAATTAAAAAATGGGGGTCTAATAAAAAACATCTAGAAAATAAGAAATAAAAAATAAAAATCAGGCCCCCCAAAATATACATTTGCATTCTTCTCCAAAACTACACACACAATTTTGATGATACTTCACACAGCTTCATCACTCATGATGTATCAAAGTTTGGTCACACGATAAAAAAAAAAAAAAAAAATGGGGGTCAAAATAAAAAATAAAAAATAAAAATCAGGCCCCCCAAAATATGTATTTGCTTCTCTCCAAAACAACACACACAATTTTGATGAAACTTGACCACAAGCTTCATCACTCATGATGTACCAAAGCTGGTCACATGATAGAAAAAACATTAAAAAGGGGTCTAAATAAAAACATCTAAAAAATAAAAAACACATAACATTATAAACCAGGCCCCCCAAAATATGCATTTGCATTCTTCTCCAAAACTACACACACAATTCCGATGATACTTGACCACAACCTTTATCACCCATGATGTACCAAAGTTTGTTCACGACATTAATAATTTCATAGGTATTTACTTTCTTCTCCATTAAATGTTTTGTGGGTCAACCATGCCTACCAGTGGTTTTCTGGTTATCTTAACCAGACACTACCAGGTGAGCACCCAGGGGTATTGCCTCTATGTTTTTTATTTTTATTGTTAATGTAATGCAGTGGTGTTGGCTGATTTCCAAGCAGATGGAAGATGACCGAGGGCAAATGATAGGGTTAAAGGGGCAGAGAGAGGATATGCAAGAGTAGCAGAGCAGGTTTATAGGACACGTGAACCGACACCGTCCGGTCCAGTGGCAGAGTCAGGGTGGACGATTGACATAAACGTGTCCACCTTCTCAGGTGCAAAAAATACAGAGTCCAGGAGCAGTTGGATAGGACTGGGAAGGGTGGGTACAAAGAGTGAGGGGTTAGAGATACGAGATTTGGAAGCAAACACAGAATTGAGGCATTCGACCTTCTCATGGAGTGAGAAGGCCGAATGCCTCAATTCTGTGTTTCCGCACTTTTTGTTCATGACTGTTTGCATTGGTATTTGTTCCGTACTATCTGTTCATATAACAATAACTTGGTTACTGCTCTTTTCCATCTTGAGGGGGGAAATGTAATGTATGTTTGAAGTGTGGGCAATCCGGAAGCAAATATGTTGTTGTTGTTAAGATTTGTTGCTGTGGTTGTCCCAAGAGAGCTGAGAATACACTTTTGTATTTCCAGACTGCCAAAAGCTGGACTCCTGCTTATGCTACATCCACTATATGCTTGAAGCACAGTGCTTGAAGAAATGAGACCACCATGACAACTAGAAGGGCTAATGCTGAAACAGATACTGTCATATTGGACACATCATCCGTGCAAAAAATAAAAGTCTGAAGAAGTCAACCATGCTAGATATGGTTGAGGGAAGAAGAGGAAGAGACAGACCTTGTATGTGCTGGGTGGGTGGGGTAAAGGCTGCAACTAAGCTGTCTCTGTCAGAGCTTTGGAAAGCAGTTGATGAAATGTATCCCTTTCAGGATGTTTGGAGAAATCTGATCATGAATGTCTTGTCACCAGAAGTCAGCCACGACTTGACAGAACGAGATAACTGGAGATATCATTTCAATATTATCTCCAAATGAAACCCAAGATGCCTCGAATATATTTTATTGCAGATGTCACAAGGAGTATGACAACCTGTCCTCAGTGACGCTGTGTAGTTTTCGGTTTCATGAAGAAGAGTTGTAAAAAAAAAAAATGCACATTCTGTGATTACATTTATGTTATTAGAAGGGTTATAAAAAGATACAAATTAATTTCAATATATGCCTTAAATATTTGACTACTTGTTTGAAAAATGAACAATAACTTTTTTTCCACAAATCATTCATATTTAACGCCAGATGAGATTGATAAAATGAAATCAACGTTTCATAGCCTCGCCTTATGTATGTAAATTTCTCTACATTCTAAGGTGAGGTGGACACCAAGTCCAGTAGACAATGGGTCATGGCTTGGTAAGATGGGAAAGAATAGGAATGCTTGGGTACATACGATTTGGAGTTTAGACATTCTTCTTTATCTCGGGCAGAGTCTGCAGTACTACCATTTTTGGTGAGTGACAGGACGGAGGGGGAGCATACACAGAGACAGACTTGACAAGGTGCCACTATGACTTGGAGGAAGCAGAATGGTTAAAGGGTTCAACCTTGAGGTTTGCAAGATTATTTTCTGGCTTGCCTCAGGACTGACACAGATACAGTATGTTGCGAGCTCTATCCAATGAACAAAAGTTCCCAGCGGGTTAGCTTTTCAAGCTAAGAACACAAACTGCTTGACTGTGACCTCCTTCTCACATTATTCAGTGTGCCAGGGTCTAGAGGGTGTAAATGAAAGTCACAGATAGGATGAGCTAAACCGGTGTGTGAGAGAAAGTAGACATTTGGGAAAGTGTTCCTCAGCAGTATCAATAGCACATGATGTGGAGATGGTGGTCGAATCCTTTTATTAGATGGCAGATTAATGACTCTGCCAGTTGGCCTGTAAGGCCATATTCGACATTGTTGAGGTTGCTCCATAACAATGGCTGGAGACATGGACCTTGACAATAAATTGATCAGAAGAGCCAATGGGGGACCAAAGAACAACAAGAGAAATTGGATGGAAAGTTAGTCATTACGAGGTTCAGAAGGAGACCTATCAGATGAAGAAATCTGGATTGAGAAATTTACCAATTTGGTCAAACCCACAGAGTGGAGGAAGGCCTTTGCTGCTATGCTAAGGCTGGTTGTTGCTGAACCAACACCAAGCCAACTGGCATGGTGTCTTTTGAAATCACAGCCGATGAAAAACAGAGTTGGGATGGATGATTATGAGTTGATCCATGTTGGAATAAATAAAGATTATACTGTATAGAGAGTTGTCATCATTGGGTGGACAGTTTACCACCCAGACAAACATTGGGTGGTTGCAGAGAGGTATTTGCAGCCAGAGGAATTCCAGAGAGCTTTGGAGGGTTTAGTTATGACAATCAAAATAAGCAATGGAGTTACTGATGTACACAGCAGCACCGCTTCTGGAGCCTCTCAAAGCGGAACAGAGAATAGCCAGAGAGAGGCAAGGACAAATCAGAAACATCCTGTGAGAGAAACGTTTCTGTAAAATATGCAATGCTTGGAGCAGCAGCAGCAGCAGCAGCAACAGCATCAGCAACCAGGTTGGGGAGATCATAAATATGAGAACAGCCAACAAATATTGGCTGACACACTGATGGAGGGAGGGAGGGGAAGGAGGAGGAGATGAGAATAATTTGGAGTGTGGGAACAGGTGGGCAGTGGTGAGATGGAAAGAGGGAAGGGTGGCTGGGGGAGGGGGAATGGGATGTGAAGTAGGGTCGGGGGAGCAGGATATGTGGCGGGTGAGGCTGAGCAGGATATATGATGAGGTAGGAGGAGCAATACATGTGGCAGGTGGAGGGGGTGTAAGCCACGGCAGAGAAGAGAAGCACAAAGGGTTGGCACCGTGGGTGGAGGGGGTAAGAGAGGGGGCCATGTGGTGAGATGGGATAGTGAGACTTGCAGCAGAAGGAGGGGTAGCAGGACGTGTGGCAGGGAGGGTATAGTGGGACTCACAGTTGGAGGGAGGAGACCTTGATGCACAGCACTGGGAGAGGGACAGGCACATGTGGCAGGTCTGTGAGATGCATGAGGGGTACAGATTGGGAAGTGATAATGATATGATGTGCTGCCATTCTCTGCAGACTGGACTTCTCCTGATTCCTAATTCTGATAAACGAAGACAGACATCATGATGGGGATAAAGTGAAGGGTTATTGAAAGCACGTAGAAAAGTCATGCTCTAAGTTCGGAGGAACAGTCGGTTGATCGAGTGTTTGCACGATCGACATATTTGGAAAATAAAGATTGTGACCAAGAAGAGGAAGAGTAAGAATAAGAGGAGATTGAGATGAGGGAGAAGAAAATGCATGAATTTTGTGACAGATTCAGAAAATGAAACGTTTTAAAATGTCATTTAAAGCTATTAAAGTGAGAAGCAAATTAGTTCTCATTGGAGGTATTGAGAATAAAAGAAGTAAAAATGGGTGACGGAAAGGAATTACAGAATAAAACTAGAGGGGGAGCACTCGGGAGAGTGCAAAACCTCCGCCGCCAATACTGCTGGTCAATCAAGTGAACCTTATATCTTATTCATTAAATATTGATGTCAACAGTGTGAGAGTTATAGTTCTTTTCTCCATTTTTTTTTGGGGGGGGGGGGGTTGGAATCACTTAAAACATATAGAAATGCAAAAAAAAGAAATCAAAATTTTTTGAAAAAAAAGTTGCAAATATTTTTTTTTCTAACAATTTTTTTTGGGGGGGGGGGGTTGGAAATCACTTAAAACATGTAGAAATGCAAAAAAAAAAATTTTCTCTAACAATTTTTTTTGGGGGGGGGGTTGGAAATCACTTAAAATGTAGAAATGCAAAAAAAAAAATTCTCTAACAATTTTTTTTGGGGGGGGGCGGTAAACAATTTTTTTTGGGGGGTTGGAAATCACTTAAAACATGTAAAATGCAAAAAAAAAAAAATTCTCTACATTTTTTTTGGGGGGGGGTTGAAATCACTAAAACATGTAGAAATGCAAAAAAAAAACATTTTTCTCTACAAATTTTTTTGGGGGGGGGGGGACCAAGTCAAATCTAATGGCATGATCCTTGGACCATACCTAACCCCCCCCCCCCCCCACAGTTTCGTCAAATCCGTCGAGGAGTTTTTCGTTATCGTTCACAAACAAACAAACAAACAAATAAACCATGTCACCCTTAGGGTGACCCGTATCTTGCCAAAAGTGACCACGTGTGACTTCTTTTTAAGGTCACACTGAGGTGAACAGAGCTGCTATCCACCAGGAGCGACTCCTTGAGGGAATATCTGCTACGAAAGATTCGATGAGAATCGTTCTACCGAGTAACCATGGAAAATATGCGTTTGCCTCATAAACGTCACCAAATGACGTCATAATGTCTCAAGCTTGACATATCTAGAAAGCACTCATCGAGGTGTTCAATTTGAGGTACTACACGATATGGTTCCTAAAACTTGAAAATTTGACCTTGGGGTCAAATATGTTTGACCTCAGGCGCTAACCATGAAGGTCAAGGCCAATCGCCACCAAAATAATCAGCTGAGCACCAGACCATATTACTACATTCCCATAAAGTTTGGAGACGATTCGATTAAAATTACTCAAAAATAAGGGTTTTGTCGACTCCCCTGATTTGAGACAAAGTGACCTTGACCTTTGACCTTGAATCAAATTTTATGCGCTGAAAGGGACCTCTATAGGCTCTTGATATGCGAAGTTACAAAATTTCCAATGAAAACTGTGCTCTGCAGAATTTTTTATACGTGATTACAGAAAAAAAAATAAAAAAAAAAAAAGCTGACTAACATATCTTGCAAAAACTTCGTTTTGGCAAGATAACAAACAGAAAGGGTGAAAACTAACCTCCGATCTTCGATGGCGGAGGTTAACAAACATTATGAGGAACATGTTAGCCTTGAGACAATGAGTCATGCTTTCTAGCTGAGTCATTGGGAGTGAGGCACAAAATCAGATTTGACAAAAGAAACACCAAAGGTGTAGACGAGACATTGGAACGGGTTCAAAAAACAACTGAATGACGGGACAGATCTGGTATGGAAACCTTAGCTTTGAAGAGCTTCAACAAAGGAGGTAAAAGCCAATGTTTCAGCAAAGTATATTTTTGGGACGAGTAAAATATAATAAACACAAAAAGACACCAAACTCAGCAAGGTGTATTACACTTCATTCAAGCTGATGCCACAAAAGTTGTTTTTTATTTAAGATGATTTGAACACATCACTGTTGATCATGAGAATTTAATTTTTTTTTTCACAAACTCAAGTTTTCACTCCAAGT
The DNA here is from genome assembly GCA_035128595.1 of Eptatretus atami. Taxonomy (NCBI): domain Eukaryota; kingdom Metazoa; phylum Chordata; class Myxini; order Myxiniformes; family Myxinidae; genus Eptatretus; species Eptatretus atami. Next base: position 62,748,141 of record CM068959.1, on the reverse strand, counting down.
ATCAACTACTCTCTCAAGGAATAAATGCGAGCCTTCAGAAAGAGGTGACTATCGGTTTGTTTAAACTTCAAAAAAACCCAAAATGATTACAGTACTGATGGAATAATATCACGATAATGTGAATCCCAAAAATGCAATATCTTCTTTTTCTTCTAATAAATAAATGTCATTTTGTGTCTGTGTGTCTGTGTGCAACACCAATCACGCTAAAAATACTGGGCCACTTGCCACCAAACTTGGCACATGGCCAAAGTTTTGACCTCATGGTGAACATGGGCAATTTGGTTTCATTTGTAGTCATGGGGGTTTGGGAAGGAATGTCGACAAAAATTATCTATGTAAATGTGTATCGTGTAGCTTCATCCGGTGGTGGTGGCAGAGTATTACAATTCAGCTGTGGAGATAACTTGCATTTTTCCACTGTACATGTCCCCAGAGAGTGTGAAGCC
>CM068959.1:62705214-62716899 GCA_035128595.1 Eptatretus atami | reverse complement strand
GGTTATTGGAGCGTGGGCCGAGCTCCCTTTTGTTTGTTTAGTTTCGGACCACCTTCGTATCTAACCTTGATTTATAATATGTTGTGTGAAAATATTATAGAAATCATATGCTGAACTCGTCAGCACCCAAACTTGCACATTCTCAAAAATGAAAAAAACCACCTGAAATTGTGACAATTATCTCTATAAACATTCATCCAATCACAATGCTCTTGACATACACCACCACGCTCATCACCAATCATGCGCTCGTTGTAGGCAAAGCTGTAAATTCACTAGCTGTCATGGCGGCGTACATTCGTCTGATGCTGGTGCTGCCGAAAAATTCTGGAAGGCAGTTCTTCAGTGTTCTGTTTGATGGCATGTTATTCAATACCCACAGCAAAGTAATCCATTAGTGAGAAAAGCATTAAGAAATTCAGGAATGCTGTGCTAAGTGGATTGATGTGGAAGGGAACCCCCGAAATAAGTCGCTTGTCAAGTGCTACAAGTACACCCACAGCCAGCACAGGCTTCGTGTGGGAATTGCAGCTGCTGAGCCGCCGATGTGCGCCCGGTGAGATCATGGATGAATGTGACGGATCTGGAAGTAGTGATCTCCTTTCTACGTTAACAATTTTTTGACAGAAAGTCAAAATCAATACCCAGTGATTACATACGATAGAATTAACTGTCATGAATCCGACTGGATGTTCTGCTTCTAAATTCTCTGTCACTTATATTTATCCTCTTCCTAGTATCTATACTCTTGCTCATTTCCCATCCTAACTACTAAAAAAAATATGAGATGATGAATGTTATTATCGCATTGCTTGAATGTTATTTTTTCAATATAATGAGAGAAGTAATTACTCCTTTACAAAATAAGTGCACTTTGTCGTTGATACTTACAGGAAAGACAGCATCAAGAACGCTGAGAGGGGAAGACGTTCAGTAGGTGGCAGCTTGCTAACAAAAATATACAGTGCAGATCAGCAGGTACCTCACCAATGGAAGAAGTTTCTGGCATGTGGCGAGAACAAAGCAGAGCTGATGAGGTTTTTTTTTCCAGACTTGGAGGAAGAAACCAGCTGAATGTCTGAAGAAAGTCATGGTGTTGGTTGCTCATGATGGGGGAGTGCCATGAGTTTACAGACAAGAATGAGCAAATGATTGTTCGCTCTGTGCCAGAACTTGAGTGTAACCACAAAGAAGCAGATACTCGTCTTTTCCTTCACTGCCAGTATGCTGCTAGACATCAGCCATCAAGTTCAACAGATGGGGCCCCATACCCAGTCCTAATCAAAAGTCCAGACATAGACGTCTTTGTGATTGGAATCACCATGGCTGAGCATTTTGGAGCAGAGGTATTGTTCCACACTGGAAGAGGTAACAATAGGAGGACCCTGAGACCTCAGAAGGATGACAGCTCGAGTCAACCCCACCCGGTATTAATTCAGCAGCTGACGGGGCTTGAACTCAGGACCCAAAGATCCCAAGCCTGCCACCCTAACCACTAAGCCAACACCAGGCTTAATTAATATTGGTGCTTTGTTAAGTTTGCAAAAAGGACAGTGATAGTCGGATTCAAAATGATACGGAAACAAATCAAATGTTCAGTGGCAAAGCACTATTGGGTATACACATATTAATGTGCATGTCATACTTTAATTTTAACTCTACTTTTTATCCTAATTCTTCAAGATCTACAAACATGCAAAACACCTCCCAACACTATATACTGTATATAGGTAAGAAGCCAACAAGGTGAAACGTGCCAGATGATCTGTTGGACTGCTCTTTTACATATTGCTACAAGTTGTCAAGCAATGGAAAAATATGGCTGCAAAAGAGACTGCAGCTGTAGATGCAAGTGCAATCACTGCAGTTTAATTTGCACATTACTATGTTGATCTATGTTGTATCTATTAAGACAAGCTATGCAACATATATTAAGAATATACTTTGCAGGCATTTATTCACAGCAGATCTATTTTGAATGTTAAAAACATGACTAACATCACTCATATTAGAAAACTCTGTCAATTTCTGTCAAAAATCAGTGCTTATCTTGGTAAAGGCAGCCATGCTGGATTTTCCTGTGGCAAACATCTTTTTGTTGTTGACTGACCCAATGAGAATGTGCATTAAAAGGTGCATGCTCAGATCAGCACTTAATAATAATCTCTGTTATCTAAACTGCGAGATGAGGGCATTTGGTCTAGTGCAACATGGCGATGGTGTGTGAAGAGATGAGTTAGAATTGAGCAGCAGAAGGGTCAGTGGAAAACTATGATATCTGTGTAAACAATAATTAATTGGTTCCTTGTATCTTGGCCACGGATGCAAACACAGACAACGACAAGTAGCGGTACATTCAAAGTACACCACCCCCATGCCAAATAAATAAATAACAAATCCTCTAGTGCGCAACATCGCCGGGGCACCGCCTTGCAGCACACGGAGTCAGAAAAGGGAGGGAGCGGTGTAAATAATTGATTGATTAATTGCATAATTAAAATAAATAAATAATAATCATAAATTAGGTAATGTCTCAATCAATTGCCAAATAGCATGCCAAAACCACCACTGTTTCATCCAAACCTGTAACCTTTTGAAAATGAAGTAATTAAAAAAAATTAAAAAGAATAATTAATCAATAAATTTAAAACTACCCTTTATAGCCAAATCACTTGGCCACTGTCATGTCCAAGTATCAGCTTCCCAGCAAAAAATATGCCTGAGGTATTGACAGGATGAGAAATAAATAAATAAGTAATTAATAAATCGATAATAATTAATTGATTAAACAAAAAACATAAAACATAATTACATTTGTGCCAAAGCACATATTCACTTTTGTGCCCAAATTTCAGCTTCCTAGATCAAAGGATAGCTGAGATATTGACTGGACAAGCAAGAAGGAAAAAAATCATTTGATTAATTGATTAATCAAGAAATCAAAACTACTTTTTACAGCCAAATCACTTGGTCACTGTCATGTCCATAAAATCAGCTTCCTCACTCACTTCCGGTTCTGGGTTTGGAGCGTCAACAGGTCTCCTTCAGGACTCTCTGTTGACGATCTCAAAGTTAAGTTTCCGGTCGTTATGTCTCATTCTAACCGTTTATTTTCTCACCTACATGTTACTGTGTGTTCCTAGTTCGGTTTTGTTTCAAAAATCGTGCTATTTTGTGAGATTTTGTCGACCTTGTCTTACCGGGTGCTTGAGGCCTACCCTTGAGGCTTGAGGCCTACCGGTTCCCCTCGGTGTACGATCGTGTTTATTTGTTTTTTCTCCCCATTACCTTCAATTTCTATCTTCCCCACTTTCCTAACGTCCCCCATCCCTCCCAACTAATCACTCTATTTCTTATCTCAAAAAAATAAATAAAACAACAAACAAAAAAAACGCTACCTTTCTCCTTGCACACTCACGAGTCTCGATTCTTCTTCTTCTTCTTCTTCATCTCCTCTTCTTCCTCCTCTCCTCCTCTTCTTCCTCGATTTTTTCTACAACACTTCCATGACCTAATCTGTGGAAAACTCTCTCAAACATTAATAATAATATCAAAAACCATCTCTTATAATGGTTCATCTTCCTCCTTCACACATGTGGTACTCTTTAGTATCATAGCACTACTCTTCTGCTATTTAACAGATTGCTCTCAATTCGACCTCTCCTTCATACCTTGCCTAAAAAATCAACTGTTACAGCGTTTCTTCTCTCCATTCTCTGAATTCGCCTTTATTGCATCTCAATAATTGTGTTAAATCGCATCTCTGACTAAAACTTTTAAAAAAAAACCCAGTTTGCTAGGAATGTTCGCTTTCCATCAACCATTCTTTTTTTCAACTTCAGTGCCAACTCAGCCCTCTACCCTCACTCTCAAAGCAACCATCCCACTCTTTCTCCTCCAAGCCTCCTCTCACCTCTCTCAAAAACTCCCCCTCACCTTTCTCCACCATTCATCCCCTCACTCATCCTTCTCAAAGTTGCCCCCCTCTCATCCACAAAGCTACTCTCTTCCACTCCCTCTCACCTCCATCTCTTCACTCCACCTCCTCAAATCCTCAACTGCCTTCGTCCTCCTCTCTTGTCCCCTCTCTTCCAGCACCACAGAGCCTTTTCTCCTCCTCATCCAGCCTCCTCCCCTAGCTTTCTGCAATCCCCACATACTTTCAACAATCCTCCTTACTCCCCCCCTCATCCCTTGTCCTACCCTCCCCTCCCCCCACCCTGCACCCAGCCTCCTCCCCTACCTCTTCATTAAAAGTGTGGACCTCAAATATCCGGGACCTTCGCTCAAACGTTTCAGATCTTTCCATATAGGTTGCCACTGACAACCAGACATAATCTGCTCACAGAAACTTTCCTCCCCAAGATGTCTGACTCCCAAGTATCTCTCCCTGGTTACACCCTCCTCTGGTATGACAGACCTGAGCCTCGTCCTGGTGGAGACTGCTCTCTTCATCAAAGACTCTATTCCTCACTCTCCATGCACTGCCCTCACTCCCCCACCACCCCAGGGATACCTCTGACTACGGCTTCCCTTCCACTCCACCTCATGTTTATATGTACTGTACCATCCACCGAACAGTGATGACTCCATCTACACCTCACTATCCGAAAACATGGACCAACTTCTATCTTTTCATCCAAACTCTCTCTCCTCATATGTGGCGACTTCAATTGTCATCTGCCAGTTGCTAGGTGTGGTACTCTCTCACACTGTAATGGCACCTCAGCAAAAGCTTTCTGCGACTCATTGGACTGACTCAATCGGTCAACTTCCCGACCGGATCTCAACCAATGGTACTCCATCTCTTCTGGATCTGATTTTGACAAATTTCCCTGGCAAAATCTGCTGCTCTTCCTCACTCCAATCGGTTCTTCTGACACGTCCTTGTCAAAGTTGGCATCTCTCTGGCTAATATCAGAGAACCACCTCACCCCCGTCGAGTCTGGCATTTCACTCAAGCCGACTGCGAGGGTCTCCAAGCAGCCATCAAACTTATAGACTGGTCTCCTATCATACTTTCTCCAACAAACTATCCTGGAAATTCTTTCAAAGAAACTTGCTCTCTCTCATGCACAGAATTTATCCCCTTCGTCTTCAGTTGTCCTACCCTTCCTCCCGCCTTGGTTCAAATAGCTTGTGGTTGAGGCAGTTGCCTGAAACAACTTGCCTTTGCCTCAAGGAACAAACCCAACTGAGGGCAATCCCGTTCCTTCCATAAAGCTCGGAACAAGTGTGTATCTCCTCCAGAGAGCCAGAAAACAACATCTTTCTATCTCAAGTCTGAACTCTCAAACCACTCTCCCTCCTCAAAATCCTGTGGTGTCTAATCAAATCTGTTTCTGGTGTATGTTCCCCCTCCATCCCCTCCCTTACTCACAATGGCCGCACTGCTGATACGCACGTGAAAAAGCTGAATGCCTAAACTCGTGTTTTGTAGCTAAATCTTGTGTCCAAAACCCATCACTTTCTCTACCCACCTTACCCAGTCGCACCCAACTGTCCCTGACTCTGTGTCCTTTCTCCTGACAAGTGGAGAGCTGTGTGTCAAACCTCGACTCAGATTCTGCAACCGGTCCCGACGGCATCAGCCCACGTGTTCCTCAATGCCTGTGCTTCTGCTCTTGCTCACCCTCTCTCTGTTCTATCACCCTCTCATTTGCTCAAGGCCATCTGCCATCTCTTGAAATCAGCAAACATCACTACCTGCATAAAAAGGTGCAAAAACAGATCCCTGCAACTAGACCAATCAGCCTTCTCCCAATCATCAGCAAGGTATGGAATCCATCATCGCTTCAGACATTAAATCCTTCCTCTTCTCACATGGCTTGATTCCGATATCAATTTTGTTTCAGACCAGGTCACTACCCTGGATATGCTGCTTCTGCTCTCCCCCAATGGATGGAGTCTCAATGCCAGACAGGGAATCGAGCCGTATCCTGGACATATCACATGCTTTTGACACAGTCTGGCACCTGCCCTGCTCACCAAACTCTCTTCCTATGGTATCCAAGGCCATCTCCACTCATGGCTCGCAGACTTTCCTCCTGTCGCAGTCAATTTTGCCCTAAATGGAGTTCTTTCATCCCCTATTCCTGTCCACGCTGGAGTTCCTCAAGCAGCATTCTGGGCCCTGTTCTTTTCTGGTTTTCATCAATGATCTCTCCAACTCTCTGGAAATCCTCTATATCTCTTTGCTATGACTCCACCCACCGTACCATCGGACATCCCTCAGACCGGCAAGCAGCAGCTTCTTCCTCACTGCAGATCTGGATAAAATCACAAACTGGTCCAACACGTGGAACATGTCTTTCAATCCGGAAATCTCACACTCTCACTATGTCTCTTCAAAAGGACCGTTTAGAAACCCCATCACTTTCTCACAATCCTCTGAAGAAGTCCTTTCTTTCAAGCTTCTGGGTCTCACTATTGCCATGACCTTTCCTGGGAAAGCCACATTTCAAACCTCACTTCCAAGCCAGTCGCCGACTGGTTATTCTCCGTCGTGCAAAGTCCTTCCTCGGCCCACCTGAGCTCTTGACCACTTACAAAGCTTTTGTCCGCAGCCTGATGGAGTACTTCTCCCCTCTGGGTGTGCTCCTGCCTCCCACCTTTCTCGGCTTCACACTGTAGAAACCAAGGCATTTCGGATCATTGCGATCTCCCGCAATGAGGCTGATCTTTGGGCTCTCACTCAATCACCGCAGGTGGTCAGTGGTCTTTTGTCTTCTACCATCTCCTCTCCAGCCTCGCCCCCCCCCCGTCTCTCTGCGATTTGCCCCCACCACATTTCCACATGGTGCTCAATCGGCCAACAAACCCCTTCTGGTAAAACTACCAAAATCACGAATCACTGCTCACCTTCACTCTTTCATCCTCTTTTTTTCCCGCCTTTGGAATAAACTCCCTCACTCTATTCATTCCATTCTTCCCTCCAGGCCTTCAAAACAGCTGTTCACCACCACCTCTTATCATCCCATCCAATCCATCTTTCCTACCCCGATATCCACCCAAGCCCACCTCCTTCAATTCCCTGCTTTCCTCTGAAATCCCTGTGATGTCCATCTTCTATTCCCATGTTCCCCGTACCATCCTTCTCCCTTCACAGATCTATCTCTGTTCCCCACTGTTTTGTCCTTCCCACTCCCTCCCCTCTTGTCTCATGCCCCCCTCGCTGGTGTGTTGTGTTAGCTCTCACATGAGCCTCGACAAGGTATACAAAAAAAGAAAAAAAAGTAGCCTGAGATATTGCCAGGATGAAAATATAACAAACTAGAGGGGAGCACTCGAGAGATGCCACCTCCGCCGCAATACTGCGGGTCACTCAAGTGAACTTATATCTTATTCATTAAATATGATGTCAACAGTGCTGACAGTTATAGTTCTTTTCTCAACATTTTTTTTTTTGGGGGGGGGGGTTGAAATCACTTAAAACATGTAGAAATGCAAAAGAAATCGAAATTTTGTTGAAAAAAAAGTTGCAAATATTTTTTTTCTCTAACAATTTTTTTTTGGGGGGGGGACCAAGTCCAAAATCTAATGTCATGATCCTTGACCATACCTACCCCCCACCAAGTTTCGTCGAAATCTGTCGAGGAGTTTTTCCGTAATATGTTCACAAACAACAAACAAACAACAGAAAGGGGTGAAAACAGTAACCTCCGATCTTCGATGGCGGAGGTTAATAAGTCATTAATAAACCGATAATTATTCGTAATTATTCAATTATTTGCTCAATCAAAAAATAAAAAATAATTTTTCGCCAAAGCCCATCTTCATTTTTGTCCCCACATTTCAGCTTCCTAGCTCAAAGGATGGCCGAGATATCGCCCAAACAAACAAACAAACAAGAAAAAGAGCAATCAGAGATTGCAGACCCTCGCCAGGACTTGTTTTGTATGGTGTATTTTGTGTGGCGTTTGTGTGCTGGTGTGTTACATAATTAAGAAAAGACATAACTAGAACTGCCACTTTATAACAGCAGGCAGTGATGACCGGGTACCAAGACGTCACATTTTGATGCAACCTCGCTTTGATCGTACACCTGACCCTGACCCATGACGTTTTTTTTATTATTATTATTCAATTGAATTCACAATGGGATTAAAATATATTCAATTCAGATCAAATGGGAGACCAAATCGGTACAGTCCTGCATTGGAGTAATCAGAAGGAACCCAAACAAGCAAAAAGCAAAGATGAAGTCATCAGGAGGAACCTGGGTAGGATTCGCATTTCAGCTGCTGATTCTCTATACTCAAACCCATCCAGGCACAGCCAAATAAGCCTTTTTCAAAATAAAACAAAATAATAAAAAAAGAAACCCACATCAAAAAATTAAATAATTCTGGCTGTCAGACCATGTGTCCGACCAAGTTTAAATTTTAAACATGTATTCCCCATCACTACCATATCACAATTGTGAAGTTTCACATCGATTGATTAAGCGGTTCCAGAGAAAACATTTATATTTTTCTTAAATCCAACATGGCTGCAAACAATGTGACATCAATTATTCCTTCGCAACCATGTACACACATGCCTTGGGGAACAATTAGGTGAAGTTTCCCCTCAATCTGTCCAGCTGTTCTGGAGAAGAAGATTTTTATATGTTTTAGGGTAAATCCCATATGGCTGCCAAAACATGTGACCTATGACATATGTATGAACCTTTTGTTTCTCGTGGATAGGCGGTCATATGTGTAAAGTTTCATTTCGATCTGTTCAGCCATTTCAGAGAGGAAGATTTTTGAAGGTTTAAAAAAAATAACAATATGGCTGTTGAATCACGTGACCGATGGCGTCATCAAAAATATTTTGTGGATCATTTTATCCCAAGATGACCCTCAAAATTTCTCGTACTGATCGGATGTAAGTTGTAACGTTCTACATATGCAATTACATCATAACGAAGGCACGAAGTCATTAAAAAAAATCACCCTTGAGGAGTCCTTGCAATGTGCTAAGTTTAAATTTTTTCCATGGTGCAGTGTCAGAGAGACAGAGGTCCAAAGTTTTTCCGTTTTTCCAACATGGCTGACCTATGAGGTCATAATTATCTTTTAAACATTCTACATGAGTCGTTGCACCTATGTTGAAAATTTTATCTCAATCCGACAAGCATTGCAGAGAAAAACACGAAAGTTCTGTGTATACAAACAAAGAAACAAACAAACAAACGGACCCAAACGTAATACCCTCTTCTTCGGCGAGAGTAACAAGGGACAATAAAAAACCAATGTCACCCCAGGGTGACCAGTATCTTGCCAAAATGTGAACATGAGTGACTTATTTATTTTATTAAAGTTACTCAAAAAATAAGGTTTCGTCGACCTTGATGCTTGACCTTTTTGTGACCTTGACCTTTATATTTTCGTACGGTTCATGGTATCTCTCCAGGACCGTGTACATGAAATATCAAAAGATTTTGATGAGAACTGAGGAAAATAAAATTTTCATGAAAAATCCTTTTTTCGTCATGACGTCATCAAATGACGTCATAGCGTCAAAACTTTTGACAGATCTGGAAAGCACTTATCAAGCGCTTTCATATGAGGTATTACTCGATATGGTATCTAAGATTTCAAAATTTGACCTTGGGGTCAAAAACTTTCGACCTCCAGCGCTAACCATGAAGGTCAAGGCCGATCCACCAAAAATTAATCAGCTGAGCGCAGACCATGAACTATATTGCCATGAGTTTGAAGACGATCCGATCAAAATTACTCAAAAAATAAGGGTTTCGTCGACTCCCCTGATTTGCGACAAAGTGACCTTGACCTTTGACCTTGACCTAAATTTATGCCTGAAAGGGACCTCTATGGACTCTGATATGCGAAGTTACAAAAATTTCCAATGATAACGCTCTGCAGAGTGATCGATACGTGATTACAGACAAACAAACAAACAAAAAAAAAACAACAAAAAAAAAACATACAAGCTGACTAACATATCTTGAAAAAACTTCGTTTTGGCAAGATAAACAAACGGAGTGAAAACTGAGGACTCCCTTCTTTCAGCACCGGGCGATGACGTCATGCATCACCTGGATATGGCATTGGGAAGGAGCGGTGTACAATTAGGTTGTTTTGCTTGGAGGTAGTGTTGGAAGAGAGAAAAAGTGGGTAGAGAAAGGGATGGGTTGGGGAGGGTCGACAAAAGACCATACTGCATAAGTTATTAGACAGCTGAACCTCAGCTTGTAATACGCAATGTTCAAAATGACAGATGAATGCTAAATGAGGCGGCGGTGTGGTGGTGCTCGTGTAGTGTGTGTGTGTGTGTGTGTGGTGTGTGTGTTGTTTGTTTGACAGTGATTCAGTTCTGCTCTTTAACCTGCCGTTGCCGCACCAAAAACTAGTATTCAAATCGTCTTTTAAACATAATTTCAGCATTTAAACGACAGTGTCAATTTCAAAATGGTTAACAATAATTGTTCTGTTCCTGAATGCAAATCGGACTCACGGAATATAGGAAATAGAAGAAATATCTGCGATGAGAAGTGTTGGGTTGTACCATTTTCTGTTGTTTTAACTCAAGCTATCAGTCACGATGGATAACACACACACACACAAACACACACACACACACACACACACACACACACACAACACAACACACACAACACAACAACACACACACACACACACACACACCACTACTGAATTGTACAGTATCAGGGATACTCCAAATAATAATTTAAAGGATTCCTGTAAATGATGTTAATTTCACAACTTCCTACATTCTACTTTATTTCAATCGTAAACCTCAAAACGTAATTCCCTTAACTAAAGTATGAACCTTAACCAATAGGCAACTGAATGGTTTCCCGATTGCAGGGATCACCAGCTGGGCACCGTTCTGCCTCAAGGTTTCGATCCTTTCATCCCAGATCCTCTCCAAGTGGCGGATTGACAACCTCGGTCATGGATCCACATCAGTAGATTCACAACCTCAGTTGCATCCAGGCAGTCAGTCAACCCATCAATGCAATATCACTAATCAAACTCTACTTGCTCTCTCAGGTACTTTTCCAAGTATTTTCAACTGATTTCAGAACTTTGTGAAACACACACATACACACACTTCAACTTTTAGTAATAAATGCAAAATTCTCGAAGAATTTCCCTTGTGGCACAAGAATCAAACAAACAATATATTTATAATAGCCCTCACAGCTCCCACCTCCCACCATTATTAATAATAAAGATCATCATTTTAAACTTACCCTGTATATTCACAAGTCCCAGAAATGTCCTTCCAATTAGTGTTAAGAAGCAGCTAATCCTAATAAACAGTCCATTCACTGGTAACGATCCATCGGTGGTTTGTGCAGCACATACCCATCCACTCAGGCCTTGCTGATTTACTTTAGGTTTTTCTGATTTACTTTAGGAACTTGTCTTAAAGTACTGGATTGCTCCTATGTTTTGTTGAGTTTCGTTCACCTTCCAATCCGTTTTCTATGTTTTACTTCTCTATGTTTAAATTATGCTGTACTGGAGTTAATTATGCTGTACCGGCCCACATGGTTGGGAGTTTGTCCTATGAGCAGCTGCCTGTTCAGCGAGCTGAGAAAGTTCTCCAAGTCTTTCGTTATTTCAGACTCTGTGAGCCATTTCAGGTAACGATCTTTATCCCGGACACATAATGTATTATATTTCCACCCGAACACTGCAGTTTCCT
>CM068959.1:62644957-62678533 GCA_035128595.1 Eptatretus atami | reverse complement strand
ATCCCTGCACCTACAGACCATCAGCCTTCTCCCAAACATCAGCAAGGTTATGGAATCCATTCATCGCTTCAGACATAAATCCTTCCTCTTCTCCAATGGCTTGATTTCCGATCATCAATTTGGTTTCAGACCAGGTCACTCTACCCTGGATATGCTGCTTCTGTCTCCAACAATGCATGGAAGCCTTAATGCCAGACAGGAAATCCGAGCCCGTATCCCCTGATATATCACGTGCTTTTGACACAGTCTGGCACCCCTGCCCTGCTCACCAATCCCTCTCTTCCTATGGTATCCAAGCCATCTCCAACTCATGGCTCGCAGGACTTCCCTCTCCTGTCGCAGTCAACGTGTGGCCTAAATGGAGTTCTTTCATCCCCCCTTCCTGTCCAGGCTGGAGTTCCTCAAGGTAGCGTTCTGGGCCCTGTTCTTTTTCTGTGTTTTCATCAATAATCTCTCCGACTCTCTGGAAAAATTCTCCATATCTTCTTTGCTGATGACTCCACCCTCTGCCGTACCATCTGTCATCCCTCAGACCGGCAAGCAGGCAGCTTCTTCGCCTCACTGCTGATCTGGATAAAATCACAAACTGGTCCAAGACGTGGCATGTCTTTCAATCCGGACAAATCTCACACTCTCAGCTTTGTCTCTTCGAAAGTACCGTTTAGAACCCCCCCCCCCCAATCCACTTTCCTCAACAATCCTCTGGAAGAAGTCTTTTTCTTTCAAGCTTCTTAGTAGAGCATCAACATATTGCTTTTTGAACTTTGTGTTGGTTGGAAACACATCTGCAACAAATCTGAATTACAGGAAAATGGTACAGGTTTATTTTAAGAGATGCTTGCGACCTGAAGGATAACACAAATCTGAAGAATTGGTGTTAAAAACTTTCATTATGTAGCATTGTCACATGCAAAAATCACTTTTTATGGTTCATCTTTGAAGTAACTGAAATTGGTGGGGTCCATGTCATGTGGGCAGGGGTTGAGGGGTCTTGATCCAGTGCTGCATTCCAAATACATATTTGCAGATGTGCAAAATTTTCATTTTTAGAATTTTTTTTCATTTTCACATTGACATTTTCACCAAGCTGCTGAGATTGGCAATCGAGATATCAATTCTGTGGCTGTAGACAGTTTGTTTTTGCCATTTTTGCTCAACCATTAGTCAGGGTAATGCCACATATACTCTCAACTTTTCTAGCATAGCATATGAAAACAAATGCAGTAGCCTCAGCAATGACTTCACCTACGTTTGCCACATGGTTACCAAGCTTTCCAAATTCATGACCGGTCAAGGAGAGCGCTTTCACGACTGTTGCTTTGCCAAAACCCAAATAATAGACTCTAGCCTCACAACCTGAGAAGCATCAACGTCAAAAGCTGTGGAACAATTCCTGCCTGCTTCTGTGCTGTTGCTCCAATATTGACTGCAAACAGTTTTCTTGCCATTTGAACAGTACATGTTAAGTTGCTGAAGAGATAGTAGTGGAAAGCAGACAAAAGTATCAGTCATTAGATATTACTTTAATACAGGTTGGCCCCTGCTAGCTAGCAACCTCTATACCCTTTGTTACATCATTGCATCTGCCTCTTCATGACTGATGTTGAGGTCACTTATTTGTATCGATTACACAATTCTGTGTTCAGATATTTTGTCAGTTTTTCTGGAGGCCCTGCACTCGATAGAGTAGCTGCTGGAAAATAATGTTATTCACCTGGACTTTGTTTCTCTGTGACCAGCGAGGATGACCTGCTGTAGAGGTACTGGGGAATTTGGACCTGAACTTACAGTGCCGCTTGCATGCTCTGTTGCATGGAAACACCTGGCGTCATTCTTAATTACAAACAAAACCAGATTCAGTACGTAATCCAGATCCGAGAGTGTTGTCCACTCTGAGTCTGAAGAGTGTTCAAACCTGACCCCAGCCAATTAATACCAAAGACTTTAAAAATAGTATGTGCTGCTTCCTTGCTTGACACTCAGCAATTAAAAAAGGATAAAGCACAGAACACCATAGGTTGGCAACCGTTGCACAGCTTCATGGGCACAATGGCCTCCTGTGTTGAAGTTCCTTGGCAAGAGAATCACATTATTAGCCCATCCCCCTGTGCAGCAGGTGACTGGGTTTTGCAATCGTTTGCATGTCTGTGTCTGTGTCTGTCCAGGCCATAACTTTATTTTCCTTTTTTTTTTTACATTTTAAGCTTTTTGTTATCAAATTTTCAACAAACCTTTACGATGAGAATATGGAGAAAATAATTTTTAATTGGTTAAAATGTGAAAGGGCAAAGTCATAGTGACTATAAATAGCTCTTGTAACACACTGTGGAGGACTAGGTGCGAGATGCTGCACTTTTAAAAATTGCTTCCATGTTTATTCAATAAGCCCCCCCCCGATAACAGGGTTTGTCAAATACGCTCGCCACTCGCCCACATGTGGGAAAATCTGCCAGACATTTGGCGAATTTTATGTTCTTCAAAAGTTGTATTTTATTTTTTATTATTTTTTGCAAAACAGTTGCGTTGGTGCATCAGTTGTCAGATGACATCAGCAGGTTGCCAATACACCCAACAGTATTGCAACCTACTGTTGATTTTATTATTATTATTTTTTGCAAACAGTTGCGTTGTGCATCAGTGTCATGATGAGCACAGCAGGTGCCAATAACCCACAGTATGCACCGAACTAAATTGGCCGAGGTGAAACTGCTATTTTTAATTCAGTCAAGAATAAACGACTTCCGTTGTACTGACAGCACGACTGCAGATGTCAGTGATCTATCTGACCGTCACCCAGTTTCTATATTCAAATCTATAATGAACATATTTTTACCTCCACCCGCCGAAAGTCGAAGGAAGTTATGTTATCACCCATGTATGTCTGTCTGTCCACTTGTATTGTCTGTTAGCAGGATATCTCAAACGGGTGTGGACGGATAGTTTGTCCCAAACTTGCTGGGTGGATAGCTTTTGGACCAAGGACCAATTGATGAGATTTTGGGAAGATCCAAATCCGATTCCAGATTCTGGAATCTTTTTATGCGTTTTCTGGACCATGGAGAGATTGGGTAAAAACGATATACTGTATTTAAATTTTTTTGGACTGGACCGATCAGAAATAAGCTGTTCACCATGTTTCATTTATGGTTATCCCAATCACTTTTTAATAAACGTTTCCTTTAATGGGGATTCGGTTACCATTTAGTTATTACCTCCGCCACCAAAGGTGGATGGAGGTTATGATTTCACCCCTGTTTGTCTGTGAACATGATATCTCAAAAAGATGAGGACAGATTCAGAGGATATTTGGTGGAGAGTTTGGTGTGTGACAAATGACGAAATTATTAGATTTTGGTGAAGATCCTGATTGGATCAGAGAATATTTTAAGTGATTCTTCAACATTGTGTGATCGGGCTAAAAGATATATACTGTCATGGCCAAAAATATTGGCACCCTTGCACTTTTTTTCAAATAATGCCACATTTCTTCCAGCGAATTGTTTGAAATTAACAACATAATTTGGTATCCACATGTGTATTTCTTTGGTTTGCAGTGGAACAAAACAAAAAAAGATGAAAACATCACTAAATCTTAGCTTATTCCACACACAAATCCTAAAATGGCCCAGACAATATTATTGGCACCTTTTAGAAGTTGTGAGAAATATTAGATGCCAAAGCAGGTGATTCGCCTTTACTTTGGAATTCAACTCACCTGTGGTGAGTTGCAGATGCCTGCGATTAAAAACCACTCTTTCAACCAGTTTGAATAGAGACAAGGAGTTATTCTGATGTTTTGGTGTAGTTTGTACCACAATGAGCATGGAGAAAATAAAGAAAACCAGAGAAATGTTCTGAGGAGGTCAGACACAAGATTGTAGCCAGCATGGACAATCTCAATGCCACAGGTCCATCTCCGGAGACCTTGATGTTCCAATGTCCACCGTAGGAAGTTTTAAGGCCCCATGGCACTGCACCTAACCTCCCTGAATGTGGCCGCAAGAGAAAACTTGATCGAAGATATGCAGCGAAGGATTGTTCGAATGGAAGAGAAAGCACCTCAATCACCTGCCAACCAGATCAAGCTGACCTTCAGAACAAGGCACGACAGTTTCAACTCGCATCATCCATCACAACTCAATGAAAGGGGGTTCTATTGGGTAGAGGACACAAGAGGACCCCACTGCTGAGAAAGACATAAGAAGCCCAACTGGAGTTTTGCCAAAACATAATTGAACAAGCCAAAATCCTTCTGGGAGAATGTCCTGGTGGACAGATGAGATCAAATTAGAGCTTTTGGGAAAAGCACATCATCTCTGTTACAGAAACAAAATGAAGCCTTCAAAGAAAGGAACACCTTCCTACAGTCAAACATGGAGGAGGTTCAGTGATGTTTGGGGTTGCTTTGGCTGTCTTTGGCACTGGGTGCCTTGAATGTGTGCATGACATCATGAAATCAGGAGAATTACCAAGGTATTTTGGAGCGCAATGTTCAACCAGTATCAGAAGCTGGGTCTCCGTCGAAGGTCATGGGTCTTACAGCAGGACAATGACCCCAAACACACTTCAAAAAGCACCAGGAATGGTTCAAGCCAAACGCAGGACTGTTCTGAAATGGCCAGCAATGAGTCCAGATCTAATCCCATTGAACACCTGTGGGGAGATCTGGAAACAGCAGTTGGAAGAAGGAACCCTTCAATCAAGGAGAACTGAAGCAGCTTGCACAAGAGGAGTGGGCCAAACTGCCAGTAGAGAGGTGTAGGAAGCTCAATCATGGCTATGGGAAGCGCTTGACTGCAGTTATTTTGTCCAAAGGCTGTGCGACCAAATTTTAAGCGAGGGTTGTCAATAATTTTGTCAATGCCATTTCTTTTTATTTTCTGATTTTAAAGGATATATTGTTGCGGGGGTGGCCGGCCCAGGTTAACCCCCTACCCAATTTGTGGTGACGGGCAGTTAACACCACCAACCCGGCCGAGTGGTTCCTTATTAATAGGAGGTGGAACAGTTGATCCTCGGAGATTTTAACACGTGCTCGAAGGGCATGGGGTGCAATGGCGGATGGGCGGAGGAGCACGGGGATGAAACGGATGCACAGGTGGTTTATCCTCGACCCCACTACAAATATTAGCGAATACAGTTTCTTAAAATGAACACATTTAATGAACAATAAACAAATATTTAAAGTCAAATAATTCAAAAGATAATGATAATAATAAAATAAATAATCCTACAGTCAAGGCAGCTCTCACACAGACCAAATACAGACAACGGGAAACAAAATAAAAAGAAAACCCTCCATTTCCACTATTCTTGTACCTAGCTTGGCCCAGAGCTGGTCCTTGTGGAACTGGAATGGAGGGGCTTCAAGTCGCATGTGCAGATGTGTGCAAAATGGCACTTCTCTCATTGCAGGACAAGACATGGAACGTGTAGTGGGGACGTAGCTTAGCGATAGAGTTAAATGGACGTGCATTAAGTAAGGGATAACGGGGACACGAGTTAGTTAGGGGCGTAGTTAGTAGAGTGTTTGAAGTGAATTGAAAAAATATATATATATGATGAATGGGGTCAAGCAGGCCCGTTGTGAATGGAGTGAAGTGGAATGCATGGTGCGAATGAATGATTGGGGAGGAGTGAATCCCACCAAAGGGGAAACCCGGGGTAGGAATATTAGTTAAGCAGGATAGTTAAAATTAACAAAAAGGATGTCGTTTTTATTGTTGGTGTTGAACGAAGGCACAAAACCTTTGCAGGTGCAGGAGATCGATTGACCGGCTTGGGAGTGTGGCTGGCTGAAATTTGGTATGAGTAGAGGGCACCCCGGGCACGAAGTAAGTCGGCAAGAGTAGGCGTGGGTCCAAGCAGGAGTTAGAGTAATGGGCACGGGTACCCAGAGGGAAAGGGACTCGGAGCCCAAATGCCAATGTGGCATGACGGAGAAATGCCAGGAAGGGCATTCCCCAAGTTCATGAGGAGTAGGTAGGCTTGGAGACCAGGCTCAGCGACCCGGGGTGCCGAAGATTAAGTTGGGCAGAGGGGCAGACCTGCCATGGAGCCACGCTGCCCAGCCACGAAATTGTGCAAGAGCCATGGAGCGAAAATTTGCGGGCAGGCCAAATTAATAATTAACACCAACAACAGGCGACGGATCATGGTTTGCTAGAACCAATAGTTAAGAGACAGCATGTTGAAAGTCCCCAGGGATAGATTAAAGTTAATAATGGGTAGTTAGATAAGAAAATGTGCACCCTTCGCACCATCCATCCTTCACTGGTTGTAGGCCGCTGGACTCATCTTGGAAATGCTGAGACCCGTGGAAGGTATTCTGAGGCTACAACGGACTCTAGACAGATTAGCGTTGTCTCTTTGCCCAGTCTCTTTAAAGGGAATCTTAGGGATGGGAACAGACGCGACGGACAGGTTTGCCGAAGCACAGACTCTTCGGAACCGGCCAATGCCAACCACACTCCCCTCCACAACTCCACAGAACACACCGAGGCTGGCCAGCTTTCATGTGCCGACCTCCGCATCTTAACCTGTCTGCATTTCCATGCCTTTGCTTGAGTCCATTTGCCAAAACCCTTTGCCATGCCTTTATCTGCCTTTGCCTGACTCTACTTACCATGCTTTGCAATGTCACTCAACCTACCATGTGCGCAAGACGCTTCTCTTGTGAAAGTATTTGCAGGGACTGCCACGCAGCAGCCGGCATTACCGGGGACTGCATTTTTGCAGACCGGACATCTCCATGCTGTTGATAAAGGGCCAGTTCAAATGGACTGTGAGATGGCGTGTGGGCCTGCCGTGAGGTGAGTTGGCCTCCAACAGCCAGGAAAAGAAAAAACAAAAAATAATGAACCATGAGGGCCCTGAAGACTGCCTGATCGTTTGATTACCTGCTGCTGCACTCATCCCCAAATGTTTTCTTTACTGTGTTTTTCTTCCCTAGTCACAGGTTCTGGGCCGATGAGTAATGTAAATATATAAATGTATACGTTCTAACCCACCTGTTTGTCGTTTAGTTCAAATCGGCAATGTAGGATAGTTGTCCGTATGAGTCTATTCGTTTAGTTATGCAACGCACTCGTTATTTATTTTTGGGACCATGTATTTGAAATGTCCGCACTTTCAGGGAAAAATCCCCCCATAGGTAAAATGTACGAGGGGAACCTACACCTACATCGCCACATTGATGTTAACAACTCGGGTCGAGTTCTAGCAAAAGGGAGGGGGGTAAGTGTTGCGGTTCTAGGAACCGCATGCCTCCAGGCAATGGCATCCAGCATATAGTGGTACCAAGACAGTTATTCCATTAATATACGTTTAGATAGTCCCTTCCCTTTTGTCTAGTGGGTCAATGGACGTGCTTGTGGGGATCTCATAGCTAAGTTTGCCTTCACCACTAACTTCATTTCTACTTCTCTTTTCTGCTTATCCTGAGGTAAATCGAATTTGGCATTCCTCGAGAAGCCAACACATGCAGCACGCTTTACCGCAGCCGGGGGAGGGATAGAATCCGCAACGAACCCATGAGCATCGACAGCGGCATCTGTGAGGAAACAGCGATAGCCCTGCAGATGAACCTTTGCCCGCAAGCTCGAGAAGCGATCGTCTTACGTTTCCAAATGATCTGGGATGGGATTGCCGGTTTGCATTGAAAAGGCATACAAACAAATATCTCTTAAAAGAGGCTGCAACGATGTGATTTGCACAACACGAAGAATCAAATGACCCAATATCGGCAAGAGCGTGGCTAGGAGCTTAGTGCCAATAGCTTACATCGTCAGAGGCCGATAATAAGTTAAAACGACAACACGACACGTTGTGCCACGATTACGGGTTGGCACGTACTTTTCAACCATTTCTGGACTAATATATCGGCATCTCTCTTTCCCTCCATCTTCTCCATCTGAAACTTATATCTTACATCCTTTTTCATTCCAAACCTTTCATCTTAATTCATCTTTCCATTCATCCAAACTAATTCATCTAATTCATCTAATTCATCTAATCCAAAATTCATCTAATTCAATCCAACTAAATTCAATCTATTAATCTAATCCAAAAATTCATCTAATTCATCCAAGGCTTCATCTTCATCTTCATCTAATCCCTCAAATCCTGACACAGATCGGTGTTCGCCCCATGCCACGATAGCAGAATTGGTTCAATGCGACGCTGACCACGTGGGCCATGGCCGGACTACGTGGCACTGTGCCAACGTGCTCGAAGGCAGATCCATGCGCTGCTCGCAACACTTATTATTGTGCAGAGCAGGAGACGAATGGACACAATTTAGTCAATTCGGCAATTGTTAGATAAGTTGTCGTATGAAGTCTGTTCGTTCTTGCATGGAGTTTGCCAACAGTCGTTACGCTTCTCGCCTTTATGGCCAAGCGAAGCTTGCGATCGGGCAGAGGCATCTGTAACAGCTCGGACCACGTGGCGGCATCACGACCAGGCACATTGACAGCGATAGTCCAGAGGCTCCCGGCCAGGCATGCAGGACGACCCACCCTCGGCACGGTCATCGCAGCACGGTCTGAGTTCGCTGCAAAGGAATTCATTGATGCACAGTTTCGGAGTGGGCGATTCATATCATGTCGTGAGGTCGGAGCGAAGAACATTTCACGGCTTGGGCGCACCTTGGCCGGAAGTGAATTTGCTGTGTCCCGGCATCGCAGCCAGGCCGCGTGGAGGGCCTGAGCCAGTCAGAGCACGCCGATTTGGGTGACGACGCATCGCTTTGGGTGGTCACCTGCCCCGCGCCGCGGGTCCCCCGAAACTGTCGGAGGGGGCTGTTCGTTCTCTCTCTTCCCTTCTTCATCTCCCGCACTTGCTGGACTTCGTCATCGCCTGGACTCTGCCCTCCTGTCGTCATCGCCTGCGATCCGCTCTCCTGCGTCATCGCTGGAACTCCGCGCCTCCTGTCGTCATCGCCTGGACTCTCCCTCCTGTCTCATCGCCTTGGACTCCGCCCTTCCTGTTGTCATCGCTGACTCCACCTCCCAACTCAAAGTTCCTCCTTTCACGCCCAATGGTCGCGTCTCACGTGAGCTGCACGAACCCCACAAAGTGAGAGATGACACGCCAGCTGTCAGGAGGTATCGCACCATGGGCAGCCCCCAAACATATTGTGGCGCGTTCGGGCAATCATTTGTACAAGGGTGCCGAGAGTCCGTAGGCCTAAACTCCTCTCCCTTCTTGCATTCAATAATTCTCTCATTGGGTTTTTTGGTGTTGAGTATGTGTGTGTGTGTGTGTGTGTGTGTGTGTGTGTGTGTGGTGTGTTGTGTGTGTGTGTGTGTGTGGTGGTGTGTTGTGTGTCCTGATGCCTGTCCCTGTAAGTTAACATTGCATATGATTATTATTTTGTATTAAGTCTGCTCTGTGTCCTCTTTCGTAAGTGCTTGTAATATTGCCTGCACCTCCACCGTTCTTTCTATCCCTGCATCTACACACCCCAATAAAACTATTTAAATGTGCCAGATAACTTTCCTCGCTTTGTAAATAAATTATTATTAGGAAATTGTTCCCAGCTGGTTTTTGCTTTTGTTTGCATTGCATCCAGCATGGTCCAATCCTAGCTTAGCCGGGACTTTATTCCAACGTTTCCATCCTTTTAGCCGGTACGTCCTTGGCAGTGTTGCTCGGCTGCATCCGTTCCGGTAGGGTGATCCAGTTCGGACAAGGGCGTACACGGAGGGTGTATTCCACGCGGTAATATAAATCAGGTGATTAATTGGTAACCTGGTTAAACCCATAGACGGGAGACGATCGGTCACGCGGTTGAGTTATTGGCGTCCACCATCGGTTAGCTTACCCGCCGCATCACGGATAATCCATGTTGGTGACGGCCCACAATTCCGGGGAGTCTGGTGGGGAGCCGAGATAGCTTCCCCCCTAGTGGTGTTCTCACCCAACCCCGGCCTGCAACAATATATATATATATTTTTTTTGTCGACATATCCGGACATGTGTTTGTCTCCAGCCACTTGGCTCCAGATGTGTTCGGGTGTTAATTAATGCCCCACCACATGTCTGCCTTCCCTTCCTCTCACCTCATACCATCTTTCCCTTCCCCCACCCTCTCTCCCTCTCCCCCCTCTCTTTTCTCCCTCCCCGCTTTATGTATTTCCATCAGCGAAGAAACGGGTGTATTTTTTGACATATGAATATATAACGCAATACCCTTTCGCTGATGGAATACTACGGAGAAAGAGGGAGATGAAGATATAAGGGAGTCAGAACACAAATATAAAAATTATATAATCATATTATATATATATTAATTATAATATATGATATATATATATATTAATTAATAAATAGATATTTTACGTCCATGGGTTAAACTGCCGAGTGTATTATGACGGTATAACCTGCGAGTGTTATTATGAGGGGGTTTACTCCCTGTTTGTCCCTCGGAAAGAGCCGCACCTGGGGCCACCGCTCCGATTTAACTTCGCTGTATGGTGGTTTTGCTTTAGAACCACGAATGCCATCAGTTAACATGAGCTCCAGTGTCCACGTCTAATTTTGCCGTTTAAACTAGAGGTCACATGGTTTTTCTGAATGGGCAGGCAGCCCTCGCGCAAAGCACCAATCTCTTATCTCTGATTAGAATCTTAATTTTGGCAGCCAAGCGTTTAACCGCTGTTGCGTGCCGACTATTACAAGTCAATTGTGTGGCTCATTACCTCCCAGTCTATCTAGGTTGCGGACAATGCTGGAAATAAAAATGTCCTGAAATGTGTGAGCATTGCCTTTGTCCGTGCCAGCACCCGCTTGCTGTGCAACATCACTAGTGAACAGGGCTTGATGCCAATCAAATTGGGAATTGGTCAACCATCAAGTTTCACGTCGTCACCCCAGGAACCAGGGATGCAAGATCAGGTACGCCAAGGCAGGTCTCGAAGCAGAACCAGCCCAGTAACGGTCTCTGAGGCTTCACCCACTGCCAGGACCACCAGATCCACAACTGATGGACAGCTGTTGGGAGCTGTGAGAAGTTATGGCGCTGCGATGATGCTGTGAGGCACCATGAGCAACTGGTGAGGAACTGTGAGCAACTGTGAGAAGCGTGTAAGGGCGCTGAGGCTGTCACCAACCCTTCGCGCGACTGGTTGTGCTGACTGACAGACTGGTTACTGACTGAAATACCCTCAAAGATGTCAAACCGCAACCAGCTACGCAAAACTGACTGGTGGTCAACTGACCTGGAAAAGCCATCTGCCTGACTGTCACAAAACTGACCGTCGCCAACTGACTGTCAACTGACTGGTCCGGACTGACTCCTTAAGCCATCTGTACTGAATTGCCTGACGTTGCTGGAAAAGCCATGCTGACTGACGCCGGCGACTCACTGAACCCAATCTCAAGCCATCGCCGACTCTCAAAGCCATCGCCAACCTCACTGGTGTCGACTGACCGGTAAAAGCATCTGACGCCGACTCACTGATGCCAACTGACTGGTCAAGAAGGGACTCTTGTTCTCTTTTTAAAAGGTGACCCGTTTGGGCGTGCAAAGACCCAGCCAAAATCCACCTCCAACAATTTACGAATTCCATTGCCTCATGAAACCACCCGTCCCGCGACCATTCCCTGGCCTACAACGCATGCCTGTGCGGTGCTGGACAGAAATGACAGAAGCAAACATTTGTCAGAATTACTGAGCGAAAACTGAAGCACTCATAAAACGTCAACAACAATTATCACCTCAGTGTTCAGCCCGATATGAAAAGAACCAGTTAGCATCCATAGAGCTGCTGAACAATGGTGTCAAACGTCGTGGAAAAAGACGGGTGTCCGGCGTCGCGTTGAAGAAGTGGGTTCAACGTCGATGGAAAAAGGTGGGTGTCCAAGCCTCCGTTGGGCGCTAACCGGATATCTCACATGCATGAATGTGTCAGTTGTAAAGGAAAGGAGCTTTTCATAAGAGAGGGAATCTATTCTTTACCCCTTCTCTAACGCGATCACATTTAGAATCCCACCAGACATGGGATGGGTCTATCCGGACATGCATTGAGGGAAAAATAATATCTGAGGACCCTGGATTTGTACGCATTCGTCGGATCGCATTCTGAAAATCCGTAATGAATATCAGTATATATATTTATATATCATCACCAGTGATGTCTGTGCTCACCCTGCCTCACTGTTTTCATTCCCCACTTTTCATTGATATTCCCACTGTTAGATTGAGTTATTGTGGTGTTGATGTGGACAATATTTTGTGGGACAAAAGGGGCCTCCTCCGCCTCACAGTTTTTGTGTTTCTTTGTGCTGATGATTTTCCACCTAGACTATGATAAACTCATATGTGAAGATAGCATCGAAAGCTCTTCCTCCCCAAGAATCTACTTTCGTTTTACATCTAATAACTTAGATATCAATCGAATTCCGCTTACACCCTTTGCAGATCGTGATTGCAGTCACTTCCCAGGAATCAGTTATTACTGGAATTTGGATTTGTTCAGTGGTCCAGCAATAACTTGTCCTCTCTGTGAAAGATAAAGGGATCTTTAACGTACCACAGTGTACCAGCAAATGGGTCCCCTGGCTTTAATGTCCTTCCGATGAATGACCCAAAACATCAATGCACCATGCCCTGCATGTGAATCAACAGTGTCATTTTATATCAGAGTCCGAGATTCGATACCCAGGCATGACAGGCAAATGCGATTGTGGATACTCTTGCTCCTTTGCAACCAACTTTGGATATATACAGTGTTTTTTTTTTATATTGATATACAGTATTTGTTATGTAAAATTAGAATGTTCATGACTCATCAACGGTGGTACGAATGTCAAATGAAAAAGAGAAAACAGTTAGTGGTGATGACATGTTCTTTTTATGACTTAAAGAAACATGACTGAAATACGCAAAGGTATGTGCGGTCGAATTGCTTTCTCTTTTTCCAGCCCAACTTGTTAAAAAAAAAACAACAGCTGTTTAGTATTCACCTTGCAAAAAGGAAATGTATATTGCGCTCTTTTACGTCATGTCTTCAATGCATTGAGAGAGTATCATCTGATTTTTGCCTTATCTATTATAATCTATCTACTGATGAAGCCATTATTTGTCACCTATATGCACAAGCCCAAGAAAAAACGGTTATTTTTTTTGGTACCTTTGTCCGGGCTTGGATGAAGAGGGCTTAACACACAATGCAACAGCAAGGGGGGCATGAGACAGAAGGGTGGGAGAGGGATGGACAAAACAGTGGGAAACAGAGACCTTTTAGGAGATTCTTGTGGAAGGGAGAAAGAAGGGGAAGCGGGGAAACGGGGTAAACAGCATGGAACCAAAATTACAGGAAAACTATCAGAAGGAAAAAGGGGCCAAAGGAATTTTTGGGAAAAAGAAGTTTGGGGTTGGGGGTGGGTTTTTATTAGGGGTGGTAATAAGTAAGAAGATCGAAGGATTTGGATTGGGGGGAAGGATAAGAGGTGGGTGGGTGGAACCAGCTTGCTTTGAGGGCCTGGAGGGAAGAATGGGAATTTGACAGAGTGGAGGGAGTTTTATCTCCAAAGGGCGGGAAAATAGAGGAAATGAAAGAGTAAAGTGAGCAAAAGTATCCCTCCGTGAATTTTGGGTAGTTTTTTAAACTAGAATGCGGGGTGTTGGCGGACCCTTGGAAGGCGCCCTGTGGAAATATGGTGGGGAACAAAATGGGCACAGACATATAGGCAGGAATGGGGGGTTGGAGGACCGGAGAGGAGAACGGGAAAAGAGACAAAGAAAAAGAACCCACCGACCCTGTTCTTGCCGGTGCGAGGTATTGAGAGGCCGAAAGAACTCACGCCCCTCATAGCGAGTTGCCAATGAAATCCCGAAATGCCCTTGGTTTTCCAAGCGTGAAGCCGAGAAAGGTGGGAAGGCCAGGAGGCCAGGCCCAGAGGTGGAGAAGCATAACATCAAGGCCCTGTGGAACGAAAGCCTGTGTACGTGGTTTCCGAGGCTAGGTGTGCTAAGGAAAGGACCTTTGCACAACAGAGGATGGCCCAAATCGGCGACGGCTTGGATGCCAGGGTTGAAAATGTGTCTCTTCCAGGAAAGATCATGGCCAAGATCGTGCAGGACCCAGAAAATCTTTGAAAGAAAAGGATTCCTTCCCCAGAGGAATTTGCCCTGAAGAAAAGTGGATGGGGTTTTTTTTTTTTTCTTCCAATGGTCCTTTTCCCTGAAGAGACCAATAATGAGTGGAGGTGCAGATTTGTTCCGGAAATTGGAAAAGAACATGGTTCCACGTGTTGGACCAGTTTTGTGAATTTTTTAACGCAGAACCTGCAGTTGAGCCGGAAGAAGCCCTGGCTGCCTTTTCCGGTGGTTGAGAGGTGCCAGATGGTACAGCAGAGGTGGCCAGTCGATCAGAAAGAGATAGAAAGATTTTCCAGAAGAAAATCAGAGAAAGATCCATTGTGAAACAGAAAAGAACAAATACCTCAGAAAATGCCCCCTTGAGGAACTCCCCAGCCTTGGACGGAAGAGGGGGGGAATGAAAAAAACTCCATTTAGGGCCACTCGTTTGACTTTTGACGGAGAGGAAGTCTTGGCGAGCCATGACTAGAGATGGCCTTTGGATACCAGGAAGGAAAAGAAAATTTGTGAGCAGGGCCAGGGCCAGAAAACCGCTGTAAAAAGCATCGATATGTCCGAGGATTGGCTCTCCGATTTTCATGTCCGGCATTGGAGGACCTTCATCCATTTATGGGAAGAGTATTAAGCCAGCCAATATTCCAGAATAAGAGTGACCCAACCCTGAATCCAAATTATGGGGATGTCGGAAATAGGCCATTGGGAGAAAGGAGGAAGGATTTTAATGTCCCCTGGAAGCGATGATGGGATCTCAATCCTTCTATGAATTGGGAAATGGGCTGAATTGGTCCTACAGTTGCAAGGATCTTTTGTTTTTTTTTGCACCTTTTTTTGCAAGTGCAGTAATAAATTTGCTTGAGTTTTCCAAGCAGATGGCAGATGAGATCCTTTTTGGCAACAAATGGAAGAGGGTTGGAAACAGCACATAGAAGGAGGTGATCAAGGCAAGAAAAGGCGGGTTCTTTAGGAAACGTGGGCTAATGCCCCGTTCTGACGGTTTGCAAATCCTGAGTCCGAGGTTTTTCTGGAACAGCAACTCTCCCACTTGGTCCAGGAGAAGACACAGAAGTTTCAGGGGACAGTGGGGGTGTGACTTGGGTAGGTGGGTAGAAAGGAGGGTTTCGGACTACAAGATTTTTGATGCCAAACACCGTATTTTTTTAGGAAATTCAGCCTTTTTCCACGTGGCAAGTAATCCAGCGTGGGCGGGGCCCATTTGGAAGGTAAGGGGGGCGATGAGGGGAACATTTCACCAGAAAACCAGAATTTTGATTCGCCCACCAGGATTCTTGAGGAGGGAGAAGAGGATTGGAAAAAGAGTTTCAGACTTGAGCTTTGAAAAGATGTTTGTTCCCTTGGGCTCACCTGGAGGGGGTAGATACCGCCACTTGGTTCCCCAATGGCTTTTATGGAAAAGCAACTAGATTTCCCTCAGTTGTTGGTTTTTGGCTTTTCCCATGAGGCAAAGGGAATTGGTTTCAGGGGACAACTGCCTCGCCACAAGCCCCTTTTAGTGGAAACCGGCGGAAAAGGAAAGGGTGTGAAACTGAAAGACGAGAAGGGGGATAAAATTCTTTGCCAGAGGGAGAAAGCAGTTTCTTGGAAAAAAAAAATTCCCAGGATGAGTTTGAAAAATGGGTTTTAGAGAAGTATTGAGGGAGAACAAGTCTCAGGAGTTTGATTGCTTGCCCTTGGAAGACCTGCCAGTTCGGCTTTTTAGGTGGGGAAATGCCAGACTCCGACGGCGGTGAGGTTGTCTTGGATATACAGCCAAGAGGGGATGTCACTTTGACAAGCCATGGGTCCAGGAGAACGATTTGGAAGGCGGAGGCGAAGGAAACAGCCAGATAAAAATTTTCAAGGGGATTTTTTGTCAAAATTCAGAATCCGAAGAGGATGGAAAAGGTACCATTTGGTTGGATCCAGGTCAAGGAAATTAACCCCGATTTGAGTTCCCGTCCCAATGAGTCGCCAGAAGCTTTTTCTGAAAAGTGCCCCATGGAATCCGTGATTTGAGGGTACCACCACACATGGAGGTGGAGGAGGCCCAAGGGAAGGAGAAACCCCAGCTTTGTTGGATGAGAGGGGAAAAGGTAGGCCAACTTTTGGGAGAAAGGGTGAAAGGGGTGAAGGGGGGTTGAATGTGGGGAAGGGTGAGTGGGAGAGGTTGGAAAAAAAAGAATTGGTTTTGCATGGAAAGTGAAACAACCTATAACAAAACGGTTTTTTTTTGAATTTTTTAGATCCACTTGATGCGCGATTAAAAGACATTTTTCTTAGTGGATGCAATAAAAGGCGAATTAAGGAATGGAGAGAAAAGGAAATGCTTGTAACAGTTTTGGATTTTATTAGGCAAAGGTTATGAAGGTTAAAGGTTTTTGAATTTGGGGAGGTAAGTCTGTTTGAAATATTAAAAGAGTAGTGCCATTAAATGAACACGTAATGGAAGTAATAATAATGGGAAATTCCATCAGTGATTATAATTGAGCAAATGTATAGATTGAAGGCAAATTTTATAAAAATTGAAAAAACATGAAGGATGAATCCCCAAAACAACCCAAACAAGGTTCGAAGGAATGACAAAGAAAAATGCACAAGGTAGGGAAATGACAACCACAATCCCTTTGGAAGAATTTCCATCACATTCTGCCCCTTATATAAACTTGACCTGGGGAATTATTCCACCAGAAACCTGCCCTCCCTTGATGCACAGATTCATCCCATCCCTCATCTTTCAATTATTCTTAACCCACCCTCCCTGCTTCTTGTATCTTTAAATGCTGTGTGTGGGCAGTTGGCTTTAATAAACCTTTGCTCTTTCCTTCTGGAAAGGGGAATCAAAACCTGAAGGCAACCTCAAGATCATTCCACAAAGCCCGCCAACAAGCATGTTTCTACTCTTCACGGAGAGCCCGAAGAAACAAACACCCTGTGCCAATTCTACAAGAATGAGCCTTTCACAAGTTGCTCTCTCCAAGTCTTTGGCCCTTCTGGTGGTGTGCTCCCCTTCCATCACATCCCCCCCCACTTCAAATGATCCACAGCCCGACTCCGCTCAGGGAAGGTGAATGCCTTTCCAATTCTGTGTTTTGCTTCAAAATCCCTTTTGTGTCCCAGCACCTCTCTTTCTGGGCACCACAATCATACCCAAACTTTTCCGGGATTTAGGGTCCCTTTTGCACCTGCCAAAAGTTGGAAAAAGTTTTTATGGCCACCCCTCCAACTTTTGCAAGCATCAGCTCAACAATGTCCCTAAAAACCTGCTCCTTTGTGCTTCCTCCCACCATCCTCTCGCCTGCCTTTTTTACCCTGTCATCACCATTGGTCCCCACTTCTGCTTGGGAATTCTACAAACAATCCACTGCATTACATAAATAGAATATGACAAGCAACTTGTTGGGCCAACAAAACCCTAAAGGAGAATGACAGGAGGGCAGAGGCTGAGCGACTCAGGAAAAGCATGACGCAGAGATAGCTTTGCAAGAGCAGTGGGCAGAAGGCCTGAAGCCCGACTCAGGGAGTAATGACGCGAAGATTAGGCTGCAAAGAGCGGAGACTGAGCCACCCAGCAGAGCAGCTAGAGCAGGGAATTGCGGCAGAAAAAAAGGTGAACCGAAGGATATGCGGCAGAGAGCATGAATGGAGGGCAGGTGGCGAAGTTGACATGACAGACAAAGCGGGCAGATGTTGGTCCCTGCCCTGCACCAGTCCCGGAAATTGTTCCCCATGTTCCGTTTGTTTTGCCGGACTTGGACGGGAGAAACGAAGCCAGAAACGTAAATCGGAAAGAAAATGGTGGGAGAAGTTTGTTGAACTTCTGGTGGTATGAAATGAGAAGCCTGTGGGTTTGGCCCATCTGTTAGCCATTTATCTGAAAAAGGCGAGGGGAGTAATAATGCCCCGAGGATGGCAAACCCCGGACGGTAAACAAATAAACCGGAAGTTGAAGGTCCGAGATTTTGAAACCGTCTCCTGCGGTGTCCGCGTGTTTGTAAGGCCCGTAATTTTTTCAAGTTTGGACTCGTCCAGTCCAGCCAAAACTTTATGAGGGAAACATTTCCCGCGGGTTTCTTGTTGGAACAGCTTGCCAGAGATTTGTTTTCCGAGAGGAAAAACAGCATTTGAAGTTTTACCTCCAGCCAGTTGGCGGAAACTCCTGGTTGCCGTTAAAACCGTATCGTCAACAAGCTTTCCCGCAGGACTTTAGCGTTTTGTTTCTTGTCGATTAAAAGATAGTTTTCCCTTGTCCAGATTGCGTCAAGCCCTTTTATTGAATAAAACATGTTTTTGGCAGCAAATTGTTGGCAAGCCTGCAGTCGCGTCGTAAAACGGAGGATTTTCTCCTGCGGTCAGACCGCCCCCCCCGCTTTGCCCGGCGGCTTGGATCCGAGGGGAGGGTTCCCCGATGCCCTCCCACTGGTTGGCGGTCCCGCGAGGCCTTGGCCAGGCCCAAGGGCCGGCCCCTGGTGTGATTTCCTGCAAAACACGCGTTGGGCAACGTGGAGAAACTGCTGTTTTTCCTTAACCCAGCGTAGTCCGGCCCCTATCGCAAGGCAACCCGTTGTTACATCGGAGGAGAATCAGTGGAGGTCATCAACTGGGCCTTCCGTGCAATGGACGGTGGGGCACTGGTGGACAGAGGTCAACTGCACCGAGGGCCTTAATACCATTTCCAATCCTCTGCATCAGGATTTATTCAGGGACCAGCCCTAGTGGGTGCGGCCTGAAATTAGGTGGTGAAAAGTTTTTAAAGGCCCCCAATCTTTCGGGATATCGGGGCCCGACGGCTGTGTGGTTCCTCCGGGCCGGGGTAGTTCCGGCCCTTCCAGAATGGCATTATACCGGCGAGTATTCGTCCCTTCGGGCAATTAACCCAGGTGTCCCTGGCTTGGTATCCCCCTTGCCTCCTATCGAGTCCGGAGTGACATTTTTACTGGGTCCCTGAATTTACCTGTGCGGTGGTTCCCTACCCTACCGGGTACCTGGGGGTATCTTGCTTGATTGGCATTGGATGCTGCCAAGGGAGGAGTTTTTATTGACTCCTGAACCTGGGGGGTAAGTCCCCTCAGATCCAAGAAGCAAACAAGGTTGGGAGAGTGGCGGAGGTTTACGCCATATCTTTCCATCTGGGGGTCCCGAGGAGCCCTCGCGCCACGACTTCCCAGCCTCCGACGAGGTGACGTTGGCCTTGACTGAAGTCACCCCAAGCCTCCAGGTCCAGGCCCAACCTCAGAGCCGGGCTTCCTCAGGGACATTCCGTTCTGTGACCAATGGGGAACCCAGCTTACTTGTTCGAAGGTTCGCCCGATCCCGTGAGGAGGAAATCAAAAGTCCTCCGAGGCGGGTTTTAGCCGACCCAGTTTTCCTTGTGCCCTGCAGGTCAACTCCGCATTGTCTTGGCCGGTAACCCAGTCTGTTGTGAGGACAAGCATTTTCGATCCCACCCTTTCCACCCCTCTGGGAATGGGAGAGACTCCCGAGGCCTGGAACGACAGCCCTACTATGTGAATGGTTGGCAGGTGTGCTTGATGCCTAAAAATATTCCCCCAAGGAACATGTCCCTCCACCCAGACGTGGAGGGTTACCGAACACCGAGATATGTCCCCGTTACCGGGGAGGGCATCGTCAGTTCAGTCCTGCAAAAAATTGGCCGCGTGACAATTTTCCTTCGGTCATTTCGGAGCCCGGCCAAGAGCCTAAGCCCCAAGGTCCCAAGGATCGCCTAATATGCGGGAATGCCAGGGTATTCGTGTCTAATATTTGTCCTGGACCCTCCACATCTACAAAGGCACCACCACCCGCCTCGGTTGGTTTCAAGCCAAGCCAAAACTTCCCAACCAGCCGGTAATTCCTTTGCCCGCTGGGGCCGCTTCTTCCTTCTTCAGAATACGACTCACTTCAAAACGCAAACCGTGAAAGAAGGTGGAGAACAGGGACTAGGCTGACCTCCGTTTAGTCGCCCGATCTAGTTAAGACAAGGAGCACCAAAGTTTAAGTTAAGCCCACAAAAGGGCGGAAGAGGGGATACGGTTTTGGGCCCCTGTTCTCCTCCCGAGAAGCCTTTGGCCCCCCCCCTCCTCGGGTCCCGTTTTTCCCTCCTCTGTAAACGCTTTTCCCCAACTTTGAAGTTGTGGTTCTTGTTCCTCAATTGGTGGTGTTGGGGCGATGGGGTATTATGCGTTAGGGTTGATATTATGTGGTGTTCGTGGTTTGATATTGGTGTTGTGAAATGAAAATTGGTTTTATTGGTTACAAGGTGTTAAACGATCAACCGCCTATATTGCCCTGTGATTTGCAACTAGTAAACATACACTGGGTTTCAAAACGCCCCCCGTCTATCCGACGGGTTTTACTTTATGGTGTGGGGAAGGAACTGAAATGGCTTGATTTCCGATCATCAATTTGGTTTCAGACCAGGTCACTCTACCCTGGATATGCTGCTTCTGTCTCCCAACAATGCATGGAAGCCCTTAATGCCAGACAGGAAATCCGAGCCGTATCCCTGGATATATCACGTGCTTTTGACACCGAGTCTCGCGATCACCCTGCCCTGCTCACCATCTCTCTTCCTATGGTATCCAAGGCCATCTCCACTCATGGCTCGCAGACTTCCTCTCCTGTCGCAGTCAACGTGTGGCCCTAAATGGAGTTCTTTCATCCCCCCTTCCTGTCCAGGCTGGAGTTCTCAAGGTAGCGTTCTGGGCCCTGTTCTTTTTCTGGTTTCATCAATAATCTCTCCGACTCTCTGGAAAAATTCTCCATATCTCTTGCTGATGACTCCACCTCTGCCGTACCATCTGTCATCCCTCAGACCGGCAAGCAGCAGCTTCTTCGCTCACTGCTGATCTGGATAAAATCACAAACTGGTCCAAGACGTGGAACATGTCTTTCAATCCGGACAAATCTCACACTCTCACTTTGTCTCTTCGAAAGTACCGTTTAGAACCCCCCCCCCATCCACTTTCTCAACAATCCTCGGAAGAAGTCTTTTCTTTCAAGCTTCTTATGTAGCAGCATTCAACATATTGCTTTTGAACAGTGTTGGTTGGAAACACATCTGCAACAAATCTGAATTACAGGAAAATTGGTACAGGTATTTTAAGAGATGCTTGCGACCTGAAGGATAACACAAATCTGAAGAATTGTGTTAAAACTTTTCATTATGTAGCATTGTCACATGCAAAAATCACTTTTTATGGTTCATCTTTGAAGTAACTGAAATTGGTGGGGTCCATGTCATGTGGGCAGGGGTTGAGGGGGTCTTGATCCAGTGCTGCATTCCAAATACATATTTGCAGATGTGCAAAATTTTCATTTTTAGAATTTTTTTTTCATTTTCACATTGACATTTTCACCAAAGGCTGCTGAGATTGGCAATCGAGATTTCAATTCTGTGGCTGTAGACAGTTTTGTTTTTGCCATTTTGCTCAACCATTAGTCAGAGTGAATGCCACATATACTCTCAACTTTTCTAGCATAGCATATGAAAACAAATGCAGTAGCCTCAGCAATGACTTCACCTACGTTTGCCACATGGTTACCAAGCTTTCCAAATTCATGACCGGTCAAGAGAGCGCTTTCACGACTGTTGCTTTGCCAAAACCCAAATATAGACTCTAGCCTCACAACCTGAGAAAGCATCAACAGTCAAAAGCTGTGGAACAATTCCTGCCTGCTTCTGTGCTGTTGCTCCAATATTGACTGCAAACAGTTTTCTGCCATTTGAACAGTACATGTTAAGTTGCTGAAGAGAGTAGTGGAAAAGCAAGACAAAAGTATCAATGTCATTAGATATTACTTTAATACAGGTTGTCCCCTGCTAGCTAGCAACCTCTATACCCTTTGTTACATCATTGCATCTGCCTCTTCATGACTGATGTTGAGGTCACTTATTTGTATCGATTACACCAATTCTGTGTTCAGATATTTTGTCAGTTTTCTGGAGGCCCTGCACTCGATAGAGTAGCTGCTGGAAAATAATGTTATTCACCTGGACTTTGTTCTCTGTGACAGCGAGGATGACCTGCTGTAGAGGTACTGGGGAATTTGGACTGAACTTACAGTGCCGCTTGCATGCTCTGTTGCATGGAAACACCTGGCGTCATTCTTAATTACAAACAAAACCAGATTCAGTGACGTAATCCAGATCCGAGAGTGTGTCCACTCTGAGTCTGAGAGTGGTTCAAACCTGACCCCAGCCAATTAATACCAAAGACTTTAAAAATAGTATGTGCTGCTTCCTCGCTTGACACTCAGCATTTAAAAAAGGATAAAGCACAGCCAACCATAGGTTGGCAACCGTTGCACAGCTTCATGGGCACAATGGCCTCCTGTGTTGAAGTTCCTTGGAAGAGGACTCAAATTATTAGCCCATCCTCCTGTGCAGCAGGTGACTGGGTTTTGCAATCGTTTGCATGTCTGTGTCTGTGTCTGTCCAGGCCATAACTTTTTATTTTATTTTTTTTATTTTTTTACATTTTAAGCTTTTGTTATCAAATTTTCAACAAACCTTTATGATGAGAATATGGAGAAAATAATTTTTAATTGGGTTAAAATGTGAAAGGGCAAAGTCATAGTGACTATAGAATTAAGCCTTGATAACACACTGTGGCAGAACTAGGTGCGAGATGCTGCACTTTTAAAAATTGCTTCCATGTTTATTCAATAAGCCCCCCCCCGATAACAGGGTTGTCAAATACGCTCGCCACTCGCCACATGTGGGAAATCTGCCAGACATTTGGCGAATTTATGTTCTTCAAAAGTTGTATTTTATTTTTATTATTTTTTTGGCAAAAGCAGTAGTTGCGTTGGTGCATCAGTTGTCAGATGACACCAGCAGGTTGCCAATACACCCAACAGTATTGCAACCGAACTAAATTGGCCGAGGTGAAACTGCTATTTTTAATATCAGTCAAGAATAAACGACTTCCGTTGTACTGACAGCACGACCTGCAGATGTCAGTGATCTATCTGACCGTCACCCAGTTTCTATATTCAAATCTATAATGAACATATTTTTACCTCCACCCGCCGAAAGTCGAAGGAAGTTATGTTATCACCCATGTATGTCTGTCTGTCCACTTGTTTGTCTGTTAGCAGGATATCTCAAAACGGTGTGGATGGATAGTTTGTCCCAAACTTGCTGGGTGGATCGCTTTTGGACCAAGGACCAATTGATGAGATTTTGGGGAAGATCCAAATCCGATTCCAGATTCTGGAATTTTTCATGCGTTTCTGGACCATGGAGAGATTGGGTAAAAACGATATACTATTTAATATTTTTTGCACTGGACCGATCAGATAAAGCTGTTTCACCATGTTCATTTATGGTTATCCCAATCACTTTTTAATAACGTTTCCTTTTAATGGGGATTCGGTTACCATTTAGTTATTACCTCCGCCACCAAAGGTGGATGGAGGTTATGATTTCACCCCTGTTTGTCTGTGAACATGATATCTCAAAAAGATGAGGACAGATTCAGAGGAAATTTGGTGGAGATGTTTGGTGTGTGACAACGACGAAATTATTAGATTTTGGTGAAGATCCGGATTGGATCAGAGAATATTTTAAGTGATTGTTCAACATTGTGTGATCGGGCTCAAATGATATATACTGTCATGGCCAAAAATATTGGCACCCTTGCACTGTTTTCAACTAATGCACCATTTCTTCCAGATAATTGTTGAAATTAACAACATAATTTGGTATCCACATGTGTATTTCTTTGGTTTGCAGTGGAACAAAACACAAAAAAGATGAAAACATCACTAAATCTTCGCTTATTCCACACACAAATCCTAAAATGGCCCAGACAATATTATTGGCACCTTTTAGAAGTTGTGAGAAATAATTAGATGCCAAGCAGGTGATTCGCCTTTACTTTGGAATTCAACTCACCTGTGGTGAGTTGCAGGTGCCTGCGATATAAAAACCACTCTTTCAACCAGTTTGAATAGAGACAAGGAGTCATTCTGATGTTTTGTGTCAGTTTGTACCACAATGAGCATGGAGAAAATAAAGAAAACCAGAGAAATGTCTGAGGAGGTCAGACACAAGATTGTAGCCAGCATGGACAATCTCAATGCCACAGGTCCATCTCCGGAGACCTTGATGTTCCAATGTCCACCGTAGGAAGTTTAAGGCCCATGGCACTGCACCTAACCTCCCTGAATGTGGCCGCAAGAGAAAACTTGATCGAAGATTGCAGCGAAGGATTGTTCGAATGGAAGAGAAAGCACCTCAATCACCTGCCAACCAGATTCAAGCTGACCTTCAGACACAAGGCATGACAGTTTCAACTCGCATCATCCATCACCAACTCAATGAAAGGGGGTTCTATTGGGTAGAGGACACAAGAGGACCCCACTGCTGAGAAAGACATAAGAAAGCCCAACTGGAGTTTGCCAAAACATAATTGAACAAGCCAAAATCCTTCTGGGAGAATGTCCTGTGGACAGATGAGATCAAATTAGAGCTTTTGGGAAAAGCACATCATCTCTGTTTACAGAAAACAAAATGAAGCCTTCAAAGAAAGGAACACCTTCCCTACAGTCAAACATGGAGGAGGTTCAGTGATGTTTTGGGGTTGCTTTGCTGTCTTTGGCACTGGGTGCCTTGAATGTGTGCATGACATCATGAAATCAGGAGATTACCAAGGTATTTTGGAGCGCAATGTTCAACCAGTATCAAAAAGCTGGGTCTCCGTCGAAGGTCATGGGTCTTACAGCAGGACAATGACCCCAAACACACTTCAAAAAGCACCCAGGAATGGTTCAAGCTAAAACGCAGGACTGTTCTGAAATGGCCAGCAATGAGTCCAGATCTAAATCCCATTGAACACCTGTGGGGAGATCTGGAAACAGCAGTTGGAAGAAGGAACCCTTCAAATCAAGGAGAACTGAAGCAGCTTGCACAAGAGGAGTGGGCCAAACTGCCAGTAGAGAGGTGTAGGAAGCTCAATCATGGCTATGGGAAGCGCTTGACTGCAGTTATTTTGTCCAAAGGCTGTGCGACCAAATTTTAAGTCGAGGGTGTCAATAATTTTGTCAATGCCATTTCTTTTTATTTTCTGATTTTAAAGGATATATTGTTGCGGGGGTGGCCGGCCCAGGTTAACCCCCCTACCCAATTTGTGGTGACGGGCAGTTAACACCACCAACCCGGCCGAGTGGTTCCTTATTAATAGGAGGTGGACACGTTGATCCTCGGAGATTTTAACACGTGCTCGAAGGGCATGGGGTGCAATGGCGGATGGGCGGAGGAGCACGGGGAATGAAACGGATGCACAGGTGGTTTATCCTCGAACCCCACTACAAATATACGAATACAGTTTCTTAAAATGAACACATTTAATGAACATAAACAAATATTTACAAAGTCAATAATTCAAAAGATAATGATAATAATAAAATAAATAAATCCTACAGTCAAGGCAGCTCTCACACAGACTCAAATACAGACAACGGGGAAACAAAATAAAAAGAAAACCCTCCATTTCCACTATTCTTGTACCTAGCTTGGCCCAGAGCTGGTCCTTGTGGAACTTGGAATGGAGGGGCTTCAATTCGCATGTGCAGATGTGTGCAAAATGGCACTTCTCTCGTTGCAGGACAAGACATGGAACGTGTAGTGGGGACGTAGCTTAGCGATAGAGTTAAATGGAACGTGCATTATAGTAAGGGATAACGGGGAGCACGAGTTAGTTAGGGGGACGTAGTTAGTAGAGTGTTGAAGTGAATTGAAAAAATATATATATATGAATGAATGTGGGTCAGCAGGCCCGATTGTGAATGGAGTGAATGTGGAATGCATGGTGCGAATGAATGATTGGGGGGAGGAGTGAATCCCACCCAAGGGAACCCGGGGTTAGTGTAATATTAGTTAGCAGGATAGTTAAAATTAACAAAAAGGATGTCGTTTTATTGTTGGTGTTGAACGAAGGCACAAAACCTTTTGCAGGGTGCAGGAGACGATTGACCGGCTGGGAGTGTGGCTGGTGAAATTTTGGTATTGAGTAGAGGGCACCCCGGGCACCGAAGTAGTCGGCAAGAGTAGGCCGTGGGTCCAAGCAGGGAGTTAGAGTAATGGGCACGGGTACCCAGGGGAAAGGGACTCGGAGCGCCAAAATGCCATGTGGGCATCGACGGGGAAATGCCAGGAAGGGCATTCCCCAAGTTCATGAGGAGTAGGTAGGCTCGGAGACAGCTCAGCGACCCGGGGGTGCCGAAGATTAAGTTTGGCAGAGGGGCAGACCTGCCAGTGGAGCCACGCTGCCCAGCCACGAAATTGTGCAAGAGCATGGAGGAAAATTTGCGGGCCAGGCCCAAATTAATAATTAACACCAACACAGGCGACGGGAATCATGGTTGCTAGAACCAATAGTTTACAGAGACAGGCATGTTGAAAAGTCCCAGGGATAGATTAAAGTTTAATAAATGGTAGGTTAGATAGAAAATGTGCACCCCTTCGCACCATCCATCCCTTCACTGGTTGTAGGCCGCTGGACTCATCTTGGAAATGCTGAGACCCGTGGAGGTTATTCTGAGGCTACAACGGACCTCTAGACAGATTAGCTTGTCTCTTGCCCAGTCCTCTTTAAAGGGATCTTAGGGATTGGGAACAGACGGACAGGACAGGTTTGCCGAACACAGACTCTTCGGACCGGCCAACGCCACCACACTCCCTCCACAACTCCACAAGAACACACCGAGGCTGGCCAGCTTCATGTGCCGACCTACCGCATCTTACCTGGTCTGCATTTGCCATGCCTTTGCTTGAGTCCATTTGCAAAACCTTGCCATGCCTTTATCTGCCTTTGCCTTGACTCTACTTACCATGCTTTGCAATGTCACTCAACCTTACCATGTGCGCCAAGACCATCTCTGTGAAAGTATTTGCAGGGACTGCCACGCAGGCAGCCGCATTACCGGGGACTGCATTTTTGCAGACCGGACATCTCCTTGCTGTTGATAAAGGCCAGTTCAAATGGACTGTGAGATGGCGTGTGGCCTGCCGTGTTAGGGTGAGTTGCCTCCAACAGCCAGGAAAAGAAAAAACAAACAAATAATGGACCATTGAGGGCCCTGAAGATGCCTGATCGTTGATTACCTGCTGCTGCACTCATCCCCAAATGTTTTCATTTACTGTGTTTTCTTCCCTTAAGTCACAGGTTCTGGGCCATGAGTAATGTAAATAGTATAAATGTATATCGTTCTAACCCACCTGTTTGTCTGTTTAGTTCAAATTCCGGCAATGTAGATAAGTTGTCCGTATGAGTCTATTCGTTTAGTTATGCAACGCACTCGGTTATTTATTTTTGGGACATGTATTTGAAATGTCGCACTCAGGGATCCATAGGTAAAATGTACGAGGGGAACCTACACCTACATGCCACATGAATGTTAACAACTCGGGTCGAGTCTAGCAAAAGGGAGGGGGGTAGTGTTGCGGTTCTAGGAACCGCATGCCTCCAAGGCAATGGCATCCAGCATATAGTGGTACCAAGACAGTTATTCCATTAATATACGTTTAGATAGTCCCTTCCCTTTTGTCTAGTGGGTCAAATGGGACGTGCGTTGTGGGGATCTCATAGCTAAGTTTGCCTTCACCACTAAACTTCATTTCTACTCTTCTTTTCTGCTTATCCCTGAGGTAAATCCGAATTGGCATCCTCGCAGAAGCCAACACATGCAGCACGTACCGCAGCCGGGGGAGGGGAATAGAAAGCCGCAACGACACCATGAGCATCGACAGCGCAGCTGTGAGGAAACAGCGATACCCTCAGATGAACCTTTGCCGCAAGCTCGAGACGATTGTCTTACGTTTCCAATGATCTGGGATGGGATTGCCGGTTGCATTGAAAAGGCATACAAACAAATATCTCTTAAAGAGGCTGCACGGATGTGATTTTGCACAACACAGAATCAAATGACCCAATATCGGCAAGAGCGTGGCTAGGAGCTTAGTGCCAATAGCTACATCGTCAGAGGCCGATAATAGTAAAACGACAACCACGACACGTTGTGCACGATACGGGTGGCACGTACTTTTCAACCCATTTCTGGACTAATTATATCGGCATTCTCTTTTCCCTCCATTTCTCCATCTGAAACTTATATCTACATCCTTTTTCATTCCAAACCTTCATCTAATTCATCTTCATTCATCCAAACTAATTCATCTAATTCATCTAATTCATCTAATCCAAAATTCATCTAATTCATCCAAACTAATTCATCTAATTAATCTAATCCAAAATTCATCTAATTCATCCAAAGCTTCATCTTCATCTTCATCTAATCCCTCAAATCCTGACACAGATCGGTGTTCGCCCCATGCACACGATAGCAGAATTGGGCAAATGCGAGCGCTGACCACGTGGGCCATGGCGGATACGTGCGCACTGTGCGCAACGTGCTCGAAGGCAGATCCATGCGCTGCTCGCAACACTTTATTATTGTGCAGAGCAGGGAACGAATGGACACATATTAGTTCAAATTCCGGCAATGTAGATAAGTTGTCCGTATGAGTCTGTTCGTTCTGTGCATGAGTTTGCCATAACATCTTACCTTCTCGCCTTTATGGCCAGCGAAGCTGCGATCGGGCAGAGGCATGCTGTACAGCTCGGACCACGTGGCGCATCACGGACCAGGCACATTGACCAGCGATAGTCAGAGGCTCCCGGGCAGGCATGCAGGACCGACGCCACCCTCGGCCGGTCATCGCAGCACGGTCTGGGAGTTCGTGCAAGGCAATTCATGATGCACAGTTCGGAGTGGGCGATTCATATCATGTCGTGAGGTCG
Source organism: Eptatretus atami (assembly GCA_035128595.1). Classification (NCBI taxonomy): domain Eukaryota; kingdom Metazoa; phylum Chordata; class Myxini; order Myxiniformes; family Myxinidae; genus Eptatretus; species Eptatretus atami. Next base: position 62,649,625 of record CM068959.1, on the reverse strand, counting down.
GAGCGAGACATTTTCACGGCTTGGGGCCACCTTGCGAAGTGGAATGTTTGCTGTGTCCGGCCATCGCAGCCAGGCCGCGTGGAGGGCCTGAGCCAGTCAGAGCACCCGATTTGGGTGACGACGCATCGCTTTGGGGTGGTCACCTGCCCCGCGCCGCGGGGCCGAAACTGTCGGAGCGGGGCTGTTCGTTCTCTCTCTTCCCTTCTTCATCTCCCGCACTTGCTGGACTTCGTCATCGCCTGGACTCTGCCCTCCTGTCGTCATCGCCTGGACTCCGCTCTCCTGTCGTCATCGCCTGGACTCCGCCCTCCTGTCGTCATCGCCTGGACTCTGCCCTCCTGTCCTCATCGCCTGGACTCCGCCCTCCTGTTGTCATCGCCTGGACTCCACCCTCCCAACTCAAGTTCCTCCTTCACGCCAATGGTCGCGTCTCGACGTGAGCTGCACGAAACCCCACAAAGTGAGAGATGACACGCCAGCTGTCAGGGAGGTATCGCACCATGGAGCAGCCCCCCAAACATATTGGTGGCGCGTTCGGGCAATCATTTGTACAAGGTACCGAGAGATCGTAGCCTAAACTCCTCTCCCTTCTTGCTTCAATAACTTCTCTTCATTGGTTTTGTGTTTAGTATTGTTTGTGTGTGTGTGTGTGTGTGTGTGTGTGTGTGTGTGTGTGTGGTGTGTGTGTGTGTGTGTTGTTCCTGATGCCTGTCCCTGTAAGTTAACATTGCAATATGATTATTATTTTGTATTAAGTCTGCTCTGTGTCTGCTTTCGTAAGTTGCTTGTAATATTGCTGCACCTCTCACCGTTCTTTCTATCCCTGCATTACACACCCCAATAAAACTATTAAATGTGCCAGATACCTTTCCTCGCTTGTAAATAAATTATTATTAGAAATGTTCCCAGCTCGTTTTTGTCTTTTGTTGCATTGATCCAGCATGGTCCAAATCCTAGCTTAGCCGGGACTTTATTCCCAACGATCCATTCTTTTAGCCGGTACGTCCTTGGCAGTGTTGCTCGGCTGCATCCGATCCGGTAGGGTGATCCAGTTCGGACAAGGCGTACCGAGGGTGTATTCCCCGGTAATTAAATCAGGTGATTAATTAGGTAACCTGGTTAACCCATAGACGGGAGGACCATCGGTCACGCGGTTGAGTTATTGGCGTCCACCATCGGTTAGCGACCCGCCGCATCACGGAATTATCCATGTGTGACGGCCCACAATTCCGGGGAGTCTGGTGGGAGCCGAGATAGCTTCCCCCCTAGTGGTGTTCTCACCCAACCCCGGCCTGCAACAATATATATATATATTTTTTTTCGACATATCCGGACAGTGTTTGTCTCCAGCCAGCTTGGCTCCAGATGTGTTCGGGTGTTAATTAATGCCCCACCACATGTCTGCCTTCCCTTCCTCTCACCTCATACCATCTTTCCTTCCCCCACCCCTCTCTCCCTCTCCCCCCTCTTTTTCTCTCCTCCCCGCTTATGTATTCCCATCAGCGAAGAAACGGGTGGTATTTTCTTGTACATACTGTATATATATATTATATATATATATATATATAATATATATATATATATATATATATATATTGTTACGTCCATGGGTAACTGCGAGTGTATTATGAGGTATTAACGCTGCGAGTGTATTATGAGGGGGTTTACTCCCTGTTTGTCCTCGGAAGAGCCGCACCTGGGGCCACCGCTCACGATTAACTTCGTGATATGGTGGTTTGCTTTAGAACCACGAATGCCAATCAGTTAACCATGAGCTCCAGTGTCCACCGTCTAATTTTGCCGTTTAACTAGAGGTCACATGGTTTTCTGAATGGGCAGTGCACCCTCGGCAAAGCACCAATCTTATCTTGATTAGATCTTAATTTTGGCAGCCAAGCGTTTAACCGCTGGTGCGTGCCGACTATTACAAGTCAATTTGTGTGGTAATTACCTCCCAGTCTATCTAGGTTTGGACAATGCTGGACAAATAAAAATGTCCTGAAATGTGTGAGCATGCCTTGTCCGTTGCCAGCACCCAGCCTTGCTGTGCACACACTAGTGAACAGGCTTGAATGCCAATCAAATGTTGATTGGGTCAACCATCAACGTCACGTCGTCACCCCCAGGAACCAGGGATGCCAAGAATCAGGTACGCCAAGAGCAGGTCTCAAGCAGAACCAGCATTAACGGTCTGAGCTTCACCCACTGCCAGGAGCCACCAGGATCCACAACTGATGGACAGCTGTTGGGAGCTGTGAGAAGCTTAGGCGCTGCGAGATGCTGTGAGGCACCATGAGGCACTGTGAGGAACTGTGAGGCACTGTGAGAAGCTGTAAGGCGCTGAGGCTGTCACCAACTCACTGTCGCCGACTGGTTGGTGCTGACTGACAGACTGGTACTGACTGAAATACTCTCAAAGATGTCAGAACCGCAACCAGCTATCGCCAACTGACTGGTGGTCAACTGACTGGAAAAGCCATCTGACTGACTGTCACAAAACTGACCGTCGCCAACTGACTGTCAAACTGACTGGTCCGACTGACTCCTTAAGCCATCTGACTGATGCCGACTTGCTGGAAAAGCCATCTGACTGACGCCGACTCACTGACACCAACTCTCAAAGCCATCGCCGACTCTCAAAGCCATCGCCACCTCACTGGTTGTCGACTGACCGGTAAAGCCATCTGACGCCGACTCACTGATGCCAACTGACTGGTCAAGAACGGACCTCTTGTTCTCTTTTTAAAGGTGACCCGTTTGGGCGTGCAAAGACTCCAGCCAAATCCACCTCCAACAATTTACGAATCATTGCCCATGACAACCCACCCGTCCCGCGACCATTCCTGGCCTACAACGCCATGCCTGTGGTGCTGGACAAATGACAGAAAGCAAACATTTGTCAGAATTACTGAGCGAAAACGTGAAGCACTCATAAAACGTCAACAACAATTATCACCTCAGTGTTCAGCCCGATATGAAAAAGAACCAGTTAGCATCCATAGAGCTGCTGAACATGGTGTCAAACGTCGATGGAAAAAGACGGGTGTCGGCGTCGGTGAAAGAAGTGGGTGTCAACGTCGATGGAAAAGGTGGGTGTCAAGCCTCCGTTGGGCTAACGGATATCTCACATGCATGAATGTGTCAGTTGTAAAGAGAAAAAGGAGCTTTTCATAAGAGAGGGAATCTATTCTTTACCCTTCTCAACGCATCACATTTAGAATCCCACCAGACATGGGGATGGGTCTATCCTGGACATGCATTGAGGGAAATAACTATCTGAGGACCTGGATGTTTGTACGCATTCGTCGGATCGCATTCTGAAATCCGTAATGATATATACAGTATATATATATATATATCATCACCCAGTGATGTCTGTGCCAACCTGCCTCACTGTTTTCATCCCCACTTTTCATTGATATTCACCACTGTTAGATTGAGTTATTGTGGTGTTGATGTGGCACATATTTTGTGGGACAAAGGGCCTCCTCCTGCCTCACAGTTTGTTGTGTGTCTTTGTGCTGATGATTTATCACACCTCAGACTATTGATAAACTCATATGGTGAAAGATAGCATCGAAGCTCTTCCTCCCTCAAGAAGTCTACTTCGTTTTACATCTAATAACTTAGATATCAATCAAATGTCCTATACCCCTTGCAGATCGTGATTTGCAGTCACTTCCCAGGAATCAGTTATTTACTGGAATTTGGAATTTGTTCAGTGTGCCAGCAATAACTTGTCCTCTCTGTGAAAGATAAAGGGATCTTTAACGTCCACGTGTACCAGCAAATGGGTCCCCTGGCTTAATGTCCTTCCGATGAATGACCCAAACATCAATGCCACACCCTGCATGTGAATCACCAGTGTCATTTTATATCAGAGTCGAGATTCGTACCCAGGCATGACAGCAAATGCGATTGTGGATACCGCTTGCCTCCTTTGCAACCAACTTTGATATATACAGTGTTTTTTTTATATATGATATACAGTATTTGTTATGTAAAATTAGAATGTCATGACTTCATCAAACGGTGGTAACGATGTCGAAATGAAAAAGAAAACAGTATGTGATGATCATGTTCCTTTTATGACTAAAGAAACATGGGACTGAAATAACGCAAAGGTATGTGCGGTCAGAAACTTGCTTCTCTTTTTCAGCCCAACTTGTTAAAAAAAACAACAGCTGTTTAGTATCACCTTGCAAAAGGAAAATGTATTATTGGCTCTTTTACGTCATGTCTTCAATGCATTGAAGAGGTATCATCTGATTTTTGCCTTATCTATTATAATCTACTGATGAATGCCATTATTGTCACCTATATGCACAAGCCAGAAAAACGGTATTTTTTTTGGCTACCTTGTCGAGGCTCGGATGAGAGCTAACACACAATGCACAGCAAGGGGGGCATGAGACAAGAGGGGTGGGAGAGGGATGGACAAAACAGTGGGAAACAGAGACATTAGGAGATCTGTGGAAGGGAGAGGGAAGGGGCGGGGAACACGGGGTATACAAGATGGACATTACAGGAACTATCAGGAAGGAAAGCAAGGAATTTGAAAGAGTTGGGTTTGGGGTGGATTAAGGGGGTAGAGAAGATCGAGGATTTGGATGGGGGGAGATAAGAGGTGGTGGTGAACAGCTGCTTTGAAGGCCTGGAGGGAAGAAT
>CM068959.1:62562944-62574925 GCA_035128595.1 Eptatretus atami | reverse complement strand
AACTATATGATATCCATATCCTTATGAAAATTGAGAAGGGATTACCATATTCAGATTGAATAAATTTGACTAGGTGAATTCATAAGGTATTTTGCGTAACAGGGCATTTTTAAGGGTCAACTACTTTTGGCTAGGGTACTACCTCAGCACAATGTTGACATGTGATAAGCGTTTGCCGTAGACCTGAATTATTAAAAGAGCGCCGATACGAGGGAGTTCGTTCTTAATTTATCATCTGAGCTCCCAATTTAGCATCATTACTCGCTTAGTTCTGGCTACGTGCTTTTACTTTTATTACTTATTGGTTAGGGTCAGATCCCTGGTATTTTTTACCCTGGGATTATTAATATTCATATTTTTTTTAATCTGCATTAATTAACCAATGAGCTAAAGTTGGTGAGATGGTTATGATTTATTGGTTCATAGTAGCGTCGTCAGTTAAAGATTGTGTTGTTCTTGATTTGCATTGCCATCCAAAGGGTGCACAAGGATTGAGCTAAATCAGTTGTAATGTGAACATTTATGTAATTCTTTACCTCTAACACGGACCAGGAGACGAGGGATGTAAGATCTTTTGCCGTCCGGACAGTGAACTCTACTTTCCAATTATTGTAATAGTTTGTTGATTTGTAAATACGTTTTCATCATTTCCACTAGTGCATTGCCAAGTACGTGCAAAAAAAACAAAAAAAAACACAACTTTGACGCTCGCTTTGTTTAAGTTGGTGCGTGCCGTAGTTTTGTCTTTAAGATGTGCGTGCCCGTACGTTTGTTTAAATTAGTGGTGGCCCGTCAATGTTTTGTTTAAGTATAGTGACGTCCCGTTACGTTTGTTTAAGTTAGTGCGTGCCCGTCCGTTTTGTTTAAGGTCTAGTGCGTGCCCGTACGTTTGTTTAGTATAAGTGCGTGCGTCGTTTTGTTAAATTATGGGCGTGCCGTACGTTTTGTTTAGTATAGTGCGTGCCCGTACGTTTTGTTTAAGTATAGTGCGTGCCCGTACGTTTTGTTTAAGTATGTGCGTGCCCGTACGTTTTGTTTAGTATAGTGCGTGCCCGTACGTTTTGTTTTTAATATAGTCGCGTGCCGTACGTTTTGTTTAAAGTATATGCGTGCCGTAGTTTTGTTTAAGTATGTGGTGCCGCTACGTTTGTTTTAAGTATAGTGCCTGTGCCCGTACGTTTTGTTTATATATAGTGCGTGCCCGTACGTTTTGTTTAAGTATAGTGCGTGCCGTTACTTTTTTGTTGTAAGTATAGTGCGTTGCCCGTACGTTTTGTTTAAGTTAGTGCGTGCCCGTACGTTTTTGTTTTAAATATAGTGCGTGCCCGTACGGTTTTGTTTAGTATAGTGCGTGCCCGTACGTTTTCTGTTTAAGCTATAGTGCGATATCATTTAGAAGTGGAATAAACCTTTTGGTCGCTGAAGGGCCCAGAAACGTTGCGGGGGCTCGACGTGGGTGAAGAAGAGCTGGACCAATCCTCTATTTTATTTTCAACGCTTGCATATATAATCTCTAATTTATCATTCTCAATCACACAGTTGTAATGAGACACCTTATTCTGTCGGTCTATCCTTCGTCTTTGTCCTCCTGCAAACGGAAAATTATTCGGACGATGGCGGAAGGAAATCTTCCGGACGTTAGTTTTTCTTCGTAAATTGCAAGCCGCGCTAAGCTATAAGCCTAAAGCTTTTTTAATCGATTTTCGAGGTAAATCTCAATTACTACCCTATAGATACTGTCTCTAATCCGAGAAACAGAATTCACACTAATTTTCCGTTCGTTTGTCCGCACGCTGAGGTAATTTTGCATATTTCAACAGCTCCTTTTACATGTATATTTTTCCTCATAGTCCGACGACCGAATGATACCTCTCGTTTTTGTTAGGTCTATACCTCCCCTAAGTCCAAGGTACTGCTGAAAAATTATTTACATTAACTGCGCAAAAGCGAGTGAATCGCGATTTATTTTATGTTCCCAAGTATTCAAAGCTAATTTGTCGCCAAAATACCACTTTCTTCCGATTTTCACCCGGTTTTTCAACGTAGGGTTTGGCCACTGTTATCGACTGCGAAATTGAAAACAGGAAATTACAAAATATCTTTTTCGTTCGTTCGTGCGAGCCGCTTAGAGTGACCGCGTTCATCCTGCACAGCTCCACCATCTCAACAGATACAGACGCGAAATCTTTTATTGGCTTATACTTCGACGGTGCAAGTCACAAAATGAAACACACTCCTCGTGGTCAGGTAATATATCATTGCATTCCGGCGATATAAGTTGAAAGGTGAAATAAATATTTGGTCGCTAGGGGCCCCCGAGCCGTTGCGGCTAACATATCGAGGCGTGCGCTCCGGGCCATAAAGCCGCATTTCTTTAAACACTCAGTAATGACGATACCAAAGTCCGAAAACTTGTCCCACATACTCAAAATGGTCCAGGTCACGTTCCCTGTTAGTGGGTGAACATCCAACGCTTGGCGATTCTGCTTCCCATGATAGAAGAGCCGACATCGAAGATCAAAAGCGAACATCGTGTGGACCACTTGCGGTGGGACCATGGCTGGGAAGCACGGATTTCTCAATGGTTGTAAATGTTAACCTATCAATTTATAGAACTATAATAGAACCAATAAAACTAACGTTCTTTTCCTTTTGTTGTTTTTTGCAAAGTAAAAGATCCAGAGAGGCTCTGTTTGGGCAACCCCCCCCCTAGTTACGTTGATAGTTTTGGTCCATGCAAGCCAAAGCAGACGTCGAACGGATTGCGATACGGAGCCATAACTTGGGAACCATTGTCCGATTAATTTCAACTGTGAAAGCACATCCTCGGGTCCCAGCATATAGCTGGGCAAGTTTCAAGTAGATCGGAACCAAAAAAACAAACAAAAACAACGAAAAAACACCCCAACCAGGTGGTTGTCGAGAAACGCGGTCGCAGACAAACTGCACACAGACAACATGCACACAACAAACATTGCACACAGAATTGCTGGATTTATAGGAGAGATTAAAAATGTATTACTGGTATTTGAGGGCATCTCGGCCTGGTGTTACTAGAGCAGCTCTTTTGTTGTTACGTAACTTACGTTTCAATGAAAAGTGGGGGGGTGGGGGCAATCGATATGTTGTCCCACCTTGATAAAAAGTGGGGGAATGTCCCCCTGTCCCACAATCGACGCCCATAGGGGCGAGAGGGGACAGAGATTTGGGGTGTTGGAGGTGAGGGCGGGTGGAGTGAGTTAAGTTACTCTCCTCCTTCTTAATTTATATTCATTATTTCTCGCTGCCCAAATCCACGTCCCCAGTCTCCCGTACCATCTCCAGCCCATCAATCCTTCTTACTCCCAGTATTCTGCATTCCGTTTATGCTCTGCCACACAGCAAGATTCATCTGCAACACTCATCCCAGAAATATACTTTCATGGTTTACCCTACTGCTTCCAGCTCCATCACTTGACAACATGAGTGGGGCTGACGAGAGCTTCCTGCCTCAAACCATGTTCACGCTGACTCCGCGTCATCCAGGATCAACCAAGACTCTTCTTTCTTCCCTTGTACATCCCTTCAACACCAACTTTCTGTTCTGTCATTCCCATTCATTCTCAATGTCACCATCACCATCTCTCTCGGACAGTGTCATAAGCCTCTCAGCGTCACAATCCCAATGCCCATTTCAAACTCACACCTCCACCTCTTCTCCAACGCTTTCTCGTCCCTGACCTTTAAACCGCTATTGCTATTCACTCATTTGTGGACATCATTGCCCAATCCACACTGTGCAACATAGGTTGATATCCAGCCTGCTCCTTCCATCTCAATCAAAGCTATTTTTTTGTCGCGGATCCTGTTTTTGTTATGTTTGATTCCTGAGTGTTGCTGTTTGTTTTTATCCATTTTCCATTTAAATCATACTTCGGATTATGTTGTTGAATTGGTTTCTGTGTTACCCAGGCTATTGCGGAGCCAAAATTAGTCTTGGTTTTGAGGTTGTTTGTCATTCCGTTTCTTCCCCCCAATTTTATCATTCTTCCTCTTCACATTAACCTACCCTTCTCTCCTTCAAAATAATAAATAATCAAATTTTTCACTCAAAAAACATCTTTCATTTCTGCCTTCTTCCGTGTCTTCCTGGACCTCTTTTTTTTAAGCTCCTTTTCTCAATATCTCCAATTGAATCTTCATTGAGGAAATGCTTCTTTTAAAAAGCTTTTGAGAACATTGGGAAAATTGCTTCACTCTCCAATTTCTCTGTCAACAGTACTCCCATGTGTTCTTCTTTTTCATCATGTTCCATTCCCTTTTCTTCTTTACAAGGCTTATTTTGCAAACTCTCTCCCGAGTGCTTAGTCTATCAAACCACCTCCCAATTCCTACGATGACTTCGCCATGCTTCACAAAAATTCCTTCCATCCATTCCATGATTTTTCTCAGAATGTTGATTTGGATGTTGGAAGTACAGTTTTCCGAGGTTGTTGCGACCACAACGATCAATACCCTTCAATGTCAGTTACCTCCCCAAATTGTCCTTACAAGCCGGCGTCTTCCACCCCACCCTTCTACATGTCCAATCTTCGGGATATCCACCTCACGTGCCCTCTTTCGGCATCCCTCCTCCACCCTCTCCAGCTTGTCCCTCACCCCACTGTCTCCAAATTCCCTCACCCACCCTAATGCTTCCCCATCAACTCTCCCTGTCCTGTTTCCCTCTTCCACCCCCTCTCCCTGCCCTTCCACAGCTAACCCCCCCTAACCTGGCTAACCCCTCCCTCCCCTGTCCCTGCCCTGAGGATCCAGACATCTGTTTACAAAATCCTTCTCCCGCAGAATGTAGTTCGAGTCTCTCAGTGTCTCTTCCCAGCAATTTGCTCCTCATTTGATCGGGCAAATTTGCCTGATCCCCCGGGCAATGGAGTTGCACTTCACATCATAACTAATTTCTCCTGTCCTTGTACTGGTTGATACCTCCCTGCCCCACGAGTACCTTTGGCTGGACTTTCCCTCGCTTTCCATCTCGTGTTTGTCTGTGTATTGTACTGTCCTCAAATGGGATGACTCCATCACATCTCTTCAGACCAACATGGGACACTTTTAACCACTATTCCCGACTCTCTGTTCTCATGTGCTTTCATTGTCACATGAAATTTGCTGGGTGTTGGACCTCTTCACCGCCATGGCACTTCAGCAACGGACTTCTGTTGCTCATGGGACTGACTCCATCCGTAAACTTACCAACCCGGATTTCTCCAATGGAAAATCCTCCCTTTCTGGAACTTGGTGATGAAAACTTCCCCGCAATGCTCCTGGTCTCTCTACTGCTCCAATTTGTTCATCTGGATCATATGCTCTATGAGAATCACATCTCTCGGATATTTTCATAGAGCTGCCTTCAATGGCCGGTTGAGTCTGGCAGTTCACAGGAGATTGGCAGGGGCTGCAACGCAGCTGTTTCTCTCTTCAGGACTGGTCTCCTTATATTTACTTGTCCACTGATATTAACTTCAGTCTGGGAATTCTTCTCCCAGGAAACTTCCCTTTATATGCACAGATTCATCCAACCTCGTATTCAGTTATCCTTACTCTTCTTCCCCCCCCATGGTATACTGAATTCCTGTGGGTGAGGACATTGCTCTGAAAAGACTTGCTCTCTTCCTGGAAAGCAAACCTTAATGAAGCAAGTTTTAGATCCTCCACAAATGCTGCACAAGTGTGTTCCTTCTCAGGAGAGGCAGAAACAAATGCTGTCCACCTCAAGATTGAACTTTTCAAACCTGTCTTCCTCGATTAAAAAGCTGCTGGCACCTTGTTAATTGTCTCTGGGTCTGCTGCCTTCCACCCCCTCCCTGACTTCAAATGGCCTACAGCTTACTACTTGATTAATTGCCACACTATAGCTGCCGACTGCCTTCAATTCTTTGCTTCAAATCTTTGTTTGGCCCACTCTTGCTCTCTGTACCATCATACCCAGTGTAAAGGTAGAAGTTTCTTTATCCCTAGACTCTGCAACTGACCGGGGTGGCAATTTCATGTGTCCTGCAAACCTGCTCTGCTGCTATTGCATATTCTCTCTCTGCTTCTTCTCACCCTTCATTTTGCCAAGTCATCTTTCATCTGCTTGGTGAAATCAATCACAAATCACTGCATTGATAGAAAGGTGCAAAAACGGATCCCTTAACACAGACCTATGGCTTACTTCCACATCATCAGCAGGTCATGGAATCATCTCGCAGTTAATGTGAAGTGGTTCCTCTTTTCTCCAACACCTCATCTCGGTTCACAATTTGATTCAGTCCTGGTCACTTCTCCTTGTACATGCTGCTTCTACTCTCCAAAATGGATGGAGGTTCAATCTCAGACATGAGGATCAGTCCATCTATCGGACATATTTCCTGCTTTTGACTATTTTGTTTCCATCTCCTGGCATCCTCTGGCTCTCAAAGCTCTCTGCCAGTGGCATCCAAGTCCAACCACACACATGGGTTTTTCTGATTCCTCTTCTCTCGTAGCTAACTTGGCTCTCAATGGATTTTTTATCTCCTCTCCTTTAAGGTGAGTGCCCAAGGCGTGTTTCTGAGCCAGTCCTATTCCTAATCTTCACTCAATGATCTATTGCTGGAAAAATCCCCTCTATGTTGCTTGTGACTTCACCTCTTCCATGGCATTTCCCCCATCCTTCATATAGACAGGCAGCAGCCACTTCCCTCTCTTGCAGACTTTATAGAATCAACAAGCTGGTCAAACTTTGAATATGTCTTTCATCCTGACAACTCTGTTACTCTCTCACGATATATGGATCTCCCCGCAATTAGCTACTTTCTAACCATCCTCTTTGGAGGAAGTCGCCATTCAAACTCCTGGGTCTTTCTCTTATCAGCCGATTTTTCTTGGACAAACTATTTTGAAGCTTGTCTCAAAGCAGTTGCGACTGCGGCTTTCTCTGGTCACACAAAGTTATTCCTTGGTACATGCCTCTTATCCATGCGACACGGGCTTTCATCTGCGCTGATGGGTATTGCCCTTCCCCTTTGGCTGGCTCCCCTTCCTAACAGCTTGCTCAGTTTGACGAATGCGAAAACCATGGTTCTCAAGGATCATTGGAAGTATCCCGCATTGCAAGTGAGTCGTGGACCTATCCTTTCCATCGCAACAGGTCCATAGTCTCTCTGTCTTCTTACCAATCATTTCTGGTGTTGTAACCAAACGTACCTTTCTATCATTGCTTTGCTTAACCCCCCCACACATTTCTGGCAGGGCCCCCCACAGTGCACCTCACCCCTTCTTTGTGACACTCAAAATCAGACTCATGTCACTCTACTCATTCATTCCTCATCTTCCTGCATGGGGCTCATTTTTCCACATTTCTCTTCCAATCTATTCTGCCCTCCATGTCTTTAAGAGCTATTTACCACCACTCAGATCATCGCACAGTCAAAATGTTTAATATTTTCTACCTCCCCCCACCCCCACCCATTAACTTCCACACCTCCAAGCCCACCTTCTTCAAATTTCCAGTTTTCCCTCCAGAGTTTCCTTCTGTATCCATCTGGTTCAGCCTCATGCATCCTCTCCCTGGACTTCCCCCCATTCCTCCCCACACCCATTGATTAGCCCCGTTGGACTTAGGTGCCGAACGGGGCTTATTATTGGGTTCTCGATTTTCGTTGTGCGTGCACACCATAACTCAGACATGTCTGGACCGATTTTATTCGTACTTGGCACAAAAGACAACACATTATGGTTCATATTGCACGTAATATGTTTCGCCATCGATCCATATGGCGACTGGCTGTTATTTTAATTGTTAAAAAACTAAAAAACCAGCGTCGAACACGTTCCTCAACGATTTCTCGGAACATGCATTTACCGAATCTTGTTCAATTGGCACACAGATAATTAAATGATGGTTTACTACGCTATGTCATTTTTTTTTCGACATCAGATCCAAGATGGCCAATGGTGGGGCATTTTGTTACTTAATGTGCTCCCTTACCTTTTTCAGAAATGCAGAGTTCCATTTTGTTCAAACTTGGCACAAAGGCATTACATTGATGGTTAAATGTGCACTCACTTTATTTTGCGATCTGATTTGTTAGGACTGGCGGGTCAATTTTAGTGTTACATAAATAGGCTAGCCTTTAACTCCATGCTGCAAAATATACTAAAATGATGGGGGTTTTGAGATGTTTTTTGTCTCTTTTTATTGTTTGTCCAAGGCTCCCTCTATTTTATCTTTCAACCCTGATGTTGGTGTTCCCTCCCCTCCCTCTTTTTTACTGTTCCTATTGTTTCCTTGTTCCTGATCGCGTGTTCTAGTCTTTCTCAACCTTGAACTTTGTTCAATAAAAAACCAAGAAGATGGTTGTAGATTCCGAGCACAAGGACTGACTTTTAAGCAATGTTAGCAAACAGCGATATTTCACATACTCACCCAAATAGCAGAACTTGGGTATCAGGAGTCCATGTTGTTGCCCTTTCTAATACAATGCCAGAGTGATAATATCAATGTAACAATACCTTAACCACTGGGGTCTTGAGCAATTTTCAAAGTAGCAACGGTTTGGAAGTCATCAAACATGTCCATTCTGATGGACAAGTCTTGGTTAAAAAGAGTCGACCTTTGTTTGTGATGTATTGACGTTGCTGTTTAATGCACTCTGTGGGTGTAATGCTACGCTCACTTACTTTCACAATCTCCATCAGTAAGCTTTAATCGCTGTTCCTTTTTCCCTCCTTCTATGCAATGGAAAGGTGTGATTATAATATTGGAAGGCATCTGCAACCCCATTATGCATGACAACCCTCTGTGACTGCTTCGAAATAATTCACACCCTCTTTGTGCGAGATGTCTCTCACGAGGCGTTTCCTGAGCAAGAGAATGTTAGTTATTCAGATGACGTGATGTATTTGTACAACTATTTTTGAACACTCTAATTTTTTGAAAAGTCGTTCCACAGAGAGAGTGTGTTCTTTCTCAGAAGGCAGGCTTGGTGGTAATGTTCGCATTTTATTCCATGTTTTTTTGTGCTTTCTCATTACAATGATTGTGAAGTATAAGTTCTGGTGATAGGATCGCTTTTGGTTAGTTTACATTCAGTTCTCTTCGCTCTTTGGTCTGTTGTTGCAATTCCAGTTGGAACCCAGTTGATTAACTATTTACCTCTGCCACCGAAGGGCCGGATGAGGTTAAGTGTTTATCCCTATCTGTTGTTCTTGCGAAAACGAAGATTATTCAAGCATATTGATTGGTCATGCGTGCGTTTCTGTCTGGTCGTTTGTCGCCTACAGGTCACATATGAACTGACTTACGAATTTTCACCACGTGGTTAGAGTTGCAAGGAAGAAGCCTATTGTTTTGGGAGGTCAAAGGTCAAATGTCAACATAGGCCAAGGTCACCAACTAAGGGGTATTTCAAAATCCTCAATTTTCATCTAATGACTTGAATTGAAGAGGTTTATTTCAGGCATGATTCAACGCAATGATTTGAGGTTCAACATCGACCAAAAGGTCAAACTCCCAAGAGAGGGGATAAATGGGGCTTCTGGGAGCCATTCAAATGAAGGGGAAGGGAAATTTCTAACTTAAGCCCCAAAGCCCAAATAGGGACTGATTTACTCCCCTCCCAACAAGCAATGTAAAATGAGACTGACTCAAGCCCAAAAGCCAATAGGAGCTGATTTTCTCCCTACCTATCCCTTCCCTCTCATACAAGCACATGTAAAATTGAGACTTACTAGTTAAACACTTATTTACCTTTCATATTTTTCATTCCACTCAAAGGTGAACCAATGATAATTTGTCCATGTTTACTTTGGGGTATTACTTAATTTTCAATTAACTTCATCTTCATCGAAGTTATATTCCGATTACTTTGGAACTTAGTTTTGGTTTACATTCTCTTGTTGGCAGCAAATGAAATGATTAAACTTGCTTCATGCTCTTATTTTGACACCTTCCTGAGCACATTATCATTTTGAGATTGAAGTAATTGTTTTTCATTGTTTCAATTGATAACATGCAAGTTTTCAGTCCATTCAAGGATATTTTTTCTTTACATCTCCAACTTATTTGTATTAATTTATCCGCTATTTGTTTTATATACTTTTACCCGTTATTTCTCTCAATAAGACTTATTCTGATATTTCTCACTTCTTATTTTTCCATTTAAATACCAAGGTTTGATGGACATTCCACTCATTTGGTTTAGGTTAGTTGCTTGGTTTTACTCATTTATAAATCAGAAAACGACAGCTGTAGCCCTGTTAAAATTCCCAACCCATATCTTAACACTTATACATTATAATCAAAGGTACTATTGATTCCTTTCTCTTAAAATATATTCTTTTTCATCAAAGCTCTCATGCTTTCTGTATTTATCTCTTCTGTATAATTGATGTTTATAATTTCTATGTATTATTTTTCTCTTATCTTCCTTCTTTAAGGTTTAACAGTTGTATAATGTTTTAAAGTTTATTGTTTCCTTGATTCTATTTTTCTTTATTCCCTTTAGCTTCTTATCCACCTTTTCATGTTATTTGATTATCAATATACATTAAAAGCATTAGACTTTTGATCTCGTTATCTATAAATTCCATCATGACCTTCCCACCCAATTTATCTTTAAACTTACCAATAAACTTTTTATTCTTTATTAAAACAACACATCACTGACTTTATAATTACTTGTAATCAATAATATATATATATATATATATAGTATATATATAATATTAATATATATATATATATCCAATATTATCAATCATTCCTTCATATACATTCACTTGTCTTAATTTCTATATAAAAACGCACTAGTTCATACATAACATGACACATTATTCTTATACTTGATATTGAAATTTTATAGTAATAGTCTACATTAACGATTTGACAAGTCAAGAATGTATGTCCTATATAATAGGTTTATCCATTTTCAATACCTCTCTTTATTCAAAAGAAATAGCTCAAAGAGTTCTCTGAAAACACTTCCCGCTCATCAAAAACTTGGTCTATTACATCTACTTTGAAGCCTGTTTCCAAGAAGTAGCAAGTCTTATGTTTGTCGATTCCTAACATTTTCCATAGTCTTTCCAAATACAGCATTATTCATTAATTATAATTTCCTTCTCAAAATCTGTTTTTGCTCTTTCTCTTTTTGTATTTAAATCAAGTATACTTCTATTAACCATGAACTTTGTTTAATTTCAAATGCCGATGATTTTCCTCACTCTCATCCCATAGCAGTTAAATATATGTCTCAGTTGCCTTTGATGCTAAACATAACTTTCTTTATCATTTCATGGTATGTAATAAATTTAACATGTATGATAAGTAAAATACATTTATATCAATAAATGTAGTTTTTCTGGAGATTTTACCTTTTTATGAGAATACTGTTTGGGTTAATCACTTAACCATTCTTTTCTGTGCGACTTTCTTTATCAGGGGACTTACGGAGGATCTTTATGATTTGTGATGGTTCTTCGGTATTTATAAATCAACCTCAATATTTATCCACTTCAGTTCATCCAATTATTTTTGAGAGGAAACACCAAATGTTATGTAAACTTTATTCATAATGTTTTTCTTTAACCCATTTGTTTTCCATAAGGGTAAAGATGAGACATGGCCACCACATACAAATTGTTACCATCTAATCATCAGGTAATGCAGTATGTCCTCTTCATATAATCAGGAAGTTATTTGTTATCCTTGCTTTAGCATATTCTACTTGGAACCATACTTGAGATATTCCTCCTCTTTTAGCCTTTCTATCACTTAAAGCTATCTATATCACTGATTAATTCCAAATTCTGTTTTATCATTTTTAACATAGCACTCCAAGCCAAACCCGGGGCTGTGGAAAAGTGAACGGGGTCTAATCCATAAGAATTTTTATTATGACAGGCTGTTCTAAAAGATTCAAACACGTCAGCCAATAACAATACATCAGTTTTAAGATACAAATCATGATATTCTCCAAGAT
>CM068959.1:62516205-62532646 GCA_035128595.1 Eptatretus atami | reverse complement strand
ACCTCAAAAATAATTGGTGGTTGAATTCAGTAACCTGAAATATAAATCCATTTCAAATTTCAAATCAATCGGATGAAAATTGAGGATTTTAGAAATCTCACCCAAGTTGTCGACCTTTGACCTATGTTGACCTTTTGACCTCAAAAACAATAGGCTTCTTCCTTTTGACAAACTCTACCGTGTGGTGACGTTTCGTGAAGATTGATTTAAAATTGTGACCTGTAGGTGACAAACAAGACAACAAAACAAACAAGCCGGTAGGCGGCGATGGGTCGTCGAGCATGGAAACTATAAGATATATGAGCAAATCACCTTAAGATTATGCATATAAATTTCATACAGTTCCATCTACTGATAACTACTCGGTATCCATTTGAATGAAAAGTACCGAAAATGCGGTTTGAAAATCGGAAATCCCAAAGTTCGAGGGGGTGCTGTGGGTGAACAAAGATCTAAATCGAAAATCCGGCTCGATCATTTGTGCACAATGTATTCCAGACGATTAGTGTGAATTTTCATGACCATCTGACCATACCCTAGGAGGAGTAGCATTTGGCGCGAAGGCACCTCCAGCTCTCGCATATTATCGATTTTTGCACTAATTGACCTTTGACCCCTGACCTAAGCGAAATCGGTCAATATGTCCTGAGGCAAAGTTGTAGTACTCATTGAGTAGCATTAACCTGCAAAGTTTCATTCGTATCAATGCACTCACCTGGTCGCTAGGGGGCCTTCAATTTCACCAATTTTTGTGCATACCCTAATTGTAGGGGCACTGCGGGCAAAGTATTCCATATATCACAAAAATCGGAATATATTTGATAGAGCATCACCTGTAGATCATTCGTGCCAAATTTCATAACCCTACGTGGGATAATGGCTTTCGGAATTGATTTCGCGTGAACGGTACCGATTTTGAAGGTTTTTCGGTTGTTGCTAGGGAACCAAAGCATCCCTAGCAACGATCACAATTTCCAAAGCACTAGGTCATAAGATGTACCTACCACCCGAGTTTGGTCAAAATCCGCCCACGTTTACTACAAATTATGCTGATGACAAACGAACAACATCCAACAAACAAGACAGAATACTCCAATAAGGGTCACCTATTTCGGCGACCCAACAGACAGGCAAACAGACAGAATAACAATATCGACTAACCAATAAACTTGAAATATCTTCGATTTTGCATGTAACAAACAGACATAAAGGGGTGAAAACATAACCTCCTTCACCTTCGGTGGCAGAGGTAATAACATTTTCTGTTGCTTTAATCCTGGAATTTTATGGTCAGACCTTGTGTGTGTGTGTGTGTGTGTGTGTGTGTGTGTGTGTATTTACATGTATAATGTGAAGTTGATTTAAAGTAATGTTGTGACTCTTCAATGCCATGGCATCTTTCTTTAATTTTAGACTAACAACACATTTCACCCTGACTGCAGGCTAGCAGTTCAAATGGTGAGTGTCACTAGTGGCTGAAAATGTGAAATGACTGACCGGTTTTAGCCTTTGTTGGGCCTCATCATGTGATGTGCTGCACTGATAAGCCCTAACAAAACAGTGTTTCCTTAATTCAAAGAAAAAACGTTTCTTAAAATGGTTCCACACACATGAACGAGTTGAAAAATTAGCTGTCATTAAACTAATATGGTTTGAATACAAATTGTCAGCAAAATAACAGAGAACAGTTTCAGAGCTTGAACTTATGTCATTGAAACCCTGCTTGGAGACATACATGAAATAAAGCTGGATGTCCATAAAGAAACAAAGATTTTGTCGTGATGATAATTTAGAGGGGGCTCCGAGAATAAAAATGAGTCTGCAGAAAGTAATGTGATGAATCATGAGAAGTAAACACGTCACAGGAACAAATGCCAGGGTAGCTGTACGAGTAAGGCTCTGGATAGTTGCAGAAATACAGATCAGCAGACAACAGAATGTTCAAGAGCAATGAAGAGATAGTTGGAGACTGATGAGCCTTTGAACATTAAATGAGATTATCCAACTCAAGGTGGCTCCAACAGAGTATATCAAAGATATCTAAAAGCTTTAGATGTGATAATGCGAAGAAATGCATTTTGTGAATTGCTATCTTTGTTTCTGATACATTCATGAAGATTTAGTTCATTGATTGGTTCAGGAAAGCAATTGCATGGTTTTTGGATCATCTTTAAAAGCAGCATCTTACACATTGCTGATTCTCCCAAGAACACAGGATGCTTTTGTACCTTGCAAGATAAGATGAAGGGTTTGCGCAAACCAATGTATTCGCAATTCAAAAGACTTATCTGTGCAAAGGGCCGAATGTGCCTGCAATGTAGATGAAGGAATACTATCAGCATTCATTATACCTGGTATATTGGGGGGATACTTTTTATTTCCATTGTCAACAAATTCTGTCGGCTTTACATTGCAATATTTAATTTCCCACCAAACTTTCCCATTCCCTTGCATTTCCTTGCTCCTACTCCCTACCCCCAAAAGCTCCCCTCGCCTGATCTTGTTCCTGTGTATGTCTCCCCACCTACCCGTCCCTGATGAATCAACATGTCGATAACAAAGGTGATGATTTGCAGACTTGCAAAGAGGCAGTGTACTTGGTAAAAAATAAACGCACTCAGCAAGTCACTTCGGTTTTATCCAAGCATTACATGAGCCTTGGTCACTGAAAAAAATCATCGTAAAAACAAAATCTGTAATAGAAAAAAAATTGCCAAAAGCCTTTACATACTGATTTTCTGCCGTTTTTATTTTTATTTTTCTCCCCCACAACTGCAGCTTTCAACATTGGTTCCAGTTGATGGAGACAGATATTTATCCAAGTAAAAAAAATTACATGACCACCCAGGTAGATCCAGTCAGCCTATCATAGAGCACAATAATATGGCATAGGTTCTGAAAGAAAGGCTGACTTTTGTAAGAATTAGCTCATTCGAGTACGTAACTTTAGGCCTATTGCCTTTTGCTCAGAAAAGCCAAATTTAAAAGTTTTTGCAGTGGATCAAAAGTACCACCAGACTCAATCAGCACAAGAGGTAAATCACAATGGGTATGCAACTTGAAGAGGGACAAACTATATTACGGATATGTTAGGCCTAACAAAAAAAAAAATACATTAACCTTTATGATTCATGAGCATTCATAAACCTTTCTGACTCCCAAGCGTTTTTGTGTATTTTGCCCACAGCATTTTTTTTTTTTGCCCAAGTGATGGATCCATAAGTAACTGTGGCCATTGTTACACAGTGGAAGCAGGAAGACTCGAGGTGGAAAATCCAAGTCAACATTGTAGCAGTTACACAATAACCACATATCGCACTGTTCAATAGGGGGTCTAAAAGCTTGGTATGAGTGCTTCGGGCCAATACAGGAGCACAGTACTCTGTATCCAAAAGGACGTGTAGCCATCCGTAGTGTTCTAGCTCCGGCACCCACAAAGTTGCAGCGGGTTTCCACATCAGAACTATACGAGCGCACGTCTTATATCTTGTTCTTTTGAGATGACGGTAAAATGTAAGGCTTCTGTCAGAGGTCACTCGTATATGCATGGGATGTATCTTGTGATGAAAACACTTTCTATAGAAACAAACGTTGAATTCTGTAATGTCAGATTTGTCATCAAAATAGAAAGCTGAAACAACTATTTTAGTAGGTTCGGCTTGAGCCTCCATCGTTCAAAGTAGCTGTTGAGTGTGGTTAAGTCACAAGTAAGAGTTTTGCCAACTTTCCACAAGGATTTGATCTTGTGTAGCCAAAGCAATATCATCGGCATATACTTACTTCTTCAACTCCGTTTCAGACAAGTCAGAAATGAATATATTAAATAATGCCGGTGCCAAGACAGGGCCTTGAGGGAGACTGGAATTCAGAGCCGGCAGCCTGCTTACGTGACCATCGAGATAGATCCGAAAATGATAGTTCGCAGTCAATTATCCGATGAGCTGGAGTGTTAAACAGCGGTGTATTACACGGGAAAGCTTGAACACCAAGCCTTGTCTGAACACCATGTCATAGTCCAACGGTAAATCAATAAAGGCCACACCTGTCTTTATGCGTCATTTAAAACTGGCTTTGATTTGGACGTTATATGGATGGATGTAAACACCGAAGTTTCCCGGGAATGGTTGAATTAGCCCAGTCGTTAAACGAATCCAGCAGGCACCTCCATTTCCTTTTTTCCACTGCACACTTAATGTGCAACTCGATGAAGAGACTTGGCATTTTTAGCTCTCTCGAAAACGATGAACACAGCTTTGTTGGTCAGCAGGAACAACTCAACTCAACAACAAAGAAACTCGAGCTATGGAATCCGCAATCCCATCCTTGTCACAATGTCGCCATTCTGTGGTATCTTTATGACTTACACAAGACACGTCGAGGGCAATGGCTTTGAAGCGACCTTCACTGATGCCCATTTAATATAATCATCACTGTTCAACATGCATACGAGATGGCTCTACTACACTCGATTACATCTTAGGTTTTCATGTAGAGAACTGGTATATTTTATTACCTCCACCATCAAAGGTGGATGGAGGTTATGTTTTCACCCCGTCTCTGTCTGCTTGCTTGTCTGTGAGCAGGATATATCTGTGTACGAATTCGGACGAAACTTGGTGGACAGGTTGGGTGTGTGACAAGAACCAATTGATTCGACTTTGGTGAAGATCATGATACGGATACTGAAATTTTTAAAGTGATTCTTTGTCATTGAGAAATGCGGCAAAAAATTATATATAATATCATTTCAAAAAGTTGTCGACTGATTATGACAAAACTTGATGGATGAGTTGGAAAGTTGACAAGAACAAGCCCATTAGATTTCTATTCAGGTCCGGATCCAGATCCGGCCGATCAGTGGGATGCAAAATGTAAACTAATCAGCCTGGTGGAGGTATGTGTTCCTACTGAGTGCCATTCTAGTTTATTTTCTGCCATGCCAACCACTGGGCAACCAGTGCACCCACAACAATATCTAAGATATAAAGCTCTTTATAACCACTGACTGACTGATATTATTGCTCGGTATGCTGTCTTGATGAGGGCAAACAAGCCCGAAATCCTGATGGCTCCGTTTGATGTTTAACTGATGTTGACCATGTAATCTTTGTCTGTTTGCCAGAGTCACCAGGCCGAGGCCTCTGGGTTGGAGGTGACGCTTTGGAGAAGGACGATGTCCAATGGAGATCGGGGAGTGCCCGTTACACTCAACATGTTTAGATAAACCCGCCGATCACATCACGTGCCTTCTGGTTGAATGGTTTGCATGAGTAGGAACAATCATCTGGGTGGCAGACAGATGGTTGTTCTTTGTGGATTATGTGGTTTTTCTGTGTGAGACATAATCCACGGTGATGCTCACCATAACAGTCAGGAGGTGCAGGCTGCGTCTAATTATGTATGTGTATACATATCCATATACATTATACATAATTACATATACATATACATATACATATACATATCCATCCAATGGGACCATACCTGTGCAGAGCATCTCTGTGCAGGTGCTGCCAAAGCTGTCTCCTTGGCTATTGGGTACAATGCTGGCACTATATATATATATATATATATATATATATATATATATATATATATATATATGGATATGGATATGGATACCAACAACAGGATACCAGCAAGCTGGCACTCATTTTGCCAACCTCGGAAGAATAACAGGCAGATTCAACCCCACCTGATACTAATTCAACAGTCGAGTGGGATTTGAACTCAGGATCCTAGGATCTCCAGCCCACCACCCGAACCATTAAGCCAACACCAGGCTTCATATATGTATGTATGTATGTATGTATGTATGTATGTATGTATGTATGTACTGTATGTCCATCCTGGGGCGAGTCCGGTGGGGAAGGCGAGTCCGGAGGCAGTGGGAAGAGGGGGAAGGGTAGAAGTGTGGAGTGAGAGTTGGAACTCTGAATGTTGGACGATGATGGCAAGGGCGAGAGTTGGCTGATATGATGGAGAGAAGAAAGGTGGAATACTGTGTGTACAAGAGACCAAGTGGATGGGAGTAAGGTAGGAGCATTGGAGGTGTTCAAACTGTTCTACCATGGTGTGGATGGGAGGAGAAATGGTGTCGGGTAATCCTGAAGGAAGATTATGTCAAGAGGGTATTGGAGGTGAGGAGAGTGTCTGACCGAGTGATGAGTGTGAAGTTGGAAATTGAAGGAGTGAGATGAATGTCATCAGTGCATATGCACCGCATATGGGGTGTGAGATGGAATATAAAGAAGATTTCTGGAGTGAGTTAGATGAAGTGGTGGAGAGTGTATCCAAGGATGAAAGAAGTGGTGATTGGAGCAGATTTCAATGGAATGTTGGGGAAGGGAATAAAGAGGATGAGGAGTGATGGTAGGTACGGTCTCAACAAGAGAAATTGGAAGGGCAAATGGTGGTAGAGTTTGCAAAAAGAATGGAAATGGTAGTGGTAAATATGTATTTCAAGAAGAAGGAGGAACACAGGGTGACGTACAAGATGGAGGAAAGTGCACACAGGTGGATTACATCTTGAGCAGGAGATGCAACCTGAAAGAGATTAGAGACTGTAAGGTGGTGGCAGGGGAGAGTGTAGCTCGACAGCATCGATTGGTGGTCTGTAGGATGATTTTGGAGTGTGGTTGAGGAAGGAGTGAGGGCTGAACCAAGGACCAGATGGTGGAAGCTGAAGGAGGAAGACTGTTGCGTGGAATTAGGAGGAGGCGAGACAGGTGTTGGATGGTGGTAAAGATGGTGGGATGATTGGGCAACTACAGCAGAAGTGGTGAGGGAGATAGCTAAGAAGGTACTTGGTGTGACTCTGGACAGAGGAGAAAGATAAGCAGACTTGGTGGTGGAACGAGGAAGTACAGGAAAGTATAACGAAGAAGGGTTGGCGAAAAAAGAAGTGGGATAGCAGAGAGATGAAGAAAGTAGGCAGGAGTACAAGGAGTGGCGGCAAAAGGCAAAGAGAGAGGTGGCAAAGGCTAGAAAAAGGCATATGGCGAGCTGTATGAGAAGTTGGATACAAAAGAAGGGGAAAGGATTTATACCGATTGCAAGACAGAGGACCGAGCTGGAAAGATGTGTGCAGGTTCGGTGATAAAGGACGTAAATGGGAATGTGCTGACGAGCGAGGAGAGTGTGTTGAGAAGTGGATGGAGACTTTGAGGAGCTGATGAATGAAGAAAATGAGAGAGAGAGAAGGTTGGAAGAGGTGGAGATAGTGAATCAGGAAGTGGGGTGGATCAGTAAGGATGAAGTGAGGACTGCTATGAAGAGGATGAAAAGTGGAAAGGCGGTTGGCCCAGATGACATACCAGTGGAGGCATGGAAGTGCTTAGGAGAGATGGCAGTGGGGTTTTAACCAGATTGTTTAATAAAATCTTGGAATGAGAGGATGCGGGATGGAGGAGTGGAGATTAAGTGTACTGGTTCCGATTTTCAAGAACAAGGGTGATGTGCAGAGCTGTGGAAATTACAGAGGGATAAAGTTGTTAAGCCACACCATGAAATTGTGGCAAAGAGTAGTGGAAGCGAGGTGAGAGGAGAGGTACGATTTGTGAGCAGCAATATAGGTTTATGCCAGGAAAGAGCACCACTGATGCGATGTTTGCTTTGAGAATGTTGATGGAGAAGTATAGGAAGGCCAGAAGAGAGTTACATGTGTGTTTGTGGATTTAGAGAAAGCTTATGATAGGTGCCAAGAGAGGAGTTGTTGCATTGTATGAGGAAGTCGGGAGTGGTGGAGAAGTATGTGAGGATTGTGCAGGATATGTATGAGGACAGTGTGACAGCGTGAGGTGTGCAGTAGGAATGACGGACCGGTTTAAGGTAGAGGTGGGATTGCACCAAGGATCGACTCTGAGCCTTTCCTGTTTGCAATGGTATGGACAGGTTGACGACGAGATCAGACTGGAGTCTCCATGGACTATGATGTTCGCGGATGAAATCATGATCTGCAGGAGAGTAGGGAGCAGGCTGAGGCGAGCCTTAGAGTGGAGGTACGCACTGGAGAAGGGAATGATAGTCAGTAGGAGTAAGACGGAGTACATGTGCGTAAATGAGAGGGAGGGTGGTGGTATGGTGCGGTTGCAAGGAGTTGAGGTGGGGAAGGTGGATGGTTTAAATACTTGGGATCAACTGTCCAAAGTAACGGAGAGTGTGGAGAGAAGTGAAAAGAGAGTGCAGGCGGATGGAGTGGGTGAGAGAGTTGCAGGAGTGATTTGTGACAGAAGGGTAGCTGCAAGAGTTAAGGGGAAGTATTATAAGACGGTAGTGAGACCAGCTATGTTGTATGGTTTGGAGGCGGTGGCGCTAACAAAAAGACAGGAAGCGGAGAGGTGGTAGAGTTAAAGATGCTGCGATTCTCGTTGGGAGTGATGAGGATGGACAGGATAAGGAATGAGTATATTAGGGGACAGCACAGGTAGGACGGTTTGGAGACAAAGTGAGAGAGGCGAGATTGAGATGGTTTGGACATGTGCACAGAGGGAAGCGGATAATCGGGAGAAGGATGCTGAAGATGGAGCCGCCAGGCAGGAGGAGAGAGGAAGGCCAAAAAAGGTCATGGATGTGGTGAGGCGACATGCAGGTGGTTGGAGTGTCAATGGAAGATGTGGAGGATAGAGCGAAATGGAGACGGTTGATCCGCTGTGGCGACCCTTAACGGGAGCAGCCGAAAGAAGAAGAAGCAGAATATATATATATTGTTACGGCTGTGGAAATTGACAGAACACCATAAAGGTCCCTAGATCAGTTCGGCGATAAGTCGGTGTCCACATAGATTTCCCCACCGTTGTTTAAAGGGAACTATTCATGTTAACCGGGCTGTGATCTTTGAGTTAGCCGTTATTCTTACTATCGTTATTTTGGACCAACCACGTCCACCACCAACATCTTTCTCAACAATCGCTTTACAACAACCACCACCACCACCAACATCGCTCTCAACAACCGCTTCAGACCAACCGCCTTCCACCACCACAACCACACCTGCCTCTCACTAAACCAAGCCATCCTCACCACTTCGCCAGCAACCGTCAACATCTCCACACCACAAACATCGCCTCACCTTCGTCTCCGAAACGACGCCATCTTTGCGCCAGCCGCGGCGAGTCCGCATCGAGCGGCGTCGCTGCAGGCCGACGCGGGACGTTTGCTCGTCGGATCAAGCTTGGTGATCTCGCGCACGTCCGCTTTCCGCGCAGAGGTCAGAGGTCAGAGGCGATCGGATCGAGAGGCAAAACGCGTCTCACCAGCCCTATAAAAGACGAGCAGAGCGCCAAGCTCGCGTTCGAGTTGGGTCGAGTCGAGTTGATCGGTCGGTCTGAGTCAGTCTGGAGAGGTCGGGAGTCGGGAGGAAGCCAGAAGCCAAGGAGCTGCGTGGAAGTCTGGGCTCGTGGCGGAGTCGGGACTTGGAGCTTGCAGTCGTGGAGAGTCCGGGCGTCGCGAAGGAGACGCGAGCTGGAGGCGCAGCCTTGCCTGCTGTGTCGCGCGAACCACGCGTTCGTGTGGAGAGAGCCGGAGAGAGCTCGCCAGCCCAGACAGTGGTCCGAGGTGATCGCCCAAGCGCGTTCGTGTGGAGAGAGCCGGAGAGAGCTCGCCTGCCACACGGAAGGCCCGAGCTCGACCGCGGCTACGCTAGCTGCTGTGGGGACGGGACGTCGCGGGTCGCCCAAGCCAGACACCACGAGGGTGCAGGTAACCTGCAACGGTCTCGTGGGACTCGTTCGGTCTGCCAAGTCCCACGCCATAAAGACCCAGAGGTCCAGTCTGACCCCATTGCCTTTGATGGGGTCTTTTCCTGCTTTCTTTCGAATGAATGTTGTGGGCGCGAGTCCCGTAAGTAAACTGTGTAAGTGACTGTACATTAATAATTACTTGTAGACGGTTGTAGCGCTTTGTCTTGCCCACGTGCCATGCCGCATTCATTGTTGTTCTGTATACTGTCGTGTTGGTGTTTTTGAATGACTGCATGATTGTTCCTGCCTACGTAGAGTAAATAAATGTGCTGGTTTAAATGTTAACCTGTTCGTTGCGTCCATGCCCCCATTGAATGCCATCTTGTATTGCGGAATATTAGTTGGCTTTTAAATAGCGTAAAGTGACCGGTCCAACGGGACTGCGCGGTTATCCCAAGGAGCTATCTGTCAGGAGTCAGGAGCTATCACCAACTGTCAGGATCTATCAGGAGCTGCAACCAACAGACCAAAAAAATTACCCTGCTCGGTTATCCCAAAAAGAAGCGGGCTGCTTAGCGGCTCGTTTCCAAGCGGTCCCGTTGAGGTACAACCTCTCGGTAACCTACCTGCACGAATAATTAGGTAAATCGAAGATTTGGCGATCGGACCCTGTAGCGCGTGGTAGGGTACGGAAAGGTTGTGGTGGGATTGAAAACCCATCCGTGACTGGTTTCTGACGCCATTGCAGAAGTCACACTGGATTTCCGTTCGGTGGGCGAACCAGCTGCTATTGGTGAAACGCGTCGTTCGCACGCCGGGCGGCGCGAATACTCAACAATATATATCTTTTTTAACAACCAAAATGCCAATCAGTTAACCATGAGTTCCAGTATTCACCGTTTAATTTGACATTTAACTTGATGTCACTGTGGCCTCCTGACCAGGAACACGCCCTTGGCGATGCAACAATCTTACTTCATTAGATCTTAAGTAATGCGGCCAAGCATTTACCGCTGGTGCACGCTGACATGACAGGTTAATTAGTTTGTGATTACCTCCCAGTCTATAGGTTCGGAGAATGCTGGATCAACAGAAGGAAGGACAAGCATGGACAGGTTGAAACGTCAACAATGAATTTATTAATAAGAAAATAATAAACTGAAGAACTTTTATTTCCTTGTGGTGTAAATGGATGAATTCAAATCAATCAAATAATCTCAAACAAATAAAGAATTCAACAGGCATTGATAGAAAAATAGACAAAGAGCAGATGCTTATCACTCTGCCTTACCTGTCATTTAAACACTAGAAGTGTACCAGCAGATCATTCAGGGGAAAGAAATCCGGTCTTGGGGTACCAAGGCAGAAGTCATCGTGCATCCATAAACACAACCCAAAATGTGTGAGTGTGCCTTGGTCCGCTGCAGCGTCCTGCCTCGCCGTGCACCCACCCACAAACAGGCTCGAAAACCAATCAATGTCACGTCGACACCCCCAGGAACCAGAACGCCAATAATCAGGTACACTAAGAACAGGTATGCCAAGAGCAGGTACTGAGCCAAACCAGCAGGAATGGTCCAACCGTCACAACCGCCAGGAGATATCGAGAAGCCATAACCAACCGACAGCTGTAAAGAGCTGTAACTAATGGTAGGAGCTGTAAGTAACCATCACCAGTTGTCAGAACTGTCAACAATGGTCAGGAGCTATCAGGACTTGTAACCAACGGACAGCTGTAAAGAGCTGTAAGCAATGTCAGGAACTGTCAGGAACCGCAATAACCATCAGGAGCTTGCAGGAGCTATCACCAACTGTCAATCTATCAGGAGCTGCAACCAACAGACAGCTATAATGAGCTGTAAGCAATGTTAGAACTGTGAGAACCGTCAGGAGCTGTCAGCAACTGTCAGAGCTATCACAACTGCCAGGAAGCGGCCTCCCGTCCTTTTATAGGCGAGCAGTGTGGGCGGAGACTCAAGCAGACTTCAGCCAATCCAGCTTGCCGATTGGTGCATAGCTGCACATGACCTCCAACCGTCAATCTTGCGATCATCCCTTCCTCACCATCGAGCAAGACGCAACCTCCAATTAACACAGGCTGGCGATGACACCATGTTCGCGGCACTGGACGAGCACCAGAAAGCGGTCATTTGCCGGAACAACGAGCGGGGTGTGAAGTGCTCACAAAACGTCAACAACGGCAATCGCCTCCCCCCTCCCCCCAACCCGACATGGACAGTGACAAGCCAGCGTCCACGGGCCAAAGAATGGGTCGTCAGCGTTGATGAAAAAAGGTGGATGTCAAACGTCGGTGAAAGAGAGGTGGGTGTGGAATGTCAATGCAAGAGAGGTGGGTGAGGTAATGGATCCACAGCCGTATTTAACCATCAGAATAACTGTACAGGAAAAGCAGCGGTGTGTTTAATCAAATGTCCTGTAAGTCCAAAGTGTAAATAAATCATCCACCTACAAGCCAATGTGTCCTGATGGAAAGGGGTAGAATGAGTCTCTGTTGGCTAACGGCCATCTCTCGCATGTATGAACATGTGGTAAAGAGGAAAAGACACCCATAACAAAGGAATCTGTTCTATACCCTCTTCCAATGCATCAAAGAGTTTGAATCCCACCAGACAAAGGGTGGTCCAGGCCCGTCACTAGGGGGGGGGGGGGCATTTGGGTGCAATGCCCCCCCAGGCGCATCTGGTGCCCCCCCACTTGTACGCCACCCATTTATGCCCTGTTGCACCCTGTGAACAACTGTGTTGAAGGATGAGCGCCCACTGTGAACTTGCTGTTTAAGAGTTCACCTGTGTGAACTAAAACCTTATTCCAGATGTTCAACGTGGGAATAAGCCTTCTTGGATAACTGTTCTTTAATAATATCCTTCTTTGAATAACAGTCAAGATATAAGTGTGCGCTTGCCCGCATCTAAAGTAATTGGCAAGACAATACAGTCCAAGCCCACAGATAAAACATAATAACGCAAGCACCACGCCAGCAGCCAAGACCTCGTGTCGAATGTCGATGTTGTGGTGGTTATATATATTGTGGATCATTGTTTTAAGGAAGACCAATAGCATTATCGATATGGAGGCCCTATTGAGCAGGTTACCTGATTTGTTGTAAGTTAGGTATAAATGTAATATAGTCATAATATGATTAAGGAAAAGACATAAATTTACATATAATTAAGATGAAGTGCACGTGCACCACGTGACCTTCACAACCCATCAACCCTCCATCTTACAAAAGTAATTTATAATAAAATTAAAATATGTGGTTTGCAATCTGCTTACATTTGAAATGATGCAGAATAAACCTGTTTTTGATGCATGATCATTTAATAAATAAAACCGCCAACCGTCAAATCTCGCGAGTCGTGAGATTAGTGACACGAGTCACGAGGAGCAAATCATGAGAGCGCGACTAGCAGCAGGAGAAAAAGACGTGGATGATGGAATACGAAAATGGCTCAGAAAAGGAAAAATTGCAACCGACGAAATTAAAGAAGATGATGAAAGACATGTTGTTGGAGGAGGAGGAGGAGAAGGAGGAGAGGAGAAGACGATCATGTCGATGAAATACCGACAGAAGCTGGCAACCTGGCCAAGCCAGCAACGTAAGCCCTGCGGCTGGAGCCCCAGCGCAGGCAGCCGAGTTTCCACGCTCGGCGGCGGCCTCGGACCGGCTGTGACTGTCAAGCCGCTCCGATGATCTTGGAAGTGAGAGACCGAATCAAGTTGTTCTCAGCGGTACCCTGGCCATCTGTTGCAGAACAAGAGTCGCTCGTTTGTGTCCTCGTGGTACCAGACTAATGAATGCTGGAATACTGTGCAGACAGATGCGCATTCTGCTATCCATGTAGGAAGTTTAACACTGCACGCGGCCCAGTGGACTCTACTTTCACAGTGCGAGGCTACCGGAATTGGAACATGCCATTGAGAAAGACAGGGGTTTCACAAACACGCAACTTCAAAGGAACATTTAACTTGTGTTTTGAGGTGGAAGGAGAATGAGAGGCGCATCTATTGTAGTAAGGAGATTTCCACACTCCTCAATGCTGACCAGCTAATAATAACGCGATACTATGTGTCTGCTCTTATAGATGTTGGGATTTCTCGCCGAAAATCAGATACCTTTTAGAGGGAGCCTTGATAATTTTGAGATATGTCAGACGGGCACAGTGGGCTCTTTCTCTCGCTTTTAAACTACACACTCAAAAAGACACCGAGCTACGAAATAATAAAGCATATCCCACGAAACGCAAGCTATACTAGGCCGGAAATGCAGAATGAACTGATCTGCACATTGAGTAATGTTGTGACGGATGCCATCGTGGAAGAAGTGGCACATCGTGGTTTACCATCAAGTGATGGGACGAGGGACCCCACTGAATGTGAGAACATATCAATCATCATTCGCCTTGTATCCGCATCAAATGAAGCAACAGAGCGTCTACTCACAATAGCTACAGCCGACGCTGGAGATGCAAAAAACTTGACAGACCTAATAATTGCAGAGCTGACAAAAACAGGACTTGACCGTCAAAATATTACGTCAGGTGTACGACGGGGCTTCGGTAATGGCTGGGAAGCACGGTGGGGTGCAAAAGTTGTTGCAAGAGATATTGGAAAGAGAAATCCCTATGTGCACTGCTTAAATCACCAAATCCATCTGGTAGCTATCCATGCACTGGCAGCAGATAAAGCTGTCTGATTTCCTCGAGGTTTGTTGTTGCCTGTACAAATTCTTCAGAAAGCCCACTGTTGCTGTACAGTATAAAGGTGAGCTTAAACGACTTCTTGATCAAAGTGGACGGGGCATTTAGCCACCGTGTCTGTGATCTAGATCTTTTAAGGATATCACATCCTTACCGTCGGAGATTGATGCAGAGCGCGGCTACGGTGCAGAGATGAGGATGGAGGCTATTGGGCTTTTGCGGAAGTCTCTGGGCCTGCCTTCATGTTCATTGCTATCTTTGTACAAAAACTGCTGATTGTTAGATGGCCCTAACAGACTCTTGCAGGCAGAGGACATAGACTTGCTAACGGGGTTGGAACTGGTGGCGAGTGTACAGAGTGCGTGAAGAAACTCCGCTCTGAGGATGAGTTCACTGATCTGTGGAACAAGGCCAACGATGCTCACACTTCTACACCTGCACACCAAAACGGAGACGCACAATGCATAAGAACTTGGAACAGTTTGTAGTTTTGGAGACTACAGGACAAAACAAGGACAATGACAAGACGGAACTGCAGAGGGTTTTTTACAGCGCAATTGACACTGCCTGGAGAATCGCTCAGCGCTTCAGTGAGCGCAACACACAACTCGCCCGTTCACTCGCTGCCTTGAATCCCGAAAATGGCACGTTTTGGATCCCCACTTGCTCCAGCCACTATGACATTAACAAAGCAACCATCAGTGAAACAGAGTGTGTGGTTGCAAAGCAGTTTATTCGCTCACAGACAGAAAAGCAGCCAAACGAGAGATGGACAACACAAAAACTCCTCTCAACATACCACAAAACGCTGGAAGCCATGCAAGTGTAGTGACTGCTATGAGACTTGGACTAACATTTGGTGCGTCCACTGCCATGTGTGAAAACTCATTCTCAACATTGAGGAATGTCTTCACTGACCATCGACGGTCCATGCGCCATGCACGCAAGGCACAACTGGTACAGCTGGCCTTCGAGAGAGCCTCACACGTAATGCTGAATGAATGGAAGGAGAAGGTCCTCAGAAGATTCCACACCGAGACGCGTCGCCTGCAGCTCTTCTGACAGCGAGTACAGTGGTATAAAAACTATACGAGGAGTTCAGATTGTGTGTGTGACTGCTGGTGATGGGTGTGTGTTGTGGTTGCAGTGTGGTTGTGGTCAGCACCCGCCGTGGTCGGCTGCTTTGTATTCTGATGTGTAAGTTAAATGTTGTGTTTGGTGCTTTGCATATCCATATCTAGTGCTTTGTCATAACCTTACCTCTGTGTAATTGACTGCTTTAATATCGGACTTTGTGATCTTCAGGCTGGTCGTATTTTGCTGTTGATAGTTGAACGTGATGATCGCAGTCAAGCCTACTGTATCTTATTTCAAAGTGCACTGATTCTGGTGCCAACTCCCCCGTTTAGTCATGTATCTCTGGTATATAATTTTCTAATGCCAATTCTTGACAACACCTTGTATAAGTGCACCTGAATTGGTGCCAATTGTCTAATCATTGAATATCTGCATTGTGAATGTGCCAGTTTGTTGCGGCTCTCCTGCATTCGAATAATTTAGGCCAAAACATCGGAACATATTAAATCTAGCTGAGATCAATGGTTAGTATGCGACGGCAACCTCAGTATAGATGTGTCAATGCTGCATGAATACAATAGTATACGGGTTATCAAAAAATTAATATAATAATTGTGCCCCCCCATCCAGTTCATATGCCCCCCTTAATACTGAGCCCTGGCTACGGGCCTGGGTGGGTCTATTCTGAAAATGCATTTATGGAAGTAACTGTCTGAGGACCTGGATGTTGTGTGCATCGGATCCGATTCTGAAATCCATAACAATACATATACAATATATATATATATATATATATACACAGTGCCAACAGAAAGTCTACACCCCTTTCATATTTTTCACTTTTTGTTGCCTTATAGCCTGGAGTTAAATTGCATTAAATCGGTCTTTTTTCACTTTTATTTACACATTGTCACCCACAACTTCAAACTGAAAAAAAATTCTACAAATTTCAGAAGAAAAAAA
>CM068959.1:62492200-62516195 GCA_035128595.1 Eptatretus atami | reverse complement strand
TGGAATACACCCCTGACATTCGCGGTTCCAACATCCATGGGTTCCACATATTCGTGGTTGATAATTTGTGACATGTTTCTACATTCGCGGGAAACTGCCCCACGTATTCGCAGTTTTTACGGCAATTTTTTTTTCGTGAGCCACGAGCAAAGCAGTTATAAAACATATCTTCCACAAGCCACGCACAAAGCAGCTGGATGTACGTATAGTACAAGACTGTACGTACGCAAAAAACATTGTTGCGGGCCAGGGGTCTGGCGGAGAACGACCACTAAGTGGGTGAAACTACGTCGATTCCCACCAGACTCCCCGGAATTGTAGGCCGTCGCTCACGGATAATTCCGTGACGCGGCGGGTCGCTTAACCGACCGTGGACGCTGATACCTCAACCGCGTGGCATATGGGCCTCCTGTCTAGAAACAAGTTACCTAATTAACCACGCGGTTTTGCCTACCGGAGAACCACGCCCTCGGTACGCCTTGCCCGAACCGGATCACTCTTCCAACTACCGACTACCTTTCCGGATTGGATGCAGTTGAGCGGCACTGCCCAGGACGTACCGGCGAGAAGGAATTAAAGACCGGCTAACTCAGATCCGAACCATGCTGGACCAATGGAGGAAAAAAAGCCGAGCTGGAACATTTCTACAATTATTTATTTACAATAAAGTGAGGAAAAGCATGTGGCACAGGAAAAAGGTTTATTGGGTGTGTAACACAGGGGAAGATGAGAGAGGTGTGGTGCGACAATTATGCAAGCAACTTATAAAAGCAGACACAGTGCAGACTTGACGCGAGAATAATAAAAGCAACAATCACAACAATAAAGATCTTACACAGGCTTATCTAACAGACAGGCACCAACACACTCAGACAAACACTCGGACAAAATAAACCCAATAAAAAGAAAAAGGTCTTCCGCAGCCAGGGTGGGAGGGAGTTGAGGTCACAGTTTAAGGTACCTGAGCGTTCTGGGGAAATGGATGCTCCGTGGTGCGGCACCTGACAAAAGCTGTGCAGTTCGGTCCACAACCGCACGTGTGGTAATCGTGTCTGGCGGAGTCCAAAGAGGCGAGAAATGAGCAGTAGGCAAGACCAGATTAAAGGCTTGGTTGAGGTCCTTCGCATCCACCAACTCCGACTTCTCCCTTTGAAAAACCAACCGCGACCTTTCAAATCCAACAACAACCTTCCCTCGCATCCCACTCTACTCTGAGGATTGCCCCATACTTTATAGATCACGGAGTTCGGGGTGGAGCGATGGCGAAGCCGACGTCATTATCCGTCCCGATTGGACCGGGCCTTCATGTGGTCCGTCTTTCTGGGCGGGGTTTCGGCCAGACACTGGTAAGGACTGCCCACACCGCCGTGTCTGGGTTTGGGAAGGTGAGAATGGTGCCGCAGCTACTATAACGAACCTCGGGATTCTGCCTCAGAAAACGAGTCTCTGTAGACAGCGGTTGACGGTGGAAGCGCTTGTCCAGCCCAAAGTGCCCGTGGAATTTGGCTCAGGAGACAGACGAGGTAGCAAGCGAGATGAAGGTACCGTGGATCAAATAAAAGGGGAAATAAAATAAAAGGGAAAAATGATTTATTAATCCTAACTATAGCCCATTGCAACACATCCATGTCTTCCCATACACACAAGGAAGGGTCTATCTGCACGTATACTAATGGCATAACTAACTCGGGCAACTGTAGTTGTATGCACACATCCGAGAACCGTAACACTAACCCCCCCCCCTTTTGCTAGATTCGACCTGAGTCATTTAACATTCGTGTGGCATGCAGGTGTAGGTTCTCCCAGTACATTTTACCTACGGATCCCTGAGTGTGACATTTTGAATACATGTCCCAAAAATAAATAACCTAGTGCATTGCATAACTAAACTAACAGACTCATTCGGACAACTAACTACATTGCCGGCGCTAAACAAACAACAGGTGGGTTAGCGATATATCATTTCTAATAATTTACACTACCATGACCCAGGACCTGTGACTTAGGAAAGAACACAATGAAGTCAACATTCGGGGATGAGTGCAACAGCAGGCAAGCGATGATCAGGCGACTTCAGGCCCTCAATGGTCCTTCGTTTGTTGGTCTATCTTTTTTTTATTATTCCTGGCTTCTGAGGCAACTCACCCAAACATGGCAGGCCACACGCCATTCACAGGCATTTGAACTGGCCTTTACACAACAAGGAGATATCCGGCTGCCCAATGCAGTCCCGGTAACGCGGCTGCCTGCGGGCAGTCCTTGCAAACACTTTCACAAAGATGGTCCTGGCGCACATGGTAAAGTTGTGATATGCAATGCAAACAAAGGCATGGAGGTATGGCAAACACAGACCAGGTAAGGTGCGATAGACAGGTCGGCACATGAAGCTGGCTGGCTCGGTGTGGTCTCGTGGATGATTGTGGAGAGAGTGTGTGCGTTGGCCGGTCCGAAGACGGGCTCGGTCCTACCCTACCGTCTCCCCCAACCTATTGCCTATGCCTGTCCTTGTCCATACCCACCCCCTTAGCTTGCAACAAAAAAAACCGAAATTTAAACTTTTTTTTAGCAGCGCCCGCGTAGCGAACGCTGCTATAGAGAGCTCGTGTTTTCTTCTTCTTCTTTTTCTTCTTCTCTTCTTCTTGTGAAGACAAACCTTAATCTCGAGGACTCGCTCTTGTATATACGAGATCCGGATCTCCTTAAATACTGAGCACATGTACACATCCTCACATAGCGGTGCTTTTGAGAGCATCTATCATGAACTTTTAAAATATTCGGACATTTGCTTTAAAGTTTCGAAAAGTTCACGTTACTATTTAAAATTATTCCATTATCGTATTGTAATTTCGTAAATACATTATTTATTTCGTAAATACACATATATCGTAAATACGTAAAGACATTATGACGCATTTCGCTATTGGCTTAATCAAGGCAGTGACGAAATATCGGAAGTTGTTGTGTTTTTTTTTTGTTTGTTTTTTTTAGCCGACAAATCTTTAGGACGCTGCTCGTGGACACTTTTCCTTGTTATAATTACGTGTGTCCCTAACCCCCTTATTGTCTTTGTTCGGCTAACCTGTCCAAACTGTCATTCCCAATCCCTAAGATCCTCTTTAGAGATTAAGGAAGAGACAGTGAATCTGTCTCGAAGCCCAATGCAGCCTCAGAATAACTCCCACAGTTTCAGCATTTCCAAGGTGAATCCAGCAGCCTACGAACAGCGAAGGATGGATGGTGCGAAGGGTACACGTTTCCTATCTATCCTATCATTTATTAAGCGTTATCTATCCCTGGACTTTTCAACACGCCTGTTTCCTTAAACTATCGGTTCTAACAACCACGATTCCCGTCACCTGTGTTGTGTTCGTTATTAATTTGGCCTGGCCCGCAAATTTTCTCTCGGCTCTTGCACCATTTCGTGGCTGGCAGCGGGGCTCAATACAGATATACCCATCTGCCGAACTCGATCTTCGGCACCCCCAGGTCGCTGAGGCTGTCTCCGAGCCTACCTACTCCATGATGAACGTGGGAATGCCCTTCCTGGCATATTTCCCCGTCGATGCCACGTGCATTTTGGTGCTCCGGTCCCTTTCCGTGAGCTGCCATGTGCCATCACACTAACTCGGTCGCTTGGACCCATGGCCTACTCTGGCCGACTACTTCAGTGCCCAGGGTGCCCTCTACTCAGTGCGCACATTTCACCAGCCACGCTCCCATATGCAAGAAGAAGAAGTCACTATGTGCATGTGTCAACAATATCCCAAGTGATGCACAAGTCTGGTCTGGAGGGTAGGAGGGTAAGAAGGAAGCCTTTACTCAAAAACTCCCATTTAGTGACATTTGAGGTATGCAAGAAAACACTCTGGAGATTCTGAAGCCATGTGGGAAAACGTTTTGTGGTCTGAAAAAAACCAAGATGGAACTTTTTGGCCGCAATGCAACATGTTACGTTTGGCACAAACTAAACACAGCACATCAACCAAAACACCATCCTACTGTGAAGCATGGTGGTGGCAGCATCATGTTATGCAGATTTTCTCATCAGCAGGGACTGTGGCACTTGTTGGAATAGAAGGGAAAATTGATGGAGCAAAATACAGAAAAATCCGAGAGAAAAACTTGCTGCCGTATGCAAGAAAGCTGAAATTGGGATGGAAGTTCACCTTTCAGCAAGACAATGACCCGAAGCACACAGCCAAGCTACACTGGAGTGGCTAAGTAACAAAAAGATAAATGTCCTTGAGTGACCCAGTCAGAGCCACGACCGAAATCCAATTGAAAATCTGTGGCATGACTTGAAGATTGCTGTCCGTCAATGCTTCCCAAGCAACTTGACTGAGCGTGAACAGTTTTTTGGAGAAGAATGGGCAAATATTGCCCAATCAAGGTGTGCAAAGTTAGTAAAGACCTAACCCTAACAGACTCACAGCTGTAATTGCTGTCAAAGGGGCCTCCACCAAGTATTAACTCAGGAGGTGGACACTTATACAACCAAAATATTCTAGTTTTGTATTTTTGATTAATTTTCTGAAATTTGTGGGTTACAATGAGTAAATAAAGGTGGAAAAGTCTGATTTATTGAAATTTAATTCCAGGCTATAAGGCAACAAAAGGTGAAAATTTTGAAAGGGGGTGTTTCTATATGCTTAATTAGATCAATTAGGTATATATATATATATATATATATATATATATATATATATATATATATTTCAAGTGCCATCTGCCACACATGCACACATTGTGTTACATTCACCAATCACAACCAGGAAGTACCATAGATGTTCTTAAGCAGTTGGGGAAAGTATTAATGTGATGATGAAATTCTGACTTGGACAAACGTCGTGATGATGACCTCATCACGACGGCATCATGCCTACCAACCCAGAAGGGCATACAGCAGTTCATGTGAGGCAAAGGATTCTGCATTATATATATGTCAACAATATAATACACTTATAATACACATTATATTTGCAATATAATGTAATAATTCTGATGTCCTTTAATACGCTGACTTTTGACTTTGCTTCACATGAACTGCTGGATGCCCTTCAGGGTTGGCAGTATAAAAAAAATGGCCAAGAGGAAAATGGCCGAGGGGAAAGGATAATTTAATTAGATCAATTAGCTACATCTCCTCGTGTGTGATTTTAGATTAGCTTAACTGGAGGTGGAATGTTAAGATAGCACATCGCCTTCCTTTAATCCCTCTATGTTGCTTCACTATTAAATGTGCTATATTTTCCTCTAATTATACCTCTTCGAAGTGTCACTCTGGTAAGGAGTGGTTGCTGAGCAGTTTTGTTCTGCCTCATGCTATGTGTGGACCATCATTTTGCCAGTACATTCTGCTAATTGGATTGTGAGTTTGAAGTTTGTCTGGATATCCAACATTCAACAGCTTTGTTGATCACATAGTGCTCTACATATCACTCAGCCAATCGCACACCACCGCAAAGGAGAGTTCAAGCTCCATTCCTTCAGCTGCTAAGTTGGGTGCAGTGTGAGCTGTGCTGTGCTGTGGGGAATTCAAAAAACTTCACTGTTTCATCCTTATTCTGTCAT
Organism: Eptatretus atami; assembly: GCA_035128595.1. NCBI lineage: Eukaryota > Metazoa > Chordata > Myxini > Myxiniformes > Myxinidae > Eptatretus > Eptatretus atami. The sequence goes on along the minus strand of CM068959.1, from coordinate 62,510,624 downwards.
TTTCCCTGTGTGTGTGTGTGTGTGTGTGTGTGTGTGTGTGTGTTTGGTTGTTATCTCCATATGTGGGTTTCAGAAGGTGAAACAGAGCCCTCCCAGGTCTCAATGTACCCACCTTCATGTGTGTGTGTTTATGTCATTGAGTCCATTTGTATTTTAGAGTTAAGCACATGTCCTCCATGCTGCCGGAATTCCTTCCCATCACATACCACCTTCGTGTGTGTGTTTGTATCATGGAGTCCATTTGTGTTTTAGAGTTAAACACATGTCTTCCATGCTGCGGATTCCTTTCCATAATGTTTATTAATCACCAGCAAATACCACCTTTCACTTTGCTGATGGGATACTAAAGGGTGGGGGGGGGGGTAGAGAGAGAGACAGAGAGACAGAGAGACAGGTGGGGGGAGTTAGCAGAGAGAATATGTTATGCTTTATGAATATGAGAGGAGGGGGGGAGAGTGAGTAGGTGGTGGGGGAAAGATAGAGAAGGGAGGGGGAGCGAGGAGGGAGGGATAGTGAGGAGGGGTGGAGGAAGGGAGAATCGCGTGAGTTCGAGAGGAAGGGAAGGCAGATGTGTGGTGGAGCATAAATTATGATTCATACCATTTCATCAAAATGATTCTGCATTGAACAACAGTGAAGATGGAAAGAAAGTAATGTGTGAAATCAATTTTCTACCGGTCATACTATAAATATTGCCTGGAGACAAACACCACCCAGACATGTCCGGAGAAAACACCATCCGGAAACAATCAGCGCCAGGACACATCTGGAGATAAACACCATCCAGAGACAAACACTGCCCGGATACGTCCGGAGCCAAGCCGTCTGGAAATAAACACTGCTCGGACATGTCTGGAGACAAACTCCCGTCCGCAAATAAACACCGCCTGGACATGACCAGTGACACACAGAGACAGAGACAGAGACAGAGACAGAGACAGAGAGGTGGAAGGGTGCTGCACTGTATGGAAGGGTGGAGAGAGGATGGGTCAGAGAGAGAGAAAGGCGGGGGAAAGGGAAGGGTGTAAAGCATAAATATTGTTATGCTTTAATGAACAAAACGAAACACACACACACACACATCACACACACACACACACACACACACACACACGGTATAGTGCTTTGCCAATAACAGCAATATTTCTGGAATTGGAAGATTGCAGTCAGTGCGATTACCGACTTTCAAGTAATGCTGTATACAACCCATAAACCTTGAGTAGCTTTCACCCTGGTTGTGGGGGAATTTCAGTTGACAAATTAAAATACAATATTGCATTAGATGTTTCAAGGAGATGTGCATCAACATTAATCTTTGCAAACAGCTGTGTGTGACGAGTGGAAAAAAACTTCGCTTGGTAATTTAGAAAACGCGGTAATATGGCAAACGGCTCAGAAATCGGGTGTTCAAATGGATTTTGCTTTGAAACTCATGAGAAACCATATAAGCTTTCTTAAGCATGTGCGGTTCATATAAAATAACCAATTACTTTAGAAACAGTCATGAGGACAAAGGAAAATGTGATCACTCGTATGCTGCTGGGGTTAAAAGTTTAAACCTCCACCACCCGTCATTATCATAAGATACGGGATGAAACTTTGCCACCATGGCACCCATAACCAAGCATGCAAGCATGCACACATACCCATGAAGAGTCCCTTTATTGATCCAAATCTGCCCATACTGTATGTACCTCTTCCTTGTCGCAACTACCGACTGTACATCCTGATCAGGACATGAACTGCACCGCTATCGTCTGTAGGGCGCTCGGCAAGTGGCTTAAGTGCTGAAGCAAATACTCCAATGAAATGGTTGAGAAGGAACAGATGGCTTGGGAAGTGATAGCAAGCTGATTGGTAATGGCACATACCTCCAAAACACATTTTCAGATTTCACTCCAGATTTCAAGTTATTTAGTCCATGTGATCCGATCCTCCAAACTCAAATTATATTTCCATGATATACGTTAATTCGTCTGTGAGAGTAGATTGTGGAAAATTGTATCATACAACGCAGGAAATCACTCCAAGCTCCTAATTTGAAACCTATAGCACTTGTAAAAGTGATGTATACAGCAATTCATAGCTATGTAGATGAGGCATTTAATGAGATTTGTTATCTGCATAGTCCGTGAATGTCAGCTGCGGTTGTATGGACATGTGACTCGTTTTCCTGATGCTGATCCTGCTCACCAGATTCTCTCAGCGAGGGAACCTCGTGAGTGGAGAAGGCCAATGGGCCGACAGTGTGCCTCGTGGTTCCCACAGGGTGATCAGCATTTCAAGGAGATAGGGATGGGCCAGGCATCTGCCTGGCGGATGGCCAGAGGGAGGCCCCTGGAGTACCGGTGGAAATTGGATGCAGTGAGGCGCTGCTCTGACGCATGATCCCATACCTGACCTGACATTCAATGATATGAGTTAGGAAAGTGAAAAAAAAAACATTTTGAACACTTTATCATTCATAAACCGTTGCAGCCTGTTCCATCTCAAGGCATTGTTGAGCAGGCCAAACAAAATGGCAATTAAGACCCCAGTGAGGTAACGGAGGATGCGCCTGATAAAGGTTATAACTAAACAAGCAAAAAAGACATAAAATGTCATTGCCCCCATTGTTTTAGTAATTTTGCTGTGTGGAGTTAAAGGGCAAGCCCATATTTATGAACTAAAATGGCCGCCAGTCTACCAATCGACCATCTTTGATCAGATTGCAAATTAAAGTGAGGTGCATATGTATGGCCTCATGCACTGTGCTTTGGCCAAGTTTGTACAAAATCGGACCATGCATGTCTGAGAAATGGTTGGGTACACATTCAAATAACAAAATAGCCACCAGTCGGCCATCTTTTATCACATCGCGAAACAAAATGATGTCCATATGTATACCATTATTTGTTGTCTTTGTGCCAAGTATGAATAAAATCGGTCCATACATGTCTGAGGTATGGTTGCAGACGTACGCACGTATACACACAGACACGAAAATAGACACCAAATCCATGTCTCCTTTCAGACCAAGTCCAACAGGGACTAATAAGGTCGTTAATTATCTTTAAAGGGGGTGTTTTAATTAACTCTAACACCTAATTTTCACTCCTGCACTCCCTTGGAGTTCCCTTAGTATGCATGCAAAGTTTCAGGCCATGAGGTTTCATGGTTTTGGAGTTATGGAGGAGATACACTGATATACACACACACTGCCTGACTGACTGACACTCTGACATTTATTAGTACGGATTGAACCTGTTTGATCCTGTAATTAAAGCGAGTTTTCTTGAGTCAATCCTCCCACATACAAATTGAATGAACGCACACTTTCAATGAATGTACGTGCAACTAAATTTGTGCCAAATTATTAACAATCATTTCAATGCTTGTTTGTTGTTTTTCAGTATGTTGCCTTGATCTAGACAAGGCACACTCACTGCTCGGCTGGTCTACAGAGTTTATCTACACATTTACAAAGAGACCATTTAGATTTAGACCTTTCATTTGCAATCAACAACCTTTCATCAAGTACATCCTTCCATTTATTTTCCACGCAATGTACACCACACAGAACAAGTCCTCGCAAGGGGCTGCGATGTCCGATCGCTCTTTCTTGCTGTATTCTGTTCCAGCATATCTATTAGAATCACCTTTACCATTCGATTATGAGCTCTGGCAAAGAAAAAAGAAAGAAACTAGAAGGCACTCTTTGACGTCATGATGTCGACCGAAATGCCTCTGCCCGCATTATTACGTCATTGAACACACTTGTACCAAGTTTGATATAAATCCCCTTCAGCTGTTCTTAAGTAAAGTATCACATTTTTACCTGACATGACCTCTGACCTTGACCTCTTCACTCCAAAATCGAAACACGTCATCGTTGTAGCATTATACAAACCTGTACCAAGTTTGACTTGAATCCCTTCAGCCGTTCTTAAGTTATCATGGTAACAAAAACCCATCACACACGGACAGACAACCCGAAAATATAATGATTCTGGCGACATTGTCGGTGGTGGGATGAAAAAAAAAGTCATTTTCACTAATGCATGCTGTTTCATTGGAGAATAATTATTTTGTTTTCATCGTTAGGCAGAATTGCAAGTGATCCCAATTCGCAAATATTACGACTTTGCTCTACCGAGAGCGATCTCCGATCGCAGCGCTCTCGTTTTTGTTGATGTGCTCCCTTCTGCTGTATTTGTGTCTGCCAACTGCCACTATCTGTTCCATTTATTTAGAGTGTCTTGGCCTTTGTCATCCCCCGGATCATTTTTAAATAAAGCCATTTATTATAAGAAATTCCTCAGGCCTTTGCCTTCCTGCGTGAGCAACTGCCAGTTTTGGACAAAGGATGGACAGGGGATGCCCCACAACACAACCAGACCCCGTGGAGCCCAGCTGGTACCACAACCATGTTCGGACCCCCACGTTTTCCATATCCTGCTCGGGCAGCTCCCCAGCTACCTGGTGCTTCCCAGTTTCCCAGGAGGAAAATTCCAACGAGGTCGGCGATGCTAACCACCCCTGGTCCTAATCCAGTAGCCCAGAAACAATGTCCCTGAAGGCTATTTCAATATAAATTTAATATTTAAGGCCCTCTGTGTCCAAGATAGTATTGCTTTCGGATCATGCCCCTTCTTGCAGCCACTGCTAGCCCAGAGCCTCCAGCTCATTCATTCCTTCTCCATTTTCACGAAAGGTCAGACACTCATGACTCAATATACCTATCTCACACGAACAAGCACATTTAAAACCAAACAGGGCTCAGTCTGACTTTTTTTAATGGCCAGTACCTTTTTCATTGTATTAGCATTTTCCTTTGCCCCCCTTCCCACACTTGGCCACTCCCCTACCCAAGCAGACCTCAAAGCACAATCTGTGTGTGGCAGACCCACCCCTCTGCTCACCGATCTCTACAGAGTCCTACTCGTTAACTCGTGCACCTCGGATCCTGATGCAACCATTACGAGCACCATCTCACACATCCCAATGGTGGATCCACTCTCGTACACTGGCCCCATACAGGTTCAATAACCCCACTCGCCAGTGTAGGTTTGGGCCCGCTCCCCAGGCGTGAACTCGACCCCAAGTGGGTATGGGACATGTTTTACATTATGATTAAGGGGAGAATGTTTATAAACGTTGAAGTTTTATTAATAACAATATAATTTTGTGACGACAATCACTACTTAATGATTGGGAGATAATCCCTCTGTCATGTGTGATCTAAAACAAGGAATGTTTCTGTATTTGGTCGATATAAAACATCCAACAAATTACACATTTGTAATTGTGTAATTTGTTTTGTTTCGATTTCTGTTTCGATTCTGTTTCGAGAGCACATCTCTGTTTCGATTTCAGTGAAGCGGCAAGCAGAAATGGAAGTACCATATGTACTAGCCATGGAGGTCTTCTAATATACCTGGCAGACCAATGAGGCTTGGGAAGTGAAGCCAACGGAAGCGCTCCGGTGGCCATATTGGCATGCTGATCATTTTGTAAACAAACTACAGGAAGAGTAGAAACTGATTAATGTCAAAGATTGTTTTCATCGAAAACTGTCGACTCTCTTGAGTTATTTGCTCCCTCATTGTGAGAGACAGTGGGGATTCATCCAGCATCAAGATGCACTTGGGACCAGGCAAAGGTGCAGTTAAAGGGACAACCACGTCCAACACAATACAAAAACACATCATTACAGGTGAGTATTTACCCGAGTCATTCTGCCATTATAAACACTCTATTGTGATCTATCATGAGTAGACAACTGTCGTCTAGCCATCATCGCCACTTGATTGTGAGCCACGGGCCACCATAAACTATCGATGATACCTGTTGTTCTTTACTGATGTGAGAACAAGATCAGCTTACTGTACTTCTTCCTGATGCGCTCTTCACCTTGCCGTTCAATCGTTGTTCTCACCTGGTGATGGAATCGGACTTTACAAGAGCATGCAGAGATGCATGCCATTTCAGTGCAAAGTGCAAAGGTGTGATTATTGTCAGCCTCTGAATCAAACATGTGTTCACTCAGCGAATCGAATGCAGATCCTCAGACCTTGAACAAGACAGATTGTGAAATGGCTGACGATGTCTGTATCACACGGCATTCTACCATCTATAAATGACCCTTCTGAAGCTCTGGAAAGCCTCTTCCTTTTTACAGATAATCCACATTAGGTCATACAGTACCCCCCATTCCATTGCGATACAGACTGCAGCTGTGACACTCTGCTTATCTACAATAATTAGATGCTGATAGAGATACATGCAACATGTCCTTCAATTCTGGAAAACCTCACTATATCACTCTGTCATTCCAGAAGGATCGTCAGGCTAACCTATTTATTTACATTCAGTCACTTGAACTTATACCCCTGACCATCAACCATCACCTCACCTGGGCCAACCATATAACAAAGCTGGCCCACAAAGCCAGTCGTAGACTGAGCATCATACTTCGATTCAGGTCTTTCCTTGGAATATCAGAGCTACTCACAGTCTACAAGGCTCTAGTGCCACGGTCTCATATATGAGTCTCTTGGATTCTGGGGAACCTAATGCTCTTCATATTATTGGAATCCCCCACAAATAGGCCAAAGCACTTCTGTTGGTTTCAGATCTCAGCCAGGTCATTGGTCTCTCCTGTTTCTTCCATTACTTGTTCACGATTGCTCCCTCTGCTCTCTCACTCATTCTTTTTCACTCTTCCCACCATGGCTTTAAGCAAGCAGGGCACTGCCACCTCCTGTCATACCCTTTTCTGACCCATGGCCTTTATTACCCACATTCACCCTTCCTATCACAATACTCTTGCTTGCTGCTTTCAGTGTTTTTTCCCCTTCTCTCCCTCTCTCTAAATCCCCTTAACTGCAAAAGATTAGTGCTTTATCTCAACCATGTGCACACACTCCCTCAACTTGCCGCCTGATGTTGCACCACCATTTTGTGGTGGGCGGTATAAGTAGCTCAGAGCTTTGCCTCTGAGTGAAACCAAGAGTGCAACACAATTGACCTTTTCAAAGTCCATGAAATAATTTAAATTGATAGATTAACTTAAACTTTTCTCGTCACAAGAGACGGATACTCTTTCTAGTTCCTCATAAAGACAAATACAATTTTTTTTACAAACTCATGCCATGATAAGGGATGACAGCTAGCTTGCTTCAACAGCTTGCAATCGCCACTCACCACTGGTGTATCCATATACAGTATTTCAGATCACTGGTCCAAGCCAGCTCTACCTTTATATTCCACCCAATTGATCCGCAGAAGAATTGTACAACCGTCTACACAGGTAAATCCTGCTCTCTGACACTGTGTTCTCTTACCATAAAGCTTGGATGAAACAAGACATTTTGAAGACAATGCTGAAGTTGCTCTCGCCAGCAATTTTATCATGGCTAACATCAAGGGGCCAAAGTACATTTGTAAAAGAGACCCTGGCAACTCCTAGCATCAGAGGTATATCTGCACACAAATATTTCCACCTTTCCTTCAGACCAATACTGACCTCTGCTTACTGCTCTTTCAAATATCTCACAAATTTGTGGGGAAAATTTCCCATAACCGCCAAAAGTAGGTCTGCTATATAACCAGGGAAGCTCACAGCATTGCAGCTGTCTCCCCACCCCAGAGCTTGCCAAGCCAAGACTTGGCCAGAGCATGCCTAGTGGAGCGAGTCGCTCCTGTAATTAACTGTCATTAATCATCAAGCACGGCAGTCACTCTCAAGTGCTGCCTTGATCTCATCTCTGTTTGGCACTTCCCAAACCAGGTGAAGGACCTTCCATATGTTGAAGAAATGGAAAATTATACAAGGCCTATCTAAATTTAATTGGAAATTATTTACAATTTGAATGCCATCCAATATATTGACTCCAACATACCATAGCCATGCATCAATTCAGTTGTTTTGGAATACATGTTCTGCTTTTTCGAGTTAAATTTCAAATTTGCATTGTACATTCAAATACGCAGTCAGCATTAAATTTCAAATTGAGAATCTAAATCTCTCTCACATATTGGCTTAGAGCTGCCTCACCACTTCAGAGTCTGGCAGTTCACTCAGGCAGTCTGCAAGCTACCCTCTCACTTCTGGATTGGTCTTCTATCTCTGCTGTCCCTGATGTCGATTCCACCTGGGAATTTCACAAAGCATGCTGCCTGTCATGCACAGGTTTATCCCATCTCTTCTGAAGCTATTTTACCCATCCTCTCATCCCTAGTACAATGAATCCTGTAGTGAGACAGTTGCCTTCAAAGAACATGCCTTCTCTTTATGAAAGGCCAACCTGACCTTCCAAATGCCTGCAACAAGTGTATCTCCTCTCTCAGCACAGCCAGAAAACATCTGGCCAACCTCAATGCTGAACTCTCAAATTTGTCACCTTCTCAAAGTCCTGGTGGTTCCTTGTTAAGTCTGCCATTGGTGTACAACTGTCTACACAGGTAAATCATAAATGCAAGGCTCCCCATAAATGCAAGATTGGATAAGGCTCCCCTTAATTCTGTCCTTCACCTCTGTTTTTATCACCTGAGAAGGTTGGGAATTTTCTGGCAATTCATTGTACCTTGACTCTCAGTGACCGGCCCAGCTGGCATCCGTGCCCTCATTCTGAAAACCTGCTTTCCCACTCACTCTTTCATTTCCTCTTTCTGCTCTCTTCAGCCTATCATTTGCTCTAAGAAGTCTTGTTGACTCCTTAGAAGTCATCCAACATCATGATACTAAGCAAGTAGACCCAAAACAGATCCTCCTAATTACAGGCCCATTTGCTTACTTCCAATTATAAGTAAAGTCACGGAATTCATCATCACAGCTGACATCAAATCCTTTCTTTTCTCCAAGTCCTGATCTCATAAATTCATTTTGATTTGTGTCCCAGTCACTGCACACTTGATATGCTGCTGCTGCTCAACCAACCATGGCTCGAGGCTCTGAATCTCAGACAGGAGACCAGGACAATCCCTCGGGACATATTTTGATACAGATTGGCACACCACCTTGCTTTCCAAGCTGCCAGCAAATGACATCCAAAATAAGCATTGAGGAGATGGGAAAAGTATTGGGAAAATGGGATAGATGGGGATGGGAAAATGGGATATTGGCATTGAGGAGATGGGAAAAAAGAAAAGTTTAGGGAAAAGTATTGAGGGTGAGCGGTGAGGGGGAAGCTTGGAGAGGATGGAGCGAGGGGGACGCTTGTGAAGGTTGGAGAGAGTGGAGTGAGGATGGATGCAGAGAAGGGGGACATGAAGTGGAGGGATGCTTAAGAGGGGTGGGTTTGGACGGATGCAGGCTTGTCGGAGATGTTGGGTAGGGTACTGACTTGGAAGGGTTTGACACTCTAAAATAATGAGAAACAGATTTGTTTGTCGAGCACAGACAACCTCTGCAAACTGTACTTATTAAGATACTCATATTTAATATTCTGAGATAAAGATCATGGGATGGGTGAAATGAGTTGTTATTGAAGGCACAGAGAAAGGTCGTGCTCAAAGAAACTTGAGGATGGGTGACAGATCAAGCACTTCAGTGAAAGACAGGTTTGTAAAATATGGAAGAAAAAGGAGAAGAAGAAGAGGAAAAAAGAAGAAGAAGAAGAAGAAGAAAGAAGAAAAAGAAGAAGAAAATGTATGCATATATATCTATGTCTTCTTCTTTCGGCTGCTCCCGTTAGGGGTTGCCACAGTGGATCATCCACATAGTGATTTGGCACAGGTTTTACACCGGATGCCCTTCCTGACGCAACCCTGGTCGCCTCTTACGACACAGGGATATGGTACACCTATTTTAACTGGGGTATACACTGGGCCCAGTACACTGGTACTCACTTCGCCGACCTCGGAAGGATGAACAGGCTGAGTCATCTCCTAGTGTGTATTAATTCAATCGTCCAACGGGGTTTGAACTCAGACCTTTTGGATCCCAAGCCGCTGCCCTAACCACTACGCCAACACCAGGCATTATATATATATATAATATATATATATATATATGTTATATATTATATCTATATGTATATATGTTGTTGCTCGTCTTTCGACTGCTCCGTTAGGGTCGCCACAGCGGATCATCCGTTATGATCCGCATACTGATTTGGCACAGGTTTTACGCCGGATGCCCTTCCTGACACAACCCTGGTCCCTCTATGACACAGGGATAAGGATTGGGTTTCACCATGATTCCGGGCTGCCCTACACCCTCTCATAAAGCGGTCCCAGTGCAGAGCACCCTCCTCGAGCGATCCTCCAACCCAAGCCTCCGAGTAGCCGGATTACAGGCCAGCCCACTACGCCCGGTATATGTATGTATGTATGTGATATATATATATATATATTACATATATATATATATACATATACATATATATAATAATTTATTATAATAAAATAATAAAAATACTTTTTTTATGCTGAGGTAAATAAATAATGAATTTCAAAGCAAAATCAATCAAAACGGCAGGAAAGAGACAAAGAGCAGATGCTTATGGGTGGTTGAATTACTTACAGCTAAACAGACATGGGTACCCAACAGATCATTCATGGGAGGGGGGGGGGGAAGAATCGTCTCACTCACCACAAAGAGCAGATGCTTATCGGGGGGGGGGGGGGGGGGGGTACGAACCAACAGATCATTCAGGGGGAGGGGGAGGGGGGGAAGAATCGTTCGCTCACCAGAAAGTTGTCCGTTAAGCAAAAACGTCCTGAAATGCATGGTGTCACAGTCCGTCGCAGCACCTAGCTTTGCCGTACACCTTCTCGCGGGGCAGCCTTGAACGCCAGTCGAAGTCCGGAGGCACCGAGATCGTCCGTCGTGGGTTTAGACCCTGGTGTTGTTGGTGATCGACCCATGCCTCACTTGTTGGCGGCACTGCTCACACCCACACTCGCACCACATGCTCGCTTGCCGAAGCACTGGGAAGGACGAATTGTTTCATCGGCACTGGTCAGACACCCACTTCTTGCTCGCTTCTCTTGCCCTTTGCTTTTTCCTCTCTCGTTTCGCTTTTTCTCTTCGCTTTTCTCTCTCACGCTTTTCTCTCCTCACGCTTTTTTCTCTCACGCTTTTTCTCTCCTCACGCTTTTTCTCTCCTCACGCTTTTCTCTCTCAGAACGTACCTCCCATTCGTTTTTATATCTCCGGCCGTTTCCGCGGGGTGCCGTCCACCCAAGATCACCCCGCCCATTGGTGCACGGTTACCATGACGACCCGTGCGCTTCAAAAAAGTGGGCGTCGGAGGTCACGAAAGATTGCCGCTGAGGAAGAATTTGGGCAGGCTTCAGAGCTCGTGAAAGAAATGTGCGTAAACGTGTCTGTCGTAAGAAAAAAACTTCCCATAAGAGGGGATCTATCCTTTACCCTTCTCAACGCATCACATTTGAGATCCATTAGACGTGGGGATGGGGCTAATCTGAACATGCATTTAAGGAAATAACTGTCTGAGGACCTGGATTTGTGGATGCATTCATCAGACCGGATTCTAAAATCTGTAACATTACAGTCATCCCTCGCTATATGCGGGTTCACCTATCGCACCCCGGTTCATCGCAGGTTTTCCCTTGGAACCTAACTAATTTTTTCTGCGGATTCCCCCGGTATTTCGTGGTAATAATATATAAAATATAAATTATTTAAGCAATAAATTGTAACGCGTGGCGCTCGACAAGTCACACAACGCACGAGACAAAGTTTCGCTTGTGAACTTCGAATATTTTACGTTTTTTTCTCCAAGCCCTACGATGCCGCCCAAATGCCCTGCACCTTCTAAGGCTTCTGGCAAGGAACCGAAGTGCCAGAGGAAGGTCCTGACGCTCCAGGAGAAGGTTAAGGTGCTAGATATGCTTCGGGAAGGAAAAAGGTTTGCCGCGGTTGGACGAGCACTGCCAAACCGACCAGACCAGACAAGTCGATATCCGGCACCTCGAACCCGATCACTGCCAAGCCGACCAGACCAGACGAGTCGATCTCTGGCACCTCAAACCCGATCACTACCAAGCCGACCAGACCAGACGACGAGTCGATTTTTTTGGGGAGGCATCCATTCATCTGGATTTTCACTTATCGCGGGGGGGGGGGGGGGGGTTTGGAACGTAACCCCCGGATAAACGGGGGATGACTGTATACATACTGTGTATATATATATATATATATATATATATATATATATATATATATGTATATGCACACATACACATACACATATGCCTGGTGTTGGCTAATGGTTAGCGTGGTGGGTTTGGGATCCAAGGATCCTGAGTTCAAATCCCACTTGGTTGTTGAATTAATACTCGGTGGGGTTGACTCTGCCAGTCAACCGTCCGAGGTCGGCAAAATGAGTGCCAGCTTGCTGGTATCCTCTGTTGGCATAGCGACCTGTCCAATATTGTGCCCAATAGCCAAGGAGACTGCTTCAGCAGCACCTCTGAACAGTGTATGGTCCCAATGGACGGATGGATATATATATATATATATATTATATATATATTTATATATTTTTTTTTTTCATATGTCCCAAGCAATTTCTGCAAACAACTGCATTTTGTACTCTCTTTAATTCCAGGTTTCTTTCAGAGAGTAAGCGTGTTGAACCCTGTCCTTTCCAATCCCATTTTGCTAACTCTTGAGATCACAGAGTTCAGCTTTTGACCAAACTCACAAATAAGTTCTGTTTCCCACCTTAATTTGGCCACATGCTGTGCCAGCCTATCTCCCCCTGGGGAAGGAAATGAGAATTCCAGGTGAACCATCCACAGTTACATTTAGAGTTGGACTGTGATTATAGTTCTGATGTAGGTCAACCAGTTTATTGAATGATTTGTCACCAACTTTTGCAGGTGACAACAGGCATCTCATAAATTTATGGGTTTTGATATCACACACTTAATAAGATGGACCTCTTCTTACCCTCATCTTTCATCTTATTGGATTCAAAAGGGTGCAGCATAAAAGTGTGGGCATAAAAAGTAAAAACATAAAAGTAAAAAAACGTATATTAATAGCATAACTGCCTTGAGACACCTCTCTGTTGTATGCATGCGGTCCGAGAACTGCAACAATATTCTCTCTGATAACCGCAACAATATTCTCTCTGATAACTCCCTACCCCCACCTCTGTCTCTGTCTCTCTGTTTCTGTCTCTGGACGTATCTGGACAGTCTTTATGTCTGGATAGTGGTTATCTCCATATGTGTCTGTACGGTGGTTATGTCCGGGTGAGGTTTGTCTCAAGACATGTCCGGATGATATTTATCTCCAGCCGTGTCTGGATGGTATTTATCTCCAGATGTGTTCAGATGGGAGTTTGTCTCCGGACGTGTCCAGATGGGAGTTGGTCTCCAGATATGTCCGGGTGGTGTTTATGTCCAGACGGGAGTTTGTCTCTGGTCATGTCCGAGCAGTATTTGTCTCCAGACAGCTTGGCTCCGGACATGACCGGGCGGTGTTTGTCTCTGAGTGGTGTTTATAGTATTGACGAGTAGAAAATGAATTTCAGACTTTTTTTGTTTCCATCTTCACTGTTATTATATGCGAAGATCATTTTGATGAGACAGTATGAATGTAATTCATGCTCCACCACATGTCTGCCTTCCTTCCTCTCACCTCTTTGCTGCCTCCCCCGCATTCCTCACTCTCCTCCCTCCTCTCTCCCCACCCTCCTCTCTCTTTCCCCTCCTTCCTCTCTCTTTCCCCCTCTCTCCTCTCTTTCCCACCCCTCTCTATCTCTCACTCTCTCTTTCCGCTCCATCTCAGTGTACCCGTCAGTGAAGCGATGGGTGGTGTTTGCTCGTTCCAAAGAAATTCCTTCTGCTTCTCCTCAATACCAGTCCTTGTCTCACTACTCGGCCACCCGGGCCTCTTTCTGCATCTCGTTTAACACCTCATTGGAATGTACTTACTCTGCACTCTACACATTTGTTCCTTGAAGGTTTCCCATTTCTCTGATGCTGATTGTCCTATTGTTAGCTTCTCCCAATCTACATCACCCAACTCTCTCCTCATACCCTCAAGGTTTGCCTTCCTGAAATCTAATAGACTTACTCTACGATCCTAAACTCTAACCCTTAACATAATTTTTGCACACACAATGTTATGGTCACTTGCTTCGAAATGCTCCCCAACCTCCACTTCCTCCACCATATTGGGATCGTTACTTAAAAGGAGGTCCCCTGAGTGCACTCCCCCTCATGGGCTTATCTACAAACTGGGTTAAAAAGCAATCCTGGACTAAAACTAGGAAATCCTCATCCTTTCCCTGTTCCTTGATCCAATCTATTCCTGGCAAGTTAAAATCCCCCATAATCAAAAAACTCTTCCCCAACCACATGCCCTTTTGAATTATTGGTGTATTCCTCCTCTTCCTTCACACCCGGAGCCCGATAAACGCATCCTACTCGTATCTTATTATTTTTACAATCTCCTCTACCCATACAGAATCCTCTACATTAATTTCCTCCTTAATGTCACCCCTTTCTCTTGATGCAGTGCTGTCTTTTACCCAGATTGCTACTCCTCCTCCTTTTCTCTCCTTCCTATCACACAGATACACCTTGTAGCCTTCTAATCCTGTCCTCCAGTTCCTCTCCTCCTTCAACCATGTCTCACTTACTGCAACTATATCGCACTCCTCGCTATCCACTTTGGCTTCAAGCTCTTCCATCTTATTATTTAAACTTTTGGCAATGGTATAGAATATGTGTAACTTTTCCCTTCCTGAAATTCTATTTTCTTGCCTCGCCTTACTCATCACCATTATATCATCCGTACCTTCCTTAATAGCTTCCCCACCCTCCGCTGACCTAACAAAAAAATCCTGAATTCCTTCCTCAATTCCCACTGCAAACCTTGCTGCCCCCTTTCTATTTAACATACGGCCATAATTTCGGAAACACTCCCTTTGTCCCTAAATGATTCCCACTGCTTCTTAAATGTAAAACCTTCCTCCCTATACCATTCTTCCAGCCATTGGTTGACATCCATTGCTCTGCTCATAATTTCTATGTCATTTAAAACCTCAGAGTAAACTTTCCCTCAATAATTTGCTCCTAGGTGTACCACAACCAAGTTCTTCCTACCATGACCCTGTATGGTATCGTTTACCCTTCCTACAATGTCCATATCTCCTGCTCCTTCAAAACTGTACAGAACACTATGTCTATGATCTGTCCTGCAGAATGAAGAATTGACATATTTAATCATCTCATCACCCACAAAAACTACCTCCCAGACCTCATTCCTACCAATCTCTGATGCTGCACCTTCACCACTGCCTGGTCCCGATGCACCGTCACCACTTCCAATATCCTCAGCAACTTCACTCCACAACCGTAACCAACGATTATCTTCAAATTTCTCATATTCTGCAACTTGCTGCAAATTATCTATCCGTTTCTTCAACCTCCTAATAACTACCTTCAAGTGGGCTATTTCCTCACACTTCCTGCAACAGTAAGAACCCTCTGCTTCCTCAATTGTTGATATGGCCCACATTGAGCATCTATCACATTTTATAAACTCCTCTTCCTTTCTCCTTCGGTTTCTATTTTACCCCTCTTCACCCTCATACTCCTAATAGTGGGGCAACTTAGCATAACAATTGTGCATTTTGTGAGGAAAGCACCAAATTTGGCACACTTGTAGCCTATCATATTATGAACAGATTTGGATATTGGGCCATCTCAAAATTTTTGATGGCAGTGTAAAATGTCTGCCACAGCCATCAGCGGCTGAATTTGAGATGGCCCAATATCCAAATCTGTTCATAATATAATAGGCTACTAGTGTGCCAAATTTGGTGCATTCCTCACAAAATGCACAATTCTTATGCTATATTTAGCTAAGTTGCCCCACTATAAGGCCCCAACTGACTTATATGCTAAACTTTACAAGAGGTCTCCCCCTGCTTCTTTCAATAAACTAATACAAATACTCACTAAAACTGTTATGAACACAAATACAGCTATATAAACAGTCCCACAGCCCCTGACACAAATCTCAAAAACAAAATATGCAAAACAACACACAAAAAACCACTCGTTTTGTTCTGGTAAAGGAGCTAACACAGCCTCGGGCAAACAACAGGAAGTGACGTCCTCACAGTTGTTATTGTTACCGAACATGCTTATATTTATTCCAACATACTTATACACATGTACTTGCCTTTATTCGAAGGTACACTTCGTATAAAGGCAAGTTCAGGTGTATCAGCATGTTGGTAGAAATGAGAACACAAAGGATTGTTCATTCTGGCCTGTGTCACATCTATTCAAAATCCTGGCTTTATCACATAACATTTCCTGAAATGAGTCCTACATGATGAGATTTTGTGATATTTTCTCATGGTATATCATAACATATTATAGATAAGATACGGTATTATATTTCATAATGGGAAAACAGGTTGAGTTGGACCGGGACGAATCACTTAAACACAGGTCAGCCCAAGGCAGAGGGAAACATGGGAATTAGTAAGGAATTGTTTCCTCTTGTTTTTTCCACCCTCTCAGTTGGTTTACTAATATTTTCTAATTATTAATAATCTCTGCAGCCTAAAGGGGCACTTTACTTGTAATTAGTTATTTTTAAAAAAATGAAATTGAGAAAAGTTAAATATTACATAAACCTAAATGCTGATTCTGACAATACATTCATCCTCTCCATCACTTGTAAAGTGGTATTTCAAAACACATTCATACTCTCCACCACACCATTTATTGTAAAGCCCAATATGTATGCGATGCAATCGAAATTTGCCTGAAAAATAGAAGGTAATGAAATCTATCTTTATGAATTGCTTAATCATTCAGATAGCTCACCCAAGACCTCATGGCTCATGGGATGTCCACTTAGTCACTTAGTGATTGCACCTGCAGCCTGAGCAGTGCAATCCACAAAAGAGAGAAAATGCATCAATTGGAGTTTTTGATGTGAGTGGCATTTTCACCATCTTCAATAACTATAAGTCACAGCGTCATTTTCATTGTTTTGTGTTCATTAGCCGCAATAAATAGAGCATCCGGTTGAGCATGCATGATGTGCATATAATTGCCTAATGATGTGCTTTTATTGTGCCAGGACAGAGTTCTGTTCCCCACCTGGTGTTAATTCAACGACGAACAGGGCTCAAACTCAGGACCCTAAGATCCTAAGCCAGCCACCCTAACCACTAAGCCAACACCAGGCTAGAACAGGGTAAAAATATATAGTTACAATGCTTAAGTCATAATATGTGCATTATAACAGTACAAGGTTTTGAATGTGGATACAAAGAATTAAGGTTGCACATGCCCATCTTGAGGTGTGGAGAGGTGATTCTGATTTTTGTCGGAGTGAAAAATGCAACATTTGGGTTGTTGGGCAAAAATGCAACATTTGGGCATGATTCTGACATCACAAGTAAATTCAAAGATAATCAGGGTATATTGTTATCCTTTACACTATGTCGCGATGGCAATCTTGTTGAAATTATAGCCTTACATCGTTTCCTTGGCAACCATATCCATCCACCGTAATTGTGTTGAGTGTCAAGCTGGAATCAAAGGAAAGCATTTAAAAAAAATCTTTCCTGACATTTTGCTGGGAATGTCATCTTGATGTGAAAAATACTTGAGTACACATCAAGACCATGTTTAATTTCACCCACTTCCTGTAGAATCAGTTTTGTCTTTAGAGCAGTGCAGCTATCCGAATTGATTTAACTTGGATAAGCCAATTATATATTTTATGCAGTAAATTTTGACATAAAAAAAATACATGATATTGGCCTCATGGAAGGCCAAATAATAAAAATAATAATAGTTTTGTTTGGACCTTCACTGAAATGTAAATACTGACATTAGCAATAAATTCCAAAGTGGCTGTGATATGAGAGAGCATGCTTAAGATAATAAAAGAGAGATAGAGCTCTATTGTTGAAGCAAAAGGGAGAGTAAAACTGTAAAGTACAGTGCAAAAACAACAAGCCTTAAAGTTGTGACTCAACCAGCATTCCCATGACCAGTTTGACATTCTCCTACCTCGTTCTTCATCGAGAAGACAAAATTAGTTGTAAGTGCAAGCTTCCTCAGGGAACTTGTGTGGTATATTACACCAAAGAACCTAAAGAAAACTGTGAAGCAAAGCGAAATAAAATGCCTCATTTGCAAAACTAGAAACACCTGCTCCCTTTGGGAACATTGGCAAATTGTCTCCACCTCCCACCCCCTCCATCCTCAGGGAGGTTGGAATCCTCCATCCTCATGTTGTGGAATTTGTTGTCTTAACTGACTCTGTGTAAATACTATTACTCAATTTGCAATACACAAATTAATCCACTGTCCACAAGGAAAAGTACATTTGATCGAAGAACATTTATTGCATGGTACCACGGAGTCCAAAACACTGAGATGTAAACATCCACAATGATTTGCACTAAACTAAGCTTACATT
>CM068959.1:62460697-62486425 GCA_035128595.1 Eptatretus atami | reverse complement strand
GGAGGGGAGGGAGTGGGAAGGACAAAACAGTGGGGAACAGAGACATAAGGAGATCTGTGGAAGGGAGAGGAATGGGGTGGGGAACACAGGGTATACAAGATTGATATTACAGGGACTTTCAGGAAGGAAAGCAGGGAATTTGAATGAGGTGAGTTTGGGGTGGATTAACGGGGGTAGGAAAGATCGAGGATTTGGAGAGGGGACGATAAAAGGTGGTGGGGAACAGCTGTTTTGAAGGCCTGGAGGGAAGAATGTGATTGAACAGAGTGAAGGAGTTTATTCCAAAGGTGGAAAAAAGAGGAATGAAAGAGTGAAGGTGAGCAGTGATTCGTGATTTTGGTAGTTTTACCAGAAGGGGTTGTAGGCGGACCTTGAGCGCCCTACATAAATATGGTGGGGACAAGTAGCAGACACAGCAAGGGGGGGGCGAGACTGGAGAGGAGACGGTAGAAGACAGAAAGACCACCGACCTGCTTGTGGTGAGAGAGTGAGAGCCAAGGACTCATCCTCATCACGGGAGATGCCAATGATCCGAAATGCCTTGGTTTCACAACGTGAAGCCGAGAAAGGTGGGAGGCAGGAGCACCAGCCCAGAGGGGAGAGCAGTACTCCATCAGGCTGCAGACGTAAGCTTTGTATGTGGTCAGGAGCTCAGGTGGGCAGAGGAAGGACTTTGCTCGACGGAGGATTCCCAGTCGGCGACTGGGTTTGGAGGCCAGGTTTGAAATGTGGCTTTCCCAGGAAAGATCATGGCATATAGTGAGAACCAGAAGCTTGAAAGAAAGGACTTCTTCCAGAGGTGTTTGAGAAATTGGATGGGGGGGGGTCCAAACGGTCCTTTGAGAGACATAGTGAGAGTTGAGATTGTCCGGATTGAAAGACATGTTCCACGTGTTGGACCAGTTTATATTTACCCAGATCTGCAGTGAGCGAAGAAGCTGTTGCTTGCCGGTCTGAGGGATGACCGATGTACGGCGGTGGGTGGTTCATCAGCAAAGAGATAAGGAGGTTTTACCAGTGAGTCGGAGAGTTTGTTGATGAAAACCAGAAAAGAACAGGGCCCAGAACGCTGCCTTGAGGAACTCCAGCCTGGACAGGAAAGGAGATGAAAAACTCCATTTAGCCACACAGTGACTGGACAGGAGAGGAAGTCTGTGAGCCATGTGTGGAGATGGCCTTGGATACCATAGGAAGAGAGTTTGTTGAGCATGGCAGGGTGCCAGCCGTGTCAAAGCATGTGATATGTCAAGGATATGGCTCTGATTTCATGTCTGGCATTGAGGACCTCCATCCATTGTTGGGAGAGCAGAAGCAGCATATCCAGGGTGGAGTGACCTGGTCTGAAGCCAAATTTATGATCGGAAATCAGGCCATTGGAGAAGAGGAAGGATTTAATGTCTGAAGCGATGATGGATTCCAAACCCTACTGATGATTAGGAGAACCTGATTGGTCTGTAGTTGCAGGGATCTGTTTTTGCACCTTTTTATGCAGAGCAGTAATGTTTGCTGATTTACAAGCAGATGGTAGATGACCTTGAGCAAATGAGAGGTGAATAGAACAGAGAGAGAGTGAGTAAGAGCAGAGGAGCAGGTTTTTAGGACATGTGGGCTGATGCCATCTGGACCATTGCAGAATCTGAGTCAAGTTTGACAGCAAGCTCTCACCTTGTCAGGGAAAGGACCACACAGTCCAGAGACACGTTGTGTGTGAATGGGTAAGGTGGGTTCAGAAACCGATGGGTTTCGGACACAAGATTTGATGCAAACACCGAGTTTAGGCATTCAACCTTTTCACGTGCGGTATCAGCAATGCGGCCATTTGAGGAAAGGGAGGGATGGAGGGAACATACACCAGAAACAGATTTGATTAGATGCCACCAGGATTTGGAGGAGGCAGAGAGGTTTGAGAGTTCAGACTTGAGCTTAGAAAGATGTTGTTTTTCTGCTCTCCTGAGGGTAGATACGCACTTGTTCCGACAATATGGAAGAACTGCAGATTACCCTCAGTTGGGTTTGCTTTCCATGAAGCAAAGGCAAGTTGTTTCAGGACAATTGCCTCGCCACAAGCTTCTGTGAACCATGGGCGGGAGGAAGGGTAGGACAACTGAAGACGAGAGGGGATAAATCTGTGAGAGAGATGGAGAGATAGAGAGAGAGATAGAGAGAGAGAGAGATGGAGAGAGAGATGGAGAGATAGATAGAGAGAGAGAGATAGAGAGATAAAGTTTCTTTGAAAGAATTCGCAGGATGAGTTGATGTTTGAGAAAGTAGCGATAGAAGACCAGTCTAGAAGTTTGATGGCTGCTCGGAGACCCTGTCAGTCAGCTTGAGTGAAATGCCAGACTAAACAGCGCTGAGGTGGTTCTTTGATAACAGCCAGAGAGGTGTCTTCTTTGACAAGCATGTGGTCAGAAGAACCGATTGGAGCAGAGGAAGAACAGCAGATAAGTTTCATCCAAATCTGTCCAAAACTTTTTGAGATATCATGCACACAAACAGACAGAGAGGGGTGAAAACATAACTTCCTTCCACCTTCGGTGGCGGAGGTAATGTCTGATCCTCGGGTCACCTACGTGTCCATGTATGCTCCCTCCCTGGAGTAAGTTTTCCAAATCCATAACAATACATACACACATACTGCACATACATACATGGAATTACCTTATTTAATATAATAGTATAAACATGTTATCAGTCACATCAAACTGGATAGTTTGATTGATGGAAACATAAAATACTCTTCAAAAGCAACTGGAGTAAATTATATGGGGAAGGCAATGCGAGTTCCAATACAAAGGAGAATGCACAGCCTGGATAGATATGAAACACTCAGTTCCTGCAAAGATGAATTTATACATTTGGATACAAAATGCAAATATATAAATATGTAATCCATCCATTGGGACCACACTCTGTGCAGATTGTTGGTGCTGCTTAAGCAGTCTCCTTGGCTATTGGGCACAATCCTGGACACTGGACAGGTCACCACTCTGACACAGGATACCAGCATGCTGGCACTCATTTTGCCGACCTCAGAAGAATGACAGGCAGAGTCAACCCCACCTGCAATTAATTCAACAGCGAAGTGGGATTTTTGAACTCAGGACCCTTGGATCCCAAGCCCACTACTCTCGCCATTAAGCCAGCGCCAGGCATAAATATGTAATAACCATTTGAAATATGAAATAGTAAAAATACTGTGAATATTACCTTCTAACAAAAATGACCCAGGGCAAGATATAATTTAATTAGACAAGTTAGATATCTTCTACTCGCTGTCGTGTCATATCCCCAATTTGAAATGCCAGAGACTGATCGTTTAGCAATTCCTTGCAATCTCTTGAGTAGCTTTGTAATTTCACTTTTACATGTCTATTATTTCTCTGATTATATTGTTAATATTGCTGTATGTGTTGGGTATGGGGTAGTGAGTAAAGTGTAAGGCCTAAGCATGGACCATGTATTCATTGTGGAAAGATCATTTTTCCCTGTAACAAGGACGTCATGTTTAGGCTGATGTTGTCTTGTTTGCATATGCTGTTGAAAGGTGGTGTTATTTGGGGTAGTTATATCAGGAACAACGATGCTACAAGATGTGTCCTTTCTATCTGAACCAGCAAGTGCCAGGCAAATAAATGTGAAGGGACCCAAGTGAGGGCAAATAGTGTGAGTTCGCTGAAAATAAGATTTCATGTTGGCTGATTGTGACCCAGGCAGTGCATTTTTCTGAGTGGGGAGGTTCAATCGAGCACTAGATTTGGGGGGGAAGTTGCAACTCTCTAGTGATCACGAAGCAGCCTAATTGTGCCAATGTACGACCCAAAACCAATTATCTTCTTCCTGATGCATAAGGAAGTCGCTTGTGACATCATAATGTGGTGTCATTTCCACCTTGTTTGGCTGTTTCTTTTTTGAGGTTTCATTCCTCAATGTTTTTACCTTTACATTTTTTTTTTTATTGTATACAAGCAAATACCACCAGCTGCTTTACTGATGGGATTAGTAAGGGGGGTGGGAAAGAGGGGGGAGAGTGAGAGGAGGGTGAAGAGGTGGAAGGGGAAAGATAGAGGAGGGAGAGGGAGCAAGGAGGGGTTGGGGAGCAAGGAGGGAGGAAGAGTGAGGAGGGGTGAGGAAAGGGGAGGCAGCGTGAGGTGAGAGGAAGGGAAGGCAGATGTGCAGTGGAGCATTAATTATGATTCATACCGTCTCATCAACATGATTCTACACAGAATAACAGTGAAGAAGGAAGCAAACTAATGTCTGAAATACATTTTATACTGGTCATACTATAAGTACCGCCCGGAGACAAACACCACCCGGATATGTCCAGAGACAACTCCCGTCTGGCCGGACGCATCCGGAGCCAAGATATCCAGAAACAAACACCGCTCAAACACATCCAGAGACAAACTCCCATCCAGACATAAACACTGCTTGGACACGTCGGGAGACAAACTGCCATCCGGACACAACCACTGTCCAGACATGTATGGAGATAACCACCATCTGGATACGTCCAGAGACAGAAAGAGAGGTGTGAGAAGAGGGTGCTGCACTGTAGAGAGAGAGAGAGAGAGAGAGAGAGAGGTAGCAGAGAGAATATGTTATGCTTTATGACCAACACACACACGCATGTGATATGTATTAGTGCTTGGCCAATATCGACAATTTTTCGGTAATTAGCTAATTGGAATCAGTGTGATTACCGAGTGCAGTGCGTATTATATACAACCCAAAAACCATGAGTAGCTTTCACCCTTTTTGGGGGGAAATTTCAATGAACAAATTAAACAAAACATCGTATTATAGACATTACAAAGAGATGTGCTGCCAGTTGTCATGTGACAGGTGGAAAACAATTTGGTTCTGAAATTTAGAAAACACGTTAATTCGGCAAATGGCTCAGAAATCAGGAGTTATTGAATGTATTTTGCTTTGAAACTCACAAAGATAAACCACATAACCTTTGTAAAGCACACCGAATCATATAAAATAACCAATGTAGAATTGCATGTACCTCTACCTTATAGCAACTGCCGACTGCACATCCTGATCAAGCCAAAATTGTCCCGCTATCGGCTGTAGGGTGCTCAGCAAGTGGCTTCAGCACTCAAACAAGCACTCAAGCACTCCAATTAAATGGTTTATAAGGAACGGCTCACTCACCGAACCGTCATTTAAACACACACCTCCCAGAGACGCCCGAAATGTGAAATATATCCAAATTGGACAAATGAACACTATTTTAGGAGTCGGAACTGCTGGCTGCTAAGTTCGATTCTGGAGCTTAAATTTTGTAATTTGGCTTAGTTTAAGAGATTCTTGAGGTTATGGCATGTACGGAAATGAAATAAAGCCGCGAATGCTGATGTCTCTGGGCGTTTATAAGCATTACAATGTACCCAGGTATTTGTTGTACCCAGGGATCCGAATGTATGATGGAGGCATTTGATAATCTGAGTGAGGAAAGTAAAAAAAAACAAAACAACTTTATCATTAAGAAATCGTTGTGGCCTGTTCCAAGTCAATACGTGGTTGAGCGGTCCAAAAAACATGGTGACTTTAGATCCCAGCGAGGTAACCCAGGATACGCCTTAAGACCCCATAGAGAGTGAGGTGGCCGAGGATGTGCCTGATAAAAGATATAATGAAATAAGGCCGTTAATTATCTTAAAAAGGGGGTGTTTTAATGAAACGAAACACCCAATTTTCACTCTTGCACTTCCTTGGAGTTCCCTTAGTACGCTTGCAAAGTTTCAGGCTGCTAGATTTCATGATTTTGAAGTTATGGAGAAGACACACACACACACACACACACACACAATGACATTTATTAGTATAGATATGATTCCTCAAATGGGTCATGGAAGTGGATCTGAGTGTTTTAATTGAAGGCTTTCAATATCACCACATGGAGTGGATTTATTGCTCATTGTTTATTTATTTATTGCACAATATGACTGGGAAGATGAATTTCGTGTTTTTACCTGAGCAATAAAATTAGTCTAAACTCTTATTAAACACCTTTATTGCCAAAAATAACATTGCAGCATAACTCGCGGTCTAACTGGAGGCCTAGCTAGTCAAAGAAGCTCTGGTACTTTAGTTTATGGGGATGCAATAAGCATAGAATGCCTCAAGGACATCAGGTTTCTTTGGTGGTGGAACTGTGGTTGGTGAAGTGACTGATGCTGAAGGGTCCGATGATGAAGTTGGCTTATTGTCAAGTGGAGTTGTGTTCGGTGTCACCTTCGAGAGGATGTTCAGTTTTCAGCTAGGACTTTGACATCGCTGAAAACTGAACATCCTGCCATTCCAAGTCATTCCTTGAAAAATTATAACTGTGCACAGCTAATACCAGCCCTTTGTCCATAACTCAATGGACCTTCGATATTATCTGGTGTGCCAGTATTACATGTCTCACCTCCATTCTGTGGAATCTAAACCTCACAACATTTTGCTATACAAGGCCTGTTGCTCTCTTCTAACAGAAAGGTAGGTGTCTCTTTTATTACCACCTCGACCCAGGTCGAGCTCCCTCTGCTCTCTTGGCCCTCCAGCCCTTCCCAGCTCCTCTTTTATGCACATGTCCTTCCAGTATCACTGTCCTGGTTAAAATCCCAAAGTACAAGCTTTCCACACTCCTGCACTCTTTTCTCCCATTTGTGGAAATACGTTCCCTCTCGTGCTTCAAGCAAGTGGTGCACCACCACCTCCTGTCACATCCCTCTCCCTACCCATGGTATTCCCCCACCCCCGCTCTCCCCCACAATTAACTCTACCTAGAGAATCCCTCATTTGCAGGTCACTGTGTTTCTTCTCTTCCTCTGTCCCCTCTTTTCTTGTCCGTTCTTTCCCTTGCTTATGTCCAACTGTGGCCCCACTGTGACTATCAGTATATCACCATTTTATCCTCCATCCCTTCACTCTTCCTCAAGCCAAGATTTTGTACACGACAATAACTCAAGAAACTATCAATATATATTTCCTATTTCCAAGAGAAATGATGTGTTGAAGGAAGGAGAATAATTGGTGGGAAATGTGGGGGTGAATGTGCTGGCAGATCTAGACTCTTACCCCAGTGCATGCAGCATCCATTAAAACCTAATCAAGTATTATTTTCTGCTCCACTCTATTCCAACTGACAACACAAAACACAGTGACAATTGAAATGAGTCATCAAAGCAACGTATTACATCTTTGTGGTATGTTCTCCATGGCGTTCACGCATGGTGGAATTCCATAGATCCACGGGCCATGGGTTGAATCAGATTGCTAGTTTGAGTGCAGCTCTGCTCTTTCAGATTCAGAAGATTCAACCTGCTCACAAACAGTGTTCCCTTAAAGAATAATGTTGCACCTAGCTCAAAGCGGCATCCTCTCGGAACTCCAGAGAGCTTAAAAAATAAATGGCAAGTCTGCCTCAAGCAAAGGAGCAATATATATACATTACAATGTGGCTTGGAGAATTAATGCAAGAGGGGTTCGAAAAGAATGGGCCGAGGGAGATGGGTGTGGGGATAGCCAAGAGAAAGCGAGTGGGGTTAACACAATAACTTATCGCGAGCGAGGATAATATTACATCCCCAAGGACGCAGAGCGACAGTGTCATAACATGAGGGTTGCTCCGGCAATCCGCGGCGCTTCGTCACCGGCTGATGAATGGAGACAAGGCGGACACAGCTCCGCTAGAAAGCAATTACATTTGAAACTAACGTGTAGGGCCGCTCTAACGGCCGTAATATAAAGTGACTCCTCTTTTTAGTGTGAACTGCACGTGAAGAATGAGTCGCATCTTGAAAACGCCTTGCTTCAAAATAAATAAATAAATAAAAGTATCCTTTATCATCAATGTGCACAACAGGCCTGATCTTGGCTTCGTGGTTAGGGTGGCTGGTTTAGGATCTTAGGATCCTGAGTTCGAGCCCCGTTGGCTGCTGAATGAACACCAGATGGGGTTGACTCAGCCTGTCATCCTTCTGAGGTCGGCGAAATGAGTATCAGTGTACTGGTAGAAGGGCACAGCATCAGCAGCATAGACGCGCTGCCAATAAATGATGGCTACCTGGCAACCAAGGTGCCTTACGCAAGAACAGAGATGCGTCCAACCTGCTATAAAAGACTAACATTTGTTTGAGAATTCAAAGTCAAACAGAAATTAGCTGGGCTTGCTCAAAGGTGTATTTGATATTTCTCGATACACAATTTCTCATGAATCTTGTGAATCGTGGCTTCGTGAATAAAAAAAACAACAAATGCACATGAAATAAATTAAATACATCTAACTTTGAAAATATAATCGTGAGTGAAAACGTCTGTCTTTAGCATAAACAACGATGATGCTACCTTGCTGTTTACCTAATGATGACACACATCAAAAAGGTAATATTTGGATTGTTATGTCCTTTTACGCTGTCAAAACATCACCAATTAGTTTGTAAATATATTACAGGCTCCACAAGGATATTGGGAGCCATCTGCGCCTTGAAATTTGATTTTAGGACACTCGGTGGCAATTATAATTCTAACCTTAACCCTAACCGACACTATATGGGATTTAAACCTGAGAATTGTGGGATCACAGCATTCACCATGGATGTGCTGCAGTGTGATTTATTACCAACTATACCTTGGTCACAAAACGTGTGTGTGTGTGTGTTACTGCGTTTGTGCATGTAAGAAATCCGTTTATAAATAACCGTTTGATCATGATGTGTTGGTGGATATGTTATATTTATGGTAAGATGTCCATGATTTAATATATTATCACAAAATAAACTGTGATGGAAGATGTAACTTTGTGATAATACATTAAATCCTCCAGCGAGTACAGTCTGATTCGTGATGTTGCATTGATGGGTTGACTGACTGTCTGGATGCAACTCTGGTTGTGGATCTACTGATGTAGGTAATCCACTGATGTGTATCAATGACCGAGCTTGTGGATCTACTGATGAATGTAATCTACAGATGTGGATCCGTGACCGAGGTTGTGGACCTACTGATATAGGTAATCTACAGATGTGGCTCCGTGACCAAAGTTGTGGATCTTCTGATGTAGGTAATCTTCTGATGTAGGTAACCTACTGATGTAGGTAACCTACTGATGAAAGTAATCTACTGATGTGGATCCGTGACTGAGGTTGTGGATCTACTGATGTAGGCAACCTACTGATGTAGGTAATCTTCTGATGTAGGTAACCTACTGATGTATGTAATCTACTGATGTGTATCCGTGACCGAGGTTGTGGACCGATTGACATAGGTAATCTACTGATGTGGATCCGTGACCGAGGTTGTGCATCTACTGATGTAGGTAATCTACAGATGTGTATCCGTGACCGAGGTTGTGGATCTACTGATGTAGGTAATCTACTGATGTGGATCCGTGACCGAGGTTGTGCATCTACTGATGTAGGTAATCTACAGATGTGGATCTGTGACCGAGGTTGTGGACCTACTGGTATAGGTAATCTACTGATGTGGAACCATGACCGAGGTTGTGCATCTACTGATGTAGGTAATCTACAGATGTGGATCTGTGACCGAGGTTGTGGACCTACTGATGTAAGGTAATCTACAGATGTGATCGGACCGAGGTTGTGGATCTACTGATGTAGGTAATCTACTTATGTGGAACATGACCGAGGTTGTGCATCTACTGATGTAGGTAACCTACTGGTGTGGATCTGTGACCGAGGTTGTGGATCTACTGATGTAGATAACCTACTGGTGTGCATCCGTGACCGAGGTTGTGGATCCACTGTTTGGAGAGGTTTTGGACTGAAAGGATCGAAACCTTGAAGAAGAACGGTGCCCAGCTTATGATCCATGCAGTTGGGAAACCATTCAGTTGCCGATAGGTGAAGGTTCTTTCGGTAAGGAAACTACGTTTTGAGGTTTACAATTTTAAAAAGTTGAATGTATAATTGTATGTTGTGAAATTAACAAATATACAGCAATCCTTTTAAATTATATTATATTTTAGGAATAGCCGATTGTGTGTGTGTGTGTGTGTGTGTGTGTGTGTGTGTGTGTAGGAGTAGCTGAGGGACGGGTCTGTGAGTTGTGAAAAGCATGAGTGGTCGCTGCGTGGAGGCAAAAGTCAACTGACACGAGCAGTGCTGAACACGGCAAGGTTTATATTTCACCGTTTGTTGAAATCGTAACGGTTCTGGAACTGTTTTGTTTCCTTGCAGAATATTCTTTTGTTTTTGCAAATAAATGTTCCTCCATCTTCTCTAGCAATATAGTTCCAAGATGTTTTGTTAACCTTACTTGCGTCGTAAAAGTGCTGTTGAGTTCAAATAAAAACCACTGCGAACAATGTTTTTGCGCTTCCATGCAAGCTTGCAGCATTTCCATGCGACAAATAGTCGAAAATATTCCCACAAATATCTATGCCGTGGGAAATCGATAAGGCATTCGGGGAAACCCTCGCATTCCCGATTTCCAGATTTTCCTCTTTGTGCAAAGCTAATCAAACTAAAATCAAACCTCCGACTGGGGACATTAAACATGCATGTTTGCACACGAGGGCTTTAATTAATTTAAACTGCGTCGACGAAATTCATTACAGTGCGAAAATGAAGACGTGAAATTGATTAGGAAGGCTCGTGGGATCAATTGCAATCGCTCTGAGTTATTTACCCGAGTGCGAAAAAATGGCAATGCGAACAAAAGGAGAGGGAAGAGTGTTTTATAAAGTCTCTTTGTCACACACCGCTTGGGGGATTTTGGCATTGTCTCTACCCGCCCCGGCCCCCAAATCCTGAGGTCTTGAGCCAACACGCGCGCCCTGGTCTCGCACGCTGCGGTCTCGCGCCCTGGTCTCACGCCCTGGTCTCACGCCCTGGTCTCGCGCCCTGGTCTCGCGCTCCGTCAGGTCTCGCTCCTGCGTCTCGCGCCCTGGTCTCACGCCGTCTTCCGCCCTGATCTCGCGCCCTGGCTCTACGCGTGGGTCCGCGTGGTCTCGCGCCCTGGTCTCGCGCCTGGTCTCCGCGACGCCTCTGGTCTCGCGCCCTGGTCTCGCGCCCCTGGCTCCTCCGCGCCCTGGTCTCCGCTCGGTCTCACCCTGCCGGATCTCGCCGCCCTGGATCTCGCCGCGCCTGGTCTCGCGAGGGCTCGCTGCTGCGTCTCGCGCCCTGGTCTCGCGCCCCTGCGTCTCGCGCCATGTCTCGCGCCCTGTCTCACGCTGGTCTCACGCCCTGATCTCGCGCGCTGGTCTCGCGCGCTGTCTCACGCCCTGTCTCGCCCCTGGTCTCACGTTGGTCTCACGCCCTGGCTCGCGCCCTGTCTCGCGCCCTGGTCTCGCGCCCTGGTCTCGCGCCGCTGCTCCGTACCTGCCCCAAGATCCATGCCCATCCCGAATTCGCCGAATAGCATCTCCTGTGCAAAAAGGCAATTCAATTCCTCACGAAATACACCCAACAACAACACACACACACACACACACACACACACACACACACACACACACACACACACACACCCAATCCTGCGCATACCCCCAAACAGCAAATGAATGGAAACTTGATTGGCCATCGACCACAAATCAGACGGATCAATAGCGATAGCGAACGCATTATTCATCCCCACAGCCATTCCTCCAAGAATTCCTCATGGCCGTGACACCGTTTAAATGTATATAAACTCAACATCATTCCTTTATTTAGGAAGGTGATTCTCTAAAAAAAAAAAATAAAAAAAAATGCCTTCGTCGGTAAAAAGGCAAACAAACCCATTTGCGTCGCAACTGATGGGCAACGATGAAGCGACGACACTCAATCTCGCATTTTGCTTTTGCCAAGCAATCCCGAAGATGCACCGAGCAGTCGAATGTTGGCATTAACCCGAAAACATTGAAAAAAAAAAACCCCAACATTCACAAAACCTCGAGGAGAGTTTCTGTTAAATCGATTCGGTTAAAAATGTATTTGATCCGATATGCAGCTTATTGCAGAGCTGCACAATCCTGTCGAGGGCACGCAACAAATGGGTGTTTTGGAACCGGGGATGAAAAGATGAAACGTTTTCATCGAGGCGTGCGCGTTCAGGTGAATGAGCTGTCGACATTACATAATTGAAAGTTTTATTGTTGGCAATTTCGAGCAAGGCACCGGGAAGGTGTGAGTGCTGCACAGACGCTGCGTCGACGTATCCAAGAATCTCACCATGACAAGCTGCACTCCCTAGTTATGGTTGCCTAACAATGATAAATCGTTTGCATCTTCAGCATCTTGGTCATATAATGTTACATGGCGTGCGTGAAATGTTTTTTGTCATAAAACAACCCAACAACCGTCAATAATTGCCCTTCAACATTGCGATATGTATTCGTTTGCAAGAAGCAAATGCGAGAGGACTTTCACTGGAATATAATATTGTTTTTTTTATTTACATGAGCAGAGTACCCTCCCGATGGGCGATCTTGTTCCGTGCACACAACGCGTTCTTCTGACACATACCTTCATTTGGGCGGTGTATAGGCAAGTGACAGCTGCCTCAATCGCTCCCAAAAATAAGAAAAAAAATAACCAGAGTTACGTGCATGAAGCAAAAACGTACCTACGACTTATAAAAAAAAAACGTGGGGACAAGAACACTGTACTGTAAATGGTGGAGACTTGTAATACCCTCGCCCACCTGGAGGCGGCGCTACATGATACACATTTACATAGAGAATCTACGTCACCCCCATGACCACCGGCAAAGATATAAACACCCCGATACACCAATTAATTCGGTCATGTTGATCTATGTTTCAAGTGTGGTGTGTTTTGCCAAAAACTGTAGGAGGAGTAGCATGACAAACAAACACAAAATAAAAATCGTGCTTAGCACGACACTTGGCGAATTAGTTGACCTTTCCGTGTGTGGTCCAAGCTGTAATGTCATGGAATGTGTGTGTTTGTTCGAACATAATAAAATGACGCGACGTCACAAATAACAATTATCAGGCGCGCGTTGTCATGGTAACGGCAGCAGATTGAAAATTTTCACAACTCATTTAAAGCCACCATGTGACATTCCACAACTTATTATCGTGCTGTTGCTTCATCATCTGATCGTAGAAAATATTTGAAAATACCTAGAAACATTTTTCAACCAGCTTTACGATCCCGTTATCAGGTTTGAAATATGTTGTAAAACAAAAATATGTATTTATATGTGTGTTTTTCATGTTGGGTGACCCTGACCTTGACCTTGGGTCAATTTCGAACAACTTTGTACACTGTAATATTACATGCATAAATAGACAGTATATATCAATATAATAGTGCAAAACTGTTTGAGAAATAGCCATGTGTAATTCACAAAATTACCCATTGGTTTATAATGGGCGATAATATGAAGTGATGCAGAATCCAGATCCTGATCTTGAACATCACCAAAAAGTCACATATCTTTTGCACTGTGGATTTCTATCAGCTGTTAAAATTTCATCCAAATCGGTTAAGAATTGTGACCTGTAGAACGAATAGAATTTTTTTAAATCACGCCAATAGCTAAAAACTTTGACGTCATACGCTTGCGAAAACTGTGCATAATTTGTACTAACATGCATTTTAAAACATGTAGATATTCCATTGAAGTTTGTTTTGGCGTCAACAGGAAGTCGCTACGACTTCCGGTCACTGAGTTATGTCCAAAATGTGTTTTTCACGTTGTGTGACGTCACGTCGTGACGTTTAGTCCGATTAAGACGGGGTTTGGACGCGGACCGTCTCAGGTGGATTACCTATCAGGTGTAAAACTTTAAGAACGACTGTCTCAGCCGTTTGGGCTGTGGACGACCGGACAAACAACAAACAACCAACAAACGGAACAGACCAACATACTTGACAAAATCGAAGATTTCGCCAAGTAACAAACACACAAACACCAGTCCGTGAATTATTGCAAGGATGAAGTTATTAGTGCAAAAACAGAAGTTTCATGGCAATTCCACCTGCTGGCTTTACCGAGAACGAAAGTGTTCTTCCAGGAAGAAAGAAATAATTAAGATATCAGTAAGTCTGTGGCCTCACATAGTGGACTTTTTAAATTTAGAACCATCGTTATTTGCAACATTTCGACATTTTAACTGTTCAATCCCACTTCTTCTTCTTCTTCTTCTTCTTATCTAGCAAATTGCTACAGGTAGCAACATTTTACTGTGGGTGCAGATGTGCCGCTGATTCGGTGCCCCTTAAAGTTTAGAGCATGGACTTGGAATTTGTTCATGGTGCCGGAGATATCGAGCCACCTCTTCACTTAACGTCCAACAACTAATGCTGGCAGACAGGACGTCTAGTTTACCATCCATCTGATAGATGACACACACACACACACACACACACACACACACACACACCGATGCCCCGCCCTGCCTGCAAACCATCAAGATGTCAGTTGGAGCTGGGCCGAGATTCAAACCCGGGCCAGACAGCTTGGATGCTCATGTGGAGAAACATCTATCCTGCGAGCCCATGCCAAGACAATAAGTGTTTTTTTTGTTTTTTTTTAATTGAGTGGCTTAAGACTTTTAATACGGGACTTTCAAAATGACACATAAATGATAATGAGGACTTTCACATGCGCTGTGTGCGTTTTCAGCGTCTCCTCCGAATTGGGGCACTTTTAACCAGTCGCTGGTGGCGTGAAATCTTAAGTCAAATGACTCACAAGAATGCAGAAAAATATGAGAATTGCCGTGGATGACAGATGTTGAGTTCGTACTATTTCCTGTTAATATAAGTGAATGGCAGCAGTCTTATAAAACACACACACATAAGTGGATACTTTATACCTGGTAAGTCTCCACTCCACCTCCTGAAACCACCTATATGTGGAGATAGCAGCCAACAGCAGCAACTTGCACGCATACACACACATCTTGTTTTATCATTTTCTTTTCCTCATAATTCTATCACACACACCACACACACACCACACACACACACAACACACACACATGTCCTTCGAGCAATAGATGCGCAAAATCTAACAATTATCTTGTCCCCAGAACCAAGCAAAGAAATATATATATATATTATCACAGTCCTCACAGCTTCCACTCCCACCCCCACCACTCCCCTCCTGCCCCCTCACACCTCACATTCCAACTTGATGAAAGTAAATATTGTATGGTTGGGACGTCGCCTCTGGAAAATCTGAAGGAGACGCGTGTCTTAAGAGACCACAAATGCCATTTGCAACTCTCAACGCTGAGCGGATCTTCACACCCAAGGTTGGTTTACCGTGCCGGTGAGTTAAGCGAGGCAAAAGGGGAACTGTTCCAGTGGCTACGTAACAGACCGAGCAGAACCAACGACACATAACCGAATCTGAGATCGAACGAATCCAAGCTAGCCAAATTACTCAGCAGTCTTATGCTGCCATCACAATGGACAGAATAAGTCAGGACACAGTTTCTTCAAGAAATGGCCTTTAGTGGCAGTAATAAAAATGTAAGATTGACGAAGGAGATTATATGAGATAGAAAGAAATAGATATGGGATAGGACAGACCCATGCACACCTTACACTTGTTTTATCTGGCTCCCACAACCTGATTGAAGCCGGGACCCTCCGCATTCGCTCCCCTCCTGTACCTCATGCAGCTGCAGCACCGGCATTTCACTGTGCTGAGTGATGTCACTTGCCGCACGTATCTCATGCATCTCCTGACAGGGAGCCGGGCGTTGTATATCATGGGGCAGAGGGTCCAGCGACGGAGCTATCGATGTGGGAACTGAAAGCGAATTTGCAAGGGCGGAAGAGGAAGAAAAAGGAAAAGAGTGAAAGGATGGAGACGGAAGATGCAGGAAAGATGAATGAGGAAGATGAATGTGTGATGTGAAACGAACGGCAAAGCGTGAAGGAGAGTGAAAAAAATCGTGAGCGAAAGTTTCATGTGATGAACGCCAAATGATAAACTGCAATACTGCAGTGGTATTCAGATTAAACAAGTAAAAAGGACATATAATGTAATAGCCCCCATTGTTTTAGTACTTTTGCTGTATGGAGTTAAAGGGATAGCCATATTTATGTACAACTGAAATGCCCCAAGTCTATCAGTCGGATATCTTTGATCAGATGGCAAAATAAAATGAGGGGCACATGCGTGCCATCATATGTTGTGCTTGTAGCAAGTTTGAACAAAATTGGAACATGCACGTCTGAGAAATGGTTGGGGACACATTTAAGTAAAATGTGACCACCAATCGGCTATATGGATCTGATCTCGTAAAAAAAAAAAAAATGTGCATGCGTATGTAAGCCATCATTCATGATCTGTGTGCCAAGTTTGAACAACATCAGAAAATGCATATCCGAGAAATGGTCGAGACGCGTTCAACGCCGTTTTTTTTTTTTTACAACTCGAATGGCTGCCAGTCGGCCATCTTGGATCTGACGTCAAAAAATACTGACATGCATATGTATACACTCATGTGTTGTCTTTATACCAAGTACAAATAAAATCAGTCCATACATGTCCGTGATATGGTTGTGGACGCATGCACACACACCACACACACACCACACACACACACACACACACACACACACACACACACACACACACACACACACACACGAAAATCAAGACCAAATCCATCAGCCCCCGTTTCGGATCGAATGAGTCCAATGGAGCTAATTGAACAATTCCTGTTCAACAAAAACATTAAAAAAAAAACCTGTGGAAAGTCCAACATATAAAAAAATCCTGTAACCTATTGGATCAGTTAATTATTTCCGCACAAAGTGGCGGAATCAATGTATTTTTACATTAATTTGGCGTTTTACCTCTGCCACTGAAGGTGAAGGAGATTATGTTTTCACCCATCTCTGTCTGTCTGTTTATCTGTCGTTTGTGTGCAGAATATCTCAAAAAGTTGTGGACGAAAAAAAAAGAGAATTTTTAAAGTGATTCTTCACCATTAAGAGATAGGCCAAAAACGATATATAGCACGATATCTCAAAAAGTTGTGGACAGATTTGGACTGTTGTGGGACTGCAGAGCTCCACACAGGGATCGACCCTGCTATCTAGGATCAACACTTCCACCCCATACAGACCAGACTAGCTGACCCCCAGTCCCCCGCCAGCCCTCGGAAACTAGTATTCTGATGCAACTAGCAGGCCCACGTCCGGCATTAGGAGATGGTAAAGTGCCCTCATCGCCGTGACAGGTCATTTATTGTGGCCAAATTGGATGGTAGTTGACATTATGTGTAAATTTCCAGCATAGGGTAGATGCCATGGTGGACACAGGAGCAAGTGCAACGATCATCAGCCCTGTGATCCTTGATTTGAGTGTTGATGGGTGGGATCAAATCCACTGTCTGGAAAATCATAGCTTGAAGCTGGCTTTGGAGATCATAGGGCAACGGATCTCTCACAGGGCATGGTTTCATGACACTAAGTTGGGTTCATTAAAAAGAGCGTAGAGGTTTGGGTGAGGAATGTGTGGCCGTGCCTTACAGGATGGATTTGCTGACTGCCAGCGAGTGTAAAATTGATCTGGGCCCGGGTGTCGTGCAGGTGGGTTTTGAAGATCTGCCATTAGGGGGCGTGGCACAGACGAGAAGGTGGAGCTTGAAGCTCCCGCTTCCTGACTATTCTCCTGGGTGCTGAGGCGATAGTCCCGGCACGATGGCGGGCTCACCAACCTGGCAGGAACCCTGTGGTTTGGTTGAGCGGCTGGCAGGGCGACCAATTACGGGATAGTTGTGGACCGCGCCCTTGTAAATACTGACGGGCCTGTTTTAGTCGTTTGAGTAATTAACACAAGCCACAAACCTCGCACTATAGGAGGGGCATGAAGGGAGCAGACTGCCACCAGTTATTCCAGTCGAGGAGGTGAGGGACAAAACATCCAGTCAGATCAACCCCAGGGGAGTCTCCAGCATACGGTAGGAATTGGCTCAATCCCATTTGTGAGACGGTAAACAGGAGCAGTGTAGATTTGGAGGAGGCCCAGCAGGAGCCTTACACAAACTAATTCACCAGCATTTGGAGGTCTTCTCCTTGTCGCTCGAGGACATTGCGAGTATGGGCTTGGTGAAACATCAGATCCACACCGGTGAGGCCCGCCTATCCGTCAGTCTGCCAAATGGCCCCTGGAGCAAGAGGGAGTCGGCTGATGAACAGGTAGAAAAGATGCTTGATGCAGGTTTCATTGAGTCTCAGGAAGCCCTTGGATGTCACCAGTTGTGTTGGTCAAAAGATGGATGGACCACGCATTTCTGCATGGACTATCGCCAGCTTAACAACGTCACTCAAAGACTCCTCTCCTCTGCCTAGATTGACGATACCCTCTAGCGGTTCAGTTCTAAATGGTTCTCAACTCTGGACCTCAAGAGTGGGTTTGGCAGGTGAAGATGGATGAGGCAGGGAAGGAGAGAAACAGCATTTTCTACAGGAAGGGACTTTATCAGTTCACTGTGATGCCGTTTGGTTTGTGTAACACCCCCGCCAACTTTGAGAGATTGATGGATGTGTGCTGGGCGGCATGCTATGGCAATAATGCCTGGTTGGCTATCGAGTGCAGCCTGTGGCTGCTGGTTGCATCATTGGTTGGGACGTGGCTTTTGCCGCTGATGCAGTGTCCCCTTACCATACACTGTGCTCATTTTGCCGACCTCGAAGGATGACAGGCTGAGTCAACCCCTGGTGTATTAATTCAGCGGCCCAACGGGGCTTGAACTCAGGATCCTGGGATCCCAAGCCGCCCCCTAGCCACAAGCCAACACCAGGCTTTAATAATGCCTGGTGAACCTGGATGATGTCCTGGTGCATGCTAAAACATTTCCCCAGGCCATAGCTAATTTGGAACAGGTTTTTGGATGGGTGCCTCTGACAGGCAGGGTTTGAAACTGAACCTTGAAAAAGCACTTTGTTCGCAAAAGAGGTGGTCTCTCTCGGTCACGTGATAGGTCATGAGGGGAGTGAAAACTGACCCAGGCAAAATCACTGCAGGAGGAGTGGCCCGTGCCTCATAACATCAAAGAGTTGCAGGGTTTTGGGGATTCTGCTCTTACTATCGGAACTTTGTAGCAAAATTTGCAAGAATACCAGTCTCATTCACCGCTTATGGAGAAGGACGAGGTTTAATTGGACACGGGAGTGCAATGATGCCTTCCTCAAACTGAAGAGGGTGTTTGACATCCACAACTGTTCTAGCTCATCCCACTGATGATGGGACATTTACCCTGGACACAGATGCAACAGGAAAGATTGGGTGCAGTGTTGTCCCAGACAAACAGGGGCTTGGACGAGTGTTCACGTATTACAGTTGGGCCATGAGTCGGCCCGAACAAAATTATTACGTCACTCACAAGGAGCTATTGGCTATGCTGTGCCTGTCATGAACCATTTCTTCCCGTACATGGGCGGAAATTTTGGGTTTGAACTGAGCATTCCTCCTTGCAACGGCTCTTATGGTTCAAGGACCCAGAGGGCCAAATTGCAAGGTGGTTGAAAATTTGCAGCAGTATGATTTCTGTGTGGCCATAAGAGCGGGCAAGGCTCATGGGAATGCCAATGCATTCTCTCAATATCCCTGTCTGGAAGAAACTGTAAATTATGTACAAGGCATGAGGACAAAGAAAAATTGGCAGAATCCACCCAAAAGATCCTAGTCCATGCAGCCGCGGTACACGGCAAGTCTGCCACTAACCACGAGGAGGAATTTGGAAATTCGGCTTGGAGCACGGCTCAGCAGGAAGATGATCCTGCACTGGGGCCAGTGTATGAATGGGGCTGGGTAGGTAAAAGACCAAGTGGAGAGGAAGTCGCCCCCCGAATCGCAACAAAAGCATACTGGGCTCGGTGGAAAACCACTTCATTAAAAGATAACATCTTGTATTGCAAATGGGTGGAGATGCCTCTGAAAGAAATTTTTGGCTGTAATAGTCCCAGGTCAGTTTAAAACCACCACTTTAACAACAGTTGCATTGGTACCCACCCCAGCGGCCACGACAAAAACAACATATTGGCCCACCAGAGATTTTTGGGTGAACATGGACGCATATACAGGACTGGTGTCGAGCATGCGGATGCCTGTACTGCTAAAAAGGGACAACACGGAGGATGTGCCCCCCTTCAATTACACCAGTAGGGGCCCCCTTAAGCAGGTGGTATTGGACATCTTAGGACCAGTGTCCCACACCCACCAAGGTAATAGATACATCCTCGTCGGTATGGATTATTTCACCAAATGACCAGAGCCCGATGCACTCCCCAACCAAGAAGCCGGGATTGTGGCCCTGGCCTTTCTGGAAGGTTTCTAAGTTGGCCTAGGATTCCAGAAGAGCTGCACACTGAACAGGGTCAAAATTTGAGCCAATTACTAAAGAAGTGTGCAGTCTCAATTCGGAAAACAAGGACAACACCCCTAAGACCACAATATGACGGAGAGAGAGATTCAATAGGACCTTGTTACAACAACTGGCCCTATTTAACACCACCACTCATCAGGACGACTGGGATGAACATCTCCCGTATTTACTAATGGCCTACCAAATCGTCAGCACCAGAGCCACGCATGTAGCCCAGCTTTGCTAATGTACAGATGGGAGTTGCGGCTCCCGTCGATCTGCTATGCGGTCCCGTGCTTGAGTGTCCAAATAAACCTCTGGGGAGGGCTATGCCCATCATTTGGAAGAAGGTATGGGAGGGTCCATGCCTTCGCGCGCCGCCAGCTCCATCTGGTGGGTGCAAATATGAAGCGCAGGTACGACCACTGCAGCCAGGCAAGTGAGTACTCTGGGGATGAAGATTTGGTTCTTCAATCCCCGGAGACGAAAGGGCAAATGCCAAAGCTCACATCACCTTGGCAGGGACCGGGGGTCATCCTGGTGCAGATCTGTGTATGTGGTTATTAAGATCCAAATGGGACCATGGGCTCTTCCTCGGATCGTCCACGCAGACTGATTATGACCCATGCACGGGTGATCAAGCACCCTAACGGATCGCTCCGGTCTTAAAGACGGAGGCCAGACTGAGCACCTCTGCCGACACGGGGGGGGGGGGCTCATCTGGGTAGAGAAGAGGTATAGTGCCCATGTGGCATAGTTGTGGAACTGCCCCACTCTCTGGGCAAAGGAGGATGAGGCTGGATTAGTTAGAGGGGATAGTGTAAAAATAATTGTGTCGGTGAGGGCATTTGAAGTGGCCCTCCCCAGGCAAGGGAGCATTAGGCTAGATTAGGTTAAGGGGGTAGTGTAAAAAAATAATGTGTCGGTGAGGGTATTAGAAGTGGCCCTCCCTGGAAAAGGAGCATTAGATAGCATAGGTTCATGTGGGGGGGGGGGGTAGTGTCAGAAAAATTTGGCCCCATGGGGGCTTTGGAAGCGGCTCCATGGGGCCAGGAACATTAGTTGGAGGAGGGTAGCAAATGTGTAGGTAAGTTTTAGATAGTAGAATGGCTTAGGGTAAGATGTGGAATTAAGCCCACGTATGGGTGCCAGCAATGGGCACTCCATACAAGGGCAAAGGTGCACTAGCCATTGGGGTTGCATTGTGAGGACCGCTTCGGCATGCAGAATGGTTTGCCTCCATGGGGGCACTGAAGCATTAGCCAGAGGGTGGCTAGATAAGTGTTTAGGGTACTAGAGAGACAGTAGGGAGAGACAGACATCGAGAGTATTGAGGGAGTGTTAAAAGGGAACGTGCTTGTATAAGGATGATGGGGAGCACAAGTTAGATGGGAG
This sequence comes from Eptatretus atami, assembly GCA_035128595.1. NCBI lineage: Eukaryota > Metazoa > Chordata > Myxini > Myxiniformes > Myxinidae > Eptatretus > Eptatretus atami. The sequence goes on along the minus strand of CM068959.1, from coordinate 62,464,725 downwards.
AAATCAGGCAGTTAGATGAGCCAGAGTGTCTGTGAATGAGTTGGTTTTTGTTGTTATGTAGTTATAGGAGAGGGCAAACTATGGCCAGGTATGAGTGGTAATTGGTGCATGGTGCAAAGGCTTGAATGTGGAGTGGATCCACCCAAGGAATCCGGGTTCATTTCATGTTTCATAGAGGGATTCTGTAATTTGCAAATGATGGATCGTTCTTCAGTTGGTACTTGATGTAGCATGTATATCTTTGCAGGTTCAGGAGATTATGGACCGGCTGGGAGTATGGCTAAAAATGTGCACTCACCTCAGGCGCTGATAAGCTCTCGGCCAGGTGAGGCCGTAGGTAGGCCCAGGGCGTTTTATGTTCAGTGTGTTTAGTGAGTGCAGGTACCTGAGGGGAGGGCCTGGCGTGCCAGTTAGAGTGTTCAATGGCCCGGTGCATGAGCAGCGTAACCCAGGGTGCCAAAATATCATGTGGGAAGAGGGGAAGTGCCAGTGAGGGCATTCCCAGTTAGGTCAGGAGTCGGTAACTCGGAGGTGGCTCAGTCGAGGAGGTGTGTCACGGGAGTGCACAGGTGGCAAGCGCAGTGGAGCCACACTTCTCAGCCACGAAGTTGTTCGAAGGCACAGTAGGAAAATCATTGGGTACGGCTCAAATTTGTAAGGCACCAATGCGTGGGCGTCGGGAATTGGTGTTTTTAAACCCATAGTTTATGAAGGCTATTGCAGAGTGTAACCCGGAAACAGTTTTAATGTTAAGAATGTTAGCGTATAACATTGATGGAACCCTTAATAGCATCCATAGCTGGGATGATCACCGGCCATGGGACTTGCCCTCCAGGTGAGATGAACGACGAGATGATTCATGCAGTGTTTGTAACATTTTGTGTAATTCTGCCTTTCCTTCCGAGAGGATCTTGGGGTATTTGGAAGGAATTTGCTTGTAGGAGACAAGACGTAGGAGACAGAACGTAGAGACAAATTTTAGTTAGAATTAGTTGAGGAGACACTGGGTGGGTGCGGACGAGTAGGCCGACCTCAAACTCAATACTCCGCCACACCGCCATTGCCCCAGGTATGTGCCCACCAGGGACTGGCTGACTATGTTGGTTGGACCTTGGTGTTGTTACCATTGCATTTCCTGGTTATTACCTGCCAAAGGATTCGGAGAGGTATTCATTTGGTCCGTTTGTTACTTACGAAATCTAAAGATTTCGTAAGTATATGATCACTTCCATCTCTGTTGATGTGTTTTTGTAGCACGATAACTCGAGAACGAGAAAAGCTACCAAGGTCAAATTACACCAAGTGATTCGGAGGTGATGGCTAGCGCGATTAGATTTTGGTCAAAATCGGTCAAAGTCAAGGTCACAGTGAGGTCAAACATCCAAACATGATAACTCGAGAAGACAAGGCGACCAATGCCAAATTACACCACTGATTCAGGAGGTGATGGCTAGCGCTGATTAGATTTTGGTCAAATCGGTCAAAGGTCCAGGTAACAGTGAGGTCAAACATAATTCCGTAAATTCATGGGAGATGGAGATTTTTGCTTTGGTCGACGTTACGAGTTCGTTTTAACTTCGATTTTAATTTTATCTTCGGTTTTTGCGATCGCTTAGGACGCTTAACTCGGTTGTCGAAATTCTGGTAAAAATCGGATGTTTTGGGAGACGTTTTAAGATTGTATAAAAAATATTTCACTCGCGCGTCACGCTCGTCACGTGATGCAGCGCGCTCGAGCAACGCGCTCGTTGGTTACGTAAAGTTTTGTGTGTGCGCACTGACGGTGTTTTGTATAAAGATGGTGTTTAAAAGTCATTTTTTATCCCATAAAGGTTATGTCGCATGCCTGGACTCGCTAAGCCGTCGGATTATGTAAAGATTGTTGGTGGATGCCGAATATTACGGGTTTGTGACTTTGATAAAAATAATATTAATAATTCCGTGGAGAAATGGAATTTTTGCTTCGGTCGACATAACGATTTTGATGGTTTGGTACTGAATCATCGTAGGAACTTCTGGTTTGCGTCGCTACCTTCTCTAGAGACAGCTTTTATTAAGACAAGGTCAGAGGTCAAGTTGACAATTTCGTAAGTACCAGTCTATGACTGCTTGTTACTTACGAATCTTATATTGATGACTTCCGTCCTCTTTGTGTGTGTGTGTTGTTGTTTGTCTTTGTTTGGTAGGCACGATAACTCAGAGAAAGACACTACCATGTCAAATTACACCACGTGATTCAGGAGAGGTGATGGCTAGCGCTGATTAGAATTTTGGTTTCAAAAATCAGGTCAAAGGATCAAAGTCACAGTGAGGGTTTCAAAATATTTCCGTAAATTCATGTGGAAAAAAATGGAGATTTTTTTGCGTCGGTCGACGTTACGAGTTCGTTTTTAACTTCGATTTTAATTTTGTTCCGTTTTTAGCGATCCGCTATAGGACCGCTTACACTCGTTGTCAAATTCTGTAAAAATCGATGTTTGTGAGGACGTTTTAAGATTGTATTAAAAAATATTTCACTTCGCCTGTCACGGCTCTCACGGGTGCAGCGCGCTCCGGGCACACAGCGTCGTCTGAGTACCGTAAGTTTTGCGCGTGTACGTGCTGACGGTGTTTTCGATATAAGATGGATGTTTAAAAATTCATATTTATTTATCCCAAGAAAGTATCGTCGCAGCCTGACTCGGCTAAGCTGTCAGATTTGTATTGCATTGTTGGCTGGATGGCCGAATATTACGGTTTTAGGATTTGACTAAAATAATATAAAATAAATTGCGTGAGAAATGGAGATTTTTGGATCGTCGACTTGACGCAGTTCGTTTTTAACTCGATCGCAATTCTTCGTTTCACTTTTACGTAAGGCTTAAGTATGCTTAAACACTCGGTTGTCGAAATTCTGGTTAAAAATCGACATTATATGAGATTATTGGCTGTCGTCTGAAGTATATATGTAACATGAAGATTATGCCTAATGAGGAGGGATTGTAAACACACGGCATTACGCAGCTCGTTAGGGTTCATGCTCTATCATCCTCCAAGAGAGATGACCTAATAAACTAAGTCTCGAAGTCCCGTCGTCCTCCGGTTCCACAATCAAACCCGCATGTGGAGACAACATAACCAATGATGACATGGATCACGTCATGAGACGTGCACAAACGATACTAACTTTCAAGGTCCAAGGTCGAGGTACACGTCACGAGGCTGTCAAAGTGCCGAAATCTCGATTTCAATCGTATCTCCTCCCTCATTTATCAAGGAGATCAAATGTTATTAGTTGATTCAGATACGATCGGAACTATTTATCATAGAAAAACACGAAGCCGATTTTTTGTGATTTCTCTCGTTCGATCTTATATATCCCTTCAAACTTCGTTCTGTTCCCCGTAATGGCGTTCATAAAGTACGTACATAACAAAATAAAAGTATTAAATTAAGAACTAACTCTCGAGACAAATAATTACATTCGAAGTTTTCAGATTTAACTAAACAAATGGAACACAAGTTTATATCACACTTTTCATTCTATGACATTAAACATGTCTTGAATGTCCACCTATGTACTTTTATTTTCCATAATGACTGCTGTGATATTAAAGAAAAGGTAAATTAATACCCTAGGGACTGCATTGTCCATGGCTTACAAACATCGTTCATAAGGAACTGCTGAGCTTTTGAAAGCGATTATCATGTATGAGGGGTGGGTGCTTTTCAAGCCGCGACCGGCTCGTACAGGGTGGGTGGTGGTACTTACGGCTGCATACATACTTGATGAAAGTGTGTCCGAACACATGAAGCGTTTCAGAAAATTTAAGTGAGCTGTCCGTAATCGCGACGGAAAGAAATATCCGTTCACAGGAACATTTTCGATCGTGATGTTGAATCCGTAGACTTCAATAATTGCTTCCATATTACTGTATTACTGTAGTTAATAATTACTGATGCATTTAGATAAAATCTACAGTTCTTGTAATCTTCAGTATTGTATGTGATATAGCACATATGGGGTTGGTCACCTACCTACACAAGGG
>CM068959.1:62432840-62459726 GCA_035128595.1 Eptatretus atami | reverse complement strand
TATCATGGGGCAGAGGGTCCAGCGACGGAGCTATCGGATGTGGGAACTTGAAAGCGAATGTGTGCAAGGGCGGAAGAGGAAGAAAAAAGGAAAAGAGTGAAAGGATGGAGACGGAAGATGCAGGAAAGATTGAATGAGGAAGATGAATGGTGTGATGTGAAACGAACGGCAAAGCGTGAAGGAGAGTGAAAAAAAATCGTGAGCGAAGGTTTCATGTGATGAACGCCAAATGATAAGCTGCAATACTGCAGTGGTATTTCAGATTAAACAAGTAAAAAGGACATAAAATGTAATAGCCCCCATTGTTTTAGTACTTTTGCTGTATGGAGTTAAAGGGATAGCCCATATTTATGTACAACTGAAATGGCCCCAAGTCTATCAGTCGGATATCTTTGATCAGATGGCAAAATAAAGTGAGGGGCACATGCGTGCCATCATATGTTGTGCTTGTAGCAAGTTTGAACAAAATTGGAACATGCACGTCTGAGAAATGGTTGGGGACACATTTAAGTAAAAATGTGACCACCAATCGGCTATATTGGATCTGATCTCGCTAAAAAAAAAAAAAAAATGGCATGCGTATGTAAGCCATCATTCATGATCTGTGTGCCAAGTTTGAACAACATCAGAAAATGCATATCCGAAAATGGTCGAGGACGCGTTCAACGCCGTTTTTTTTTTTTTACAACTCGAATGGCTGCCAGTCGGCCATCTTGGATCTGACGTCAAAAAATACTGACATGCATATGTATACACTCATGTGTTGTCTTTATACCAAGTACAAATAAAATCAGTCCATACATGTCCGTGATATGGTTGTGGACGCATGCACACACACACACACACACACACACACACACACACACACACACACACACACACACACACACACACACACACACACACGAAAATCAAGACCAAATCCATCAGCCCCCGTTTCGGATCGAATGAGTCCAATGGGAGCTAATTGAACAATTCCTGTTCAACAAAAACATTAAAAAAAAACCTGTGGAAAGTCCAACATATAAAAAAATCCTGTAACCTATTGGATCAGTTAATTATTTCCGCAACAAAAGTGGCGGAATCAATGTATTTTTACATTAATTTGGCGTTTTACCTCTGCCACTGAAGGTGAAGGAGATTATGTTTTCACCCATCTCTGTCTGTCTGTTTATCTGTCTGTTTGTGTGCAGAATATCTCAAAAAGTTGTGGACGAAAAAAAAAGAGAATTTTTAAAGTGATTCTTCACCATTAAGAGATAGGGCCAAAAATGATATATAGCACGATATCTCAAAAAGTTGTGGACAGATTTGGACTGTTGTGGGACTGCAGAGCTCCACACAGGGATCGACCCTGCTATCTAGGATCAACACTTCCACCCCATACAGACCAGACTAGCTGACCCCCAGTCCCCCCGCCAGGCCCTCGGAAACTAGTATGTGCTGATGCGAACATGCAGGCCCACGTCCGGCATTAGGAGATGGTAAAGTGCCCTCATCGCCGTGACAGGTCATTTATTGTGGCCAAATTGGCATTGGTAGTTTGACAATTATGTGTAAATTTCCAGCATAGGGGTAGATGCCATGGTGGACACAGGAGCAAGTGCAACGATCATCAGCCCTGTGATCCTTGATTTGAGTGTTGATGGGTGGGATCAAATCCACTGTCTGGAAAATCATAGCTTGAAGCTGGCTTTGGAGATCATAGGGCAACGGATCCTCTCACAGGGCATGGTTTCATGACACTAAAGTTGGGTTCATTAAAAAGAGCGTAGAGGTTTGGGTGGAGGAAGTGTGTGGCCCGTGCCTTACAGGATTGGATTTGCTGACTGCCAGCGAGTGTAAAATTGATCTGGGCCCGGGTGTCGTGCAGGTGGGTTTTGAAGATCTGCCATTAGGGGGCATGGGCACAGACGAGAAGGTGGAGCTTGAAGCTCCCGCTTCCGTGACTATTCTCCTGGGTGCTGAGGCGATAGTCCCGGCACGATGGCAGGCTCACCCAACCTGGCAGGAACCCTGTGGTTTGGTTGAGCGGCTGGCGGGGCGACCAATTACGGGATTAGTTGTGGACCGCGCCCTTGTAAATACTGACGGGCCTGTTTTAGTCGTTTGAGTAATTAACACAAGCCCAAAACCTCGCACTATAGGACGGGGCATGAAGGGAGCAGACTGCACCCCAGTTATTCCAGTCGAGGAGGTGAGGGACAAAAACATCCAGTCAGATCAACCCCAGGGGGAGTCTCCAGCATACGGTAGGAATTGGCTCAATCCCATTTGTGAGACGGTAAACAGGAGCAGTGTAGATTTGGAGGAGGCCCAGCAGGAGGCCTTACACAAACTAATTCACCAGCATTTGGAGGTCTTCTCCTTGTCGCTCGAGGACATTGCGAGTATGGGCTTGGTGAAACATCAGATCCACACCGGTGAGGCCCGGCCTATCCGTCAGTCTGCCAAATGGCTCCCCTGGAGCAAGAGGGAGTCGGCTGATGAACAGGTAGAAAAGATGCTTGATGCAGGTTTCATTGAGTCCTCAGGAAGCCCTTGGATGTCACCAGTTGTGTTGGTCAAAAAGATGGATGGACCACGCATTTCTGCATGGACTATCGCCAGCTTAACAACGTCACTCAAAGACTCCTCTCCTCTGCCTAGAATTGACGATACCCTCTATGCCGGTTCAGGTTCTAAATGGTTCTCAACTCTGGACCTCAAGAGTGGGTATTGGCAGGTGAAGATGGATGAGGCAGGGAAGGAGAAAACAGCATTTTCTACAGGGAAGGGACTTTATCAGTTCACTGTGATGCCGTTTGGTTTGTGTAACACCCCCGCCAACTTTGAGAGATTGATGGAGTGTGTGCTGGGCGGCATGCTATGGCAATAATGCCTGGTTGGCTATCGAGTGCAGCCTGTGGCTGCTGGTTGCATCATTGGTTGGGACGTGGCTTTTTGCCGCTGATGCAGTGTCCCCTTACCATACACTGGTGCTCATTTTGCCGACCTCGGAAGGATGACAGGCTGAGTCAACCCCCTGGTGTATTAATTCAGCGGCCCAACGGGGCTTGAACTCAGGATCCTGGGATCCCAAGCCGCCGCCCTAGCCACTAAGCCAACACCAGGCTTTAATAATGCCTGGTGAACCTGGATGATGTCCTGGTGCATGCTAAAACATTTCCCCAGGCCATAGCTAATTTGGAACAGGTTTTTGGATGGGTGCCTCTGACAGGCAGGGTTGAAACTGAACCTTGAAAAATGCACTTTGTTCGCAAAAGAGGTGGTCTCTCTCGGTCACGTGATAGGTCATGAGGAGGTGAAAACTGACCCAGGCAAAATCACTGCAGTGGAGGAGTGGCCCGTGCCTCATAACATCAAAGAGTTGCAGGGTTTTTGGGGGATTCTGCTCTTACTATCGGAACTTTGTAGCAAAATTTGCAGAGATAGCCAGTCTCATTCACCGGCTTATGGAGAAGGGGACGAGGTTTAATTGGACACGGGAGTGCAATGATGCCTTCCTCAAACTGAAGGGGTGTTTGACATCCACAACTGTTCTAGCTCATCCCACTGATGATGGGACATTTACCCTGGACACAGATGCAAGCCAGGAAAGATTGGGTGCAGTGTTGTCCCAGACAAACAGGGGCTTGGAACGAGTGTTCACGTATTACAGTTGGGCCATGAGTCGGCCCGAACAAAATTATTACGTCACTCACAAGGAGCTATTGGCTATGCTGCCTGTCATGAACCATTTCTTCCCGTACATGGGCGGAAATTTTTGGTTTGAACTGAGCATTCCTCCTTGCAACGGCTCTTATGGTTCAAGGACCCAGAGGGCCAAATTGCAAGGTGGTTGAAAAATTTGCAGCAGTATGATTTCTGTGTGGCCCATAAGAGCGGGCAAGGCTCATGGGAATGCCAATGCATTCTCTCAATATCCCTGTCTGGAAGAAAACTGTAAATTATGTACAAGGCATGAGGACAAGGAAAAATTGGCAGAATCCACCCATAAGATCCTAGTCCATGCAGCCCGGGTGACACGGCAAGTCTTGCCACTAACCACCGAGGAGGAATTTGGAAATTCGGCTTGGAGCACGGCTCAGCAGGAAGATGATCCTGCACTGGGGCCAGTGTATGAATGGGGCTGGGTAGGTAAAAGACCAAGTGGAGAGGAAGTCGCCCCCCCGAATCGCAAACAAAGGCATACTGGGCTCGGTGGAAAACCACTTCATTAAAAGATAACATCTTGTATTGCAAATGGGTGGAGATGCCTTCTGAAAGAAATTTTTGGCTGGTAATAGTCCCAGGTCAGTTTAAAACCACCACTTTACAACAGTTGCATGGTACCCACCCCAGCGGCCACGACAAAAACAACATATTGGGCCCACCAGAGATTTTATTGGGTGAACATGGGACGCGATATACAGGACTGGTGTCGAGCATGCGATGCCTGTACTGCTAAAAAAGGGACAACCACGGAGGATGTGCCCCCCTTCAATTACACCAGTAGGGGGCCCCCCTTAAGCAGGTGGATATGGACATCTTAGGACCAGTGTCCCACACCCACCAAGGTAATAGATACATCCTCGTCGTTATGGATTATTTCACCAAATGACCAGAGCCCGATGCACTCCCCAACCAAGAAGCCGGGATTGTGGCCCTGGCCTTTCTGGAAGGTTTTCTAAGTTGGCCTAGGATTCCAGAAGAGCTGCACACTGAACAGGGTCAAAATTTTGAGAGCCAATTACTAAAAGAAGTGTGCAGTCTCAATTCGGAAAACAAGGACAACACCCCTAAGACCACAATATGACGGGATGGTGGAGAGATTCAATAGGACCTTGTTACAACAACTGGCCCTATTTAACACCACCACTCATCAGGACGACTGGGATGAACATCTCCCGTATTTACTAATGGCCTACCAAATTCGTCAGCACCAGAGCCACCGCATGTAGCCCAGCTTTGCTAATGTACAGATGGGAGTTGCGGGCTCCCGTCGATCTGCTATGCGGTCCCGTGCTTGAGTGTCCAAATAAACCTCTGGGGGAGGGCTATGCCCATCATTTGGAAGAAGGTATGGAGTGGGTCCATGCCTTCGCGCGCCGCCAGCTCCATCTGGTGGGTGCAAATATGAAGCGCAGGTACGACCACTGCAGCCAGGCAAGTGAGTACTCTGGGGATGAAGATTTGGTTCTTCAATCCCCGGAGACGAAAGGGCAAATGCCCAAAGCTCACATCACCTTGGCAGGGACCGGGGGTCATCCTGGTGCAGATCTGTGATGTGGTTATTAAGATCCAAATGGGACCATGGGCTCTTCCTCGGATCGTCCACGCAGACTGATTATGGACCATGCACGGTGATCAAGCACCCTAACGGATCGCTCCGGTCTTAAAGACGGAGGCCAGACTGAGCACCTCTGCCGACACGGGGGGGGGGGGGGGCTCATCTGGGTGAGAGAAGAGGTATAGTGCCCATGTGGGGCATAGTTGTGGAACTGCCCACTCTCTGGGCAAAGGAGGATGAGGCTGGATTAGGTTAGAGGGGGATAGTGTAAAAAATAATTGTGTCGGTGAGGGCATTTGAAGTGGCCCTCCCCAGGCAAGGGAGCATTAGGCTAGATTAGGTTAGGGGGTAGTGTAAAAAATAATTGTGTCGGTGAGGGTATTAGAAGTGGCCCTCCCTGGGAAAAGGAGCATTAGATAGCATTAGGTTCATGTGGGGGGGGGGGGGTAGTGTCAGAAAAATTGGCCCCATGGGGGCTTTGGAAGCGGCCTCCATGGGGCCCAGGAACATTAGTTGGAGGAGGGGGTAGCATAAATGGTAGGTAGAAGTGTTAGATAGTAGAATGGCTTAGGGTAGAGATGTGGAAATTAAGCCCACGTATGGGTGCCAGCAATGGGCACCTCCATACAGGGGCAAAGGTGCACTAGCCATTGGGGGTTGGCATTGTGAGGACCGCTTCGGCATGCCAGGAATGGTTGCCTCCATGGGGGCACTGAAGCATTAGCCAGAGGGTGGGCTAGGATAAGTGTTAGGGATCTAGAGAGACAGTAGGGAGAGACAGACATCGAGAGTATTGAGGGAGTGTTAAAAGGGAACGTGCGTTGTATAAGGGATGATGGGGAGCACAAGTTAGATGGGAGAAATCAGGCAGTTAGATGAGCCAGAGTGTCTGTGAATGGAGTTGGTTTTGTTGTTATGTAGTTATGAGTGAGGGGGCAAAACTATGGCCAGGTATGAGTGGTAATTGAGTGCATGGTGCAAAGGCTTGAATGTGGGGAGTGGATCCCACCCAAGGAATCCCGGGGTTCATTTCATGTTTCATAGAGGGATTCTGTAAATTTGCAAATGGATGTCGTTCTTCAGTTGGTACTGATTGTAGCATGTAGTATCTTTGCAGGGTTCAGGAGATTATGGACCGGCTGGGAGTATGGCTTAAAAATGTGCACTCACCTCAGGCGCTGATAAGCTCATCGGCCAGGTGAGGCCGTAGGTAGGCCCAGGGGCGGTTTATTGTTCAGTGTGTAGTGAGTGCAGGTACCTGAGGGGAGGGGCCTGGCGTGCCAGTAGAGTGTTCAATGGGCCCGGGTGCATGAGCAGCGTAACCCAGGGTGCCAAAATATCATGTGGGAATCGAGGGGGAAGTGCCAGTGAGGGCATCTCCCAGGTTAGGGTCAGGAGTCGGTAAGCTCGGAGGTGGCTCCAGTCGAGAGGATGTGTCACGGGAGTGCACAGGTGGGCAAGCCGGCCAGTGGAGCCACACTTCTCAGCCACGAAGTTGTTCGAAGGCACAGTAGGAAAATTCATTGGGTACGGCTCAAATTTGTAAGAGCACCAATGCGTGGGCGTCGGGAATTTGGGTTTTTAGAACCCCATAGTTTAATGAAGGCCTATTGGCAGAGTGTAACCCCGGAAACAGTTTTAATGTGTAAGAATGTTAGCGTAGTTAACATTGATGGAAACCCCTTAATAGCATCCATAGCTGGGATGATCACCGGCCATGGGACTTGCCCTCCAGGTGAGATGAACGACGAGATGGATCATGCAGTGTTTGTAACATTTTGTGTAATTCTGCCTTTTCCTTCCGAGAGGAATCTTGGGGTATTGGGAAGGAATTTGCTTGTAGGAAGACAAGACGTAGGAGACAGAACGTAGAGACAAATTTTAGTAGAATTAGTTGAGGAGACACTGGGTGGGTGCGGACGAGTAGGGCCGACCTCAAACTCAATACTCCGCCACCACCGCCATTGCCCCAGGTATGTGCCCACCAGGGACTGGCTGACTATGTTGGTTGGACCTGGTGCTTGTTACCATTGCATTTCCTGGTTATCCTGGCCAAGGATTCGGAGAGGGTATTGCATTTGGGTCCGTTTGTTACTTACGAAATCTAAAGATTTCGTAAGTTATTGATCACTTCCATCCTCTGTTTTTTGTGTTTGTTTGTAGGCACGATAACTCGAGAACGGAAGAAGCTACCAAGGTCAAATTACACCAAGTGATTGGAGGGTGATGGCTAGCGCTGATTAGATTTTGGTCAAAATCGGTCAAAGGTCAAGGTCACAGTGAGGTCAAACATCCAAAACATGATAACTCGAGAAGACAAGAGGCGACCAATGCCAAATTACACCACGTGATTCAGGAGGTGATGGCTAGCGCTGATTAGATTTTGGTCAAAATCGGTCAAAGGTCAAGGTAACAGTGAGGTCAAACATAATTCCGTAAATTCATGTGGAGAAATGGAGTATTTTTGCTTTGGTCGACGTTACGAGTTCGTTTTAACTTCGATTTTAATTTTATCTTCGGTTTTTGCGATCGCTTTAGGACGCTTAACACTCGGTTGTCGAAATTCTGGTAAAAATCGGATTGTTTGGAGACGTTTTAAGATTGTATAAAAAATATTTCACTCGCCGCGTCACGGCTCGTCACGTGATGCAGCGCGCTCGAGCAGACGCGTCGTTGAGTTACGTAAAGGTTTTGTGTGTGCGCACTGACGGTGTTTTGATAAAGATGGTGTTTAAAAGTCATTTTTTATCCCAATAAAGGTTATCGTCGCATGCCTGACTCGCTAAGCCGTCGGATTAGTAAAGATTGTTGGTGGATTGCCGAATATTACGGTTTTGTGACTTTGATAAAATAATATTAAATAATTCCGTGGAGAAATGGAGATTTTTGCTTCGGTCGACATAACGATTTTTGATGGTTTGGTACTGAATCATCGTAGAAACTTCTGGTTTGCGTCGCTACCTTCTCTAGAGACAGCTTTTATTAGACAAGGTCAGAGGTCAAGTTGACAATTTCGTAAGTACCAGTCTATGACTGCTGTTACTTACGAAATCTTATATTGATGACTTCCGTCCTCTGTTTTGTGTGTGTGTGTTTGTGTGTTTTGTCTTTTTGTTTGTAGGCACGATAACTCGAGAACGGAAGAAGCTACCAATGTCAAATTACACCACGTGATTCAGGAGGGTGATGGCTAGCGCTGATTAGATTTTGGTCAAAATCGGTCAAAGGTCAAGGTCACAGTGAGTCAAACATATTTCCGTAAATTCATGTGGGAAAAATGGAGTATTTTTGCTTCGGTCGACGTTACGAGTTCGTTTTAACTTCGATTTTAATTTTGTCTTCGGTTTTTGCGATCGCTTAGGACGCTTAACACTCGGTTGTCGAAATTCTGGTAAAAATCGGATGTTTTGGAGACGTTTTAAGATTGTATAAAAAATATTTCACTCGCCGTGTCACGGCTCGTCACGTGTGCAGGCGCTCGGGCAGACGCGTCGTTGAGTCACGTAAAGGTTTTGCGTGTACGTGCTGACGGTGTTTTCGATAAAGTGGTGTTTAAAATTCATTTTTTTATCCCAATAAAGGTTATCGTCGCATGCCTGACTCGCTAAGCTGTCAGATTATGTATTGATTGTTGGTGGATGGCCGAATATTACGGTTTTAGGACTTTGATAAAATAATATAAAAATAATTGCGTGGAGAAATGGAGATTTTTGGTTCGGTCGACGTTACGAGTTCGTTTTTAACTCGGATCGCAATTCTGTTTTCACTTTTGGTAATGGCTAAGTATGCTTAACACTCGGTTGTCGAAATTCTGGTAAAAATCGGACGATTATGAGATTTATGTCGGGTGTCGTATCTGAGTATTATGTAATGAAGATTATGCTAATGAGGGGGATTGTAACACACGGCATTACGCGCTCGTTAGGTCATGTCTATCATCTCAGTAGAGATGACCTAATAATAAGTCGAAGTCCGTCCGTCCGTCCGTCCACAATCAAACCGATGGAGACAAATAACAATGGTGGAATGGATCGAGGTCGATGAGACGTGCACAACGATATAACTTCAAGGTCGTCCAAGGTCGAGGTCAACGTCACGAGGCTGTCAAAGTTGCGAAAATCGTCGATTTCAAATCGTATCTCCTCCCTCATTTATCAAGAGAGATCAAATGTTATTAGTGATTCAGATACTATGGACTATTATCTAGAACAACACGAGCCATTTTTTTGAAATTTGCTCTCGTTCCGATTTTATATCCCTTCAAACTTCGTTCTGATTCCCCGTATGGGCCGTTCATAAAGTACGTACATACAAAATAAAAGTATTAAATTAAGAACCTGAACTCTCCGAGACAAATATTACATTGAAGCTTTTGTCAGATTTAACTAAAACAATGGAACACAAGTTTATATGCACACTTACTTTCATTTATGACATTAACATTGTCTTGAATGTCATTTGTACTTTTATTTTCATAATGACGTGCTGTGATATTAAAAGAAAAAGGTAAATTATACCGCTAGGGACTGCATTGTCATGGCTTACAAACATCGGTTCATAAGGAACTGCTGGCTTTGCAAGCGATTAGCGATGTATGAGGGGGGTGGGTGGTTTCCAGCCCGCGTACGGGCTGCGTACAGGTGTGGTGGGTGGTACGACGGCTGCATACATACTTGATGAAAGTGGTGTCCGACGACATGAATGCGTTTCAGAAGATGAAGGTGAGCCTGTCGTAATCGCGAGGGGGAAAAATATCCCGTTCACAGGAACATTTTCGACGTGATGTTGAATCCGTAGACGTCAATAATTGTTCCATATTACTGTATTACTGTAGTTAATAATTACTGATGATTTGAGATAAATCTACAGTTCTTTGTAATCTTCAAGTATTGTGATGTGATATGAGACACATTGGGTGGTCATAGCCTACAACGAGGGGGTGGTGGGTGGTCACTAGCCTACATACAGAGGGGGTGGGTGGTGGTCATAGCTACATACAGAGGGGGGTGGTGGGTGTCACTAGCCTACATACAGAGGGGGGTGGGTGGGTGGTCACATGCCTACATACAGAGGGGGGTGGGTGGGTGATCACTAGCTACATACAGAGGCGGGTGGTGGGTGGTCACTGCCTACATACGAGGGGGTGGGTGGTGGTCACTGGCCTGCATACGAGGGGGTGGGTCGGTGGTCACTAGCCTACATACAGAGGGGGTGGGTGGTGGTCACTAGCCTACATACAGAGGGTGTGGGTGGTCACTAGCCTACATACAGAGGGGTGGGTGGGTGGTCACTAGCCTACATACAGAGGGGTGTGGGTGGTCACTAGCCTACATACAGAGGTGGGTGGGTGGGTGGTCACTAGCCTACATACAGAGGTGGGTGGTGGTCACTAGCCTACATACAGAGGGGGGTGGGTGGTTTTGAAACCCGGAAGTAGACCGTACGTACTTTATGAACTGCCCCTATTCCAGTCTGGCACAGAGTTACTTACTTTCGACTTCTGGCAGAGATGACCGGCACTCCCGCTCGGGGGTATTTTTTTAAAGTCAATTTCAATCCTGTCTTCACTTTTGGTAATGGTTAAGTATGCTTAACACTCGGTTGTCGAAATTCTGGTAAAAATCGGATGTTTTATGAGAGGTTTGGTCCAGAATCATCGTAGAAACTTGTGGTTTGCGTCGCTACCTTCTCCAGAGACAGCTTTTGTTAGACAAGGTCAGAGGTCAAGTAGACGATTTCGTAAGTACCAGTCTATGACTGTTGTTTGTTTTGTTTTTCTGTGCCGCACAGAACTTTCGTGTTTTTCTCCACAACTGCTTGTCAGATTGAGACAAAATTTTCACCACTTGTACAACTTACTCATGTAGAATGTTGTAATGAAAATTGTGACATCATAGGTTACGTGGTATGGCAGCGATATTGGAAAAAATTGGACCTCTGTATCTCTGAAACTGCACCAATGAAAAACTTGACACTTGGCACATAGCAAGTACTCCTCATGGGGAATGAGTGTGATTTTTTAATGACATCATAGGTGCCTTTGTTATGACGTCATAATTGCAGATGTAGAACGCCCCATCCAATCAGTATGAAAATTTTTGAGGGTCATCTCGGAATAAAATCGTCCACAGAAATTTTTTTTTAATGATGTCATCGGTCACGTGATTTGGCAGCCATATTGTTGTTTTTTTAAAAACCTTCAAAAATCTTCTTCTCTGAAGTGGCTGAACAGATCGTTGCGAAACTTTACATGTATGACCGTCTGTCCATGAGTAACAAAAGGTTCACACATATGATGTGATTGGTCACATAGTTTGGCAGCCATATTGGATTTACCCTAACATCTATAAAAAATACACCACTCAAAAAAAGTCCTGGTGAGGGTTTGCAATCTCTGATTGCTCTTTTTCTTGTTTACCTTTTTGTTTTCCTTGCTGTGGGCTTTTTCCTGTGCTTTCATTCATCTGTCTTTCCCGGACCCGGAGACATCGCTGGACATCTTTCATAACTCACCTGACTGCCTTGTGTCAGCCACCTTGCTGTTATCACATTGCGGCCTTGCACATCACCTTAGTGTGAGCCGTACACTTTGTTGGACCACATTTTTCTGTGGCTCGTGGCCCATTCACCTTGCTCATCCACTTTACTGGACCACCTTTACTTATTGTAGTAGCCGTGTTCCCCCGCCACCAAAAACTGCCCCATACAGCAGCTCGGTGGAGTAAGATGTGTTTGTTATTTAGAAAGGCCACCCCAAAATGGCCTGTATGCCAGATCATGGCCTGCCGGTTTTTGTTAGAAGGGAAGAGAGGTTTTTGTTAGAAGCCCAAAGATGAGCAAGAGGAAGAGATGGTGATGAAAGCAATCAGGTGTCTCCTCCTCAAGCATGAACAATGTTTTCTTTTCCTTCAGGTCCTGAGTCCGATTTTGTAAACATTTGATGATTGTTGTCTGTAGTTGTTTAGAATTTTAAAGCCCACGTTATAGTGTTTTATTTTCAAAATTCTGGCAATTTCGGTGTTACATAAGGTTGTCATTTGAGTCAGTTAGGTAGCACCCAATGCATTAGGTGGGCCATATCTAGTTTTAAATTGTTGCATACACAGGGGATAGTGTTAAGGCAACAAACTAAATAGGTACTTAGGGGGTAATTACACATGTATGACACACAGGGATGGTAAATTGGCTGTCCCAGACTCCTCCGGGTGAAGTTTGTGTACGACTCAATATGAGTCTGGGAAGGGAAGGGGGTAATGTTACGGTTTTATAAACTGCATGCCGAGATTGAAATGCACACAGCACGTAGCCTCTTAGAATAGTTATTTCCATCATGAACATTAAGAATAGTGTCTTCCCGATTGGGATTATTATGGAATAAAATGCATTGGGTTGGGTAGCTTGCACCCCCTCTCAACCCGCTGGGATAATAGAGCCATCACTGCATGATGACATGTGTCGTAATTGCCATCATCACGTAGGACGTGCATGTTTTACTGCTGTGGCGTTCATAGTGTGTGAATAACACAAGCATTCTGGAATGCATGCCAAATTCCCAAATCCCCTTTATTGTTTAAAGCCCCAAGAAGTCCTTGTTTGTCTGTTTGGCTGTATGTACCTCAACCCTGTAATGTAATTTATTGCAGTCCCCCCCCCCTGTACTGGATTTTGTTTCCTAATTCCCTGTTCATTCCCCTCCACCCAAAATGACCGCGAAGTGAACCAGGACACGACACAGCCTCCCGGCAATGATTTCCCCATTTCCTGGCTTTGTGCCATGGACATTGTTGGATATTTTGGGTTCGTCCCGGGAGCATGAGGGTAGAAGGGGTGATAGCCCATGTTAAGTGTGGAGCTCTGCTCTGGGTGACAGCCGGTCGGACGAAATGAGTGAAGATCTGGGCGGGCAGCAGAATGGGTGGGGCTGTAGGGAAATCCTCCAATGGCTGGCATGGGGCCAAATAGCTGGTCCCAGGCCACCTCAAAAGATCTGATGTGTGACTCATTTGCCCTGCCTCTCCCACGGGCTACAAAGCTGCGCTTGGTGCCTTGTTCGCTCTCTCTTTCTGACATGGTCATCACACTCGTTTCTGCCCTGGTCACGGATGCTCTGCATCACCACCGTTTCCCCTTGTCCCAAAACCTCAGCATCGCCCTCGCTTGCTTCCCTGGTCCTGGACGCGTGAGGTCAGGTGCGGCAAAATGAGTCCAGGGAGAAACCGGGATACCCCCACAAATGGAACCTGCAAAACCAGATACATTACAATATACAGTATATATATATATATAATATGAGATACATATATATAATACATAAATATAATTATACATAAAACATATATAACATAATATATATATATATAATAGATATAGATTATAATATGATTATTATATATATGGGGCTGCAAAAGCAGGCATACAGTAATGAAAACAAACACGTATACCTACGTTTGCCTGTGTTATATATAAAATAATATGTGTTGATATATATAGAACATCATAAATATTATGTTGGAAAAATTACAGGGCTCAGACCAGGAATCAAACCCAGGTCCTCCAGCAAAATACCACCAATGCTACCACAATCTGAACCAGGAAATTCTTCCATACGTATAAGTGCCACTCTTTCCCCCACTGCTTCTGGGGCACCGCTGCAATCAAGTAACAGCTGGGCCTGCTCTCGAGAGGTCTTCTCCCTGTGGGGACACATCCATGTCACCATTAACACCACAGAGGGGCATAGTAATAGATAAATTAGTAATGACAGGATAGATCATCATAAATATTGGGAAAAATTAATTTTATAATTAATAATTAATTCAAAATTACAAAAAAAAATCCTCGTTTACTATATATAATATAATATATATATTAAATATGTTATAGTGTGTGTGGATACGTATATATATATATGTATACATATATTACAATATATATATATTATATATATATATTATGTATATATTTATTCAATGAAAAAAGCATGCTGACTATGTCACGATGATGATGGCATGTGCAAAAATACACCAATACATCACCTCCAAACTAGAAGCATCCATATGGTCCTCAAGCCTTTGCCAGACTAGAATTAAAGCTTATATGGTCACAAATATATATATATACGTATTAATTATATACATATATATATAGATATATAATAATATATTATAATATATATATATAATAATATATAAAATGAATGAGCTACTGGCAAGGTTTGTGCTTCACCACGAGGGGAAGTGCTCAAGATCCTCCCGAACACCCGGTCCTGAGGCCACCAGCCCCGGATAACTCTGTGACTCGGCGGGTTGCGAGTCAACCATGAACGGCAATTGCAACCACCAATCCTGACAGAGTTAACACTACTTTGCATGTTACCTTTCCTTTGGACGACAGTATCAAGGGGGCTTGTGCCCTTGATGTGTACTTGTCTTATCTTACCTGATAAGGTGGAGCTGAGCGGAGCTGCCATGTACACACCGGCTAACATGTCGAGCCAATCGGAGTCAGTTAAAACATCCCGGCTAAAACGATGTGTGGACTATGCTGAACTAATGTAAGAAAATATGCTACGAGCTGGGTGCATTTACAGTCACAGCAATTTATATATAGCAAGGGTGAGGAAAGGTATGTGTACAATAAGCAAGGTATTTATTACAAAATATCCATACAGCAGGGAAAGCAAGGATTGGTTAGGTGCGGCAAAATATATACAAGTATCTCCAAGAGAGACAGGGGCGCAGTGCTAAACTGTTCTAATACATACACAATTTATCTATGCTCAAATGACAGGTGCCATCACAAACACTTCCGAGCAAAGTTAGATTGAAAAGAGAGACAAGAAATAGTTCAGGTGTTTGGGACCTCTAAGTTACCAGGCGAGGTCGACAGACCTGCACAAACCCAGTCACCAAGGAGGGGGAAGGAGGAGGAAAAACTGAGGGTGTCTTAGGTACATGGTCAGAGGGGATGCAAAATGAGGGTGATGGGCAAGTGATGTGCAGAGACGAACCTGTAAAAGATGCACATCAGTGGACCCAGGTAATCGCAGATGCTGTCTTTATAAATATGCATCTACAGCAGACCAGACATGAAAGAAAAGAAGAACGTGTGAGAAGATTTGCTTAATAATGTGTGAGGAAGTCTGTCAATGTTACTGATACTGCTCTAATAACTGTACTCGGCCTGGTGCTTGGTTCTCTTGCTCATCTAGTGCTCCGCTCCATGGACTCCGTTCCACTCTGTGGACTCTGTTCTGCTGTGTTCCGACCCATTCACTTTGTTCATTCCTTCCACCATTCTGATAATCTCTGTTTGTTGAACCACAAACCAAGAACTGACCAAGAATGCTCTGTCTGTGCAGAACGCATGCGTTCTATAATCCCCTGGTGAGGGAGGAGTTTAGCGTCTGTTCAAATGTGTCGATATGCATTTCCCAGTGCCCCCATTGGTGTTTGAATGATAACCACAGTGCTGGCCCTGCCCATGTGATGGTATGGCTGTGAAAATGGCCTCATTTGCTCTGAGCTCTCCCACGTAGCTGAGCTCCACAATTAACATGGGACTGGGGTGTTTGCTCGCACTCTCCTTGCCCGAACGTGTGCCACACACCAAATGGGGCCATAATTGAGAAGAGTGCTCGGGCTACCGACATGATACTGAATGGAGTCCAGCGCACACATGCACTCCAAGTTAGAGCTCTGTATGTCCAGTACTCGAGTGTCTGCAAAGGTGCGCTGCACTGCCAGGCTCCTTGTCGGCCCAAAAGGCAGTGGAGGTGGTGATTGCGGTTTAGGAGATGGTCGTGGCAGCGTGCCAGTGAATTATGGCATGGTGGTTTGTGGTGGTTGTGGTTTGGGTCATTAGTTGTGGCGCTTTGGTACGGTTGTTGGTTATGGAGGAGGCATCAATGATGTTTTGATGGGTTATCATAAAAGAGCTTGGAGGTCATTTGAATGTTGTAGTGTAAGGATAGAATATGATGAGGTTGAGGTGAAAATGTCGCGGCATATGACGTGCGATTCAAATGGGATTCGATGCACGTATGCTATTTGAGGTGGCTATGTGAAAGGCTCATATGCATAAGTAAGAGGGGAAAAGAAGGGGAGGGGGGGGAACCTGGCTCATCCCACACAATGCACATGACTGATATACCTCTTCACATAAAAAGAAGAAGGCTATCTAAAGGAAATAATACGATATAACTATGTTTGGAACTGCTATATGTTGAGCCATTGCCTTGGGAAGTGATTGTATTTTTTTTAATATACATGCCGAGGCTCGTATAAGGGCTAATACACAGAACATATAACAAGGCAAGAGACAGAGGGGCGGGAGAGGGAAACACAACAGGAGGGAGCAGGGGCATAAGAGATCTGTGAAGGGAGAGGGATGGGGTGGAGTCACGGGGTAAACAAGATGGACACTACAGGGACTTCAGAAGGAAAACAAGAATTTGAAGGAAGTGTCTATGGTGGATTAACAGGGGTAGAAAAGATCATGGTTTGATGTGGGAAGATATGAGATGGTGCTGAACAGCTGTTTTGAAGAGTGGAGGGAGGAGTGGGTTGAAGAGAGTGTGGGAGTTTGTTCCAGAGGTGGGAAAGAAGAGGAATGAAAGAGTGAAGGTGAGCAGTGATTCAAGATTTTGGTAGTTTCATCAGAAACTTTTTTGGCAGAGCTCCTGGGATATTGGGGGGGGGGGACAGATCACAGACAGAGTGGGAGGGGGGCAGGGGGCAGGGGGGGGAGTGAGGCCGGAGAGGAGACTGTGAAAGGTGGAAAGGACACCACCTGCCTGTGGTGATAGAGTGAAAGACCCAAAGACTCAGCTCCATCGGGGGAGATAACAATGATCCTAAAAGCCTTGGTTTCCACAGTGTGAAGCCGAGAAAGGTGTGAGGCAGGAATTTCGCAAAACTGTCACAACACACACACACACACACACACACACACACACACACACAACCACACACCACACCACACACACACACACACTCACACATGGTGAATCAGACTAATGTATAAACACTTTCAGATGTTTTTGCTCTGCTCAAATCAAATGTGAGTTGATTACTTTCCATGTCGACCAGTCAGGGGTTCCCCTGCAAAAATAGGAATGTTCAGTGCTTGTCTTAACTATATCATGCAGAAATTCTCATACAAATTAATCATGGCACCGACAAAATAAAGCACTTTAAAGTGTTTGTATATTATTCTGATTCACCCTGTGTATAACTGTAACGTAGTGTGTGTGTGTGTGTGTGTGTGTGTGTGTGTGTGTTGGACGATTCGGTGATCAACTTCGATTAACTTTTTATTTTTGAACGTCTCAAGTGGATTCTTCAATCGGGTGGCTCCGAGGAACACAAGAGCACACTGCTTCGAGCTATGAATTAGGACCGAGGTTCTAACCTTGCGTTGCAGGTGGAGCGGAAAGGCAAACAAAACTGTTGTGGCAGCTGACGCAATAAATAAAGTCAACCGAGTGCAATACTAAAACAAATTCAGGGATGTTGAGAATTCAATCTACCTCACTGCTCGTGAATCAGAAGCGAAGAGCTTGAGGAGAATTAAGGAAGACTCTCATGGTAATTGTCGGGTTGCCTTGTTTACCAATGAAATGCTTCCCAGACAGTTGGCGACAGCATTTGGCAAACAATACCCCTCTCTCGTCCACTATCTATAAGTACGTTCATTTTAGAGAATTATTTCAATTTATGTCCCAAAATAGCTCCTATCAGCAGCAGGAAAGGTCATTTTATTCCAGTACCCTTCATGATGGCGATAATCAGGATAAAATAACTCGTTTAGGGATGTCACACGTTGCATTCCCTGACGTACATGAGATATGTCACTGCATTTTGCATTTAAATATTCCTCCTAATTAAGTCAACTAAGGAGCCACTTACATGTTGATGTAAACAGTAAGCCAGCGAATGAATTCCTCGTCCTCGTATTGATAGGTGTTTCAGGGTCATTTTGGATGTGCTGAAAATCACAGGCAGTGTTTTGAAAGGTGGAGATAATAGGCCAGGGCTGAGAAGTGATTATTTCATCGCGCATTATAAGCTTGCAACACTTCGCAATATCTCGAGCACCATATTTACACCAAACGCATAATTTGTCTCCGTGAAAAGTGAAATACGCCATCAATTAAACAATACGTATGTCGACGATGTCCCTTTTGTTCCTATGCTCTTTCAGCTCGTGCTTATCGGATTTTTTTTTAGCTAATCTGGAATTGGAATTCCAGACAAGGTATTGTCATCATGGACCATCCGTCCGTCCGTCCCGTATTTCGACTTCTCCGGCCAAACCGCCTGGCCAATCCGGCTGAAATTTGACAGAAACGTTCCTCTCCTGACTGATAACGGGGATTGCAAAGCTCGCTCCGGTCACTTGACTCGAAGTCAGTCAAAATGGCGGACTTCATAAATTCCTTCAAAAATCGTCTTCTCCAGACCAACCGGTCAGAATGGCACCAAATTTGGGTTACAACATTAGGACAGGATAGCGATGTTAAATTGCAGAGGCCATGCCAATCATGTGACCGAAAGTGTGTCAAAATGGTGGATTTGAAAATTATTGGGGAAATCCATAAATTCTTTCAAAAATCTTCTCCAGAACCACCAGCCAGAACACCATCAAAGTTGGGTTAAAATTGGCAAGGCCCCAGATAAGCTACAAGTCCAGTGGTCCTATTTTTATTATGTAGTCAGAAGTAATACAGTAAGCATTCCACAATGGCTTGCTTTTCATCACATTTGTTTACAATAATAATCATTTTGAGAGTGCTGAATGAAGGCTGCAGATTTACATTTATCCTCGACTTAGAGTTTCAAAACAACGTTTCCATTTCCTTTTTTGATGGGTGGTTGAGACTTGCTTGACTCTTCCAAAGTTACCAACCATTTTGATTCCCATTCTTGAAAGTATTCCTTTTTAAAATCGTTGAATGTTTTGAATGCTGTTATCAGGTGTCCCGCACCTTTTCGATTCCTAGCTGTTTGCAACCTGAGTTTTCACAGTACAGCCGCATGCTCGACTAGTTTCCATCGTTGTTTTCCACCCCAATCTCTCCATTCTCTATCCTCCACCATCGCCTGAAAACTGTTACTTAAACCTTATAGATGTAATTTGTGTTAATTGCTGTACCCGACATATTCTGTTGAATATTGCTTGTGTCCCATGAGGTCTTGTTATGAAGCAGCGAGATGGTGCTTGCCAGGCCAAACATTCCTTATCAACCGTTTCAAATGGAGTGCTTGCTTGGGTGCTTAAGCCGCTTGGTGAACGTTCTACAAGAAACGTGGTAACTGAACACACCCCAGGATCCTTCCTATCTCCATCTTCATGCTCTGCTCACCTTACTCCCTCTAATTCCAATTTTATTCCCAACGAAAGAATACATTTAAAAGCAATCAATAGTTGTATTTAAAAAAAGCAAAACATAGAAAAAACATTTTTATGCCTCCACTGACGAAGTCGCCGTAGGCATTATGTTTTCGGGTTCTCCGTCAGTCCGTGCATTGATCCGTGCTAATTTTTTCTGTTTTCTCGACAACCACTTATCCGATTGACATGGAATTTTCATCATAGGTGTGATCACTCATCTAAAATGTTTTAATGATAATTATGACATCGTCGGTCATGTGGTGTGGTAGCTATATTGGGAAAAAGGAAAAACTTTGGACCTCTGTATCTCCAAAACCGCTCCATGGAAAAAATTGAAGCCTGGCACGTCAATTGCTCCCCATGGAAAATAAGTGTGATTTTTTTGATGATGTCACAGGTGGCTTCATTATGACATCATAATTGCATATGTTAACGCTGATACGATTAGTATGAAAAATTTTGAGGGTCAACTCGGGCTACATTGTGCATGGGAAAAAAATTGGCGACTTCATTGGTCACATGGTTCGGCAGCCATATTTTTTTTAACATAAAAATCTTCAAAAATCTTCTTTGCCGAAATGGCTGAACAGACCGAGGTGAAACTTTACAGTTATGATCACCGATCCATGAGGAACAAAAAGTTCTCCTCTATGATGTCATAGGTCACATGGTTTGGCAGCTATGAATTTTTGGAAAATAAACATTTTAAAATCTTCTTCTCCAGAACTGCTTGACAGATTGAGGGGAAACTTCACTTCCACGTTCCCCAAGCTTTGATGATACCAGGGTGTTCACAAATAATTGATCGGTCACATGATTTGGCAGCCATATTGAAATGAATGATTATCTTAAAAAATTATTTCTGTTGAACCATTTCATCGATCGATATGAAACTTCACAATTATGATCAAGGAGGGAGGGGGAATGAATGTTTTAAATGTCAACCTGATTGGACGCATGGTCTGAAACCCAGAATAATATAATTATTTTTTTGATGTGGGTTCTTTTTGATTTTTTTTTTTGAATAAGGCTCACTTAGCTGCACCTGGATTAAAATAAATTCAATTCAAATGAAATCGGAGGGTAGAGGAGGAGGAGGACCGGAAACCCAAATCCTATCCAGGTTCCTCCTGATGACTTCATCTTTGATTTTTGCTTGTTTGGGTTCCTTCTGATTACTCCAATGCAGTACTGTACCATTTGGTCTTCCATTTGATTTGAATCGAATTTATTTTAATCCCATTTCGAATTCATTTGAATAACAATAAACATCATGGGTCAGGGTCAGGTTTCCGATCAACGCGTGATGTCTTGGTGCCCGGCCATCACTGCCAGCAGTTATAAAGTGGCAGTTCCAGATTTGGCTATTATTAATTACGTAACACACCAGTACACAAACACCACACAAAATACACCACACAAAACTACACAAACACCACACGAGACAAGTCCTGGCAAGGGTCTGCAATCTCTGATTGCTCTTTTTCTTGTTGATATTTGCTATTTTTGTATACACATTGTCAAGGCTCGTATTAGAGCTAACACACAGAACATATAATAAAGGGAGCAGGAGACAAGTGGAGCAGGGGAGGTGAAGTGGAGCAAGTGAAGCACAAAACAGTAGGGAGCAGAGACATTAGGAGATCTGTATAAGGGAGAGAAATGGGGCAGGGCACATGGAGAAAACAAGATGGATATGACAGCGACTTTCAGGTCCTTACATGACAGGGACTTTCAGGCAGGAAATCAGGGAATTTGAAAGAAGTGGGTGCAGAGTGGATAAACATGGGAAGAAATGATCATGGTTTTAGATGGGGGAAGATAAGAGATGGTGGTGAACAGCTGTTTTGAAGACCTGGAGGGAAGAGTGGGATTGAAGAGAGTGTGAGAGTTTGTTCCAAAGTTGGGAAAAAATTGGAATGAAAGAGTGAAGCTGAGCAGTGATTCTTGATTGTGGTAGTTTCACCAGAAGGGGTTGCTGGTGGACTTTGAGTGCCTTGAAGAAATATGTGGGGTGGAGGGGGTGGGGGAGGACCGATGACAGACAAAGCACTGGGGGGGGGGAGGCCGGAAAGAGATGGTAGAAGACAAAAGACACTGACCTGCCTGTGGTGAGAGAGTTAGAGACCCAAAGACTCAGCCTCATCATGGGAGATACCACTGATCCTAAATGCCTTGGTTTCCACAGCATGAAGCCAATAAAGGTATGAGGTGGGAGCACCAGCCCAGAGCAGAGAGCAGTACTCCATCATGCTGTGGATCAAAGCTTTGTACGTGGTCAGAGGCTCAGGTGTGCCAAGGAAGGACTTTACATGATGGAGGATGCCGTCAGTGACTGGCTTTAGAATCCAGTGGAAATGTGGCTTTCGCAGGAAAGTTCATGGCAGATAGTGAGACCCAGAAGCATGAAAGAAAGGGCTTCTTCCACAGGATTGTTGAGAAAGTGGATGGGAGGGGGGGGGGGGGGGGGGAGGTTGCCAAACGGTCCTTTCAGAGAGACATAGTGAGAGTGTGAGATTTGTCGGATTGAAAGACATGTTCCACGTGTTGGACCAGTTTGTGATTTTCCCCAGATCTGCAGTGATCGAAGAAGCTGCTGCTTACTGGTCTGAGGGATGACAGATGGTACGGCAAAGGGTGGATTCACCAGCAATGAGAGAAAGAGGATTTTCCAGGGAGTCGGAGAGATTGTTGTTGAAAACCAGAAAATGAACATGTCCGAGAATGCTCCATTGAGGAACTCCAGCCGAGACAGGAAGAGGGGATGAAAAAATTCATTTAGGGCCACACGTTGACTGCGACAGGAGAGGAAGTCCGTGAGTCATGAGTGGAGATGGCCTTGGATACCATAGGAAGAGAGTTTGGTGAGCAGGGCAGGGTGACAGACCGTGTCAAAAGCATGCGATTTGTCGAGGGATATGGCTCTGATTTCATGTCCGGCATTGAGGACCTCCATCCATTGTTGGGAGAGCATAAGCAGCATATCCAGGGTAGAGTGACCTGGTCTGAAACCAAATTGATGATCGGAAATCAGGCCATTGGAGAAGAGGAAGGATTTAATGTCTGAAGCGATGATGGATTCAATAAACTTGCTGATGATTGGGAGAAGGCTGATTGGTCTGTAGTTGCAGAGATCTGTTTTTGCACCTTTTTATGCAGGGCAGTAATGTTTGCTGATTTTCCAAGCAGACGGCAGATGACTGGAGCAAAATGAGAGGTGAATAGATCAGGGAGAGGGTGAGCAAGCGCAGAGGAGCATGTTTTTAGGACACATGGGCTGATTGCCGTCTGGATTAGTTGCAGAATCTGAGTCGATGTTTGACAGCAGGCTCTCCACCTTGTCAGGGGAAAAGGACACAGAGTCCAGGGCAGTGCGTGCGACTGGGTAAGGTGGGTACAGAAAGCGATGGGTTTTGGACACAAGATTTCGATGCAAACACCGAGTTTAGGCATTCAGCCTTCAACTTGCGGTATCAGCAGTGCGGCCATTTGAGGTAAGGGAGGGGATGGAGGGGGAACATACACCAGAAACAGATTTGCTTAGACGCCAGCAGGATTGGGAGGAGGGAGAGAGGTTTGAGAGTTCAGACTTGAGCTTTGATAGATTTGTTTTTTCTGGCTCTCCTGAGGGTAGACACACACTTGTTCCGAGCTTTATGGAAGGAACTGAGATTACCCTCAGCTGGGTTTGCTTTTCATGAGGCAAAGGCAAGTTGTTTCAGGACAACTGCCTTGCCACAAGCTTCAGTAAACCGGGGGGAGGAAGAGTAGGACAATGACGACGAGACGGGATAAATCTGTGCATGACAGAGGGGAGAGAGAGAGAGAGAGAGAGAGAGAGAGAGAGAGAAGAGAGAGAGAGAGAGAGAGAGAGAGAGAGAGAGAGGAAGAGAGAGAGAGAGGAGAGAGAGAGAGAGAGAGAGTGGGGGAGAGAAGAGTGAGAGGGGGGAGAGAGAGAGAGAGAGTGGGGGAGAGAGAGAGAGTGGGGAGAGAGAGAGAGTGGGGGAGAGGAGAGAGAGGTGGGGGAGAGAGAGAGAGAGAGTGGGGGAGAGAGAGAGAGAGAGAGTGGGGGAGAGAGAGGAGAGGTGGGGAGAGAGAGAGAGAGTGGGGAGAAGAGAGAGAGAGTGGGGAGAGAGAGAGAGAGAGTGGGGGAGAGAGAGGAGAGGGGGGAGAGAGAGAGAGGGGGAGAGAGAGGAGAGAGGAGAGAGGAGAGAGAGAGAGAGAGTGGGGGAGAGAGAGAGAGAGGGGGAGAGAGGAGAGAGAGAGTGGGGAGAGAGAGGAAAAGGGAGAGGGGGGGAGAGAGGAGAGAGAGAAGAGTGGGGGGGAGAGAGAAGAGAGAGAGAGTGGGGGAGAGAGGAGAGAGAAGAGAGAGAAGGAGGAAGTGGGAGAGAGAGAGGAGAGGGGGGAGAGAGAGAGAGTGAAGAGAGAGAGAGAGAGAGATTTCTTTGAAAGAATTCCCAGGATGAGTTGATGTTGGAGAAAGTAGCGATGGGAGACCAGTCTAGAAGTTTGATGGCTGCTTAGAGACACTGCCAGTTGGCTTGAGTGAAATGCCAGACTTAACGGCGCTGAGGTGGTTCTCTGATAACAGCCAGGAGGATGTTCACTTTGACAAGCACGTGGTCAAAGAACCAATTGGAGCGGAGAAGAACAGCAGATATTTTCAGGGGCATTTGTCAACATCAGATCCAGAAGAGATGAGTACCATTGTTTGAGATCCGTTTCCGAAATTGACCGATTGAGTCAGTCCCAATGAGTTGCAGAAAGTTGAGGGTCAGGTGTCCAATCAAAACAGCGTTTTATTGAAATGGGGTTGCATGTTTTTTTTTTTGCACCAAAGAATTTATTGAAATTTTCACCATAGATGCGACTACTCATGAAGAATGTTTTTGTGATAACTATGATGTCACAGGTCACGTGGTGTGGCAGCCATGTTGGAAAAAAGGAAAAACTTTTGACCTCTGTATCTCCAAAACCACTCCATTGGAAAAAATTGAAACTTGGCAAACATGTGAAGTACTCCACATGCGAAACAAGTGTGATTTTTTGATGATGTCATACATGGCTTCGCTATGACGTCATAAATGCACATGTCAAATGCTTTATCCGATCAGTATGAAAATTTTTGAGGGTCATCTTGGGTTAAATTATGATTGGCAAAAAATTAATGACCTCATTGGTCATTGTTGGTTTGGCAGCCATATTTTTTCCAACATAAAACCTTCAAAAATCTTCTCTGAAGAAATTGAGGCGAAACTTTACAGATATGATCACCTATCCATGAGGAACAAAAAGTTCTCCACCTATGACGTCATAAGATTTTTTGAAGAATAAACATTTTAAAATCTTCTTCTCCAGAATGGCTTGACAGATCGAGAGAAAACTTCACTTTCATGTTTCCGAAGCCTTGGGGATACCAGGGTGTTCACGAATAATTAATAGATCACATGGTCTGACAGCCATATTGGTTTGAACGAAATTCTTAAAAAAAAATCTTTCTCTTGAACCACTTCAACAATCGATGTAAAATGTCACAGTTATGATCAAGTAGACATGTGGAAAATATGTTTTAAATTTCAACCAGATCGGATGCATGGTTTGGTAGACAGAACTATTTAATATTTGAAATCTGGGTTCAGGGATTTAAATCAAACTTTGTACAAGCATGTATAATGATGTAATAATGTGGGTGGAGGCATATCTGGCGACATCGCAACGTCGAAGATTTCCATTCTAGTTTATAATGAGATACTGCACTCTTTCAGGATTATAATGTGGAGGGTATAGATGAGCAAGAATAGACCATCAGAAACACTTATCATTATTTTGAATATTAACAACAGCTGTTTTAAGTTTTATTTCTCTTGACAAATCAAATCATGAAGAAACAGAAAGAAGATTTGAATTCATGACTTCAGAAAGAGGATTTGACTTCAGAAAGAGGAATAAAAAAAAAATGATTTTATTCAGAATGAACCCATTCCTTCAGTAAGATTATATCAATACGATCTTCATATCTCATTAGCTGTTCCAAAACATGACATTTTTATAAAACTCTTGAGGGGATGTTATCAATTCAGGGTATTTTTATTCTCACATGAACTTTCTTTATTATGATTTCTCCACCTTGGTCTTTTGTAATTTTAAATATACAACCAAGATAATATTTTAAACCAACTAATTCATTAAGACTATTCAGAACTAAAGTTTGGATTTGTGTTCTAACCTTCAGGCATGCTTCAGTTATTGTTTTTGGTTCTGGGGTTTTAAACCAAAAATATATTTTTATATGACCTTTAAATGCTTCATCAATGTTTACAACCACAAACTCAAGTGAGTTATATTTGTGTTTGCCTGATTGAAGGTGTTCCTTATAAATCTGTTTCATCAACTCCTTTGAGCAGGCATCACAATCTATTTTGTTCATGGTCTAGTGGTTGCATTTGTTGAAATATGTTGATTGTGTGTTTGTGTGATTGAAGTTTTTTCTTATAATATTTGTAATCTTTATTACAAACATCACGATAAGTTGCATTCACCATATTTATCGAGCATATATAGTAGAATATCTTTACTTAAAATAAAACTCATTCAGCTGTTTTTATAGATACTTTTTCACTTAAAATAAAATTCTCAACTTTTTTCTCTTAATAAATGAGTCATTTTCTAAAGATTTGTTGGATTATGATAGTGATGATAGTATCTCCAATGGTACAGAAAACAGCTATGATAGTCAAAGCTTATATTCAAATGATAGATATGAAAGTAGTTTTATAGATGATGAACAGATTTACCCGACATTGCGTGGGAAGCGAACCATGAATAAGTAACAGTTTGTCGCCAAAGGAAATTAGGAAATTATAATAGCCTCCGCTACGACCACCAAGTGGCACTTCATGGTATACATTTACAAAGATAATTTATGTCCACCCCACATCCCCCCACACCCCTGCATGAGGCCGTGGCCACATAGCCTATGTTACCCCCCACACAAAGTTATATTTGTATCCTGAGTTTTGAGTTTGTAACTTAAAAGAGAGAGAGATATATTTTTGCCTTTTATAGGTATAGATGCAGATGATAAAAGTGAATACCCTGATCAACATTATGATTTTTTGTCGATTATTTTTATTTAAAAATATGATATTTTTTTTAATATATATATTTTTTCTTTAACAAAAACATTATTTTTTTTTCTTCAAAAAAGCAAGGAACTATCA
>CM068959.1:62377001-62406610 GCA_035128595.1 Eptatretus atami | reverse complement strand
GACCGCCTATCCATGAGGAATAAAAGGTTCACACATGACATCATAGGTCACATGGTTTAGCAGCCATATTGGATTTACCCTAAAACCAATAGAAATATTTTTCTCCAGAACGACTAGACAGATCAAGGGGAAACTTCACATAAATGTTCCCCAAGCCTTGAGGTCACATGGTTTGGCAGTCATATTGGATTGAAGAAAAATGTTAAATAACGTTTTCTCTGGAACCGCTTAATCAATCGACATGAAACTTCAAAATTATGATCTAGTATCGATCGGGAATACATGATTTAAATTTCAACTTGCTCGGACTGATGGTCTGGCAGCCAGAATTATATAATGTTTTTGATCTGAGTCGTTTTTTATTTGTTTTTTTTTTTGAAAAAAGCTCACTTGGCTGTGCCTGGAAGGGTTTGAGGGTAGGGGAGTCAGATCTGAAATGCGAATCCTATCCAGGTTCCTTCTGACGACTTCATCTTTGCTTTTTGCTTCTTTGGGTTCCTTCTGATTACTTCAATGCAGGACTGCGCCGATTTGGTCTTCCATTTGATTTGAATCGAATTTATTTCAATCGAATTCTAAATTCAATTGAATAATAAAGAAAAACGTCATGGGTCCGGGTCAGGTGTCCAATTAAAGCGGGGTTACATCAAAGCGGGACGTCTTGGTACCCGGTCATCATTGCCAGCAGTTATAAAGTGGCAGTTCTAATTATGTCTCTTATTAATTACGTAACACACCAGTACACAAACGCCAAAAAAATACACCACACAAAACAAGTTCTGGCGAGGGTCTGCAAACTGATTGCTCTTTCTATTTTTCTCTGTTTTCTCTGCAAACTTCTTATCGGATTGACACAAAATTTTCACCATAGCTGCGACTACTAATGTAGAATGTTTTTATGATAATTATGATGTCACATGTCACGTGGTGTGGCAGTCATGTTGCAAAAAAGAAAAACTTTGGACCTCTATCTCCAAAACCACTCCATGGAAAAATTAAAACTTGGCACATTGAAGTACTCCCCATGGGGATTTTTTTTAATGATGTCATCGGTGACTTCGTTCTGATGTCATAATTGCAGATGTCAACGCTTTATCTGATTTGCATGAAAATTTTTGAGGGTCAAAGGACTAAATTGTAATTGGGAAAAAAAAAAATGATGACGTCATTGGTCACGTGGTTCGGCAGTTTTTAACATAAAACTTCAAAAATCTTCTTCTCTGAAATGGCTGAACAGATCACAGACAGAGTGGGGGAGTGTGGGGGGGGGCAAGGATGGAGAGGAGACAGTAGAAGACAGAAAGACCACTGACCTGCCTGTGGTGGGAGAGTGAGAGATCAAAAGACTCAGCCTCATCGCGGAGATACCAATGATCCTAAATGCCTTGGTTCCCAAAGTGTGAAGCCAAGAAAGGTGAGAGGCGGGAGTACCAGCCCAGAGGGGAGAGCAGTGCTCCATCAGGCTGCAGATGAAAAGCTTCTCTGTGGTCAGGGCTCAGGTTGTGCCAAGGATGGACTTTGCATGATGGGGATGCCCAGTCGGCGACTGGCTTTGGAGGCTACACTACTCCTCTCTTGGCCAATTACTTCCAGACTTGCTACATAAGATCAGCATGACCCCAATTCATGTATGGGGGTGTTTCTAGCTTTGCCGGTGGACTTGGTGAGGGGAGGGGGTGGGGGGGGGGGAGGAACGCAAATTTTCTATTGTGAGTGTGTATCATGTAGTGCCACCTACAAGTAGGGAGGCTATTCAAGTCTCCACCATTTTCAGTACAGTATTCTGTCCCCACGTTTTCCATACAGTGAGGTGTTTTGAATTAGAAGAAGTAGGTATGTTTTTGCTTCATGCATGTAACCTGAGTTATTTTTTCCTTTGCATATACAGAGCTGTCAGTTGCCTATACACTGCCCAAATAAAGGTATGCATCAGAAGAACTTGCTGCATGCTTGGAACAAGATCGCCCATCGGACGGGTACTCTGCTAGTGACATACAAAACAGAAAAAAGGAAGAGACAGTAGATACAGAGGTACACTGGATACAACACTAGACACAACACCAACAACAAAGAGGTCACCCTATTACAATTGGTCAAGAAAACATTGAGGAAGCTGACCATTTCCCATACTTAGGTAGCACACTCTCCAGGGAAAGTGATACTGAGATTGACGTCCACACAAGAATTGGCAAAGCAGTCTCAGTTTTTCAGCGCCTCTGCAAAGTATAGAAATTAACCACGATTAATATTGCCACCAAGCTGAAGCTCAACATATCCATTGTTGAACCCATTGCAATTTATGCCACTGAGACGTGGAAGAGAACAGCGAAGGGGGTCACATAAACTGGACGTATTGCACCAACGTTGCCTCCGCAAGATTCTTGGAATCACATGGAGACCATATCAAAAATAAGGAAGTGTTAAAGAGAACTGGGTTAAGGTGCCTCTCAGACATCGTAGCAGAAAGAAGGTTGAGGTTATCTGGACATATCTTTTGTCTCCCTGATAACAGCCATGACAGAGTAGCCATCAAATGGATACCACCAGGTGGTAAAAGGAAACAAGGTTGCCCCAAAAAGACTTGGTAAAACGATTTTAAAGAAGACCTGAAAACAAGAAACACCACATGGATGAGGGCAAGAGAAATTGCTATGGACTGGACAAGATGGCAACACTTTGCTGCACAATGCTCAATTAGGGATAGGAGGAACTAAGTCTAAGTAAGTAAGAAACAGAGGGCTAAAGGGGACAGAGATCGACACAGGGTTTAGGGTGACAGGTAGCTCTCTATATGCGCAATCCTGGTAATTGCTAATCAGGATGCAAGAAGATGCCTTGTTCTAAAATTGTTCATGAAATAACTACCTAATTAACCCCTGAATTAAACCCTGTCATTTTCCTAACTATTTATATATTTATATATCTGTCAGCCAATGACGTAAACTGCTTGATGTATGCATATAATCCAAATCTTGTTTGATAGGTCTCAGATAGGAGAGTGGTTTGGGGAAAATTTTCCAGGTTTTAAACTTCACGGCTGTCCGCTAGTCTACATTATAATACACTAAGGGGTCGACTTTGTGTGCCTATCTACTTCGGCACGCTGCTGTCCATTATGCCTACCATGTTCTCAAAGGCTTTAAGATGACTTGCACTATTGTCATCGATCATTTTGAACTTTTCATGACTTGATTTAGGCTGGGATTAGGGAGAATAATAAGCAGTGTGATGATATGCACTCACATTGTCCGTGCTCTCCATCCACTCTGCATTTACTCACTGTACTTGTCTCAAATGTGGTGATACCGAGGGAGTGCTGTGTGATAAAAGGATGAATAGACTCCTCAAGGTTGTGGATAAAGAGCAATTTGCAAACTGTCATTCTGACGATGCATGCAAACAGTGCAGCATCTTCGAGCAGCCTGTCTTTTGGCAGGAATTGTGATCTTTCTGTGCGTATTTGGGTTTTAATTTGAGAAGCATGTTATGGTCAAAGTATTTACGAGTTTTGAATTCATCTTTTATTGGGTTTGTTAAAATTTTTCTTCTTCATAGCTGCATTTCACATGAGCCCAGATGTCTTTCAGTGTCAGTTTGTTTTAATATCAGTTTGAAGTCTTATTTTAGCTCTATTTTCATTTCTGATGTACGATCTTTCATTTCATTTCGACGTCTGATTTTTTTTTTTTGCTTTGTTGAAAACAGTTTGCACACATTATTTCACTGCACCCAATAGATTTTTGATTATTGAATATGATTTTTGAATAAAAGGGGTTGGGGTGCAGGATCCAGGATTGTGATAAAAGAGTGGTGGTTTGGGGGTCGGGAGTAGGTGTGTTGGGATTAAACGCGCCATAAAAACTCATTAATATCTATGGCTAACGCCGAAGGTTAATATCGATCATGAGACTACCATGGCAATAGTTCCTGGAGAAAATGAAAGATAAGCTGGAGTAATTTTTTTCACAAATATTTTTTGAGTTGAGGTATTATGATGTAGTATTTACATGAACAAAATGGGAAAATAGGAGGGGGTGCAGAGACCATAGAAATTCCGCACCCTCGGATCGGCATCTGACGATATCCATCATGACGTGGATACATGCAGGATACAAACAAATGCTACTTCATCGTTAGGAAGAAAGTACTCTGTAATTGATCTCGAGAGGTATATAGTCCAGTAGATCATGTTTAAAACCACAGAAAAGCCCAAGCAAAATGTTTGTGCACACTCATTTTGGAAATTCTGTACAGATGGCCAAAAATCCTAAAAGTTAGAATAGTTTTTGCTTTGCAAGTTATCATGTGTTCCTTCCAGTTATTTGACAGCAGGGGGCAGGATTTGTGGACTTCAGTGTGTCAAATACCATATTTTGTGTGAGGATAGGTGCACGATCTGCAACTCAGTGCTCTCAGAATGCTCTCCAGTTAGTGAGCATGCGCTCATCTACAGTCTTCATGGTGAGCACACAATGTGGTAACAAGTTGAGCGAATCACTTTGAGGGTGGTGTGATGGCTGGCTCTGTTATATAGTTGAGAGCAAGATTCACACAATCCCTCATTATAATAGCATTTGCGCAAAGGAAGGAGAGTGGGAGGAGTGGAGAGATAGAGAGTAGGCCAGAATTGTGACTTCAAATTAAGGATTGACCCATCACCTGACAATATCAGTTTGATTTTCGATAAATAAGTTTTCAAAATAACTGGAACCTTCATGAAAGAGGACTACACAGAATCCCAACCTTTTACTAATGATTTCAAATTTTTGGAAAAGCTCTTAAGCGAAAAAGCGACTGCCTTATATGCTTAATTATACAATTAAGTGTCTTAACCACCTTTCTCGACTTTAAAAATAAACCAATAGAACCCCCAAACTGAGAGGTGATAAAGGAAGAGCTGTTGCCGCATATTTAGCCACAAGTGCTATTGAGACCCTACCCATGGTACACAGTCCGGGGCAAATAAAGTTATTAAAGACACATGAAAATCGGACCACAAGATATGTATACATGGCTTGGGAAAGGAAAATTCGCTGCATTTATGCAATCAAACTCTGCCCATGAAATATAATGCAACTCAAAATGCGACCATTAATATATATTTTACGAGAGGGGCATGTAGATCGTCGAGTTTACTTGTTAAGTCATCAGGTTTCTCCGAAAACGTGACGCGTGATTCCAATTCACACCTGTGCACGACGCGTGCCAAGGAATCCCCGCGCCGGTTCACATTCCTTCACGGGGACCAAGTGAAAAGGCACCTTTTCATACGACGTCAATCCAAACAAAACACTCCCAACGAGTTTGCCCTCCCTCCATTCCTTGCCGTGTACGCGACCGGAGGAGTCCTAAAAATGTCAATGCGCTGATCCGTGCCTCCGCTCCGCATGTGTGCTTCTTCGTCGCAGGCTGAATTTGACTCGGCTATCCACAGCTTTTCTTTCTCTCTCCCTCTCTCTCTTTCGTTCCCCTTTTCACTCCCCTGCAGTCTGTTCGGCGTGGCCCCCGCGCCACCAAGGTGCGAAGGCGGGGACGCGCCGGCCGCAGAGAGCACGCTCCGTCGCATCCGACCTGCGAGGAGTTACCAAGTCGTATGGCACGCTAGCTTTCTCGAGCCAGGAGACGGGTCAACATGGCAAGAGTTGGAGCACTGAACACTTGGGTCTTCCTGCTGTCCTGCCTGCTCCGAGCAGGTTCTTCGCAAGAAGGTGAGACGGGACATGACCAAATCTCAACGATTACTGACTCTTGGATGATGAGCCTCTAACAATGTGAGTGCGATATCACGTCTTGGGGTCTCTTGGTTTAATTGTGGAGAGGGGATGTTCTTTATGTTTTATGGCATTATCGCCACAGACTTAGCTAGTCACGGCATACGAGTTATTTATGATGTGATCAGGAGCGAGGTGTGATGCGCAAAAGTCTATGCTCTCCAGACACACAGCGTCGATACCTTGTAACTATTTCAAATACCGAGGCGAGTGATAAATACTGAGAAAAGCTTAATCATTTTTCCTCAAACTTAAGAAACGATTTTCCTCCAGTCCTCTTGGTATGGCAAAGGCCACCTGTTCCTTTAACTTGAACAAGGTGCACTGAATACCTGCACGAGCTGTACAAGTTTAGTTTCCTCTGTGAGGAAAACAAAACATCAGATGGGTAATGGTGGGAGTTACACGACAAATCGCAGGATATATATATATATATATATATATATATATATATATATATATATATATATATATATATATATATATATATATATATATATATATTATACACACACACACACACACACACACAGACACACACACACACATATATATTTTGTGAGCCCCAAAAGAATGTTACCATAATATGTGATTGTCGTAATCATTTTTTTAGGACACCCTATATGTGCGTATGTAATATACCCAGGTCTTTTGAACCACTCACTCACCGACTCATTTGCTGATATAAATGTTTGGTACATTCCGGATATGCTGGAAAACTGAAAATTACATACTTATTTAAGTTGCAGTAAATATCCCAGGGGAAAAAAAAATCACAAAACCATGAGAAAATAATCATAAATGAACATATCCAGAAATAAGCGTCGGTTGGTGCAGCCTTGTTCTGCTTACGGTGAGTCACATGACCATGGACAATGGGACGTCACATATTCTTGCACTGATACGATTGCTCCTTGAGGGAGCTGGTGTTTCTCGGTTTTATGGCAGTACGATCTGAGAACTGTCTGTGGGTTTGTGTCTTTTACGGATGATGTGCAGTGAATCGGAAGAGGTCGCAAACATCTATTGTTCACAGATGGTGTACAATTGCAAGTGTTAGCACATATTTTAAATGGTTGCATGTTTACATGCACAGTCGGACATCTGTATCAGGCACCCTGGTCATAAACATTCAGAATACGTTTTCATCAATGCATATCTGCACCTATAAAAGGTTTAAAAAATCTGTGTGTGTGTGTGTGTGTCTTCACCACATCTTTAAAGTTCCAAACTCGTGGTACAAATAAAACTTTGTGTTGGGGTAACATAGGCGATGTGGATGTGGCCTCACATGGAGGAGACTGTTTAAGCAGCACCAACGCTCTGCACAGAGTGTGGCCCCAATCTCCTCCTCATCACCTGGGGGTGTGCGGTGCAGGCAGGGCGTAAATTCTCGATTTAAATGTGCACCGTGTAACACCACCTGGTGGTAGTGGCAGGGGATATTACTATGGGATATTCATCACAGCCTTTTAAATGCTGAATTGCAAATGATATACAACACACGAAGAGGAAGATCAAAATAAAAATGCAAAACAGAAAGCCCATCCGAATTCAAAATGCTAAGCCGTTTGTATTCAGACGTCTTCTTCTTCAGACATATTCAGGGACGGACGCACGCAGAAATTCAAACAGAGCTCCAATCAGCCAATCAATTAATCAATCTTTGTGATTGTCTACAAAGTGTCATGGCTCATAGACTTCCTCTCCTGTCGCAGTCACCGTGTGGCCCTAAATGGAGTTCTTTCATCCCCCTCTTCCTGTCCAGGCTGGAGTTCCTCAAGGTAGCGTTCTGGGCCCTGTTTTTTTTCTGGTTTTCATCAATGATCTCTCCGACTCTCTGGAAA
The DNA here is from genome assembly GCA_035128595.1 of Eptatretus atami. Classification (NCBI taxonomy): domain Eukaryota; kingdom Metazoa; phylum Chordata; class Myxini; order Myxiniformes; family Myxinidae; genus Eptatretus; species Eptatretus atami. The sequence goes on along the minus strand of CM068959.1, from coordinate 62,398,992 downwards.
ATCCTCTATATCTCTTTGCTGATGATCCACCCTCTGCCGTACCATCTGTCATCCCTCAGACCGGCAAGCAGCAGCTTCTTCGCTCACTGCAGATCTGGATAAAATCACAAACTGGTCCACACGTGGAACATGTCTTTCAATCCGGACAAATCTCACACTCTCACTATGTCTCTTCGAAAGGACCATTTAGAAAATCCCCCATCCACTTTCTCAACAATCCTCTGGAAGAAGTCCTTTCTTTCAAGCTTCTGGGTCTCACTATCTGCCATGACCTTTCCTGGGAAAGCCACATTTCAAACCTCGCCTCCAAAGCCAGTCGCCGACTGGGAATCCTCCATCATGCAAAGTCCTTCCTCGGCCCACCTGAGCTCCTGACCACTTACAAAGCTTTTGTCCACAGCCTGATGGAGTACTGCTCTCCCCTCTGGGCTGGTGCTCCTGCCTCCCACCTTTCTCGGCTTCACGCTGTAGAAACCAAGGCATTTCGGATCATTGGCATCTCCCACAATGAGGCTGATTCTTTGGGCCTCTCACTCAATCACCGCAGGTTGGTCGGTGGTCTTTCTGTCTTCTACCGTCTCCTCTCCAGCCTCGCCCCCCCCTGCCTCTCTTACGATTTGTCCCCACCACATTTCTGCAGGGCGCTCAAGGTCCGCCAACAACCCCCTTCTGGTAAACTAACCAAAATCACGAATCACTGCTCACCTTCACTCTTTCATTCCTCTTTTTTCCCGCCTTTGGAATAAACTCCCTCACTCTATTCATTCCCATTCTTCCCTCCAGGCCTTCAAAACAGCTGTTCACCACCACCACCATCCCCCATCCAACATCGATCTTTTATACCCCGATAATCCACCAAGCCCACCTCCTTCAAATTCCCTGCTTTCCTTCCTGAAAGTCCCTGTAATGTCCATCTTCTATTCCCCATGTTCCCCGTCCCATCCCTCTCCCTTCCACAGATCTCCTAATGTCTCTGTTCCCCACTGTTTTGTCCTTCCCATTCCCTCCACTCCTGTCTCATGCCGCCCCTTGATGTGCGTTGTGTGTTAGCTCTCATACGAGCCTCGACAAGGTATACAAAAAAAAAGTGTTACTTATTTACGTTTCTCTTCCCACGCAACGCCAAGTAAATCTGCTAGTTTCCAGATATTAACAATCCACAGACCTGGAAATTAACCCCATAAATATGGAAAGTTTGCTTTGGCCCATCGAATTGAATGCAGATGTATGGCAGTACATTCTAAAATCCTCAAAATATACATGAGATTACCACAATCAGTTCACCAAAACATTCAGAGAAACAATCATTTTATTATTCCCTGCATGTTTGCGTCACTCTGATGGTGAAAGTCACTGCCGAAGGATGCCAAGATGAAAAGGAGGTCGAGAAACATTGGCTGGGTGGACGAGCTAAGCTTAATTGGATCAGCTCTCTTGGGACAATCGACGAAAGATGCCCAGAGAGATAGAATATATATGCAAAAGTTGTAAAATAAAAGGTGAAAGAGGTGTGGATAGCATTGCCGAACAATGAGATCAAGTGTAAGTTACATTGTCATAGTTGACATGACCTGTCATGAGCAGAGCGAGGATGCACAGACCAACTTTTATTCAAGCATATTTTCATTTATGGATATGTTCTGACAGTTTCGTATTTTTCTGGGATATTGTCTTAGTTGCACCATTTTGTGAAATTTGAGATTTCCAGCCTACATATAAAATATTAAACATTTATATCATTGAGTGCATGGTTAGAAATATATATATATATATATATATATATATATATATATATATATATATATATATATATATATATATATATATGTATATATATATACATATATACTAGCGGGGTGTGCTTCCACATTGTGTAACCATGCGGACCATGCTTCCCCATTGTCGTGTGTCACTCACCTGCATTTGACTTTTCATTTATTTATTTTCATTTATTTTTTTCATTTCACATTTCCAACCTGGCCTTTAAAGCCAGTTGCCGACTGGGAATCCTCTGTCGTGCAAAGTCCTTTCTCAGCCCACCTGAGCTCCTGACCACATGCAAAGCTTTCGTCCGCAGCCTGATGGAAAACTGCTCTCCCCTCTGGGCTGGTACTCCCGCCTCTCTCCTTTCTTGGCTTCACACTTTGGGAACCAAGGCATTTAGGATTATTGGTATCTCCCACGAGGAGACTGAGTCTGTGGGCCTCTCACCGCAGGCAGGTCGGGGGTCTTTCTGTCTTCTGCATTCTGCCTCTTGGTATAGCCCCCCCCCTGCTCTGTCTGCGATATTTCCCATCATATTTCCGCAGGCGCTCAAGGTCCGCAAACAACCACCTTCTGGTAAAACTACCAAAATCATCAATCATTGGTCACCTTCACTCTTTCATTCCCTTTTTCCCGCACCTTTGGAATAAACTCCACACCCTCTTCAATCCCATTCTTCCCTCCAGGCCTTCAAAAGAGCTGTTCACCATCACCTCTTCATCTTCCCCATCCAAACCTCGAATTTTTCTACCCCGTTAATCCACGCCAAACCCACCTCCTTCAAAATTCCCTGCTTTCTTCCTTAAAATCCCTGTAATGTCCATCTTGTATTCCCCGTTCCCCACTCCATCCCTCTCCCTTCCACAGATCTCTTAATCTCTCTTTCCCACTGTTTTGTCCTTCCCTCTCCCGCCCTGTTGTTTCAGGCCCCCCTTGCTGTGCGGTGTGTGTGAGTTCTCATACGAGCCTCGACAATGTGTACAATATATATATATATATATATATATAAATATATATATATATGTTATATTTTCATTATGGATGCTTTCGACAGTTCTGTGATTTTTTTTTTCCTGTGGTGTACCATCTTTGATCTCCGTCAGCACACAAAATTACCGTGCCTTCCCATTGTCTCGGTCATTCACCTGCATTTTTTCATTTACTTTTTTCATTTTTTTTCTTCATTATTTATATTTTCATTTATTTATGTTTTCCAACAATTCTGTGAATTTTCTGGTGGTACTGGTTTTGATGTCCAACAGCATGTCCAATATATCAGTCAGTCAGTCAGTGAGTGAATGAGTGTGTCAGTAGTGATTGGAAATAATATATATATATATATATATATATATATATATATATATAATATACATATATATATATATATATGTAATTATATATATGTATGTATTATACCAGTGGGCATGCATTCACACTGCAAGCAACTACTTCGAGGTGAATCCTACATGCAGACATAAAAATATCTGCTTCTTTCTATATGCAAGAAGTGTTTGTGAAGATCTTTATATTTTCTCATATGCGACGAGTGTGTAGTCTGTGTGAGTATGGAACCTGAGGCAGAGCAACGATAAATTGTCATTTTCAAAATTAACTTAAATCAAACAATGACCAAAAAAGATGCAAGTCATGTGACCCAAAATGCAATGTAATTAAATATACAATATTTAAAGTGTGCTTTCATGAATATGGTGACTTAGTAATTACCAAATTGCGAATTACTACGATTCTTAGTAATTAGCAATTTTTATAACATATCAATACTGAAGCACATAATTGATCAGAGACATCGACAGAGGAATCACTTGTAATTGCTTCCTTTCTGATGTATAAAGTCCGGTCTTCTCCTTTGACTGTTTTAAAAGCCCATTGTAAGCCTGGTGTTGGCTTCGTGGTTAAGGTGGCTGGCTTGGGATCTTAGGGTCCTGAGTTTGAGTCCCGTTGGCCACTGAATTAACACCAGGTGGGGTTAACTCAGCCTGTCATCCTTTCAAGGTTGGCAAAATGAGTACCAGTGTGCTGGTATAGGAGCACCCCATCAGTGGCATAGTCGAGCCTCGCCAAAATGATAGCTACCCAGCAGCCAAGCTGCAATAGACAAGAAGAATAAAGCCCATTGTGATCGCATTCTGCAAACAGTTAAATGATTCAAGTAAATCTATAATTAGCGATTAGAATGAGCTCTTTATTGAAAAGTTGAAAGCTAGCGTAATTTTTATGTAAATATGGAAAAAACTTATAAGATGAGAGGTGGAAGATGCACTTGTTACTGTTGCCGAGCAACCAGTTCCATTGTAAGCTCCATTGTATTTGGTCACATAACCTGCAGTGAACAGACAGAGTCTGCACCGACCAACTTTAATTTGCAGATATTTTCATATGCAGAATTTTTCTGACTGTTTTGTGATTTCCTTTTCCTGGGACATTGGCTTCAAGTTGCATTAGTGTGTAAAATTTCAGCTTTCAACCCTGCCGAGAATACAAGAAAGTGAGTCAGTGGTTTGAAAGATAGAATATATATATTTGTTATAAAGATGAAAAATATAAAAAAATTGAAAATGGTATGTGGCTGCTTCCTTGCATGATCTCATCATTTTAATGGATAAGAGCATGGACAAACATGCTGGGGAGGCATTGCAACTCCCAAAGTATTGACCCTCCCTAGAACTGTCAGCAACACTTACACTCTGTAAAGAGTCTGGTATAGTATATTATGTATATTATATATTATATATATAATATATTATATATTGTATTGCCTGTTTTATATTCATTACGCTCTCTAATTTTTGCCATGAACTCTAAAAGCACGAAGGGTTATACATTTTAGATGGGTTTCCAATCTGTAGGCTAAGCAGGTGCAAAAACCTTTACAACAATATATCATTATCCTGGTGAATCGATTTGACCGTGTGTGTGTTTGTGTTTGTGTTTGTGTGTTTGTTCATATCAATCTGTCCACATGAAATCCAACTTGATGATCTACTCTATATGACTGTCTTGGATATCAGTTTAATAAAGGCAGGCATTTGAATACCTACCAAGCCTGTGGTGCACAAACGTGAGATTATAATAGCAGACAATGATTTGTAAATGATCCAGAAAAGAAATGTTTAATTTTAGCTTTTCGTGGGATGTCATTTTTTTCTTCTTCAGGGCAGTGTGATTATGAAATGTGTAACGTTGCATGGTGGCATGGAAATTGGGGGGGGGGGGAGAGATCTGTTGCAGCTTCCATTACTTTTTCTGCCCTGGAGCTTGAGAATAATAACCTTTCGCTGTGGAACACGAAGCGGCAAAAATAAAACAGTTTTATGTTGTAATTTAACATTTAGATGAGGCTAATACCTAGAGTCCTTGAGCTTTTCGAGCCTCTGTCAGTAATATATATATATATATATATAATATACTGACAGAGGCGAGGAGTAAATACACCTACGTCTAGGCTGTCCAGCCTGGGTTTGAACTGTTATCCCGGTATTTCACAGGCAGGGTGATTCAATGTGTGTGCCATTCCACGGATGGATGTCAAACTGGGCATTCCGTATGCTAGCATTAGATGGTGGATGTTAAACATCCCATGGTGTCTTTTGCGAAGAGTTGGTGAGCTATCGCCGGCACCCTGAACACAATAGAAATTCCTGTCCTCACCACTGTTATGAAGACAATGGAAAAACACCCAGCATAACCCTTTCCAATAAATTGCTTTGTACATCAGAATATATATATATAATATCCCGATACCTGGCTCAGCGAAAAGGCTTATTGAGCAATGTCGGGAAGGATAAAATAAACATTGTACTCCGCAAATTATCACATAACTCAAAGCCTTTGGGCCTTGGACCCAAGTCTAAGTGATTATTGATTCCTTGAGGTACCAGCTCTCCGCCATTGATTTTTCACTCTGGTGTCCGACTCCTTTTGTGTTCAAACTGGCGGTTGCTTTGAATTCAACAGCACTGGATGGGAATGTCCTATTGAGCTTACAATAAACTTATCCTTTTACTCTCAAAGGATTCTGCATCCAGTTATCCTGAGTGACTCACGCACGCACACAGTTATGCACATGTTTTCTCGTATCTACTCTCTCTCTCTCTCTGAATCGTTCTTGTTTATTCATAAATTCAATAATTGACTTTGCTTAGAGTAAAGTGGGGCAGGATCCCTGTACTCCTCTGTAAGACCACCCTGCTCTGGGTTACTAATTCAGTATTCTGAATGTCTGCACCTGTGACTTCTCTGGCTCACAGGAAATTTTAAATGTAAAATGTTTAGTGTACTTCACGAAATAATTGATTGAGTGTGTGTGTGTGTGTGTTTTGAGGAACCTTGCCCCACATTTCTGTTCTCGCAGATGCAGCACTCATCCACTTGGTGTGAAACTTTCATTCAGTCACACAATGATCAAATAATTCATACATTTGCAGACTCATGCAAGCACTTACACCACTCATTAAACAATTTACAGACACAACTCTCGAGCTTGCACCAACTTCCTCATTAACTCATTTGCTGACTACTCTTCCACATCCTACGCAGGTGTACACGAACACACTAAATCATTCAATCACTCATGGTTCATTCAATGATCTATTATATTGATCCTTCAGTGTACAATATTGCATGAATTATGATATTGTAGCCTTATAGATACACACATCATCTAGATTATAAAAGTGAAATTGTATATTTGTTAACATGTTTGTTTGTATGTTTTTATTTATATATGCTTCAAAAACTAAAAAACTACTGGACCAAATCAAACAAAATTGTGCATGTTGCCAAAGGGTACCCCAAGTATGGTTTCTGTCTGGGTGGCATATCTGGGGGAGGGGTTCAAGGTGTGGGGAAGTCCCCAATTCTCTCCATGTAACACCGGTAGTACCTGGTAGCACAAATCATCTACATCTTACATAAATCTAATTTAAACAACTAGATAATATGCATTACAGTGATGCTGAAATCTGAGTGAGAATAATTAAAAAATTTCAAAATGTTTCATTTCACTCATTTTAGGCAGAGGTTCAAACCAAAGCATCCAACACTGAACTTCACAGCAAAGCAGAAGTGATTTTGACTCATGCCATATACAAGCTGAAAGGTTGGTTGACAAAGGTGATGTTAGCTGACTTCCAAGCAGATGGAAGATGAACTCAGGCAAATTATAGGGTTAATGGAGCAAGATGTCTGTGAAGCACAATCTTTTGATTAATTCCATCAGAAAAGTGATGGGTAGAAATGCCTAGTAATGTCTGCAACAGCAACGCTCTTACTCTAGCTTGACTTGCACAAAGTATGAAAGGTTTGTGCCAAACGTGCTGACTGTTCATATGCATAATGTTTGGGTTGGTATGTTGGGTTGGGGTGGATGTTGCACAGGCATTACCTATTGGTCTCCTGTGTTGGGATTTGTTCCTTGTCCCAGACATTTGTATTTTCTGCATCACCTTCCTTAAGGGAAATTTGTAAATGCCTATTATTAAGCAATGGGTGAACGAGCGATTTCGATAAATCAAAGAGTAAAAGAAGGAAAAAGCAGACAGTACTTGTATGCCCACAATCTGCACTTCAAATCGACAAACAAGACTGCACTCGAGGAGAACCCATGGAACTTTTGTGTGTTGTCGATGTAATTGTTAGCACTGACTGCGTCTTGAGTTCCAACGCATCGCATTTCCCCGAGGATGCCCCCAATAAACAGTAGTCAAACGAATAACAAAAATCTTGAACGAAGTTCACGGTTTTCAGGATGGACATCACGTGGTAAAGAGCGCGCACTGGGAAAAAAGCGGGACCTCCTTTTCTGTGTGAGCCCGTCTTGCGACATTGATGGATGACTTAGGCACGAGCGGTCCGCACAGGTGGCAGATGGGTTCGGGGTCCATGCGGGTGTGCTCGAGCAGGCTCTGATGTCCGCCACATTCATCAGGAGCCGAGAGGCTCAAATCGTGGGAGGGCTCCCACCTGAAAGACACGTTGCTCTGATTCCCGTTGTGTTTAATTACAATGGCGCGTTCCATGACGGCGCGTCGTTAACCTCGACAATGGCAGGTATAAAAAGTGAAAGAACGGTGTGTCTAAAGGCGGCATGTTTACAGGCGGCGTTCCAACAGGCGGCGTATCTCCACGCCATGGGTCTCCATGCAGCCGATCTCCATGCGGCGGGTCCATATGTGCGACGGCGCCGATCTCATCTCAGGCGGCAAATTGCCATGATTGCATTGGCATGGAAATCATGTCCTTTAATTCCCCTTGCATGAAAGGATGCCTGTGCCAAGCATCTTTTTTATTAATCATCGATGAAACGTTTTTCATTTTTTTTTTCTTCTTAAATACATGTTTTTTTCTCTCTCCATAAAGCACTCAAGTGTACTTGGGCAGGTCAAAATATATAATCTAAAAGAAAGCATAAAATGTTTTAACAATTATGACTAAGTGACTACCGATGCACAAGCGGTGAACATTTCATTATGCTGTCTCAAATTACCTGCTGCTTCAGGTGCGTCAGTTTGGCTGTAGGTAGTGCACAGGAACCACTGTGATATGCAATGTGCAGTTGGATTCAAAGTTCTATTGTGCTGAGTTTATTTAAATCCATTGTCCCAAAATGCTTTGCCTGCGTGTACCGCATTCATCAACGATTACAGAAGGTACAGCACAAGCATTTACTTTTTACCTGTGGATCGCAATTGAAAACACTTGGACTGCCTCAATAGCTGCTTACATAACTATAACAAATGGCAGAATAACTTCCATTATAATATACCGGTTGGAGAATGCAGTTTGAGGAAGAGTGTTGGAGGGTGGTGAAAAGTCCCCCTCCCCCCCCCCCACCCCATGTTTTTTTCAAAAAGTTTCACAACCAAAAACATTACCGCTGTGGCATGAATGACCCACCACTGTGAAAATGGTGTGACACCATCTGAAAACCTACAGAGGAAAGCTGAAAGCATGGAATTGTTTGCTAAATGGTTGGAAGGAAAATGTTTTTCATCTCACCTTGGAAGCTTATGATTGATTTGATCTCCCCCTCACGCCCTAAATGCTTATTTTCTAATTCCAACTTGCATTTAACAATGATTAATTACACTCCAAACTGAAATAAGATAAAGCACAACCCACCCCCCCTCCTTCTCCACACACACACACACACAAATAATTATCTCCCCAATAGGCCCACAACTTATTTGGGGCCAAATGATCTCTAAGGGTTCATATTACCCCATCTCTCTTTGTATAGGTGTTTAGAGTTGTAGAATAATGAAATAAAAGTTGCAATCCTTTCTACAGTTGTTTTGGTTTTGTTGTAAAGACTGTGGAGATAGCACGTAAAAGGGCTATTTATCTTCAAACGTCACTCGGCTAACTTGCTCTCTTCATACCGTGCCAAGAAATGATTATTTTCCGGCCCAATTTATACACTTTTGTTTACAGTAACTCTCTATGGGTGTAAATGTGAGTTAATTACTCTGCCCTTCTTGTTCTGATGCCCACGCGGGGGTACCCAGTGCCAAGCAAGTGGTGGCGTTAGCAATTTGCCAGCACACGACACCCTGCCAAGCCAGGGGACAGAAGTTAATTTACTGTCAACTGTGGGGGGTTGCCATGAAGACGTTTGTCTCTTTCTTTTACTTTGTCTCATGGGAATTGTTCGGCCTTCAAAGGCCAAAAGTCTTGACATGAATGTGAAGTGTCCCCTTGTGCCTGGCCCGCCTTGTTGATCGTTGCCGCAGGGACCCGTGTCGCCAAGGTTTTTTTGGATGATGTTGCAAGAAACCTCCAAGGGAGTTCCCATTTGAGCCTTTTCAAATGCAAGCTTCTGTAGGACCAGCTTGGGTTGTGAATTCCTCACTATTCAAGCCTTCATATGGATGAGGACAGATGATTGCAATGGCGTTGGGGGAGGATGTTGATTTCTGCTTGCTGTTGAATCAAGCACACAAGCAGCAGACATGCTGCAGTACCAAATGGTGTAATTAGTCTAATTATGTTTTTATTCTCATTCTGCCTCTTAAATATGGTTGGAGGTGTTGTTGGTACAAAAAGCCATTCAAAGGATCCAACAACTTTGTGAAGGGTTTTGCAGAAAGCAAGAGCTTTGATCTCCTTTCCGTGTATGGCCGTGACTTTGTGACCAAAAGCCTTCAGAGATTTTCAAAATTCAAACACCTTCATGAGATGGGAGGAGAAAGAAGTAAATGAAGGGAAGGCGTGTGGTGCATTTGAGTAAGGGTTGGGGGGGGGGTGAGTGGGTGGGGTGGAGGTGGGGGGGGGGTGTGTGAAGGGAGTATGTTTGGATTTTTGCCATTTGTTTGCATGTAACCTGAAAAAGTTACACCAACTTCCAAGGGATCGATTTTTAAGACTATGAAACAAATAATAAGTACATAACTTCTAATATCAGTTTGTCAGCCAACCTTCTGTCATACCTGCCCACAACGCAATATGAATCTTCCAGACACAAATAAAAAGGAAAGTTTATGTTGCATGATAAGGTAATTTAGTTAATACAAAGTACTGTAGCAAATAAATACGTGCAGCATAGGGTGAATAGGTCAGCCAAAAAGAGGAACATAAATCTATACAGTAGCAATTGTGTCATTATGTAAATTGTTTGCAGAAACTAAATTTTGTTTGCTCAATTAATGTTCTGATTATTAAAAGATATCTACATATATATATATATATATATATATATATATATATATATATATATATATATATATATATATATATATATATATATATATATATATATATATATGTCCCTGAAGAGTTTCTGCAAGAACGAGTTGTTAAATAATTGTTTAATTGAGAAACATAATTCCTGTGGATTAACTTTCGACTTTTAAATTTTTTTATTCATTTCAAAGGTTTGACATGATAATTTCATTAACATATACTTCCCTTGATACACATGTGGGTTTTTTCACCGATGATTGCCAACTCTGCAATTACTATGCACAGCAGAGGTGGATATTGTATTTTGAAAATGGGGAGAAGGGGGAAGATTATGTAGGATTCCACATTTTATGAAATTGTCCAAAATGAACTGTGTATAGTGATAAATGGGCATTTATGGCTCTAATTGTTGGAAGAAAAAAAATTGCGTGAAGTTATTTTAAGGTAAAATGTTTATGGTGTAATGCTGTGTTCCCCCACCCCTTCTGAAAATGCCCAGAAGGGTTGAGTGAGATCAGGAAGTAAATTGAGGAAATTAAAATTTAGGAAAAGAAGACAATGTAGGACAGTCGGAGAAGGAAAGGATGTGAGTGGGGTGTGGGAGAGAATTGAAGGAAGATTTGGAAACCAAGCAGCCTGAAACTTTGCATGCATACGAAGAAAACTCCAAGGAGGTGCAAGAGTAAAAATTGGGTGTTTGGGTCAATTAAAACACCCCTTTTGAAGATAATTAATGGCCTTAATTATATCCTTCATCAGGCGAACCTCGGCCACCTCGCTCTCTGGGGTCTAAAGGCGTTTCCTGAGTAACCTCACTGGGGTCTGAAGCCGCCATATTTTTTGGCCTGCTCAACCATGCCTCGACTTGGAACAGGCCGCAACGATTTCTTACCGATAATTTGTTTTTTTTCACTTTCATCACTCATATTATCGAATCCCTGTTCATCATAGCTATGAATTGCTGTAGACATCATTTCTGTAAGTACTATAGTTTTCAAATTAAGAGCTCGGAGCAATATCATTGATTTTCCACGATCTACTCTCATGGACTAATTCAAGAATATTGTTACGGTTCTAGGAACCGTATGCATTCAAACATACAGGTGCCCCGAAGTTAGTTATGCCGTTAAGTATGTGTAGACAGAACCCCTCCTCGTGTTTAGTGGGAAATCAAGGGGTGCGTTGCGATGTTTTTTTAGTTAGGTTAATAAATCATTTTATTTCCCCTCTTATGGAACCACGGTACCTACTAGCGCTTGCAGCCTCGGTTTGCTGGCCACAGCGTACCACTGTCCACCTCTGTCAACAGAGACTCGTCTTTCCGAGGCGAAATCTTTTGTAGGTACCTTTTTGGGGAGTGCAGTCACCATGAGGGGGGCGGGCTAGGGCATAGCCAAAACCCCGCCAGAAGGGGCGGACCTATGGAGGCCCTGTCCAATCAGGGCGGACAATGACGTCAGTTTTGACCAAGGCCCCGCCCGCTTAGGAGGTCGATGGACTACGAAGGGACCCTCTGAGACGCGCGGTTCGTGGGAGTTCAGTCAAAAGGCTCAGTTCAGTTCTGCATTCGCTGGGGCGTTCGTTGGAGTTTTGCTGAGTCTTGAGTTCAGTGTACGAGGAGGATTGACAGACTGAGAGCTTTTTCATGAGTCTGTGGGTGGTGGTGCATGGCCGTTCTTCGGTGGTGGAGCGATCCGTCTGGTTATTCCAATAACGACCGAGGACACCCGACCTCGACCGGGTCTAGAGCTGGGTCCTGTCCGCGACCCTGATCCCCGCCCTGGGACTCCGCCTGCTCGCTCGGGTTCCTCCGCAGACACGAGCCCCACGCGTGTGACTGCGGGCCGAGCTGCACGAATATTGCAGGTGCTGCACCACGGAGCACCCCCTCCCTCCAACGTGCAGTACCCAGGTTGTGTGTGTGTGTGTGTGTGTGTGTTGTTATTCATAAAGCGTAACATATTTCTCTCTGGCTAAACTCCGCCTTCCCCAATATCTCTCTCTCTCCCTCTCTCTCTCTCTCTCTCTCTGAAAGGACCATATGGCAAACCCTCCCATCTACTTTCTTACCAATCCTCTTGAAGAAGTTCAGTCTCTCAAACACTTGGGTCTCACTCTCAGCCATGATCTTTCCTGGGAAAACCACATTTTATGGTCGGCATCCAAAGTCAGTTGCCGACTGGGCATCCTCTGTCATATTAGGTCTTTCGTAAGCACGCCTGAACTCCTTTTCAACTACAAGGCCATCATTCACAGCTTTATGGAGTACTGCTCTCCCATCTGGGTTGGTGCCACTGCCTCACCTTGCTCCGGTTGGTGCCATGGAAACGAAGGCCTTCACGATCATTGGAATCTCCCGCTACGAAGAGGGGTCTTCGGGACAATGACTTTCCCATCACAGACATATCTGTGGTCTTTGTCTTCTACTGCCTCCTTTCTGGTATTGCATGCTCTGCTCTTTCCATGCTTTGTCTCCAGATTTTTACAGAGCATACACAGTCCACCATCAACCCCTTCTGGTGAAACTCCCAAAGTCTCGAATAACCGATCACCTCCACTCATTCATTTCAATTTTTCCCCACCAGTGGAACAAACTTCGATATCCTCTTCAATCTCATTCTTTCCTCCAGATCTTCATGACAGCTGTCCATTACCATTTCAGATCACCTCCCACCAAAAACCATGATCTTTTCTACTACCATTATTGCTAACCTCTTTGCAAACTCCTAGTTTTATCTCTCTGGGAGTTTGCTTCAGTATCCACTTTGGCCACCCCCTGCATCCTCCCCTACCCCAAATTCTTACCCTCATCCCTTGTTTGTCCATCTCCATATATTTTCTCCAGCGGCCCTGCTGTTCGCATTTCCCCTTCTTCTTCTGGTGTTTCTTTTGTTCGGTTGCTTCCTGATCTGTTCTGTGTTTGAGCTGTTCCACGAGCCTTAACTATACAAAAAAAGAAGCATTTCATGAAATTGCAATATTGTTGTGATATGTTGTGATGAGAGATATTTGCTGATTTGTTGCAAAGGCTTGCTACATGCACAGCATATCTACTACCTGGTGGAAGAAATGGGATGAAGGGTGGGGAGTAAGTGGTGAGGTTATGCCACCAGAATTTATGAGGTTGATTTTGCTTTGGATCAATTTTGGAGAAAAACAAAATGTGCAGACAATGAGGTCATTTGAGAATACAGGGGCAGACATGTTTCTGGTGCAATGCTTTCCACTCTGGGATGCACATTGACAAAAGCCCGTGTCTAAATAATGTGACCCGTCGGAGCAGCTGTTATGAAAGCCTGCACGTCATCTTAGTTTCTCCTTTTCTGTGAATAATGGCTGTGATTGTAGACAGCATTGATCGCCGTCACTTTTGATAAATTTGCGCCACTGTGGAGAAAAGATAGGCACAATGGCAGGACAAGGCCGTTTGATTTACTCTAACGACTTTCAAACGAAATGTGGAGCATTACTGGTACATACATAACCACAGTGCCAATAGTGATGTTTACGTGTGAGAGAGCAAGCTTCATGTGAAACATCATTGGTGTTACTGAGGAGGGTCAAAGTGAAGACACCTTATTTGTTTTGCCCAGAATACAGCCAACACCACACTAATGCTTAAATTCCCCTGCACGTTGTAAATATGGAATTGGATATCACAGTGACTCCTGCATCAGGGAGATGAAAGAAAAAGGGCTTTGAAATACAAAAGGAAGGTTTAGTGGAGGTACAACTTCAGAGGTAGGACATTAGATATGGATTATCAAATTCTGACACTGAAGAATATTGGATTGTGACAGCTTACTGCATTAATTCACTGGCTTTCTAGTCTGAGCTTGTTGATACAGGATGATTTTTCGAAACATGATCCTCACCAGGCAATTCTACTTTAATTGCATTTTGATTAAATATGTCAAGTATTCAAAATTTTCTTCGATTGGGATACTCCTCGTAGCACCATAAGTGTGTGCTTTTGTGTGTGTGTGTGTGTGTGTGTGTGGTGTGTGTGTGTGTGTGTGTGTGTGTGTGTGTGTGTTGTGTGTGTGTGTGTGTGTGTGTGTGGTGAAAGGGTCGAAACCTCAAGGAAGAATGGTGCCCAACCGATAATCTGTGTTGTCGGGGAAATCGGTCAATTGCTTACAGGTTAAGGTTATTACTTTCGGTAAAGGAATTATATTTTGAAGTTTATAAGTTAAATAAAGTTGAATCGAGAACGTTGTGAAATTAACATCATTTACAGCAATCCCTTAAATTATCTTGTATTTTAAGAATAGCTGATATTGTGCAATTGATTTTATGTGTGTGTGAATTGTTAGGAACAGAAAATGAAAAAAAAACGAGATGTGAGTGTTGGGAAATAAGACTGTCAAGACGACAGTGGTAAAAACACCAATGTGTAAAGTGTGAAATAGAATATGTGAAAAGTTTGTGAACATCAGGAAACATGTACGCGGTGCTCCAAAAAGAATGATTGTGTGTGTGTGTGTGTACACACACACACACACACACACACACACACACACACACAGATGTTTGGTACTGCAGAACTTCAATATGGATACAAACAAACGCGACATAATAGTGACCAAGCTTTTCGTGCTGCACTCTTCAGGGTAAAAACGCAATAAGTGAAGGAGGAAGTGAAGGCACGTATATGCAAGTCTCACTAAGATAGACACTGATTGGTTCAACCGTAATGACGTCATTGTGACGTCATTACGGTTGACCCAAGCAGTGTCTACCTTATTGAGACTTGTGAAGAAAGCACGCCCCTTCACTTCCTCCTTCACTTGCTGCGGTTTTTACCCTGAAGAGTGCAGCACGAAAAGCTTCGGTCACTATTATGTCGCGTTTGTTTGTATATATATATATTAGTGGGGCAACTTAGCATAACAATTGTGCATTTTGTGAGGAAAGCACCAAATTTGGCACACTAGTAGCCTAACATATTATGAACAGATTTGGATATTGGGCCATCTCAAATTCAGCCGCTGATGGCTGTGGCAGCCATTTTCCAAAATGGCCGCTTGCGGTTAAGTGGGTCTTATATTTTGGGGTTAGGTTGAGTACACCCAAATACGGCTGATGGTTTGAGGTTTTGGGCCGAAGGATTTTTGGGCTAAAGATCTTGCTGCAGATTTCTACTTTTATGCTTTTGTTTAATTTATCAGCCAATGTATGTTCATAACAGTCATTCCTTGTAATTTCCATGGAAATTACCGAGTTATTTTTGCTTCAAAACTGGAGGTGATATGTGCGACTTTAATGCATTTTGTCAGCAATGTGATTTCAGGGAGCACACAGCTAACGTAAAATGACCTCCACACTCAAACACAAAGATGGAGTTTAATTGAAATTCAGCTGGCTGGATTCTGTTCTTCTGTGAATCTCTGTTAACAGTATTGCATAAGGAACAAATATCTCTTTGAAAAAATTCACATAACATATTAAGTGCCAAGGATATGTTCCTCTGATATATATCGAGGATGCTTGCACATTATCAAATTTTAATTTAATTATATAATTTCAGTCCGATAGGATGGCTCATAGGTAGTGTGATTGCCCCCTGAGGAGTTTAGTCTGGGTGATTCTCAACCCCAGTAACTGTCGGATTGGTGCTTCTCGGAGGTTGGATGTTGCATCACAAAGCATGCTGTCCCTCGGATAGATTTGAAGCAAATGGAATCTGAAGCGTTCGTTGGTGGATTTTTTTCATATCCCACAGTGTCTTTCATGAAGAATGTGGGAGTTATCGCTGGCACCCTAGCCAAATTGGAAATTCCTGCCCAAACATTGTCTGGAGTGGAGAATGGGCATTACAGGTCTATTTTCCTGTGGGAATGCCAGCAGAGCACCCCACTGTGAAATCATGGGATAGATCCCAACTCCTAGAAACTTCAATAACAATTCTTGTAGCATCCCTGGATGTTGCAATATAATTTTTATGATTCTCTAATATATGCACCATCATGGTGGCAACACATGCCCACGATAAGCAAATTATACCATAGCACCATAATTCTCAGTGGTACACTGCTAAGTATAATTTATCAATGTCCTCCTCTTACTGTGAGTGCTTTCAGCATCCAAGAAGGTCCCAGAGTCATCCTCTTGCACATGAAGAAACATTTCTGAAGAAGCATTTCTCAAGAAGCATTTGACCAATTTTCCGAAATTAACTTCATAGGACTCGCAGCAACTTAGCATTTCCTGGTTGGCAATGTCCTTCATCTGCAATCACCACTGCAAATAACTTCTCCTCAAGAATCTCTGCCATCACATTAATCAGTTTTTGATCATTGATGCTGGTATCGATTACATTATCAAAATACATCTTCCTCACCTGTTACAAAGCTTGAAGAGGCATTATTCCAATTGTTTCGAGCCAATATTGCTACAATTGGCTCAGAGCAATGGCTCAAACTGTGTGAACATTGATTTTTGACACTGATGGCTGATCATAATGAAAACTGGAGTGAAGTCGATGACACGCCATCGCAAATCCCCACGCTTTTCACCTAAAGCAGAGTTGAAAGGTGGAAAAAAGTTCCACCAGGAATGACCCAATATTAAATTTTGGGTAAATTTTTTTTCCACTGTTTTGACCCCTGTGACCTCAAGTCCCCACCCCCTCGGGCATGAACCGGGGGTCAAATCCAAAAACTCATTGCATATTTTATGTGTCTCCTCATGTTGATTGCATCTACAAAGTTTCATTTTAAAATGTGCCCGTAATTGGATTTTTCAGTGTATGACCTTTTGATCCCGCCCCATTCGGGTTGGGCCAAAAATGACACTTGCACCTTCTTTCCATGTGGTTATCATAACAACCAAGTTTGGTGAATTTCTGCGCAACCATTTAGGAGGAGATAGCATGACGGACAGACAGATAGGCAGAGCAGATCACACTATTCCCCCGTTTTTTTTTTCAAAAAGTGTGGGGATAAACATCTGCTGTCATCCTCTTCATTTCTGCATTACTCCAGACACTGCTTGTTGATTAAATGCATAAAGCCCTTCAGGTATGAGAAGTGCTTTATGTTCTCGTGTAAAATTTTCCTCTTCTAACCACCCTGCTCAACACAGAAAGCTGTTTTCCAGCTCTAAAAGAAACTGCTCTGGCCTGCTTGGAAACAGCCTACGTGTGAGCTACTAATGCTTCATGTTTAAATAGGTTGATATGTTCTCTGCTTCAAATTTTGGCAGCCGGTAATATTAAAGGTCTCGCAGAGAAGTTTCATTGCTGGTGGAAAGTTGGCTTTTGCTGAATATACGAGGTGTTGTGTGCCTTTAAAATATTCATGTTCACACAGTTCGTACTGAACCACAAATTTAGTTTTTGAGAAGGAAATGCTTCTGTATGGACAGACCTGTGGATAATATACTGTAAACAGAGAGAAATAAAGACTAAATTGCTGGAATGATAACATGGGAACACAGGGAAGTGAGTGAGGATTTTTAATCTTTAACTGTACATGTAAAACAAGCAGAAAAGTCTGAAAGAAAACCCAGAAGGTGGCAACCCAGGAGGTCCATGAATGCACTTGTCGCCTTGTCGGTTTTATCTTTGTTTTGATATGCATTCTGTCTCTAGTGAGTGGGATTGTCACTTTTGAGACTAATGGCTCATCATAATGAAAAAAAGGTGATAAATACGTGGAGGTGTCCTCGGTATAATTTGTCATGTACTAACTCCATTTGCCGTAGAAACCTCAGCTCAAACATTCATGATGGCAGTTGGAAAGCACGGGAGTGATACGGCCCAAAGTAGATACCATGTGAGCAAGTCCACCTGCCTCCAACAAAAAGAAAGGTGGATAATCTGGAGGAAATGAGCTGTACAGACAAAATAACAACTAGTGATTGTGAACAGCCGAAAATTGCTCGTACATCCCGGACATTGGAGACTTAAATGGGAACAAAGAACGATTATGGAGAGGAACGATCAATGTCAGTACATTAATGGGAAAGAGTAGAAAAGTCGTTGAAATGCTGAATGGAAGAGTTTAAATTTGTTGCATTCAAGAAACAAAGTGGAAAGGGCAAAGTACAATGCTTATTGTCTGGTGTGGAGATCAATATGCCATTGGTGGTGTTGATATTCTCATCACTGAAAGATTTATCCAAAGAGTGAGAGAGGTAATGCAATTCAGTAGTAGAATAATGAAATTGAAAATTATTATGAGAGAAGAAATTTTGAATGTTGTCAGACCGTATGCGGCTTGGTGACGAGTCCAGGCCAAATGTGTCCACTAGCAAGTCTTGGTGAAGAAAAATGAAAATTATTTTTGGGATGAACGAGAAGAATTGCTTCAAGTAATGAGCTGCAAAGAAGAAGTGATGAGAGGTGGAGATTTGAACTGACATGTCGGCAAGAAACCAAATGGATATAATGATGTCAATGAAGATTTTGATGTGGTGAAAGTAATGAGGCAGGAGAAGAGATATTAGAAATAGCGGAAGCGACATACATGCGTGCCCTCAATACCTACTTCAAGAAAAGAAAAGAAAAGACAAGAACAACTCGTGAGTCGTGACTTTTACAAACGGAATTGCAATGAGCCAGATTGATTATCTATTAGTGTAAAGGAGTTTTAAAACAATGGTAAGCAATGTGAAAGTAATAGCCGATGAGGAATGTTTTACTCAGCATCGATTCGTTGTTGGGTGCTTTTATATCACAAATGAAAAGAAAGGCAAGGGCCTCAAGCGAATTC
Organism: Eptatretus atami; assembly: GCA_035128595.1. Taxonomy (NCBI): domain Eukaryota; kingdom Metazoa; phylum Chordata; class Myxini; order Myxiniformes; family Myxinidae; genus Eptatretus; species Eptatretus atami. The sequence goes on along the minus strand of CM068959.1, from coordinate 62,379,811 downwards.
TATGCATAATAGTTTGGAAACTTAAAGATGAGAAAACGAGAAACAAGTGTCAAGTGCTAGGGGTTCCCCATAATGTGCCCCCCACTCTCCTACCCCTTTCCCAAAACCTCAACTCCCACCACCCTCTGCTATTGCCTACCATCCCCTTGAAAAGTTTTGTCACAATCATTTAGACACAACATAAGCTTGACGACGACACTGACATCCTGCTATTTCCACTATCCCTGATACTTCATATCATGCATCCATCACACTGTTTATAATCCTCTTCTTTTATCATTGTTCCCTGATTAACTCTCTCCCTGTTACCTCGGTTCCAAAACTTATTTTAAACAAAATTAGCCACTCGACTAGCGGCGACAAACATGTAGGCCTTAAACTGATGCTTTGAAATAAAACGAATACAATTACCCGCAAATCTGCTGCTATCTTTTTCCTCCATGAGCCTCGTTCTTATAGAATACCCTTACTCCTATTCCATCCTCCTTCCTTCAATCTCAAAATCTAGTAAAGCTAATAACTTCATTTTTTTTTCCCGTCATGAACTCATTTTGAGGCATACACTATCCCTACCAAGTTTTGTGGCAATCACTCAAGCCATTACAAGATCCCCCCCACTCCTTTCCCCATTCCAAATCACTTTCAATTGAAAAAATTGAGAAAAGTCAACAACTTAATGTTTTCAGCATAAAATTCTTTATGCAAGCCCCCATTATGCAAGTAGTACTGCGTCCCATATGACTGACCTGATTATCTGACACAAGGAAAAAAATAACTCTCTTTCCTCCTCCCTAACATTCTCACCACCCAAAATTACTACCCCCCCCCAATTTTTTTTTTGGGTGGCTCTACAGTGTTCCGTTCTCAAAATATACAAGATATTATGCAATGAACAGACATCAGCCAAACAAACATTAGTGTACAATTGCAGCTTTACATTTGTCAGCTTTGCCTGTTCACCCTGTGAGAAGGGAGTTGCCTGCAGGGCTATTCCAATAAGGTAATGCAAGACTTGTTAGCAAACTCGTCACATGTGGACCCTGTGCCTACAAATAAAGTTTTAAGCAATTACGTGATGAATGGTCATGGGTGACTGCTGGAAACAAGTAATCAAAATGACGTTCAGTTATCTTAACTAATCAGAATATTTCTATCGTCAAGTTTAAAGGTCCAGAGAATCAATTATTTTTTCATTTGATTGTATTGACTTTTAAGTTATAAACAAAGAACTGAATGTGTTTTTTAATTCCAATAATTTTTTGAGGTGTTACAGTTAAAAAAGAAAACCCGTCGGGTACCGCCTCACAAATTCCTGAAAAACTTCCATGATTTCATCGAGGGAAAGATTGTCAGCAGATAATGTATAATGGGCACACGATTCGTTTCAGACTCGGCAGAAAGTGAATTTGATGAAGACATTTCTGATCAAGAATACCCAGATTACGACGATAGTCAAAACCATTACGTGGAGGATGCTGTCAGACGTATATCGATGAAACCAAGGTAGAGATGAGTCATGGAATGGCAGAGCCAATCAAGCATTTTTTTGGGGGGGGGAGGGGTGGGGTAATTGAGCGTAAAAGAACCAAAAAGACATTAAGAGTGAATTTTTATAAGGTAGGCCCAAAATGCTACATTGAACATTGATGTCTTCAGATATTTTTCTAATTTATATCCTGGGTTGTTTGTGGTCTAAAACTCAGAAAGCCAAATTTTTGATGTGATTGACCCATTCCCTGCAATTTGGGCACACCCAAAGTTTTGGAGAATTTTGACACCCTTGAAATTTTTTTCCATTTTCAAAGTTAATTATTTAGAATAACCATCAGTTGCCCAATAAAATTCCTTTACAATCTTATTTTATGGTTTGGGTACTAAAATATTTTGAACAAAAATATTTGGGATCTGGACGGTTATGGATAGTGGTGCCACCTATAATCCCTTTCGGCAAACATTCACTTCAGACTTTCTCTGGCCATATGCCCATTTCGTGCCACGGAAGAGCTCACTCGCTGACCAGGTATAGCATCACTGAATTCTGGAGAATGGAGAGGCTGTCAGGTTTCATTCCTTCATTTGTGTGGAAAGGAATTATTCATTTGGCTCAGTAACCAGAGATCGAAGAACACCCAATTTCAACAGTTCTGTGAAGATGCATCGCCAATGGTTTCAACAATCGTTGCCAGCTGATCTTCCAAAAGAAAGATTATAAAGATGCCAAGGCGTACATAAACGTTTAGCATAAAAAATGTGGACACATTCCCATGGACCATCCTAAAAATACTGTCTGTTTCTTATAAACCATCCTACCAAGAGTTACATAAATTGTATCTAAATATTTCATGGATTTTCTTCAAACTTTTCAGGAAAATAAAAGATTCACATCGAGAAAACATTTTCTACCTATCTGGCCACATTCAAACAAGCATGGGGTTAAAGGAAACAAACAGATTTTTGGGATGGATGGCCCAAAAACAGATAAGACATTTAGTGAAAGTACTTTACTCTTGAATCAGCAATGGAATATAGTGGACTTCTGTAGCAAGTGATGGAAATTGGACAGAGGCGGCCATGTACATGTCGTTACATATACCTGTACATTATATGTGCATTATGTACATTATCTGTCAAACAAGGCAACTTTGGACCTGTTTTATTCTTTGTTTTTAAAAGGTCCCATGGATTATACTATTGGTTTTGTTGGATAGATATGGAACTTTCATTTGATAATATTATTTTCAAATATTAGGATGGTTATGGGAGGTGGGTGGCTCGAAAAGGGCTTCGGGTAGCCCGAGAATGGTGCTTGA
>CM068959.1:62363168-62376976 GCA_035128595.1 Eptatretus atami | reverse complement strand
TTTTAATAACCATAAGGTCCCATGGATTTTATTAGTGCATAAAGATAGTACAAGTACTGTACTATCCAGGAAAGTAAAACATTCATGGGACCTTGGTGGTTATGCAGTAAAGGGGGTCTCAAGACCATTCGGCTACACGAAGCCCTTTTTCGAGCCACGCCCCTCCCATAACCATCCTAATATTTTGAAAATAATATTATCAATGAAAGTTCCATATCTATCACAACAAAACCAATAGTAATATCCATGGGACCTTTAAAAACAAAGAATAAAACAGGTCCAAAGTTGCCTTGTTTGACAGATAATGTACATATCGATGCACATATAATGTACAGGTATATGTACACGACAGTACATGGTCCGCCTCTGTCCCAATTTCCATCACTTGCTACAGAAGTCCACTATATTCCATTGCTGATTCAAGAGTAAGTACTTTCACTAAATGTCTTATCTGTTTTTGGGCCATCCATCCAAAAATCTGTTTGTTTCCTTTAACCCCATGCTGTTTTGAATGTGGCCAGATAGTAGAAAAATGTTTTCTCGATGTGAATCTTTTTTTTCCCTGAAAAGTTTGAAGAAAATCCATGAAATATTTAGATACAATTTATGTAACTCTTGGGTAGATGGTTTATAAGAAACAGACAGTATTTTTAGGATGGTCCATGGGAATGTGTCCACATTTTTTCTATGCTAAACGTTTGATGTACGCCTTGCATCTTTATAATCTTTCTTTTGGAAGATCAGCTGGCATCGATTGTTGATAACCATTGGCAGATGCATCTTCACAGAACTGTTGAAATTGGGTGTTCTTCGATCTCTGGTGTACTGAGCCAAATGAATAATTCCTTTCCACACAAATGAAGGAATGAAACCTTGACAGCCTCTCCATTCTCCAGAATTCAGTGATGCTATACTGGTCAGCGAGTGAGTTTCGTGGCAGAAATGGGCCGCAAATACCATGATTTTCTGTTGTAGAAAATTCACGATCTATATGCCATGGCTGCGTGATGTCCCCTGGAGCAAAATATGCATTTACTGTCGAGCAAAAGTATATGTTTTGGAGAAGTCGGCCGAAACTTTTATTGCTGCATGAATAAAAGTATTTTTTTTTCGATAAGATTTATTTAGCCTATGTTTTTTCAGAATGGACTGAACATGACAGCAGGAAGCAATGTTCAAATCACCCCATTTTTGTACTGGCTTTCATTCAACAAACCAAAAATTAAATAAATCAACTAAACATGAACTAGACTCAGCCATGCTATCCCTGACACATGGCATTAGTATGACCTACATTCATAAATCATAATGCCTAATGATAGAACTATGCTGATTTCACATAGGAACAGACAGTAAACACATGGTATCTTGGATTGAATTGATGCTGGATTTCAAAACTGCTAATCCAGATAACCTTTGACCTATTTTAAAGCAGACAAATGTGGGAAATTGTAACTTACCAGGTATGATATATAAGGATTGGGGGGGATATAAAGTCAGCTTTCTTTTTTTACATGTTCTTTCATCTTGCCAAGACAAAGAAAAGGAAATTACAAATGGCATGATGGGAAAAAAAGTCATGTGAGGCGGCAAATACAAATGAAAGAAATCACCTTGCATCTCATAATTACGTGGTTTCAAGATAAAGAATGTATACAAAAGACAAAATTTGCTCAAAACAGCATTTATTTCATAATGCATACATATTTTACAGTTTCAAATAGAATCAGCAATGGAATATAGTGGACTTCTGTAGCAAGTGATGGAAATTGGTGATAGAGGCAGACCATGTACATGTCGTGTACATATACCTGTACATTATATGTACATTGCCATGTACATCTATTATAATTCCAGCAATCTCTGTGTGTGTGTGTGTCTGTCTGGACCGCCGTTTCTCGACGACCGCCGGTCCGATCTGATTGAAAACTTGCCAGGAATATTGCCGGGGCCCCCGCAGATTGCCTTCGAGGTTTGATATTAATCGGACGAGCGGTTCCAAGTTACGGCCATTTTACTGCTTTTTCAGTGTTTAAAAGGTGTATATATCGCAGCTGAAGGTGTCGTTCCACCTTCTCACCTTATCATGCCATTTTTTCCCAAATTATTAATAACCGGACGATCACCGTCCGATCGGATTGAACTTGCCAGGAATATTCCGGGGACCGCAGATGTGCCTTTGAGGTTTTATGTCAATCGGACAAGCGGTTCCCAAGTTATGGCCATTTTACTGCTTTTTCAGTGTTAAAAAAGGTGTATATATGGCAGCTGAAGGTATCGTTCCACTTCTCACCTTATCATCCAATTTTTTCCCAAATATTAATAACCGGACGATCACCAGTCCGATCGGATTGAACTTGCCAGGAATATTGCCGGGGACCCGCGGATGTGCCTTTTCGAGGTTTGATATCAATCGGACGAGCGTTCCCAAGTTACGGCCATTTATCTGTCGACCAATGACAAGACACGGTGCTATGACATCACGAATGACGACAATTAATGTTGTTTATTTATTTATTTTTATATTATTTTTTTTGCAGATTGCATGCGCAGATCTCGTTATGACATGATTGAAACTTGACGGGAATATTGCTGGGGACCCACAGATGTGCCTTTTCAAGGTTTGATATTCATTGGACAAGCGGTTCCCAAGTTACGGCCATTTATCTGTCGACAATGACAAGACACGGTGCTATGACATCACGAATGACGTCACAATTAATGTTTATTTATTTTATTTATTTATTTTATATTTTTATTTGTTTTGCACGATTGACGGTCCGATCTGATTGAAACTTGCCAGAATATTGCTGGGGACCCGCGGATGTGCCTTTTTGAGGTTTTGATATTAATCGGACGAGCAGTTCCAAGTTACGGCCATTTATCTGTCGACCAATATCTGCGAGAGAGGGGGACGGGAGAGGGGGGAATGAGAGTGGGGGCGAGAGAGGAGGGGGGAGAGAGGAAGGGCGGACTAGGGGGGAAGAGCAAGCAGGAAGAGGGCAAGGAGGGGGTAGAGAGGCAGAGGGGGGGCGAAGAGAGGGGGTGAAAGTGGGGGCGAGAGAGGAGAGGGGCGAGAGGAGAGAGGGCGAGAGAGGGGCTGCACATACTGGCACTCACCTACGGGCACGCACCTACGGGCCCGCCCCTACGGCCCGTACTAGTTTATCTGTCAAACAAGGCAAATTTGGACCTGTTTTATTCTTTGTTTTTAAAAGGTCCCATGGATTTTACTATTGGTTTTGTTCGTGTAGATATGGAACTTTCATTTGATAATATTAGTTTCAAAATATTAGGATGGTTGTGGGAGTGGGTGTGGCTCGAAAAGGGCTTCGTATAGCCCGAAGTGTCTTGAGACCCCCTGCACTGCATAACCACCAAGGTCCCATGAATGTTTTACTTTCAGAGGATGGTACAGTACTTGTACTATCTTTGCACTAATAAAATCCATGGACCTTGATGGTTATTAAAAATATGGCCAGAGAAAGTCTGAAGTGAATGTTTGCCGAAAGGGATTATAGGTGGCCCACTTCCATAACCATCCAGATCCCATAAATTTTTTGTACAAAATATTTTAGTACCCAAACCATATAATAAGTTTGTAAAGGAATTTTTTGGGCAACTGATGGTTATTCTAAATAATTACTTTGAAAATGAAAAAAAATTTCAAGGGTGTCAAAATCTCCAAACTTTGGTGTGGCCAAATGGCGGGGAATGGGTCAGTCACATCAAAAATTTGGCTTTCTGAGTTTTAGACCACACACACAGGATAAAAATTGAAAAATATCTGAAGACATCAATGTTCATGTTGGTGGGCATACATATAAAAAAATTCACTTAAAATCTCGTTTCAAGATATTTATTCAAGAAAAGAAGGATGAAGTGTTCAGTGAAGCCATATCTATCATTAACCAAACATACATGATGTTCTGATCTTGGACCTTAATGTGTCGACTCAGGGTTACCATACGTTCGATTTCCAGAATGCCTCTTTCTGTCTTTAAATCTCCATCTGGCTGGGTTTTAAAAACATCTAAAAATGTACGGGATTTTTATTTGTTTATTCTTGCTTTTGCATTTTAAAGGGATCATTTTGAGATTTGGGTGCTGTTTTTATTATTCTAAATTCTAAATTCTATGTTTGAGTGATGTCTACGAATATGCTGTGGATGTACATAATCTCTATGGATCCAGTGTATGATTTTTGTTGGTACGTCTTAGACTTCTGGTTTGCATACTAAGAAGGTTATGCTCATCTATTGTAATACAGTTAATGCGCTTATATTTTTCTGCCTTATTAACGGTTAATACATTTTTGTAGATTTTCTTATGGTGATAAATGCGGTATGTAATATTGGACCAGGAGGGTTTGTACAAGTGTGAACAGACTATTGTCGTGGCGAATGGAGTGTTCGAGATCGACACTCACACGTCCACTTCCTGTCCAACCACACAGTGAGAGTCCAGTGACATGCTCAGTCCATGTTCAGTTTCTTTTGTGGAGTACACGCTTGTTGATTTTATTCAAGAGCTCTTTACAAGGTTAAAACGAAAGTCGAAATTCACTTCAGAACTAAAGACAAAATTCCCGTGTTTTTGAAGTAGTCGAGAAGAATGGAAGCTGAGTGATTGGTATGTCGAGCTGGTTTGCACGTCCCTGTGGCAAATATAAGTTGTTATTGATTTACAATCACATGTGGACTCAGACAAACACAATATTTCCAGTGAAAAATTCAGTATTTCGAATGGAGAATGGTGTTGCAGTCAAAATTAATTGAGGTCTGGAACACACAAATGAGACTGCCAATACGATCACTCAATAGGTAAAGAAAATCTCGCAAAGAGTCTCCCTCTCCGAGTGTCCACTTTTTTTGAGTGTCCCTTTCCTGAGTGTCCTCTTTTTCGGGTGTCCCTCTCCCGAGTGTCCCCTTTTTTTTTGAGTCCCTCTCCTGAGTGTCCTCTTTTTCAGAGTGTCTCTCTCCTGAGTGTCCCCTTTTTTTTGAGTCCCTCTCCTGAGTGTCCTCTTTTCAGAGTGTCTCTCTCTCCTGAGTGTCCTCTTTTACGGGGTGTCCCTCTCCCGAGTGTCCTCTTTTTTGTGGTTGTTCTCACCAGAGTGTTTGTTTCGGAGTGTGCCTCTCCAGAGCGTCCTCTTTTCGGAGTGTCCCTCTCAAGAGTGTCCTCTTTTCGGACTGTCCCTCTCCAGAGTGCCTCTTTTTTGGAGTGTCCTCTCCAGAGCATCCTCTTTTTCGAGTGTATCTCTCCAGAGCGTCCTCTTTTTCGGAGTGTCCCTCTCCAGAGCATCATCTTTTCGGAGTGTCCTCTCCAGGAGCGTCCTTTTTTCGGAGTGTTCCTCTCCCGAGCGTCCTCTTTTTTGGAACTACCTCTTTTTCGGAGTGTCCCTCTCCAGAGCGTCCTTTTTTCTGAGATGTCTTTTTTCAGAGTGTCCCTCTCCAGAGATATCCTCTTTTCGGACGTCCTCTTTTTCGAGTGTCCCTCTCCAGAGCTCTTTTTTCGGAGTGTCCCCTCCAGAGCATCCTTTTTTTCAATGTGTCCCTCTCCAGAGCGTCCTTTTTTTCGGAGTGTCCCTCTCCAGAGCGTCTTTTTTCGGAGTGTCCCTCTCCAGAGCATCCTCTTTTTGGAGTGTCACTCTCCAGAGCGTCCTCTTTTTCAGAGTGTCCCTCTCCAGAGCATCCTCTTTTTTGAGTGTCCCTCTCCAGAGCGTCCTCTTTTTCGGAGTGTCCCTCTCCAGAGCGTCCTCTTTTTCGGAACTACCTCATTTTCGGAGTGTCCCTCTCCAGAGCGTCCTCTTTTCTGAGCGTCCTCTTTTCGGAGTGTCCCTCTCCAGATTGTCCTCTTTTTCGGAGTGTCCCTCTCCAGAGTGTCCTCTTTTTCGGAGTGTCCCTCTCGCAGAGTGTCCTCTTTTTCGGAGTGTCCCTCTCCAGAGGTCTCTTTTCGGAGTGTCCTCTCCAGAGCGTCCTCTTTTTGGAAGTTCCCCTCCAGAGCATCTCTTTTCGGAGCTCCTTTTTTTCGGAGTGTCCCTCTCCAGAGCTCCTTTTTTTCATAGTGTCCTTCCAGAGCGTCTTTTTTCGGAGTGTCCCTCTCAGAGCGTCCTTTTTTTCGAGGTTGTCCCTCTCCAGAGCGTCCTCTTTTTCAGAGTGTCCCTCTCCAGAGCGTCCTCTTTTTCGGAACTACCTCATTTTTCGGAGTGTCCTCTCCAGAGCGTCCTCTTTTTTGAGCGTCCTCTTTTTTGGAGTGTCCTCTCTTTCCTCTTTTTCGAGTGTCCCTCTCCAGAGTGTCCTCTTTTGGAGTGCTTCGGTCCTCTTTCGAGTTCCCTTCTGGTGTCCTCTTTTCGGAGTGTCCTCTCACAGAGCGTCCCTTTTTTTTGGAGTGTCCCTCTCCAGAGCATCCTCTTTATTTCCGAGAGCGTCCTCTTTTTCGGAAGTGTCCCTCTCGTGGTCTTTTTCGGAGTGTCCCTCTCCAGAGCGTCCTTCTTTTTGGAGTTCCCTCTCCAGAGCGTCCACTTTTTCGGAGTGTCCATCTCTCAGAGTGTCTCTTTTTTCGGTAGAATTCGGTGTCCCTCTCCAGAGCATCTCTTTTTGGAGTGTCCCTCTCAGAGCGTACCACTTTTGGAGTGTTCCTCTCCAGAGCGTCCTCTTTTTTCGAAAGTTAAAATTTGGTAACCCTCGTCAACTCTGTCTGGAAAATTGGTGAAACTGTAGAGGTGAGAGATATGGACGGACTGCAGCTGTAAGAGGCATGAAGAACCAACAACAGCAGCATGCATGTATGATTTATATTACAATCTAAATGGCTTGTACACAAGTTTGCATCTATAAAGAACAAGGTGCTTTAAATTGACTTTATGAGGAGGATTACAGAGTTTAAAATGATCCAGGTCACAAAGCATCTGAGGCAAGGCACAAATTGACAAGAATAAGAATTCCTTTCAAAATTTTATTTCATCGAGTGTAATTGGTTAATATTGACACATAGACATCAGAAACCACAAAGGAATAAGCAGGAGGATGAACTCATTGGGAGCTCAATTTATATATATAGCCATAAGAGGCTACAGTTCACATGGGTATTGCAATTAGTGTCACGAAAATGCTGGAAAACATAAGATTAGCTCCAATTTTTGAAGTATATATATATATATATATATATATCAGTGGAGATGAAGAAAAATATGAATGGGAGATGGGCTTCCGGGTTACAAATGAAATATCAAAATTTATTTGCAACTGTCATTATTGAAATCATACGTAATTGATTAAACTGTGGAAATTTCTTCACAAGTCTCACATATTCATGTTCATGAGAAGAGCAAGTAAAATGGATAGTACATGGTGGATGTTTGGGAAATTTTGGAAAAATCGCCAAAGTGGTAGGCACGTCTCTTGTAGAAGAATAATGTGATAAAAGTACATAATTGGATTATAAAATGGAATTTCGGCACAACTCAACAAATTCTTGTTCAGTGCGAAAATGCGAAATAATTACAATATATGGGAATTAAAAATAATTTTTTAATATGTCTCATCACCTGAGGTATAAAAGACTTCTTAAAAGGTCTGAGGTGACAAATCGTACATTGTTCGATGAAATGGAATTTCTTTCTTTGAAGTAGTCCCTCCTCTCAATGACTGTCATCGTCTTCATATGACATTCTTCATCGAGATGCTGTTGCATGTTATTTAGACACAATATACTGATAATATGTGGTGTAATCAGACTTGGTGGTATGAGGGTGAGAGCATTCGCACTGAGTCTGGGAGTCAGCAATTTCAAACCACAGTCGAGTCATAACAAAGACTTAAAAAAATGGTGTGTGCTGCTTCATTGTTGGCATTCAGCATTTTAAAAGGTTAAGAGCACAGTCGATCCCCATCGTTGGCATCCATTGTTTGGATGTTCTTGGTTACCCAAGAATTCCCAGGGAAGTGATGGCACGTCTCCCCAAACTGTGTGTGTGTGTGTGTGTGTGTGTGTGTGTGTGTGTGTGTGTGTAGATGTGAGGTGGCAGCACAATTATGAACACTTAGACTGTATACAGATATATAGCATATATATATGTATTATATGTATATATATATTATATATATATATATATATATATATATATATATATATACAGTATATATTGTTACGGCTGTGGAAATTGCACACACATTCAGGTCCCGTAGGTGAGAATCTTTTAAGTACATGTATAGTTAGCCCCAACCGTTGTTTAGAGGGAATTTATGTGATCATTCGGGCTGCGATCCTTTGGTTAGGCGTTTTTCTGTTCTACCTTTATTTTCGAACCAACCATTACAACAACGCCGACCACGCCACCACTACAACAACGCACCACGCGCACTACAAACAACGCCAACCACGCCACATTACAACACCACCGCGTTCTGACTCAGCACACCGTTGCAGAGGCCTGGCCTTCGAGGGAAAGCAGGCGGCCCCGTTCCCTCCTCCGCCCCGAACGAATGCGCCGTCGCGGGGAATACACCTGCGAGGGAAAGAGAAGATCCACGGCGGTGCGAGCAGTCAGCGATTGACGGAGGACCACGCCCTTCTGGAAGTTCCAGCATGTTCTGGAAGGAGGTGGAGCCGAAAAAGGGGGCGGAGTGCGAGGGCGGGGCCGGCGATAAAAGGGACGGTGAAGGCGACGGAGTAGGAGGATCTCGCGTTGTGTGGAGCTGCAGAGGAGGATCTCGCGTCGTGTGGAGCTGCAGAGGATCTCGCGTCGTGTGGAGCAGAGGAGGATCTCGCGTCGTGTGGATGCAGAGGATCTCGCGTCGTGTGGAGCTGAGGGGATCTCCCGTCGTGTGGAGCTGCAGAGATCCCGTGCGGTCTTCTCCACCACGGGTCGATGGAGCTGAGAGGAGTTACGGTCGCAGGACTCGACAGACCAGGGAAGTCGCGACTTCCATTTCTTTGGGTTTTGGTGTGAACGTGTGTGTGTGGCGCCGTGTCCGGTGAAGTAAACCTTTTTAAGTGTTGCGAGTGTTCGCGTGGTCGGTTGTAGAGCTGTGTCGTCGTTGCCTATCTTTTATTGCTATATGTGCTTCTTTCTGTGTGACTATACTTGTGCCTGTGTCTGTGTAAATAAATGCTTCTTGTTGAATTGTTCCCCGTTTCGCTGCGTCTCCTTTCCTCTGTTGGGTCTCATCTTGCTTCACGTAAAGGGTTTCGAGTGGGCGCGATACGCCGATAATTAATTGGAACCGTCAAGGTCGACGATAACTCCGCTCGTTATCCCTGTAGCACGGAACGAGCCGCTTAAGCAGTTCGTGTCCGAAGTCGACCTGTGGCGTGTACAACCCTCGGTAGGTTACCGCGTCGCGAGTACTTAGGTATACCGACTTTCGGCGATTCACCTACCTCGCACGGGTAGAATGCGACTGGGTTGTGGTGAGGTTAAACCCCACCGTGACTGGCTCCCGGCGGTTAGTCGAGAGGGTCACGACTGAATTGTCCGTCCGGTGGGCGAGGCGGTCCGCGATTCGAGTCACGTGGCGATCGCACGCCGGCGGGCGAGATTCGCAACACTGTGTCAGAGAGCGGGAAACAACCTCCTGTCTCCAGCTAAATTCACGGGAATCGGTCCAGGGTGAGAAGAAGCGACCCCGATTCCTCCAATTACGAGCGATTTTAAATTACCCGTTACGTGGAATAAGATGGCGTCTCAAGGCGGCGGGAGCCGGGGGTAAAGAATGGATGAAGAATTTTTAGAATCCATGGCCAGGATGTAGACCCCGAGCAGGACATTGGTGTGCAGGAACAGTTTCCCCCCAACTAACCCAGGGCCCGAATGGGTGCGGGGCGGCCGCGGTGTATAAACCTCCCCTCCCCTCTCACCAAAACCCCCGATCTGGCCGAATCGCTCAGCCGAGTGCACCCGACTGGCCCAGCTATTCGCATGCTGGCAAAATGAAGCGGATCATCGAAATGAGGAACGAAATGAAAACGAAATAAAAAGGGTGAACAAGCAGATGGATACAAACACAAACGAAATGAAAACGAACATGGAAACAAACACAAACGAAATGAAACGAATATGGAAACAAATGCGCAAGGAATGAAGGAAGAAATAAAAAATGCGGGTGAAACGCAGCAAATGGGCCGAAGCCTGCAGGCGGGCATAGGGCAAAACAGCGGAGTGCGTAATGGCGACGCCACGTGTGGGAGCGAACGAGCTGGGAGGGGGTGCAACGGTTGTCAGGCCCGCGGTGAAGGCGGGTGGGAAAAATAATTCGGGAGACGTGTTGGGCGAGAAGCGTGGAGGTGACGGAAAAAGTGACGGTAACCGAGAGGGAAAAATTAATTGGGGTGACGGAGAGTGCCGGAGGAATAAAATGTGGAAGTGTGAGAAAAGACTTCAAGACATGACGAAGAGAGTTGATAAGTGGGCGGGTAAATGGAACAGAGGAAGCTGGGAAAACGGATAGACAAACACAAGGGCAAGCCGGTGAAGACAGTTAGAAGCCAAAGCAAGGTCGAGGGTGCGAGATGAGGAAAGAATTAGAGAAGAAAATGAGTTACAGAATCCACCAAAACAAAGAGACGGAACTACAAAGAACTGAGAGTGTTAAAAGAGGAAGGAAGAGAACGGAAAATGAAACGTAAGAAACCAAGCACTGTACAGATCAAACAGTTGGAAGCAAAGGCCAGATTGCAGAATGAGGAACAAGAAAGACAGTGAATAAAAAACTGAAGAGTATGAATTTTGAAAATGAACGACAAAGGAAAAAAATAGGTTGGATCGAGGAGAAAGTGAAGGAGGAACGAATGAGCAGGAAGGAGAAATCGGAGATTGAAGGACACAACGAGATTGGAGAGGGAAGAACGAGAGGACAATGGATAGAAACAAAAGAACATGAAGCTGAGGTTGACACAATTGAAAGAAAAGGCGAGGTCTGGAATGCGAGGGATGGGCAATGAACAGCGAATGAAACAACAAAGGGAAATTAACCACATGAAGAAAACATGAAACTGCAGAAGGAAGGGCAGGAGAGAAACAAGGAAGAGTAATGACAGCAGCAAATGAACACAAGAAGGAGATTAACCAATGAGCAAACCATGAAATGAGAGAAGGAAGGACAGGAAGGAAACAAGAAGGGTAATGAGAGAACAGCGAATGAAACACAGGAAGGAAATGAGCCAATCGAAAGAACGATGAGATTGGAAAGTGAAGAAGCAGGAAGGAAGAGTGGGAGAGAAAACAAAACTATAACGAGTTTGAAATTAATGAACTAGAAGGAGAGAGTAAAATTGAAGTCCAGAGAGATGGAAAAATTCCAGAAGAAACAGAAACTAATAAATGTATAGAGACGCGGGGAGACAGAAAAATAGAGGAGAGACTGACGATAAAGACGGGGTTAAAGGAACAGAACACACACACAACAGAGGTAGTGGGAAGGATAATGGGGGCCGACTGCAGAACGTGTGGGACCCGGTGCGAGCAGCTGGATGGCCTCTTCGGGAAACGGAGGGAGCTCTTATGCTCCATTGAAGCTGGTCACGACCAGGTGGGCCGGTCGTGCTTCGCGAGTTGAGGTCGATTGCTGTGGATAGGTGCACGCAGCTTGGGGGTATATGAGGCCCCGAACCTTGTGGGGACATCGAATCCCCAGTGTGGTTGTGCAGGGGTGGTTTTTGCGAGTGTGCGGAGATGCGTGTTCCGTCCAGCATGTTGTTGAGTGAGACCCTGTGCAAGTGAAAGGTTTGGGTGTTGAGTGAGAGGGTCCGTGTGAGAGAGACAGTGGTGTGTCTTGAGACCCCCTGCACTGCCATAACCACCAAGGTCCCATGAATGTTTTACTTTCAGAGGATGGTACAGTACTTGTACTATCTTTTGCACTAATAAAATCCATGGGACCTTGATGGTTATTAAAAATATGGCCAGAGAAAGTCCTGAAGATGAATGTTTGCCGAAAGGATTAATAGGTGGCATCCCTCTCATAACCATCCAGATCCCATAGATTTTGTACAAAATATTTTAGTACCCAACCATATAATAAGTTTGTAAAGGAATTTCTTGGCAACTGATGGTTATTCTAAATAATTCACTTTGAAATGTAAATAAAATTTCAAGGGTGTCAAAATCTTCAAACTTTGGGTGTGGCCCAAATGGGGGGAATGGGTCAGTCACATTCAAAAATTGGCTTTCTGAGTTTTAGACCACACCACAACTTAGGATAAAAATTTGAAAAATATTGAGACATCAATGTTCATGGTGGGCATATCATATAAAAAAAATCACTTAAATTTCGTTCAAGATATTTATTCAAGAAAAGAAGGATGAAGTGTTCAGTGAAGCCATATCTATTCATTAAACCAAACATACATGATGTTCTGATTCTGTGGACCTTTAATGTGTCGACTCCAGGGTTACCATACGTTCGGATTTTCCCAGACATGCCCTCCTTTTCTGTCTTTAAATCTCCATCTGGCTGGGTTTTAAAAACATCTAAAAATGTACGGGATTTTTATTTGTTTATTCTTGCTTTTGCATTTTTCAAAGGGATACATTTTGAGATTTGGGATGCTGTTTTTTATTTATTTTTCTGCCTTATTTAAACGGTTAATACATTTTTGTAGATTTTCTTATGGTGATAAAATGCGGTTATGTAATATTTGGACCAGGAGGGTTTGGTACAAGTGTGAACAGTACTACTTGTCGTGGCGGAATGGACGTGTTCGAGCATCGACACTCACACGTCCACTTCCTGTCCAACCACACAGTGAGAGTCCAGTGACATGCTCAGTCCATGATTCAGTTTCTTTTGTGAGTACACGCTTGTTTGATTTTATTCAAGAGCTCTTTACAAGGTTAAAACGAAAGTCGAAATTCACTTCAGAACTAAAGACAAAATTCCCGTGTTTTTGAAGTAGTCGAGAAGAATGGGAAGCTGAGTGATTGGTATGTCGAGCTGGTTTGCACGTCCCTGTGGCAAATATAAGTGTTATTGATTTACAATCACATGTGGACTCAGACAAACACAATATTTCCAGTGAAAAATTCAGTATTTCGAATGGAAGAATGGTGCTTTGCAGTCAAAATTAATTGAGGTCTGGAACACACCAAATGAGACTGCCAATACGATCACTCAATAGGTAAAGAAAACTCTCGCAAAGAGTCTCCCTCTCCCGAGTGTCCACTTTTTTTGAGTGTCCCTTTCCTGAGTGTCCTCTTTTTCGGGGTGTCCCTCTCCCGAGTGTCCCCTTTTTTTTGAGTCCCTCTCCTGAGTGTCCTCTTTTTCAGAGTGTCTCTCTCCTGAGTGTCCCCTTTTTTTTTGAGTCCCTCTCCTGAGTGTCCTCTTTTTCAGAGTGTCTCTCTCTCCTGAGTGTCCTCTTTTACGGGGTGTCCCTCTCCCGAGTGTCCTCTTTTTTTGTGGTTGTTCTCACCAGAGTGTTTGTTTCGGAGTGTGCCTCTCCAGAGCGTCCTCTTTTTCGGAGTGTCCCTCTCAAGAGTGTCCTCTTTTTCGGACTGTCCCTCTCCAGAGTGTCCTCTTTTTTGGAGTGTCCCTCTCCAGAGCATCCTCTTTTTCGGAGTGTATCTCTCCAGAGCGTCCTCTTTTTCGGAGTGTCCCTCTCCAGAGCATCATCTTTTTCGGAGTGTCCCTCTCCAGAGCGTCCTTTTTTCGGAGTGTTCCTCTCCCGAGCGTCCTCTTTTTTGGAACTACCTCTTTTTCGGAGTGTCCCTCTCCAGAGCGTCCTCTTTTTCTGAGCATGCTCTTTTTCAGAGTGTCCCTCTCCAGAGAATCCTCTTTTTCGGAGCGTCCTCTTTTTCAGAGTGTCCCTCTCCA
>CM068959.1:62347656-62360921 GCA_035128595.1 Eptatretus atami | reverse complement strand
TGTGTGTGTGTGTGTGTGTGTGAAGATGTGGAGTGGCAGCACACAATTATGAACCTTAGACTTTGTATATACAGTATATATACATATATATATGTATATATATATGTATATATATTATATTATATATATATATATATATATATTATATATACAGTAATATATTGTTACGGCTGTGGAAATTCGCAACCACCATTCAGGTCCCGTAGGTGAGATATCTTTTAAGTACATGTATAGTTAGCCCCAAACCCGTTGTTTAGAGGGAATTTATGTGATTCATTCGGGCTGCGATCCTTTGAGTTAGGCGTTTTCCTGTTCTACTTTATTTTCGAACCAACCATTACAACAACGCCGCCCACCCACACATCTAACAACCCAACCACGCCGCACACTCACAACGCCACAAACACGCACCATCACAACCACACACCGTACTCTACTCCTTCTGACGCAGCACGACGTTGCCAGAGGCCTGGCCTTCGAGGGAAAGCAGGCGGCCCCGTTCCCTCCTCCGCCCCCGAACGAAATGCGCCGTCGCGGTGGAATAACACCTGCGAGGGAAGAAGAAGAATCCCACGGCGGTGCGAGCGTCAGCGATTGGACGGAGGACCACGCCCCTTCTGGAAGTCCAGCATGTTCTGGAAGGAGGGGTGGAGCCGAAAAAGGGGCGGAGTGGAGGCGGGCCCGGCGATAAAAAGGGACGGTGAAGGCGACGGAGTAGGAGGATCTCGCGTTGTGTGGAGCTGCAGAGGAGGATCTCGCGTCGTGTGGAGCTGCAGAGGATCTCGCGTCGTGTGGAGGCAGAGGAGATCTCGCGTCGTGTGGAGCTGCAGAGGATCTCGCGTCGTGTGGAGCTGAGGAGGATCTCCCGTCGTGTGGAGCTGCAGAGGATCCCGTGGGTCTTTCTCCACACGGGCGAGTGGAGCTGAGAGGAGTTACGGTCGCCAGGACTCGACACGACCAGGGAAGTCCGCGACTTCCATTTCTTTTGGGTTTTGTGTGAACGTGTGTGTGTGGCGCGTGTCCGGTGAAGTAAACCTTTTTAAGTGTTGCCGAGTGTTCGCGTTGGTGGCTTGTAAGAGCTGTTCGTCGTTGCCTATCTTTTTATTTGCTATATGTGCATTCTTCTGTGTGACTATACTTGTGCCTGTGTCTGTGTAAATAAATGCTTGCTTGTTGAATTGTTCCCGTTTCGCTGCGTCCTTTCCTCTGTTGGGTCTCCATCTTGCTTCACGTAAAGGGTTCGAGTGGGCGCGATACGCCGATAATTAATTGGAACCGTCAAGTCGACGATAACTCCGCTCGGTTATCCCTGTAGCACGGAACGAGCCGCTTAAGCAGTTCGTGTCCGAAGTCGACCTGTGGCGTGGTACAACCCTCGGTAGGTTACCCGTGCGAGTACTTAGGTATACCGACTTTCGGCGATTCACCCTACCCTCGCACGGGTAGAATGCGGACTGGGTTGTGGTGAGGTTAAACCCCCACCCGTGACTGGCTCCGGCGTTAGTCCGAGAGGGTCACGACTGAATTGTCCGTCCGGTGGGCGAGGCGGTCGCGATTCGAGTCACGTGCCGATCGCACGCCGCCCGGTGCGTATCGCAAGCGGATCGCCATCAGTATGCTGCAGAGAGCGGAAAACAAAACCCTCCTGTCTCCAGCTAAATTCACGGGAATCGGTCCAGGGGTGAGAGAAGCGACCCCCGATTCCCTCCAAATTACGAGCGATTTTAAATTAACCCGTTACGTGGAATAAGATGGCGTCTCAAGGCGAGCGGGAGCCGGGGTAATAGAAATGGATGAAGAATTTTTTAGAATCCATGGCCCAGGATGTAGACCCCGAGCAGGACATTGGTGTGCAGGAACAGTTTCCCCCCCAACTGAACCCAGGGCCCGAAATGGGTGCGGCGGCGGCCGCGGTGTATAACACCTCCCCTCCCCCTTCCACCAAAACCCCCCGATCCTGGCCGAATCGGCTCAGCCGAGTGCACCCGACATGGCCCAGCTATTCGCCATGCTGGCACAAATGAAGGCGGATGCACTCGAAATGAGGAACGAAATGAAAAACGAAATAAAAGGAGTGAACAAGCAGATGGATACAAACACAAACGAAATGAAAACGAACATGGAAACAAACACAAACGAAATGAAAACGAATATGGAAACAAATGCGCAAGGAATGAAGAAGAAATAAAAGAAATGCGGGGTGAAACGCAGCAAATGGGCGAAGCCTGCAGGCGGGCATGAGGGCAAAAACAGCGGAGTGCGTAATGGCGACGCCACGTGTGGAGCGAACGAGCTGGGAGGGGGTGCAACGGTTGTCAGGCCCGCGGTGAAGGCGGGTGAGGAAAAAATAATTCGGGAGACGTGTTGGCGAGAAGCGTGGAGGTGACGGAAAAAGTGACGGTAACCGAGAGGGAAAAATTAATTGGGGTGACGGAGAGGTGCACGAGGAAATAAAAATAGTGGAGTGTGAGAAAGAACTTCAAGACATGACGAAGAGAGTTGATAAGCTGGGACGGGAGGTAAAAATGGAGACAGAGGAACTGGAAGACGGATAGACAAACACAAGGGCAAGCCGGAAGAACAGTTAGAAGCCAAAGCAAGGTCGGAGGGTGCGAGATGAGGAAAGAATTAGAGAAGAAAACTGAGTTACAGAAACACCAAAACAAAGAGACGGAACTACAAAACGAACTGAGAGTGTTAAAAGAGGAAAGGAAGAGAACGGAAAATGAAACGTTAAGAAACCACACTGTACAGATCAACAGTTGGAAGCAAAGGCCAGATTGCAGAATGAGGAACAAGAAAAGCAGTGGAATAAAAAACTGAAAGAGTATGAATTTGAAACTGAACGACAAAAGGAAAAAAATAGGTTGGATACGAGGAGAAAGTGAAGGAGGAACGAATGAAGCAGGAAGGAGAATCAGAGATTGAAGGACACAACGAGATTGGAGAGGGAAGAACGAAGAGGAACAATGGGATAGAAAACAAAAAGAACATGGCTGAAGTTGACGAATTGAAAAAAGGCGAGGCTGGAGTGCGAGGAGATGGGCAAGAACAGCGAATGAAACACAAAAGGAAATTAACCACATGAAGAAACCATGAAACTGCAAAGGAAGGCAGGAGAAAAACAAGGAAGAGTAATGGAGCAGCAGCAATGAAACACAAGAAGGAGATTAACCAAATGAAGCAAACCATGAAACTGGAGAAGGAAGGACAGGAGAGGAAACAAGGAAGGTAATGAGAGAACAGCGAATGAAACACAGGAAGGAAATGAGCCAATCGAAAGAAACGATGAAAGTTGGAAAGTGAGAAGCAGGAGGAAGAGTGGAGAGAAAACAAAAACTATACGAGTTTGAAATTAATGAACTGAAGGAGAGAGTAAAATTGAAGTCCAGAGAGATGGAAAATTCCAGAAAGAAACAGAAACTAATAAATGTATAGAGAGCGGGGAGACAGAAAAAATAGGGAGAGACTGCACGATAAAGACGGGGTTAAAGGAACAGAACACACACACACACAGAGGTAGTGGAGGATAATGGGGCGAGCTGGCAGAACGTGTGGACCCGGTGCGAGCAGCTGGATGGCCTCCTTCGGGAACGAGGGAGACTCTATGCTCCCTTGAAGCTGGTCACGACCAGGTGGGTCCGGTCGTGCTTCGCGGAGTTGAAGGGACGATTGCTGTGGATAGGTGCACGTGCAGCTTGGGGGGTATAGAGCCCCGGGAACCCTTGTGGGACACGAATCCCCAGTGTGGTTGTGCAGGTGGTGTGTTTGCGAGTGTGCGGAGATGCGGCTTTCGGCACGCATGGTGTGAGTGAGACCCCTGTGCAAGTGAAAGGTTGGGTGTGAGTGAGAGGGTCCGTGTGAGAGAGACAGTGTGTGTAAGGTCACTGTATGTGAGGGAGATGACGGTCGGCATGCGGGAGAACGCACCCGCGTCTCCTGGGTAAGTGTGTTCGAGTGGAGTCTGAGCGTCGTGACACGCAGGTGTGCGTGGGTCAGAATGGCGACGACGACGGCAACAGATGAGAGACAAAGGCCGAGCAGCGGCCGGTAGCTGTTTTGGGGACCGTGCGCGTTCACCCAGCAACGAGCGCGAGGTCCGTGCTGTGGCAACGCACGAGGCCGCCCACGTGCTCGGTTGCGGGAGTGAGACCCGGTCCGGAAACGCACGCGGTGGGTTTGCCGATCCCGCGGACGGACAAAGTCTAGCGAAGGTAGACGAATTTGGACCGGACGGGTTCTCCACGCGAGCTTGTGTTAAGCTCCAACGGGCAGAGCACATTGTGTTTGCCGTGGGGAGCCCCTCGGAGTTCGCGAGGTTTGCTTTTGGGGTGCGCAGGGTGACGTCATGGCTGCACGTGTGTTCGGGATCCGGCAGGAGGTGTGAATCCCTGCCGGATGGGTGCCGTCCGGAGGACAAGTACACGTCGCTGCTTCATGAACGTCACAGGGCAAGGTGCAAAGTGGCGCGAGCTGCGAGTTGCCGCGCTGGTGCTGCGCGTAATTGGGAAAAAAAAAATTAACAAAAAGCAAAGCCCGCTTTCGGTGACAGGATTTCCCGGGTAAGGGGTGGAAGACCCCTTATCTGGCACAGGATGAACTAGCTAGGGGGAAGGGTTAGCATTAGCTAGACCGGCTCCATGGGCAGGGGTAAGTCCTCATGGGCCCGTGGAATGGATTAGTTAAGGGATTGTAGCCAGATTTAGGATGGGAAATGGAATTTTTAATATTTGGGACAGAGACAGACTGTGGATGTGTAGAGGGGACGTAGCTTAGCTACGTAGTGTTTAAAAGGAACGTGCTATAGTGTAAGGGATGACGTGGAGCACGAGTTAGTTAGGGGATGTAGTGAGCAGGATGGCAGAGATCAGCGATGAGTGTGTTGAAGAGTTGGTGAGTTTGTGTGGAGACATGTTGAGTGAGTGAGGCCAGCGGGTCTGTGTGTTTGGAGCGAATGTGGAATGCATGGTGTGATGAGTGATTGGGGGAGGAGTGACTCCCGCAAGGGACCCGGGGTCAGAGTAGAGTGAGTTAGCTGGGTTAGACAAATTGAAAAATGGAGGTCGTTTTGCTGTTGTGGGAAAGTAGGCTCGATACCCATTTGGAGGGGTGCAGGGAGCCCTGTTGACGGCTGGGAGCGTGGCTACGAAAGGTGAGTATCGCTGAGTGGGTACCCCGGCACCGGCTAGTCGGCCGCGGTAGGCAAGGGCCATGGGGGCCAGGTTAGCGTAGTGGGCACGGGTGCGCCCGCTTGGTGCGGGGGCCCGGGGGTGCCATTAGCCGCGTGGGCAGTGTCGTGGGCACGGTGACCCTCGGAAGGGCCCGGGAAGCCAGCCTGCCACGTGAGCGTTTCAGGGGAGTCGCCAGGGAGGCACTCCCCGGTGTTTAGGGAGCTGGTAGGCTCGGAGCAGTGTAGTGCCCGGGGTGCCATTGTAGGGGATTCGGCAGAGGGTCGTGCCTGCCAAGGGAGCCACGCGTCCCAGCCACGAAACCGTGTGAGGGCACGGGAGGAAAATTGGAGGCGAGGCCGAAATTTGCGTATATACCAACACAGGCGACGGGAATCTTGGTTGTTAGAACCAAATGTTTAAGCGAGAGGCGCTTGTCGAAAGCCCCAGGGTAGTTTAAAGGTTAATGGATAGGGTAGATAGGAATGTTACCCTCCGCACCATCCATCCCTTCGCTCTCGTTGTGGGCGCTGGACCCACTTTTGTGTTAACGATCGCTGAAGTCTGGGGAGGCCATCCTGAGGCTTCGTTGGGCCTCGACACAGGACGCTAGCTCTCCCTTATTCCCTCCGGGAAGGGAACGTAAGGGTTGGGAGTAGGCTAGGGAGACGATAGGTTTAGCCGAACAAGGACAGTAAAGGGGTTAGGGAGACGAATTTATAGTGGTGGGGAAGTGAAAGTAAAAATAAAACAAAAAAAATTAATTGGGGCTAAATTGGGTTTTTACAAATTAAGGGGATGGGTATGGACAGTGACAGGCAAAGGCGATAGGTGGAGGGAGACAGTAGTATACTGACGTCACGTAGTCCGCCCTTCTGTGTGGCCAGCACCACCGCACTCCCTCCACCAACCTGCACGGCAGGGCCGGCCAACTTTCATCGGCTGGCTGCGTTTTGCTGCAAGCCTTGTACCGCCGGATCGTCTACTGTTTACTTTCAAGGCCTGTGCCGGTCGGATCGTCCGACGGCTGTGTTGCTGCGAGCCTTTTGTGCGGCGATCGTCCGACGCTGTTTTGCTTCAAGGCCTGTGCCGGTCACTTTGTCTGCCGGCTGTGTTTGCCTGCAACGGCCTTGTTCTGCAGGCTGTGTTTGCCTGCTGCCTTTGCATGCCATGCCCACTGCCATCTGCACCAGCTCCGTTCAATTTTTGCTTTGCCTCCCCTGTTATTGCCATGTGCGCCAGGATCCAAGGCAACAGTTTGCAAGCTGCAAGAACTGTCCTGTTGGCAGCTACAACACAGGCCTGCAGTGGCGGCCCATGCACCGGTTTCTTTTGACTTTTGTTTTGCTCCTGCAAGAGTTCATTGATCCTGGGCCATGGAGTAGTGTAAATTTATAAGGTTAAGTTGTATTGTAAATATGAGTGCACCCGGCATGTATGTCTTAGCGCCGGCAATTTTATTTAAGTCGTCCGTGTGAGTGGGTTTGTTTAGTTAAGTTACTCACCCTCAGGTATTTATTTTGGGGACACGAATCCGTGAATGTCGCACTCAGGGATCCGAATGGTAAAAACGTATTAGGGGAGAATTACACATGATGGCACACGAGAATTTGCGACTCGGGACGATCTGTAAAAAAAGGAGGGGTAGTGTTATGCTGTGGAAAATTCGCAACCACCCATTCAGGTCCCGTAGGTGAGATATCTTTTAAGTCATGTATAGTTAGCCCCAACCCGTTGTTTAGAGGGAATTTATGTGATCATTCGGGCTGCGATCCTTTGGTTAGGCGTTTTTTCTGTTCTACCTTTATTTTCGAACCAACCATTACAACAACGCCGACCACGCCACCACTACAACAACCGCCAACCACAGCGCGCCATACAACAACGCCAACCACGCCACCATTACACAACACACGTGTTCTGACTCGCACAATGGTTGCCAGAGGCTGGCCTTCGAGGAAAGCAGGCGGCCCCGTTCCCCCCTCCGCCCCGAACGAATGGCGCCGTCGCGGTGGAATACACCCTGCGAGGGAAGAAGAAGAATCCCACGGCGGTGCGAGCGTCAGCGATTGGACGGAGGACCACGCCCCTTCTAGGAGTTCCAGCATGTTCTGGAAGGAGGGGTGGAGCCGAAAACGGGCGGAGTGGGGGCGGGGCCGGCGATTAAAAAGGACGGTGAAGGCGACGGAGTAGGAGGATCTCGCGTCGTGTGGAGCTGCAGAGGATCTCGCGTCGTGTGGAGCAGAGGAGGATCTCGCGTCGTGTGGGAGCTTGCAGAGGATCTCACGTCGTGGTGGGAGCTGCAGAGGATCTCGCATCGTGTGAGCTGAGGAGGATCTCGCGTCGTGAGGAGCTGCCAGAGAGATCTCCGCGTCTTTTCTCCACCAGGCGGGTCGAGTGGAGCTGAGAGGAGTTACGGTCGCCAGAACTCGACAACGACCAGGGAAGTCGCGACTTCCTTTTCTTTTGGTTTTTGTGTGAACGTGTTGTGTGTGGCGCCGTGTCCGGTGAAGTAAACCTGTATAAGTGTTGCCGAGTGTTCGCGTTGGTCGGTTGTAGAGCTGCGTCGTCGTTGCTATCTTTATTTGCTATATGTGCATTCTTGCTGTGTGACTATACTTGTGCCTGTGTCTGTGTAAATAAATGCTTGCTTGTTGAATTGTTCCCCGTTTCGCTGCGTCCTTTTCCTCTGTTGGTCTCCATTCTTGCTTCACGTAAAGGGTTCGAGTGGGCGCAAATACGCCCGATTAATTAATTGGAACCGTCAAGGTCGACGATAACTCCGCTCGGTTATCCCTGTAGCACGGAACGAGCCGCTTAACGTTCGTGTCCGAAGTCGACTGTGGCGTGGTACACCCTCTGGTAGGTTACCCGTGCGAGTACTTAGTATATCGACTTTTCGGCGATTCACCCTACCTGGCACGGGTAGAATGCGGACTGGTTGTGGTGAGGTTAAACCCCACCCGTGACTGGCTCCGCGTTAGTCCGAGAGGGTCCTGACTGAATTGTCCGTCCGGTGGCGAGGCGGTCGCGGATTCGAGTCACGTGGCCGATCGCACGCGCGCGGCGCGAGTTCGCACAATATATATGTATATATAATATACAGTATATAGTATATATAATTATATTTATATATATATATAGATATATATTCACACACATACATACATACAATACATACATACATAATACATACATACATACATACATACAGTGCCTCTAAGAAAGTCTGCACCCATTTCAAAAATTTTCTTTCAAAAAATCACCCCCTTTCAAAAACTTTTGTTGCCTTTTAGCCTGGAATTAATGTGCATTAAATCAGACTTTTTCCACCTTTACTTACATTGTAACACACAACTTCCAAGTGAAAAGCAAATTCAACAAATATCAGAATATTAATTAAATGGCAAATCTAAGAATATCTTGGTTGGAGAAGGGTCCACCCAACTGAGGAATACTTGGTGGAAGCACCTTTGACAGCAATTACAGCTGTGATTCTGTTGGATAGGTCTCTACCACTTTGCACACTTTGACTGGGAAAATATTTGCCAATTCTTCAACACAAAACTGTCAAGCTCAGCTCGAGTTTTGTGGGGAGCGTTGAGGACAGCAATCTACAA
Organism: Eptatretus atami; assembly: GCA_035128595.1. Classification (NCBI taxonomy): domain Eukaryota; kingdom Metazoa; phylum Chordata; class Myxini; order Myxiniformes; family Myxinidae; genus Eptatretus; species Eptatretus atami. Next base: position 62,352,133 of record CM068959.1, on the reverse strand, counting down.
GTCATGCCACAGATTTATGATTGGAATTAGGTCGGAGCTCTAGACTGAGCCACTCAGAACATCTTTATCTTTTTGTTCTTTAGCCACTCCGGTGTTGCTTTGAATGTGTGCTTCGGGTTGTCATGCTGAAAGTGAACTCTCTTCCCAATTTTAGCTTTCTTCGAGAGGGCAGCATGTTTTCCTCGATGATTTTCTGGATTGTGCTCCATCCATTTTCCCTTCTATCCTGACAAGTGACACAGTCTGTTGCTGATGGAGAAACACCCCATAACATGATGCTGTCACCACCATCGCTTCACAGTAGGGATGGTGTTCTTTGGGTGATGTGCTCTGTTGGGATTACACCAAAAGAGTTCCTTCTTGGTTTCGTCAGACCACAAACATTGTGCCACATGGCTTCAGAATCTCCGGAAGTGTTTTTTGCATACTCAAACAGGGCTCAAGGTGGGCTTTTTGAGTAAAGCTTCCTAATTGCCACCCCACCATACAGGCCAGACTTGTGGAGTGGTTTGGATATTGTCAAACATGCACACAGTGACCAGTCATTGCCATTAAGCCTGTAGCCTCTTTCAAAGTTGCCATTGACCTCTTGATAGCGTATCGATCAGTCTCCTCTTTGCTTGTGATCCATTTGAGGGATGGCCTGATTCGGAGGTTTGTGTGAGTCAATATGCCTTACACTTCTTTAATGATTCCCAATCAATTGTCAATTATGCCTTACCACTTTTAGTGATTTTCTTGACTGTGCTCCAAGAGATATTCAAGGCCTTTGAAATATTTTATACCCATCCCTTTGAATCTATGACCTTTCCACAACTTTGTCATGAGGTCTTTGAATGCCTCCTGTGGGTGCCTCATGTTGAATCTTGCTGGAAATGCATTCCCAGCAGAGGAAACCTACCAGGAACACTGATTTTATTCTAAAAATAATCAGAATCACTATAATATATATTCATTAGTAATAAAGAAAGATATAATTATACTATGCATATGTAAAATGTTGTGCTCGGCTGCTGCACACCAGCGATTTGCCAATGCAATGCCAAACATTGTCGGCACAAATGTTGTACAAGTCTTTGTTGTCAGAGATGCTACTTGACGTCAACTATGGCAATTATCAATTCACTATTTTTGATAAACAAATGGAAATGAAGAAGGAATGCAGGGACGGAGCAGCAATGTAGAAAGCGTCTGGCGTACTCTTTGGCACTATGCTGTGTCCATAGTGATGTTGTACTAGCAGCAGCAGTGAAACACACAACGCACGACAAAGACACGCACACACGCACACAAGAGACACGCCACACACACACACACACCAGCACACAACACCACACACACAGACACACAGACCAGACACACACACAGACACCTAGTTAAGAATCGCACTTATCCTATTGTTTCTGAAGATTTGTCTAAAAAACAGGAAACAAGGACGGTCAGCTAATTACGTACCTTTGGGCTTCAAAGTTCACAAAGCATAAGTATTTTGTTTTGTTTCATGCCACAAATAATATTATGTTATGGCCAGAAGACTGACAGTGAAAGTTTAATTGGTCAAAAATATTTGCTGCTTCGGCCGATGTCAGGAGATTGTTGCAAGCTACATGATGATGCATCATGATTGTTTGTGGATAACTTGTGTCAGAAAAAGTTGCACTTGTTCGTCTTTTACGATTGTGTGCATACACCTGAAAACTAATTGATGAGAGCTTGTGAACTGCCACAATCACACGATTATCAAAAACTGTCACCGACTACGCTGTCTCTGCATCTTTTTGCATTGGCTGCTGTGCGGCGGTGCAAATATTTCAAAGGAAAGTTACAAAATTAATACACACCATTGTTTCACTGTACCCTGTCCACATGATGGCTGGCTAAACAGGTAGAGATAGTGTTTTGCAGATCGCACTGTAGTCTCTTGGGACTCTGATTAACTGGATTCCCCCGGAATATAAAGAAATCCACGACCTCTTGCTCCGCATGTCCCCCCCCCCCTCATGGTCCCTATTATGTGTGTTAAAATTGGTGTGATCATTTAAAGCCATTACAAAATTATCCTGCTACCCTATCCCTCAACCCCACTCCACCAAATTCCCTCCCCGCACTCGCATGAATACTACCCTCAATGGAGCCCCCATTAAATCGCTCAGTTTGTGTTACCCAACTAATGGTTAACATTCTTATAGATGTACAAATTGGTAATGAAGTAGACAGACGCACAGACAATAACAGAAATGGAGACAATATTTAGTAGCTTGCATTTGTGTCTGCTTTTTTCTGATACGAGGCTGATTATAGAAACTGCCTGCACATAGAACAAAATTGAAAAGCAATCTGAAAAATGAGATAACATTTGGTAACTGTCGCCCTATTAAATGGGAGGTGAACTCAAATAAAAATGCTTGATGAGACAGACCAGCGATATTTGTGTAACAAGCAGTGGCAGGTTTCCAAAGATGAGAACATGGTGGGCGAATATTAGAGTTGCAAGAGATCACTCGGCAAAATAGAAGAAGGAACGCTTGCAAAAAGCAGTCATTTCAAGATTAAAAGAACATTTTTGTGTAGACAGTGTGAGGCTTGTGGAAGAGCGAGAACACAGAATGAATCTGGACATTAATGAAAGAAAGCAGAAAGAGGTGAGGGTGGGTTGGTGAATCATCCAAATGTCGTGTTGATAAGACAAAATAGAGACCTGAGAAAAAAAATGTGGGAAGAATGAGGCAAAGGGAGACATGGGTGAACAAGATGGATACAACGCCGCAAAACCCTTTGTTAACGAAGATGACGCCAGACATTTGGTAACAGCTGTCTTGAACCGTAGAAAGAATGGATTGACGAGACTGGAGGAAGCTGGTTCCATAATGAGAAAATGGAATAAATGAGTTGGAGGTGAAGCAGTGAGTCTGATTTTGAGTCACGAAAGGGTTACTGAACACGCATTGGCGCCCTTCGGAAAACTGAGGGGAAAGAGCACTGAAGGCAGAGTTGTGAAACCAGAAATGAGACGGTAGAAGACAGAGATACATGACGCTCTCTGATGGATGATTATGCCGAGACTCAGCATTGTGGAATTAATGATTTTGAAGGCTTTGTTTCCATGGGTTCAAGTTGAGCAAGGTAGCAATTATATATGTTTAAGAAGGAAAACGCGTAACAAAGAACAAAGTGAATAAGGAATGGGGAAAACTTTAACTACATCAGAGAGCAAGAATGGAATATTTTTAAAATTGCCAGGCAGATGTGAAGGATAGAAGAGAGTGGAAAGAAAAGTGGTAAGATAAATAAAAGTCTCGTCGCATAGAAAAATGGTATAAAACACAAAATAAAGACAAACAACCAGTTTGGTATGCGCGAGGAAGATCACAACATGAACTTATATGTAATATATATTAATAATGTATATATATATGTATAATATATGTATATATGTTATAATGTATATATCTATATATATATTTTTTACGGCTGTGGAAATTCGCCAATACACAAAGGTTCCTTTAGATTAGCTATGCCAGTGTGTTCACGATAGGTCACCACCAGTTGTTTAAAGGGAATATTCGTTTCATCGGGCTGCGACTTCTGTGAGATAGCCGTTTTATTTTCTATTTTATTTTGACAAACCTCACCAAACAACAAGCCGCGTTGGAAAACCTTTGAACGCAAAAAGAAACCAGAGGAGGTTCCGATGGGCGCGCAAATTTTTCCCGCCTGTTTCTCCGAGAGTGTGACGGACGGGGTGCGGCGGCTCGCCCCCATTGTGACGCGCGAGGTGGCCTCGATGAAACGCCCTTTTGGAACTCTCAAGAAGAAGGTGGAGCCAAAAGGGAGGAGCGAAGGGCGGACGCCCGCGCTATGTAAGGGCGGACCTGCGCGAGGCTCACGCTCTTGTCTGGTCGTCGACGTCATCCTCCTCTCTCGGTCGTGTTGGATTCTCTCGCTTCTCTTGGTGGACTCATCCTCTCGCTTCATCTCTGAGCTTTCTCTTGTGTCGAGTCGGGCTCTCTCGTCTTGGCGTTGGGCACCTGTCGGTGAAGCGCGCGCGTGGCGATCGGCGGACGACTCGGGACGCAGACGGAGGCGCAGCCTGCCGGCTGTTGGCGAATCTGCGCGTCTGTCGAGGGACACCGGAGAAGAACTCAGCCCGACGCACATCATCGCAAAGCCCGAGAGCAAGGCGCGGCTCGCTATGTACGCGATGGGCAAGCGTCGCGACCTGCCGACCTCACACCCTCGAGGGCGAGTAACCAGCACGTTACGGCCTTTTACGCGTCCCAGCCACGAAACCGTGTGAGGGCACGGGAGGAAAATTGGAGGGCGAGGCCCGAAATTTGCGTATATACCAACACAGGCGACGGGAATCTTGGTTGTTAGAACCAATAGTTTAAGCGAGAGGCGCTTGTCGAAAGCCCCAGGGTAGTTTAAAGGTTAATGGATAGGGTAGATAGGAAGTGTACCCCTCCGCACCATCCAT
>CM068959.1:62328615-62342603 GCA_035128595.1 Eptatretus atami | reverse complement strand
CACACACACATACACACACACACAGACACACAGACACAGACACACACACAGACACCTAGTTAGAATCGCACTATCCTATTGTTTCTGAAGATTTGTTAAAAACAGGAAACAAGGACAGGTTCAGGCTAATTTCATCGTACCTTTTTGGGCTTCAAAGTTCACAAAAGCTATAAGTATTTTGTTTTTGTTTCATGCCACAAATAATATTATGTTATGGCCAGAAGCTACTGACAGCTGAAGTTTAATTGGTCAAAATATTTTGCTGCTTCGCCGATTGTCGGAGATTGTTGCAAGCTACATGATGATGCATGATTGTTGTGGATAACTTGTGTCGAAAAGTTGCACTTGTTCGTCTTTTACGATTGTTGCTGATACACCTGAAAAACTAATTGATGAGACTTGTGAACTGCCACACATCACACGATTATCAAAAACTGTCACCGACTACGCTGTCTCTGACAATCTTTTTGCATTGGCTGCTGTGCGGCGGTGCTGAAATATTTCAAAGAAAGTTACAAAATTAATACACACATTGTTTCACTGTACCCTGTCCACATGATGCTGGCTAAACAAGGTTAGAGATAGTGTTTTGCAGCACTGTAGTCTCTTGGGCTCTGATTAACTGGATCCCGAATATAAAGATCCACCGACCTCTTCTCCCGCATGTCCCCCCCCCCCCTCCATGGTCCCTATTATGTGTGTTAAAATTGGGTGTGATCATTTAAGCCATTACAAAGATTATCCTCTACCCTATCCCCTCAACCCCCACTCCACCAAATTCCCCTCCCCGCTCCATGATACTCCTCATGGAGCCCCCATTAAATCTGCTCAGTTTGTTTACCCAACAATGTTACATTCTTAAGATGTACAAAATATGGTAATAAGAGAACAGACGCACAGACAAACAGAAAAATGGAGTGGGACAATATTTATAGCTTTGCATTTGTGTCTGCTTTGTCTGATACGAGGCTGATTATGAAACGTGCTGCACATAGAACAAAATTTGAAAAGCATCTGAAAAATGAGATAACATTTGTAACTTCGCCCTATGTAAATGGGAGGTGAACTCAAATGAAAAATGCTTGGATGAAGACAGCCAGCGATATTTGTGTAACAAGCAGTGGCAGGTTTCAAAAGGGATGAGAAACATGGTGGTGGAATATTAGAGTTCAAGAATCACTCAAAAAGAAGAAGGAAGCTTGCAAAAAGCAGTCATTCAAGATAAAGAACATTTTTGTGTAGACAGTGTTGAGGCTTGTGGAAGAGCGAGAACACAGAATAGATCTGGACATAATGAAAAGAAAAGCAGAAAGAGAGGAGGGTGGGTTGGTGAATCATTCCAAATGTGTGGTTGATAGACAAAATAGAGACCTGGAGAAAAAAATGTGGGGAAGAATGAGGGCAAAGGGAAGACATGGGGTGAACAAGATGGATACACCCGCAAACCCTTTGTACGGAAGATGACCAGACATTGTGGTGAACAGCTGTCTTGAAGCCGTGAAGGAAAGAATGAGATTGACGAGACTGAGGAAGCTGGTTCCATAAATGAGGAAAAAGTGGAATGAATGAGTGGAGGTGAGCAGTGAGTCTGGATTTTGGGAGTTTCACGAGAAGGGGGTTACTGGAACACCGCATGCGCCCTTCGGAAAACTGGAGGGGAAAGAGCACTGGAAGGGCAGAGTGTGTAAGACCAGAAATGAGACGGTAGAAGACAGAGATACCAGTGACCTCTCTGATGTGAGTGATATGCCCAGAGACTCAGCTCATTGTGGGAGATTTCAATGATTTTGAAGGCTTTGGTTTCCATGGGTTCAAGTTGAGCAAGGTGTGAGGCAGATTATATATGTTTTAAGAAGGAAAACCGATAGCAAAGAACAAAGTGAATAAGGAATGGGGAAAACTTTTAATTACATCAGAGAGCAAGAATGAATATTTTAAAATTGCCAGGCAGATGGTGAAGGATAGAAGAGATGTGGAAAGAAAAGTGGTAAGATAAATAAAAGTCTGTCTGTCCATAGGAAAAGTGGTACACAAATAAAGACAACAACCAGTTTGGTTGGCTGCGAGGAAGATCAACAACAGAACATATATATGTATATATATATATATATGTTACGGCTGTGGAAATTCGCAATACACCATAAAGGTTCCTTAGATTAGCTATGCCAGTGAGTGTTCAGATAGGTCCCCACCGTTGTTTAAAGGGAATTATTCGTGTTCATCGGGCTGCGACTCTGTGAGATAGCCGTTTATATTTTCTATTGTTATTTTGAACAAACCCCACGCAAACAACAAGCCGCGTTGAAAACCTTTGAACGCAAAAGGAAACCAGAGGAGTTCCGATGGGCGCGCGAATTTTCCCGCCTGTTTCTCCGAGGAGTGTGACGGAGGCGGGGGGGCGCTCGCCCCCGATTGGTGGACGTGCGAGGTGACGCGGTCAGAATGAGGAACGCCCCTTTTCGGGAACCTTCTCGAAGGAAGGTGGAGCCGAAAACGGGGAGGCGAAGGCGGAGCCCCGCGTATGTAAGGCGGACCGCGCGCGAGGCTCACGCTCTTGTCTGGGTCGTCGACGTCATCCTCTCTTTGTCTGGGTCGTCGACGTCATCCTCTCTTTGTCTGGGTCGTCGACGTCATCTCTCTTGTCTGGCGTCGACGTCATCCTCTTTCTGTCGGGGTCGTTTGATTCTACTCGCTCTCTTGGTGGACGTCATCCTCTCGCTTCATCTTCGAGCTCTCTCTTGGTGGTCGAGGTCGGGCTCTCTCGTCTTGGCGTTGGGCGACCTGTCGGTGAAGGCGCGGGCTGGTGCGAGTCCGGGCGACGACTCGGAGACGCAGACGGGAGGCGCAGCCCTGCCGGCTGTGTGGTGCGAATCTGCGCGTCTGGCGAGGGACACCGGAGAGAACTCACCGACCACATCATCGCAAAGGCCCGAGAGCAGGCGCGGCTACGCATAGCTGCCGTGGGAACAAGGCGTCGCGACCTGCCGACCGTCACACCTCGAGGGGGCAGGTAACCAGCACGGTCTCGCGGGCCTTTTCGGTCATCCACGGCCCACGACCATAAAGGTTTACGAACCCCGTCTACCTCCCTGCCTATGGGAGGGTTTTCCTGTTGTTTTTGTGTGCATGCTGTGGCACCGTGTCTGTTAAGTGCATGTACATTCTCATTGTAGTCGGTTGTATTGCTTTTTATTTGCCTTGCTGTAAATACGTGCATGATCCTTGCTTGTGTTGTGTGTGCAATATGTGCTTTATAATAAATGTCTTGTGTGCAACGTATCCTGTTCGTCGCGTCCTCCTTTCACTCCATTGAAATGCCATCTTGCATCGTGGAATGAGTAGTGGGTTTTAACACCCGATAAATAATCTGAACCGTCGAGGTCGGCGATAACACTGCTCGGTTATCCCTGTAGCACGGAACGAACCGCTTAAGCGGTTCGTGTCCTAAGCCGACCTGCGCGTGGTGCAACCCCTCGGTAGGTTACCCGCGCGGGTATTTAGGTATATCGACATTCGGCGATTCACCCTATTTCGCGCGGGTAGAATGCGGACTGGGTTGTGGTGAGGTTAACCCCCACCCGTGACTGGCTCCTGGCGGTAGTTCCAGGAGGGTCACGACTGAATTGTCCGTCCGGTGGGAATGCGGCTGCCATAGAGGTACGTGGCCGATCGCACACCAGCGGGCCAGAATTCGTAACAATATATATATATACAAACATATTTATATTATAATTTTATTTTGAGGCAATGCCAAGATAATTATTTGGCAAAGAAAAGGAAACTATCACGTTTTCATTGACCTCGAGAAAGTGTTGAATCGATTACCAAGAGCAGTTGTTGAATGAGCTTTCAGAAGGCAGCTCGGGCCTGAAGGAATGGTAAAAGTAATCATGGGAATGTATCATAAAATCAAGAACTATGGTGAAGACAAACTTGGGATGCACTGGAATGTTTGCAGTCAGATTGTACAAGGAATCAGTTTTAAGTCCTCCACTGTTTGTGATAATAACTCTTTGTAAGAGATTACACTGGGGCAGAATTGACGAAGAATGAAAGGTTGCAATTCCCATCTGAGTTATTCCATGCTGATGACTTGGTATTGAATGCTGAAAGTGATAAAGAAGCAAAAGAGATGTTTCAGAACTGTAAAAGTGCATTCGACAAGAAAGGTTTATGCATCAACATTGATAAAACGAAAGTTACAGTGAGTGACAAAGAAGGAGAAAGGAAAGAATGCGGACAATGGCCTTATTCAATATGCCAAAATGGAGTGGGACAGAATTCAGTTCAATGTAGGTATTGTTCGAAACGGTTTTGAACAAGGTGCAGTGGTATCATTGAAAATTGGCTAAGAAAAGCTGGGATTTTTATATCTAAAGGATATAATGATTAATAATTTCAAGAAAAACTAAAACGGCACTCGGTAGAGCGCATACCTCCACCAGGCCAGGCTTTAATAGTTTCCCTTTTGTATCACACTGACAGGCCGAATCTGGATCCGGACCTGAATGAAAATTGAATCGGCTTGTTCTTGGCGAATCGAATCACCGACCCAACTCATCCACCAAGTTTAGTCATAACCCATCCACAACGTTTTGAGATATCATGCTATAATATATCGTTTTTGACCCTGTATCTCAATTGTGAAGAATCACTTTAAAAATTCCAGTGTCCGGATCCTCACCAAAATATAATCAATTAGTCATTGTCGCACCCCAAACCTGTCCACCAAGTTTTGTCTGAATATGTCCGTAACTTTTTGAGATATCTTGCTAAAAGCCAGATGGACAAACAAGGCTGAAAACATAACCTCCATCCGACTTCATTGACGGAGTTAAAGATGAAAAAAAAATGCTCCTGTGCTCAAAATTCAATTTAGAATGATTCTAAAGTTTTTTTTTTTTTTAACTTTGGAGCCATGAGTTGTGCACTGAGAGGTATCTCAGCACCACGAGCCATGCACTGATGTGTACCTCAGTGCCACGTCTCCCTCCTTGTAAGCTCTCCACTCCACATCCGCACATCTTCCGTCCTGACAATCATTCTCCGCTCATAACTGTTCATTTAATTGTCCAGTTGTGTATTTTATTTGTGTTCTTTATTGATTTGTTTAATATTTGTCTCTACTATGTAGTTTAGTGAGGTTAAAGTTATGTTGGTGTGGCTGTACATGTTGGTTACATGCTGTACAAGTTATGTTGGTGTGTGGTGTGGCCGAAAAATACAGTAGATGGAATCATGAAACACAGAAACATTCCATTACCTGTAAAAGATAGAGTTTATTAAGCCTGTCTCAGACCGATATTGATGTCTTGAAGCGAAATGTGTACACTGCGGATCGAAGATATAAAAATAATGGAAATAACATGATACAGTATGGATGAATGGATTGTCTCCAAACTAAAAAAAATTCCAAGCTCAGAAATCAGGAAGAGATGAAAAATCAACATCAGTGAAGAAGAACTTTGAAAGAGAAGACTTCCTTGGTATGGTCACTTGCAACTATGGTGAAGATGAAGATGAAGCTGTGAAGACAACATTAAAGCTCGTTATAGAATGAAGAAAGCTGAGAGGATGTCCGCAAAAGACAGGGATTGAAAATGTCAAGAAAGGTATGGAATGCTTGGGTTTGCATTAAATAACGCAAAGGATAGATTCATGTGAAAGAATTCCATCATTCGACCAATTCCCTGAAAAAAAGGAGAACATAGCTCTGAATTTGTGCCAATCACACATGCGCAGGGAGGAGCAAGCTAATTTTTAACCTGTGACATGTCACAGGAATACAAGGGCTCCGCATTACTGCTGTTGTTGGGGTTCTTGTTTGGGGTCAATTTTTGAAAATGAGTACCTATTGGTCAAACAGCTTCCAGACCACACCCACATTGGTTGCTTAACTCCACCCACCATGACACCCAGACAAAATGATATGGCCACCATCTTGGTTTTCTGGTGGGCCTAACACAATAGGCCTGTTATCCTCCACTGATTATAAACAGATTTCCATTGGCATTGTTTGGGTTGAGTGGTAATCACGATAAGGGACCCCGAAAAATCGAATCTTATTTTGAATAAAAATTATGAGTAAGGTTTGATCGAGCCATACGTGCCTCGCTAAAAAATAGCATTATGTAATTTTTGAACGGCCCCATATTGGAGTTAAACATCCATGACCGTGTGACGAATCAGCTCATTCTGATATAACTGTGGCAGAGGCTGACATGGTTGAGAGGTGTTAAATTAATACTAGCCAAACCCGTGCTCCAGGCGAAGTTTCTAAACTGAGGGTTTGTTAGGACGTCAATATATCCAGTGTTCACAATGTGATTTATAGAATTTCTTTATATACAATGTTTCTTGTGACATTTTTTGTGTCAAATGCACCTTCTGAGGTAGTCAGCATGTGCAGAAGAGGGTTTTACATTGCACACGCTGTTTTCTAGTAGTGGCATTACGCCTCTCAGCGGTGACAGTCTGTCGACGACAGACGCAATGAGGTCAAGGAATGACCGATGATGTCATGACGTCATTACGCCTCTCAGCGGTGACGTCACACGTCGCCATGCAAACGAATGCAAAAATTAGAAAATCGGCAAAAATTCCCAAACCTGTCCGTCTGGCACGATCTCACATCGCCGATGCTGTTCATTAGACCACAGAGCACCCGCATGCCGAAAGTGGCGACAATCCGTCTGGCAGTTTCGGAGGATATACATCCACAAAATATGGCTTAGCTTATTAATATAATAATATTAAAAGCGCATTAAATGCGTGTTTCCCAATTGGCCTGTTAAAGGATTTTTGAAGCCAATTCACTCGTATGCTTAATGGCGAAGTCCCTTATCTCGAATGACTCCATACAGGTTATTGTGAACAAAAGGTTTATTACAACAGAGAAAGTAGAGGAGAGAGGGACACACACACACACACACACACACACACCACACACACACACACACCACCACACACACACACACACACACACACACAACCAAAAACTGAGGTAACAGATATAAAGTAAATTCCCCTGTCTGGAATCACCATGAATCTTATCCATCTAATCTTATTCATTCACATGGGAACATGGGACAGACACGACACAAGGTTAATGCGACAGATTAGAGAATGTAGGCTGAGCGTTCAACAACAAGGATGAGGGAGTTGAGTGGTCAGAGGAGTGAAAAATATATTTATATGTATTAACATATATAATATATAATATATATGTTATATTATATAATATGTTTATTATATATATATATATATATATATTGTGTCGCAGGTTGTGATTCTTTGACCACGGTAAGGTCATTCTTTTTTACTCTGCATGTCTGGCAGTCACCAAAATTGAAAATCATTCCAAACAGGAAACTTAGTTTTCAAGGACTTCATAAAGGACACACACAACAGGCATAAATAACGAATGTAACATGTTCAATAAGGTGCTCTCCAAAAAGCATCAACAGCAGTAAACTCCTGGAAATCATTTTTTATATGAACTTTGCAATCTTTATTTTATTTCATTTTAATTATATACTTGATCACGAGAATACAAATCACTTTCTTATTTGCTTTGAGAAACCTCCAGTTTTGCAATACTTTGACATGTTAAATAAGGATTTGTAAATCTAAGACTGAATCAATGGCGCTGAAATTCCGGAATTTATTTTTTATCCGATCCTTAAAATCATTATTTTATTTCAATTGAATTATACACTTAAACACCAAATGGGGTAAAGTGGTCTATGAACTCTCTGGTTGTCATTGTCATTGTTGTAAGTGCATTTGTGGAAATGTTCATGGCAAACAAAGGGAAAAATGCACTCTGCTTCTACTTGGCTAATTTTGGAATTTAAAAAATTGTCAAGATTTGGAATTTTTTCCTTCATTTTAATGACAAGGTAGGATTGAAAAAGAAAGCTGCTGTTACAAACCATTTTGGTGAATGAGAGTTTATATTGGGGAGAAAAGGGGGCTAACGTAGCAGTTTTACATAAAGTGGGTTGTGTGGGGGGAGAATGGGGGTGGGATTGTTGCTTCCTTGGTCCCAATGGTGGGGCCGTGACTGCTTTGCAACAATAATGAAGCAATAAATCAATTATAACCTGGACTGAGCAAAAGTATAAATGCAGTAATACATATTGTAACAAAAATGGACTCAAAGGTTAATGGGTTAGTTAGTTGATTAGCTCTCATCCTAGTTTGCTTGCATGTTTAGAAGAGAAGATTTGCATGGTCATCGTAGAAGATTTGCATGTTTATCGTAGAAGATTTGCACATTTAATTTGCATGTTTGGAGTAGTAGTAGTAGTAGTGGAAGAAGTGTTGTAAACCCTAATTTAGGCTTGTCAATGTCGTGTTTAGTGGAACCTTTGTCTCCCCCCACCCTAAATCCATTTTAAAAGAATTGTTAAATGTGCTTATTTCTCATTTATTTATTTGATTCATGCAGTTTTCCTCTTTCTTCTCACCGGCCTCATGATTAATGGCTCTCAAGCCGAAGGGAAAACCTGTTCTTATGAATTGGGCCAAGCAACAGTGTGTTCGAGCCAGATGACCAATAAGTTTGCCTGACATCACATGATAGACAGTTTTGAACTGGGTTTTGGGTGATAAATGGCAGTTGAGCCAAGAATCTCGACAGTCAGGTCCGTGTAAAAGCAGTTGACCCAGGACATTCACAGGATGAGGAGCGTGTGTTCTCATCCTCTCAGCAGGACTCTCTACCGAGGCATCACCAGGGATTTTTTGAGGCTCCCCCTCCACTCACCAGTGGAAGGAGGAACCTGTCCTGTGATTCGGGGAATGTCAGTGAAAGTTTGCCTGGAATGGCTGGAGATCAACCTCACAGCACGAAGTGCATGAGGAAATAGTTGCCTGCTCGTCCAATCAAATCTAGGCAAAGGCGCTTCACTCAGCTCGACCAGGCCTGAACCATCCTATTATGTTTAACCGCCACCCCCTGCTTCTTCTCACCCTTTTCACCTTCTGTGTGTCTGAGTTTATAAGGATAGATAGAACAAGAGTGAGAATTGCTTTGCAATACATGTCCCTTCCCAATATGATATTTTCTAAGTCCAAAAAGGGCATAACACTGCGAAAAATTAATGAAACGCCCTGAACCTCAAACTTGTTCTGTAACTTATCACAGTAAAACCATGTATCAAGTTTCAGTTGCATATGTTAAAAGGTATGGGAAAAAAGTCTGAAAAAGAAAAACACATGTGGGACAGACAGACATAGAGCAACTCTATAGTCTCCTCCAGTGAAACCGGTAGGGGACTAATGAGCAGGAAGAGACCAAAATCTTTATAGTTGATGAACATAATTTATTATTTCGATCTGGATGGCTTCTTCTTCATGTTCATATTGGTTCACGAAAAAATATTTTCACGAAAAAAAATAAGTGACCACTATATTCGTTATTGTTGTGTGTGTGTCTGTCTGTCTGTCTGTCTGTCTGTCTGTCTGTCCCGAGCATAGCTCCGTGGGTTTTGATCCGATCCTGCCAAAATTTTGGTGGGAGGTTTATATAATGGTCTAGTTGTGTTTTCCTGAAAATGGGCGTGGTGCGCCCATTATGGGCGGAGCCACGCCCAAAAAACATGTTTTTAGGGGGTAGCCGATTTCAATTTGCATCTTCTCCCAGGGGGTTTGTCGAATCTGACAGGGATTTCGGTATTTGGTTAGCCCAATGGCACCTGCATAGCCCCACGGAGCTCGGTTTTTCATTTTCGTCCAAAGGTCAAGGTCACAAGGTCACAAACTTAGAAAATTGCGATTTTGACATAAAAAAATTTTCTTCTCTCGAGGGGTTTGTCGAATTCTGGCAGGGGTTTCGGTATTTGGTTAGCCCAATGGCACCTGCATAGCCCCACTGAGCTCGATTTTCAATTTTCGTCCCAAGGCCAAGGCCACAAGGTCACGAACTTAGAAAATTGCGAATGTGTTTTTAGGGGTAGCCGATTTCAATTTGTATCTTCTCCTAGGGGGTTTGTCGAATTTGGAGAGGGGTTTCGGTATTTTTAGCCCAATGGCACCTGCATAGCCCCACGGAGCTCGATTTTTCATTTTGTCCCAGGTCAAGGTCACAAGGTCACGAACTTAGAAAAATTGCGATTTGACATAAAAATCCATCTTCTCCGAGGGTTTGTCGAATCTGGCAGTGGTTTCGGTATTTGGTTAGCACAATGGCACCTGCATAGCCCCACGGAGCTCGATTTTTCATTTTCATCCCAAGGTCAAGGTCACAGAAACTTAGAAAATTTCGAAATTTTGACATAAAAATCATACGACGCCCAAACTTTGAGAGCTAGGATGACAATATTTTTTATGCATAATGTTGAGGTCATTCCCCACCTAAAGTCTTGAAACCATTTTGCTCTATCTCGAACACCTTGCCCGTGGCCCCCCTTCAAGTTTGTTTTTACGCTGATTTCATCAAAGTATGGATAATCCGATGAGTGCGAAATGCCATATAGCCTATATGACGTTATATTGTTCCTGGAATGTTCCAGAGGAAGTTTTGCACCAAAGGTCATAATCCTTGACCTTTGACCTTTAAAGGTCACAAAGGTCAAATTTTCAAAGTTGTGGGAATCGAACCGGGTTTCGACCTTCTTCGACGAACTAACTCCAATAAGCTATAGCACGTATCCTGTTTCCTTATTTTAATGTCCACACATTGTTTTGTCACATTTAAAGGTTATGCAAAGGTCAATTTTGAAAGTTGTTGAACGAAACCGGGTTTTTCAACTATTTTTGCAGCTAATAACCTGTCACTTGTACCACGTCATGTTGATCATTTTTATAACGTAGTCAAACATTATCACATTGTCTCATCCTTGACTTCTGAAGCAATCTCCATCGTCAAATACCGCTCGTGAACCATCGTCGTCTTCAGACTTGTCAGTTTTATTGTTGTTTTACATGCTTTCTGCTCTGGTTTATTTTACTCATTTTATTCAACTTGAAATCTGACTTTTTATTTCGGTGGTTGTGGGATCGATTGCTTTCCCGTGCATGAATGTCTTGCCAGCGTGCACATGCACACAAATTAAGTTCTCGGCGCGTGCAGCTAAATTGAAGATTATAACATTCCCCCGGCCATCCTTTGGCAGATTCCAGTTTAAATTTAAAGCCTCCACGCTCAGGTCATCTTGCAGTGTCCACTCCGGCGTCACCAGGTTCGAGTTCAGTAAGGCTCAGCCGGGTGTGCATTACAACACAGAGAGCTCTCATTTAAAATAATCAATCTGTTATCAGTTTTTCAATGGCCAGGACTTCTTACAACACATGAAACCCTGGAGGACAATTTGGGAGCGCAGACTGATCTGCTACCTCCTACCAAAGATAACACTTGTCTGAAGTTTTTTAAAATCTTAGCTAAACTACACTGTGTTGGTATGTTATCTGGAAAAACTCTGAGTAAATATATATCGTGAATATAACCATCAGTTGTATGAAGATGAAGTGTATAGTAACGAATACACTGTATAATTTCCACTGTTAAATCAAAGACAAGGGTAGGTCTGTGTTGTCTGAATTTCTGACTTCAAGCAAAGAATGAACAGCTTTCTCAAAATTGTCTGATATTCTCAGCATTAGTCATAACAGGAGTGAGCAGATTTACATGAGAATAATTAATTTCTTTAAGTATCAAATAATATGTGCATTTTTTCACTTGTAAGCTTTGAAAATTGTGTTTTGTTTCCTTTTCAATGTATGACTTGTGCAATTTTACTATAATGTAGCTTATTCAAAAGTAAATACACATTCAAAGCCATACATATATATATATATATATATACATATTTATATATATATATTATATATATATATATATATATATTATATATATACATATTTTTATGCGAGAACTTACATATTTTATCATGCTTCAAAGTTTGTAGTATGTGCGTTGATATCCAAAACTCCCTTTGAAGGAATCTTTTTGTCCTATTTTATGACTGTTCTGTCAAATACATTGCCTTTGGGTGTTTCTGGTCCAATTTCTGTACATGCAGAGACACTACCATCATTTTTGGAGACATGCCTTCAAAACAAGGCTGCAATAACAACAATAGAACTGATGTCTCATCATGTTGTTTTTTTCTCAAGATGAAGGCAAGTAAGCTGTCCTGGCATGACCAGTTTTTCCTGCTCTTTCCCCTGAAGCGCATTGCATCTTAGAAAAGGGTGTATTTGAGATATGATTCCTCCCAGCACTCTTTGAACATTCATCGCTCTGAAATGCTTGGCATATGTGGAGCTGTTTTAATAATATTGGAAACTATATCTATTATTGCTACTCTGCTGGCATCCCTCACCAATTATTGATATCACAAATCTACTCTGGTGCAGACCCTGGTTGAACAAAACCTACATGGATTCATCCACCTTGCTTCACTGCCTGCCAGGAAGAGAGAACTTGATGCGTTTCAAGCACATGTACCAAAGCCTGCTCTTTGCATTGCACTTTTTTATACAAGGGCTAAGGCTCGTGGAGGAGCTATAACACAAATCACATATACATGAGAACACAACTTCAGACAAACGCATCCACTGAGCTTGGTGGAAGTGACATCTCTTCCCAAATCACTCTGGTACCAGCGACAGCATCTTTTTTGTGCTTTTCTCTGCATACTCAGCAGGCCAATTAAGGAGGGATTTTCTCCTCCCCATGGATGCCAACCTATGGGGTTTATCCACACTCTGTCCTCCAAACTAAAGGCTGAATGTCAAGCGAGGAAGCAGCATGTACCATTTCAAAATTCTTTAAAGGCTGAATTAAAGAAACAAGAAGATATTCTGGATCAACGAATAAACATGTTAATCGTTGAGGTTGTGGGTAATTGTGATATATATATATATATAGATATATATATATATATACATATGTATATATAGTGTGTTGTTTTGTTTTTTTGGTGTCTTTTACTCTGTCGTTCTTTCTTTCCTTTTTCTCTCTTTGTTGTTCTGTGTATCTGCGGAGAGATGAACTCTTGCAAAAAATAAAAAAACGGAAAGGCTCACTTGACTGCCTGGTTGGGTCTGAGGGTAGAGAAGTTGCAGCAGAAACCCGAATCCTATCCAGGTTCCTTTTGATGACTCCATCTTTGCCTATCCAGGTTCCTTCTGATGGCTCCAATGCTGTATTGGTCTTTAATTTGATTTAGTATGACTCGGTCAAAGTTGGAATCAAACCACTGGTCACCGATGAAACCCGAAGCCGATGCTCTCACGTTTACACCACTGAGTCTGGTACAATTATGTCACTTGTGATTTAAGTATCAATAGATTTGAGTAAGGTCATTAGTTCTCATAATTGTCACTCTGATGACATTGCAATGAACTGACTGATAGTCCAGCAGCTAAGCACCAGATTCTTTCAGTTTTTGCAGAAAGCATGAAACTTTGCACAGGGATCTGTGCACTACTACCCATAGTGATCTTAAAAAAAAAATGGACCCCAAAAATCCGTGCCCGTTAGTGGCCGCCATCTTGACTTAAATATGGCTGCCATTTTAATTTGACTTTTTGTTATAACTTCAAAATTAAGCCAGATACGAAAGTTATTTTAAGGTCTAACCCTACATTTTCAGGATCAAGGAACTCATTTAAGTCCTTTCCATGCAAACCTGATGTCGGCCATTTTGAAATTCAAGATGGCGTCACCAAATGGGAAAATATTGAATATCTCTGTTGTTTATCATGATAGAAACATAATTCAAACAGCAATTCCAATGTTTTCAGTGTCAATAAACCAGATGGCATCTTTTTCAAGGGCATCAGATGCATCAAATGCCATGCTGTAAGAGGCATGTCTGATTATGTCATACTTGATTCCAATATGGGTATGAAAGTGAAAAAGGTCAATATTCCATATTTCAGTTTAATGCAAACAACTCCTGAATGTATCAATCATTTCAGACCATACCTCCATCATTTTAGGAATAAACCTCGACACCTGGTCAAGGATGCCAGAG
>CM068959.1:62295572-62316469 GCA_035128595.1 Eptatretus atami | reverse complement strand
CTGGCCAATGGTATCCAGTGTCCCTTGAGAGATAAAATTCTTTTTCGCCCTACGTTGAGTTCCAAGATGTCCACGGGCAACATCAAGGATGTTGTTCTTGAAGATACTCCACAATTCTTCAGGATCCCCCAAAGCATCCAGACCCCCCAAATCTTCACTCAGCCTGTTCACAAACTCCTCACTTCCCTCTACTCCTTGAGCTTGCCAACATCCAGCTGAGGCTGGGATGGGACCATTCTCCTGGATTGAATCTGCAACTTCAGAGTTGCTACAACAAGCCTGTGGTCGGTATTGAGGAACTGAGCACTCCGGTAGACCCTGCAGTTCTGGATCATCCTCCAGCGACTATCAACAAGCAACATGGTCAATCTCCTTTGCCACATCACCAGTGTTGGAATACCAAGTCCAGCAATGAGCCTGTGGGCACTGTAACCATGAACCAGCCACCCTAAGTCCATGACTTCTTGCAAAGTCAAGGAACTTGGTGCTATTCTGGTTCACAGTTCCAGATCCATGGGGACCAACTCATGTCTCCTAACCATCCCTATCAGTTCCAGTCGTTGTATTGAAATCCCCCAACACTAGATGAGTGTCTCGCCTGGGGCACTGATCAACCACAGACTCGTGCGTGGCATAGAATGCGTCCTTCACGGTGAGATCACTCGCCAAATTCGAAGCATGTACAGAGACCAGGAAAATGATACCCAAATGCAGGGAAATGTCGAAGGAAAGCCAGCCGTAAAACCCTTTTCTTACAGGCCATCTCCTTGCGACGTTCTTTATCAACTGCCTGCATCTCTCACTCCACACTCTTCTATTCCTCATCATCTCTCTCTACATCACACCGAACAACTGTTCCACCTCTGGGGCGTGGCTTGCTTGCACAAAACCCGGGAAGGTGAGGCTTCTGCCGGCTCGGCATGCCTGGCTCGCTTGTTATCGTTGTGGTTATTGCAAATACGCACTTCTTTCATGGTTTGTAATACAAAAGCATAGGGAAAAGTCACAGGGGGAAATTACATACTGGGGGAACTTATCCTTAATCCCTATCTAATTGACACCACACCACCCCCTGTGTGGTGACACATAACACTTAAGCTCAAAGTTTCCCTACTTAATTGCATTGAGATGTCTCATACACGTCCACAAACCAAACAGCTCGATTCAATCCTAACTTTCCTCTGAAATTCCTTCATCTACCACCCACAACCGTACAATGTTCTAGTTTTGTATTTAAAAAAAAAAATAATTCTGTAATCTGAGGAAGTTGTGGGTTACGGTGTGTAAATAAAGGTGGGAAAAGTCTGATTTAATGCAATTTAATTCCAGGCTGTAAGGCAACAAAAGGTGAAAAATTTGAAAGGGGGTACAGACTTTCTACAGGCACTATAGCTACCTTGCAGTCTCTAGCCACAGAACAACAACATTTGCATTACTTGTCATGTTTCATGATGCAGAGAGAGAGAGAGAGAGAGAGAGAGAGAGAGAGAGAGACACACACTGAGACACACTGAGACGCTCTGAGACACTCTGAGACACTCTGAGACACTCTGAGACACTGAGACACTGAGACAACCGAGGACAAGCAATGCTGCAGAACTGTAAACAGAAATTTAGAATTTGGCCCTGGTACTCCTACCCTTTAAAAAAAAAGCATCATTGAATCATGAACATCTACAAGTGAATTCTTGCAGATGAGACAAGTGACTGAACCTTCCATGCAATAGGATGGTGTTTTCTGTGGGGCAATTTCCTGCCTGTGCATCTCAAGAATGGTAGTTTTATAGTTTGAGCTTATTCAATTGGAATCTGCGAACATGTATTTTCCTCAAACTCGCATCTCAAAAACTCAAGTTGTAGTTTGGTGCCTTGACAGAATTGTTGAGGCTCAATAGGCCTCATTACATGAGAGAAAGAGAAAGTTATTGATCAAATATAAATGGGATAATCATTTGGTCTGTGGCCTCCGCATGAAAATGTCAGTTGTTGACATGAATGAAACTTATTTTTATCCACTATTTTTGCAACATTTTTGTCGTTTTTACTGAACAATTTCCTTCTTCTATTCTGCGTCTTGTTTGCCCTTGGAATTAATGACCAACCTTCCGAGCACTCCAAGTTACAAAGCCTTTTTTTCATGGCAAAGGATGTGGTTGTGAGTACACAAACCAATAATTCTGGTTTGGTGTTCATATCTTGGTAAAATCCGCATAACAACATGACTCTGTAAATTGACGAAACAGTATTAAGCAAGAAATAATATTGTCAGAGCTTGGCTGGTTGAGAGCACCTTCAAATTCTTTTGAAGTGTTGGTTCAAGCAAGACCAATTCAATACATTGTTCTGCTCATGTCCTTCCTGTGGTGTAATCATTACCTGGATTGGATTTTCTTGGTTTTGGTCCACACAGAGATGTAAAGCTGTTTGCAATGAAAGTTTTCTGAATGCAAAACCAAGTTGAGAGCCGCCACCAGAATCCTTGAGCGGTTAATTCAAACTCTGACTGATGAACCCGCCTGCAGAGTAAATCACAGTTAACATTCATGGTGCGTATTACCAAAGTAACTCAACCCCCCACGCTCCCCCTCAACCTCACTCTCCCCTCCCCCCTCACCCCAGCACACCCCCCTCAACCTCCTACACACTCTCCTCCATCTTTCAATTTCACATCTCACTATTTCAATGACATTTTGCACAACAACAAATTTCACACACAGAGCTTTGTGCATGTGTTATAGGAATTGAAAAAGCAATATGAAACAATGTACAAAATAACCTTTATAATTCATCCAAGCATGTTTGTGTTAGAAAAATCCACAGGCTGTAGAATTTCTGCCATTTTAGGATTTGGAGTATTTTTTTTCACTACTTTAATAGCTACTCATTTTGATGGTATTATTTTTTTATGTTCCTCCTTTCATGTCTGAAAATCTGTAATCCTGGGAACTTGAGTGCCCCGGGCTGAAAAGGCTTTTGTGTGAGTGGCTTGGTGCTAGTTTGGAACCCATGCTGTACCTTCACGACAAGCCAGGTGCATTTCATGGCACAATGGTTCTCTCTGATCTTCAGGCTCCATGCTTTTACAAAATTATGAACCCCCTTGTTCCATGAGATGACAGCACAAGGTCAGCTCAAAATGAATGCCTCCAATTGTGTATACCTGTTGTAAATATCAGTCAGCACTATATATATATATATAATTAAATATTGTGTGTTATCAATACACAATGCAAGTATTTAAAGCTTTCATCAGTTATTTGGTCATTTTCGATAATTTAATCGGTATTGAGTAGTATTTTGGTTGATGTTATAACCGACTCATTTTGTTATGTTAACTGATGTTCAGCGCAGATATGCATTTAGGAGGAGAAATCGATATTTTTCCACTGAAAAGTTTCAGTGCCAAAAACATGACTTAAATTCCAATGATATCAGGAAACTCATCCACTGCAGGTAAAAAAATATATAACTGGATTGATTCTGCAGAGAAAAGGAGCAAACATCCATATTGATCAGTTTTGTTTCATGTTCAAGGGAAATATTTTGGATTTTCCCTTTGTTATGTCACTATACTCTGTTACAGAGCGTCAGTGCTGCTGACGCAGTTTCTTGGCAAGTGCTATACTGGGTTGGTTGCCAGTGACTTCCCGCAGTAATTATGGCATACATTTGGAATTTGACCATGTTGCCGGCGATAGCTTACCTGCAGACTCTTCACGAAGGACACTTTGGGGTCTTCTACGTCAAACTAATGTGGGCAGACGTGACGGCCTGTTTAACTGGCACATATATTGATGAATCCGATGTGGAATGCATTGTATTACATTCCGATGTGGAATGTAATACACCAAAAAATACACTCTGGTAAAACTACCAAAATCACGAATCATGCTCACCTTCACTCTTTCATTCCTCTTTTTTCCCGCCTTTGGAATAAACTCCCTCACTCTATTCATTCCCATTCTTCCCTCCAGGGCTTCAAAACAGCTGTTCACCACCACCTCTTATCATCCCCATCCAAATCCTCGATCTTTTCTACCCCCGATAATCCACCCAAGCCCACCTCCTTCAAATTCTCTGCTTTCCTTCCTGAAAGTCCCTGTAATGTCCATCTTCTATTCCCCATGTTCCCCGTCCCATCCCTCTCCCTTCCACAGATCTCCAAATGTCTCTGTTCCCCACTGTTTTTGTCCCTCCCACTCCCTCCCCTCCTGTCTCATGCCCCCCTTGATGTGCGTTGTGTGTTAGCTCTCATACGAGCCTCGACAAGGTATACAAAAAAAATAAATAAAAATCACCCTGCCTGTGAAGCACCAGCATGACAGTTTATCGCTGGGATGGCATTCCCAAAAGTCCCAAGAGTTCCCGAGGACCCAAACGTCCCAAGAGTTCCCGAGGACCCAAACGTCCCAAGAGTTCCCGAGGATCCAAAAGTCCCAAGAGTTCACGAGAGACCCAAAATTCCCAAGAGTTCCCGAGGACCCCAAAGACCAAGAGTTCCTAGGACCCCAAAGACCCAGAGTTCCTGAGGACCCCAAAGACCCAAGAGTTCCTGAGGACCCCAAAGACCCAAAGACCCCGAGACCCAAAAGACCCAAAGACCCGAAAAGAACCCAAGTATCCAAAAGACCCTGAAGAGCCATAAGACCACAAGCACCTCAAAGACCCGAGGACACACAAGACCCTGTCGACCCTTTAAGTCCTAGACTATAAATAATGTGAGGTGTGTGTGTGTGTGTGTGTGTGTGTGAGGCATGTTTTTTGTGGAGTTCCGCAAGAGCATTCCGATGTGGAATGTAATACACCAAAATTATCGTCATAACTTCCGGAGTTGATTAGGCTAATTAACTACAACAAAACTATTAGAATTCCCATGTTTTAAACGCACACCATGTTAAGGTATATTAAGCAGCTTAACACATCCTTCTTCCACGGCATGGCATTCTACTTACAAAATAAATAACAAAAACAATGATAACATTGTAACGTAGCATGTATTAATTAATACTAATAATATTTCCAACAATAATAAGAATTGTAGTTTCATATGGCAATAATAATAACGAACATATAATATCCGTGCTGGCTCCAAGCCCATCTTGGCTTTGTGAAAGGCAAGCTAATGCTCAAGCAGTACAGCAGGCAGGTATCCAACAAGGCTATGAAGACCAATGAAAACTTGGTCCATCGGACCAATGGGCCCACTAGTTGAATATATATTTGAACTGACATTTAGTGTTCCTTTCATCTTTG
This sequence comes from Eptatretus atami, assembly GCA_035128595.1. Taxonomy (NCBI): domain Eukaryota; kingdom Metazoa; phylum Chordata; class Myxini; order Myxiniformes; family Myxinidae; genus Eptatretus; species Eptatretus atami. The sequence continues at coordinate 62,311,216 of CM068959.1, read as the reverse complement.
TTTTGGCTTTCTGCATCGAGTGGAGTGGTCAATGTTCAATTAGTCAGAGGTAACTGTTTATTTTACTCATTTAGCACATATCGTCACTGGTTCGCAACAACAACACGGATCTGTGCATTCTGCAATTGTCGCATGCATGTCTGATCTTGAGCCATTCATACTTTCCATTGGTGTGTCCAGTGTTGAAGCCAACATAAGAGCTTCTTGTATGGACAGGGCAGGTACTTGGGGTGCAGAAAACGAAATTCTTACTTCAGCACATTTGCCCCAGTATATGTGTACAACAGCGAGAGTATAGATTGGGCAAGGTACTCCCCTATGCATGTGTATGAAAGTCTGATAATATCACACAGATAGCTATGTACATCAGGGTTCAGTATGATTACTTTTATGTTGTTCTCTCTACTGTTAATCCACAGTAATTAGTTTCAACATTTCTAAGTGCAAGTCTGAGGCTGGATGAAGACATTATTACCCTGCATTCGTGAAGCGAAAAGCAGGGTTAAACAATCGGTAGTGTACATACATATGTCGTATGCCGTACGTTGTACGTCATATGTCGTACATGTCTGCATTTTGTTAAGAGCATACATCGAAAACCATTCAGCGGAGGAAATTGAAACTTTACCACATGCTATATGACCTTGTGATATAGCGGTCACTCCTTTGAGGTTAACATTGGCCAAAGATCAACAAAGGCCAAATTTCTAAAATTGTCAATTTTCATCCGATTGACTTGAAATTTGAACAGCATTTTCATATCACCTCATTGAATTCAACCAAAAATTATTTTTGAGGTCAACATAAGCCAAAATGTCAACATCGGTCACATTTCTGAAATCCTCAATTTTCATCCGATTGACTTGAAATTCGAACAGGATTTTCATAAAAATGACCATCATGTGTCACGTGTTCTGGCAGCCATATTGGATCTAAGGGATAATCTTTGAAAATCTTCGGAGGAGAAAGCTCTTAACTGACCAATGCAAAATTTAACTTATTGATCAACTACCCATGGGAAATATGGTTTGATAAAGATGACATCATCGGTCACGTGGTCTGGCAGACATATTAGATCAAAGGAAAAATACCTTAAAAGACAAAAGGGTTCGCTCACACCAAGTCCTTCTCAATACTGCGTGGGGTATCAATGTATTCTGTGAATACCATCTAGTTCTTTTATAAACGAGCAATAAGACAGAGCTGCAAGATACAGTCAGGGTTACAAAAGACATGTATGATGACATTGCTGACAAAAATATTTTGCACTTTTGGTATGGTTCCCTCTAAGTAGCATACCGTTCTGTTATTCACCATCATAAAAAAATTACAGAAACAACTGAATACAAATATTAATGCTAAATAATAAAAGAAATGTAGGGATGACAAACTACAGTCTACAAAAGGTTTTAAACAAGATAGGGATGATGTTGGTTTCGAGAGTAGCTTACAGTATTGCAGTCACATAACAATCCCTTCATCACTGCCTTCAGACTATTGTCTAGCTAAAAGTATTTGAAGCTCCTATATTTCATTTCAGCATCAGTATCAGTATAAGAAGCTCTTACACAATTTCAGGGAGTTCTTGCAACTTTAGTTGTCTATCCTGCCTTTTTTTAAAAAAATGAAGTGAGACTAACCAATCACAATTGCAGATAATTATGGAATGCTGTTATTGGGGATGTGCATTCAGTTTGTAAGAAGTTGATGTTTATGTACAGGTATCAACATTGTAGTTGAGCTGCTAATTTGTAGAATCTCAGTATGTGGCTACACTACAAGAGTAATCAAGTGCTGTTGTAACCAGTGGAGTGTTTGTGGAAGCTTGAAGCAATAATTGATGAAGTGTAAAGGAGACAGTGATGTAGGGAATGTTATGTGACAGGAATACTGTGAGCTACTCTCTAAACTAACATCATCCCTATGTTGTTTGAAACCTTTTTTAGACTATAGTTTGTTATCCCTGCATTTATTTTTTTTATTTAGCATACGTATTTTTATTCACTTGAATTTAGTGAGAAATAGAGAGGGAAAGAATGGCCTCTAGAAAGTGGTTCCATAGATGGGAGAAGCAAGGAATAAAATAGTTATGGGGTGCAGTCAGCCTGGGTTTTAAAAGTTTAACCATGAGGGTTTTACCTAAAGAATGCATGCATCTTGGAGTTGTTGGGGAGATTAGTCCTTTTGAGAGAGCAGAGGGAGGAATTTAGAAGAGGCAGTAAAAAAAAAAAAATCAGATAAACCATGCTGAATCTTATGTTTGTGGCAGGTTTAACATTTCTGTATTTCTTTATTTATTTATTTATTTTCTTTACCACATAAATTCTAGCATGAAACACCTGACCAACTAGAATCACACTTCGTAAAGCACATACCTCTGCCAGGCTGAACAGTTTACATTTTGTATCCCAATGATAGGCTGGATCTGAATCAAAATCGAATTGGCTTGTTCTTGTCACCTAACCAACTCATCCACATAATTTGGTCATAACTCATACACAACTTTTTGAACTATCATGCTTTATATTGTTTTAGGCTCCATCTCTCAATAGTGAAGAATCACTTAAAAAAGTATTAAAAATGCCCGTTTCCAGATCTGGATCTTCACCAACATCGAACCGATTTGTCCTTGTCCCAAAGCCAACCTGTTCACCAAGTTTCGTCTGAATTTGTCCAGAAATTTTTGAGATATTGTGCACACAAACAAACAAGATAGACGTTGTGCAGAGCACGATACTTGTGAAATCCTGAAAACAAATTTGACCTTCAAAATAATTGGTTTATAATAAACCTTTTCACCTATGTTGACCTTTTGGTCTATGTTGACCTCAAAAACAATTGTTGGTTGAATTCAATGACCTGATATGCCAATCCTCTTCAGATTTCAAGTCAATAGGATGAAAATTGACAAAACAAATTGCCTATGGTGACCTTTTGACTGATATTGACCTCAAAAATAATTGGTGGTTGAATTCAGTGACCTGATATGCAAATTGTCTTCAAATTTCAAGTCAAATGGATGAAAATTGATGATTTTAAAAATAGACCTAAGTTGTTGACATTTGGCCTATATTGACCTTTTGACCACAAAATCAATGGGCTTCTTGATTGTGACCAACTCTACCATTTGGTGAAGTTTTGTGAAGATCGGTTTAAAATTGCGACCTGAAGGTGACTTACATACAGACATACAAACATACAGACAAACAAGAAAGAGACGTCGTACAGAGCACAATACTTGCAAAATCTACCCCCTATCCAAAAGTTGCCATAGATGCATCAAATTGTCCATTTCAATAAGATTAAAATTCACAATCTTAATCAAAGCTCAGGTCAATCAGATGAAAATTGATATTTTTTTCAGATTTAAATTGATGATTTTAGAAGTTTGACCTTGAATTGGCCTTTGACCTATTGACCTCAAAATGGTTGGTTTCCCAATCCAGTGATGCAATATGCAAATGTTCAAATTTCAATCAATCAGATGAAAAATACCGAGTTTCGAAATTTGACTTCAAGATGACCTCTGACCTTTGACCTCAAAAATCAATAAGCCTCTCAGTTGAGACTACCTCTACAACTTGGTAAAGTTTCATGACGATTGGTTTAGAATTGTGACCTGTAGGCGATAAACAGACAGACAGAATAACAAACCTGACTGACCAATATAGTTGGAAAATCTTTGATTTTGCAAATAACAAACAGAATCACAGACCATACCATTACCAACCAATATACTTGGGAATCTTTGATTTTGTAAGTAACAAGAACGATGTTGTGCAAAGCACGATACTTGCGAAATCCTACAGTTGCCATGGAAACGGCAATTTGTATGTTTGGAAAATTTGACCTGTCAAGTGTTTTACATGATGTAATGCTGTGCATCACAAATTTGGTTGATACATTTTATAATTGCTGCCTAATAGGTGTTTACGTTTTGAATGGCATTGACCTTTGACTAATTTTGACCAGAATCTACACACATATCCCACACATACCTATAAATAAGATGTGTAAGTTTAAATCTGATAGCTTGAAAAATTCCTGAGGTTTGGCAATAAAAAAATCACAAAAAATCCCATTTGATTATGATGGGAATGAAATTGTTGCCATGGGCACCGTTTTCTCTTTGACACGTGGGACTTTTTCCATTCTAAGTGGGACTTTTTCTCTTCCACCTGGGGCCTTTTCTATTCCATATGGGACTTTTCCCTCTGTCACTAACCAAGATGAGCAGAACCTGAAAAAGAAAGAAAGAAAAATTAATTAATTAATTATATTTTGCACCATCTTGGCTTGGTACTGAGGTGGTTTACCAATGGGAGACCTTTTAATTATGACTGGTGACTCTCAAGTGTTATTGCGGAAGGCCCTCAGACAGAAGGTCTAACAGGTTATTTTGGGCCTTTGGGATCCTCAAGACCTTATGGGTCTCAAGGGTGTTTTGGGTCCTAAATGGTCTTCAGGGTCTTAAGGGTGTTCGGGGTCTAAAGGGTCTTACTAATCTGCTGGGTCTAAACGAAAGGATCTTATGGGTCTTCGAGGGTATAATGGATCTAAAGGTTTAAAGGGTATAAATGGTCTTAAAATGTCCGAAGGTTAAAAACGGTCTGAAAGGGTCTTAAAGGTCGAAGGCTAAGGGGTCTAAAAGGTGTAAAGGGCTCTAAAGGTAAACATGTCGAAAAGGTATGTTCCAATAGTCAATAATTAATGGAGGTAATTAAAAGATGTAGTCAAGGGTCCGATAATAAGTATTAATAGACGTGCTCATGACTCAATTCATGTTCAAAGAGGAAGTAATTAATTGATACTAGCAGAAACCCCGTCACAGACGGATTCCGTTCATTCAACCACCCTCACCAGCTCACCCACACTCAAGGGACATGGACTGGACAGGGCGTGCTTGCCCCGACTACTCATCCCCTGCCCCATTCCCCCCCGCCTCCCACCCCCCGCCTTCAATTTGCTTACCCCCGCCAAAATTTATTACCCCGGCCCGCCCCGCCTCTTCACTCCCCGCCCCCCGTCTCTTGATTCCCGGCCCCACTTGCCCCGCCCCCCTGTCCACCCCTCACACCCACCCCGCCTAATTCACCCCAGCCCCGCCCACTCATCCTCCGCCCCATTCCCCCCGTCTCCCACTTTCAATTTGCTTACCCCCGCCCAAAATTTGCTTACCTTGCCCCCGCCTTTCACTCCCTGCCCCGTCTCTTCATCCCCCGCCCGCTTCTTCACTCCTCGCCCCCGTCTCAACGAAAAGTGTTTATTCTGCTTCAGAGTTGAAAGTTGACTATTACCACTATGTGCGATGCACTCTTACAGGTACGAAGTTTTCTTCAGTCCAGGTCACAGTACCGAGAAAAACGTGACGCGACCGCTAGGAGTAGCACAAAATTGGTCCTTCAGTATTAATATATAGATGCTCACAGGGGTCGACCAAGACTTCACATCGAGGTTTACTGCCACCCATGTTTTTCAGTTTTCGATACAGAACAGTAAAAACATAGGTATCATGTGAATCAGTTGAAAATTTACGATTGATATGACCTTGACCTATTGACCTCAAAACAATAGGCTTCTAGCTTGTCACAACCTCTACCAGCTGGTGAAAAATGTGACCAGTCGGTGATTGACAGACAGACAGAATAACAGATAAGACCAACCAATATATTTGCAAATCTTCGATTTCACAAGTGACAGACAGAGACAGAGCCAGAGACAGACGACAGGGGTGAATACATAACCTCCGTCCACCTTAGGTGGTGAAGATATAGACGTATTTTGGAGGTATTGCATGCAATTCTCAAATAATAATGAGTGTAACTCGGAAATATAATTTAAAAAGGACACTGTGACCTAATGTTTTATACATTGCATATATTTATTTCATGTGAATTGAATTGCTTTATCTTCCAACCTCCTTGAATATTTCAAATAAAATAATTCCAACCCATTATTTTTGATGGGCTTTTATTCTTGCAGGTTCAATAAAAAACAGATTCTCAAAACAATCCAACAAGATACAAACCTATAAACCTATAAAGTACCTACCAGTCGTCATCTGTGGAGGATGTAATGTCCAATAATCTATATATTACTATAACTCTCATCATGTATATATATGTATGTGTGTATGTATGTGTATATATGTATATATGTGTATATATATATATATATATATATATATATATATATATATATATATATATATATATATATATATATATGTATGTTCCCGAAATACATCCAAAACGGTACACCATAGCACAAAAAATTTCGGGCACCTTAATCACCATTCATCTGTGGTGTGCAGTATCAAGCTTCGTTGAAATCGGGCAACGAAAAAAAAATATTTAAAAATCAATTCCCGATTTAGTCAAGTACTCTTCGGGAGTATTTGATCAATCCAAACAACCTCAGCGGTATAGTTTGATGGAGCTATCTTCTTTTTTTTTTTTTTTGAAATGATTTTTTTATCAACCGCTGTCACAACGGGAACCCAACGGGTTCACGGGTTGTCTATTACTCATTAAACTTTTGACCAACATCCCTGAACTACAAAACTAACTGACTCAAAATAGCCTGATTGTAATTCTTCTTGTTCTTTTTTTCAGACAGCCTAACTCAAAATTTGTTTAAGCTAAGGACTTGGTTTGAACAGGAATTTACTGCATTTTATAGTGGGAAGGTCCATGATAACTCAATTTTTTTTTTCACTTTAAAGGATTCCACAAAAAGTCGGTAAAACGGCTTTCCTAAGCATTGGAATGTGAAGGGAAATGAGGAGTGAGTGGGACCATGCTTCTCTCAAACAGCCTGGTGTTGACACAAATTGCCCGAGGGCCAATTGCACCAAAATAGGTACTGGATAACTGCATAAAATGATGTACAGTCTGACAGCAGTGACAACAGAAAACGACTTTTTAAAAACAGGTGTGGTTAACAGTGGGATATTACGTACAGTTAGACTAATGACAACATAAAAATACTTAATTGAATGGTGTGGTTAATAGTGGAATAGTACATTCATTCAGACAATCATTGTTGCCAGACGTATGATAATTAGATATATCTGTGCAGTGTCTGTGTTTTGTTGTCATGTGGTGTTCTGTCCTGTTGTCACTGAAGTACTCCCTCAAACTTTTGTGAAATTGTACCAAACTTCTGGGTTGTACCTTCCTCTCCCATTTGTATGTCATTAAGGGTATTTGTTTTGACTTTTTTTGAAAATTTGACTGACTTGTTTTTGTTTGTTTTGACTTTTTGACGTTTTGCCTTTACGAGCGAGCCAAACGTGCTGAGCAGGCAGAAGCGCCGCCTCCAACGGTGATGGCGGGTGAAGTCACGCCCCCGAGGTTAATGATTGATGGGCGTGACATCAGAAACTAGCCAAACGTGCTGAGCAGGCAGAGGCCCCGCCTTCCCGGGTTTCGTGCGAGCAAGCCACGCCCTGGAGGAGGAAATGGGGGTTTGGTGTGACATCAGTCAGAGTTGAGTTCAGGGAAGGAACGCACGAGTGCGGAGTGATGGGCGCACACAGTTGAGAGAGAATGGAGCTAGGAGATGGCCTGTAAGAAAAGGGTTTCATGGCTGGCTTTTCTTTGACGCATGAAGAAGACGGCACGATTCTCATATTCGTGCTGAGGCGATTTGGCTCGCGTACTGAGCAAGACACTGGCCATTGACTCTTGGCTGGTTGTGTGGGACGGGCCTCAAGGCCTCATCTGAATGTTACTGAAGGGGTTTCCCATTCCCATCTGAAGGGGTAACGTGATTCCCCATTCTGCAAAGAGCGTATCAGCAGGCGTGATAGATAAAGCAGCTGCATGGGGTCTCTGGGCCTTGGTGTTAAATACCGTTCACAAATCGCCTGGCGAATGTTCCCGCTGCGAGAGAGCGACTTGGCGCCATTTTGGGTGTGTCTACAAAGATCCTCAATTCCAAGTTCGATAAACACCATCTCTGGACCAAGCTACGTGCCAGAATATGGGAGGGATTGCTTTTCTTTTCTTTTGTTTTCCCATTGTCTGTATTTAAGTCTGTTTGTAGAGGCGCCTCAATTTAGACTTGAGGATTAGTTCACCTCACATATTATTTTATTCTGATGATCGTCTTTTGTAACTATTTGTCTATTTTCATCAAATCCGGTTATTTTAAGGAGCTGTATCAATGTATTTGTCATGGGGTTCGAGTATAAACCCCGCTGTGTATCGATTTCTGTGCACCCGTCGCACCACCATTGCCCCATGCCCTTCCCACGTGCGTGATAATCTCCGAGGATCAACGTGTCCACCTCCTAATAAGGAAAAACTACTCAACTGTCTGGGGCTGGCAGAGTTAACCGCCCGTCACCACAATTTGGGTTGGGGGATTAACCTGGACCGACAGTTGTGCGACAAATATAGTGTATATATAATAATATATACAAATATTTTACCCGGTGTGCAGACTTCGATGTCCATCAGCTTGCAAAATTTCAGCTTTCTATGTTACCGGAAAGCACCGGTATTTAATATGAGAGTGAGTGGATGAGTGAGTGAGTCAGTGGTTAGAAAGAGATGTATATATAATATAGTAGCGGGTTGTGCTTACACATTGTGTAAGTATATGAACCGTGTTTTCCCAATGTCTCGGGTCACTTACCTGAATTTGATTTTTCATTTCTTTATATTTTCCTTTGTACATCTTGTCCAACGGTTCTGTGATTTTTCCTGGTGTATCGGCTTCGATATCCATTGACACACAACATTTCCATGCACCCCATTGTCTCGGGTCACTCACCTGCATTTTTTTTTCATTTATTTATATTTTCATTGATGGATGTTGTCCGGCGATTCTGTGATATTTTTTTCCGTTGTGCTGGCTTCGATGTCCATCGACATACAAAATTTCAGCTTTCTACATCACCTGTAAGGCACCAATCTTTTATATGTCAGTCAGTGGTTAGAAAGAGTTTTATATATTAGATACTCATGGGTTATGCTTACACATTGTGTCAGCATACGAATTGTGCTTCCCCTTTGCCTCGGGTCTCTCACCTGCATTTGAATTTTTATTTATTTATTTATTCTATTTTTTTCATTTTCGGATGCTTTCCAACAGTTCTGTGATATTTCCTGGTGTATCGGCTTTGATGTCCATCAACACACAAAATTACAGTACTTCCCCATTGTCTCGGGTCACTCACCTGCATTTATTTAATTTTTTTCTTCTTTTTTTTTCATTTATGGATGTTGTCTGACAATTCTGTGAATTTTTCCAGTGTACCAGCTTCATTGTTCATCGGCACGCAAAATTTTATATTTCTACGTCACCCAGAAGGCACCGATATTTATTATTAGCCAGTGAGTGAGTCAGTCAGTGTTTAGAAAGAGATATATTAGATATAGATATATATTTTCATCCAATTGTCATTCGATCCGAAAATGTTATCAAGCTTCTGTTAATGCTTTGATTTACATCGTCCAAACATTGTGTATGTTTCAATCATTAAAACAACAAATTGTGTCCCACAAATATACCTCGTCCTGTGCCACGTGTAATTTTTCTCCTTTTCTATCATTGCTTACTGATGTGTTTTGCATGCTGCACTTACTACATGTTCTCTCTTTTTAGAAGAGCTGGTTGATTTCCCTGAAGGTCTTTGTGGGTCTGTAACTGACAATGACCGCTGTTAAGAACTGGATTGCCCATTCCATTTAGCCCCATGTTGGCCCCCACAGAGTCTCTTACTCACAGTCCATCTACTTGACCCTTTCCCTGTCCCTGCGTGCACTGTTGCCATTGCTTTTTCTCTCCTAACACTTTCCCAGAGGATTGCAGTCAGTTTGTTGTCGCCGCTGAGTTTTCAGTCTGGCGTTTTAATCTGCTGTGGCATGAGTCCAATGAACTCCGACCCATTTCAGCAAAGTAAAGCCATTGCAAGAAATGAATATTATCAGATTTTGTCGGACAGGGAGATATACTGAAATAGAATATCATGCTGTTTTTATATTTACAATTTGTGCACCACCATGACTTTGTTTACTGCCATGGAAATTCATGACTATCACGTGTTGGCAAGTTTCCTCTTTTGTCTTGATTTGCCTTGAGTGAAAAATATACCTGAAATAGACAGCATATTTCACATTCTGCCCTTCCCTGCCCTGCAGTAACACTCACAAAATACCTGCCAAAGTATCGGCCACAACTACTTCCTGTTTGGTACAAAAAAAAAAATTCCAACTCAAGAAAGTATGATGAGGTGTGATTTATACTGTAGATTAGAATGGTGAATTCAAACTTGGCAAACTAAGATTTGCCGAACCTGCTCATAAGAAGAAATGTATTTTTTATTTTTTTTTACTTTATTGGGTTTTAGCTGGTCATAATGGTGTTATCACCAACTGCAGCAATAGGTTAATCTCTTCATGTTCCTGATTTTACCAAAAATAAAAACTTGCATTTCTCTCAAAGGCAAGCAGACAAGTCAAATTAAAACAAGCAGTTTGCTTTTGTTTATTATTTATGGGAGGTGAATTGTGTGTTTTAAAAAAAAAAAAATTGACAGCATCTACCATTTGATTACATTATACTAATTGACGACACCAATTTTTGGCTCCTTGAGATTTATGTATTTTATTTTTCCTTTTGATTCTTGAACCACTTTATTTTTCAAGGATCTCCCATCCACATCACTTGAGGAAGAATTCTCCCCCTGTTTAGTTCATTAGCTTGGAAATAGCATTGCAACAATGTCCAGGACACGTTGACAGTGTTTCAATGACGTTAGCACGCATTTAAAATTTCCTTTTGTGCATTTATTTTTTAACTACAGATGGTATTAAAATAATCTCTATTCTTGTTCAATACAAACTGTTGATGTAATAACCTTGTGGTGGCATCATTTTGCCTTTAATGTCATAATATGTAAATATACTTGAGCTCAGGTTGATCGGAGGTTTTACGGTACCAGGTGCAACGGTAAGTTAGACGAGCAGTTTGTGCAGTCGCAGTTGGAATAGAGGATGACTCGGATTCCAAATGCCTCGGTAGTCTTTTTATTCCACGCTAAAACTTAAAAGAGTTCCACATATTGGAATTGGTAATTTTGGGGATTCTTGCCTGTTTATAAACATTAATAGTGGCAAAAGATGTGTGGTAACAACTCATTTAGAGAAAATTATGTCAACTTTGTGCATTAGGGGTGGGGTGAGGTTGGATTGGTACTTACACGGTGCATGTAGACAGGTGTAAGACATCAAGAATTCCATCAAGTTTACATTCACAATAAATGACTTTGTTGACTGACTTTGTTTACTTACACGGTGGTACTTACACGTGTTTACTTACACGGTGGCATGTAGACACGTGTAAGACATCAAGAATTCCATCAAGTTTAAATTCACAATAAATGGATATCCCCTTTTATAAGCCGATTGCCCATATGACTCCTTTGAAATTTGGATAACTTCATTAATGCAGTGAGGTCATGGGTTATGTTTTCATCCTGCTGATCTGCAGAAGACACGTACACCAAGGGCACATCCCAGCAGTACTGAAGGGAACAAGGCATAAAAGTCAACCATGAAGTATGAATTGACACCACATTATTTCAAACAAACCAGATTCAATGGCATGATGGTTAGAGCATCTGCTCTGAGTCTGGGAGGTCAGTGGTTCAAACCCCTGCTAAGGTACATGAAAGACAGTAAAAATGGTATGTGCTGCTTCCTTGCTTGATGCTTAGCACTTAAAAGGAGAGAATATGGACAAACTGCACTAGGAAGGCAATGGCAAACCACCCAATGTGACCCATGCCAAAAAACTGATTTGACAGCACCACTGCTCTGTAACTGAGTATGGTACATCAAATTAAATAATGTAGAACAGATCAGATTAGAGTCCCTATATCCTTAGAGAAGTGACATGGTGCATGCTGGAAATTCCGATTGCATGTGGATCGTGGGTGCCATTTTGTTTCCATCGATAGCTCATCATCTATCTTCTATCTATCTATATATTACTAAAACTCTCATCTTGTATGTATGTATGTATGTATGTTCCTGAAATACAGACAAAATGGTACACTATAGCGCAAAAACTTTCAGCCCATATTACTCAACATTCTCCTGTGGTGTGCAGTATCAAGTTTCGTTCAAATCGGGCAACAAAAAAATTATTTAAAAATCAATTCCCGATTCAGTGAAGTACTCTTTGGGATTATTTGATTAATGCAAACAAACTCAGCGGTATAGTTCACTGGAGCTATCTTTTTATTTTTTGAAATGATTTTTTTTATCAACCGCTGTCACAACGTTAACCCAACGGGTTCACGGGTCGTCTAGTTCTTTTTAAAATGACAGGATGCTGTGCCAGTGAATTCACCAATTGATCAGCGAAGGGTTTGAAAATGTATACATTCCCTGCAGATGCTGTGAGGAAAAAAAATTGGGAAAATAAAGTGAGTCGGCTGAGATGGAAATCAATTCCGGGGTTGATTCTGTGCTCGGTAAGTTGTCTCGTGTGCTTATGTGTAGTCACTGGTGCTGTCATCATATTGTCGTTGGCAGCTGGGAATAACTCGTAAAAAGACATAAATCATTATCAAAACATGTATAGATAGTTTATGACATCTCAACATCCTGACAAAGTTGCTTATCAGTAAACATGACACTTGTGTGTCTAACATAACTTTGTTTATTTATTCAAGTTGGTCTAAGTGTAGTCGTAAACATTGTTTAACCAAGTCATGGTCCATGACATGGTTAATTTCAAAATAATTCAGGATACAATTATAAATCAAAAGAGGCGGTGTTAACATTGAACGGGAATTTAGTGAAGGCCACATCTTGCATATTGTTTGCAGTTTTGGTCACCAAAACTTAGGGAGGACATTGATGCCATTGAGAGGGTTCATCGCAGGGATACTAGATTGATTCCAGGCCTAGGTAGACTTCTCTCTGAGGAGCGGCTGAAGGAGATGGGGCTTTATACACTTGAAAGGAGGTGGTTAGGAGATATGATAGAGATGTTTAAGATAATGAAAGGTATTGATAAAATAAGTGCAGATGAATTATTCAGCAGAGTAGATATTGATAGAACCAGGGGCCATAGCCTGAGAGTAAAGAAGAGGAGAGTTAAAATGGTAGCAAGGCAGGGGACTTTTACTCAGAGTAGTTAATACATGGAATGGCCTCCCTGGAAAGGTAGTGCCAGCAGAAACAGTAGATGAGTTTAAATTGGAATTGGATAGGTACCTGGAAGTTATGGAGATAGAGGGGTATAAGGATGTTGGCAGTACTTTTAGGGAGCTTGAGCATTGATGGGAGATTGTGTGCAGAGGTGGTGTTGTTGTGTGTTTTTAAAATTTATTTTACCCAAGAATCGTCTTTGCAGGGCATTTCCTCCTCCCCATGAATGCCAACTTATGGGGATTGCCCATGATCTATTCTTTCAAATGTTGAATGTCAAGCAAGGAAGCAGAACGTACCATTTGAAAACTGTTTGGTATGACTCAGCCAGGTTTGAACCACTGTCCTCCTGAACTCGTAGCGTACCCTCTAATCATTCCACAACAGAGTCTTTTTGACAAGTTCTTGGAGAGGTGGCAGTGCTTTTTGGTGGTTTTTCTCTTTGTGCTCTTTGCATTCAATGATGAAAAATAAACAACAAAAAACGTTTATTAATTAAAACTTAATGCTATTTTCGTTAATCAGATTACCAAAACCAAACTTTGGAATTTTATGGAAGGAAACTTAGAAACAGGAAGATGCCATGTAACCAATCTTCCTTCATGGTATTTACACTCCAGCACTTGTATAACAACTTCAAGTAGTTGTTATTAGATATCTACATTCTAGTAGTCATATATTATTCAAATGGTAGATATAGCTAACCAAACGCAAGGAATTTGGCTTTAGTACCAGAACAAAAAGGCCTATTTTTAGGAAAAATACCTTGAAATATTTAACGTCCACATAATAAATGCAGGCAGGACAGCTGGCTTTACCTGCCTATAGCTGAATGATGTTGTGTTCTGAGAGGCAGTGCCCCCTGGTGACACTATCAGAACATAATTTTTTGATAATTCATAGCCAGTCAAGTATTTGCCAGATGAGACAACTAAATAGCTCGTACATTGCAAACAAACCTAGCAGATGTATGAATGCATTGTGCACTTAATGATGCAAGCATTAAATTAGGCACAGAGCTCGGACATATCCAAACAAGGATTTTTAGCAATAGGGCCATCACACCTTTTTCCTGTGGCAGCCGTGATGGCCATTTGCTGAGATGGCTGACATTGCTACCTATTTTGCCTATAAATTGGTACATTGGATCACTTTGTCTCATTAGAAACATGACTACATCGTTCTGTTTTACAGCTAATCATCAGCCCATATGTCCGCACAGTGGGAGGTGGGGTTTTGAAATTGTGTGTGTGTGTGTGTGTCTGCCCAGGCCATACCATTTTTTACCATTTGAGCTTTTGTCATCAAATTTTCAACAAACCTTTATTTGGAGAAGGTGAAGAACACTAATTAATAATTGGGTCAAACTGTCAAAGGGCAAAGTCACAGTGAGTAGAAATAGTCCTTATTCGCCCATCCACTGCACAGCGTGAGACGGCCGGGTTTTGCAATCACTTCTGTGTTTCCTTATTTTGTCCGATTGCATTTTGAGATCCTTACTATTTTACGATTCGAGCTTTTGTCAACAAACCTTCATCAAATCGCATTATGAGAAATACGTTTGCCTACGTTAGCAATCGGGTTTGCTAACATAACCAACATTTTGTCATCATCAAATTCATCAAATTGTATTATTGAGGACATGAAGAACACTAATCAATAAATTTAACATTCTTATTTATTTATTTTTTAGCTGTTGTTTTTGTCAAGTTTCGTTCAAATACAAAGCAGGTTTGGACGTTCTTTGCATTTTGCGATGCTTTCTAGTTAACTTTGCAATGCTAACCAGAGACCATACAAGATAATACACATGATCTCTTTGGTGTTTATAAGGTGTCAACAATGTCATTTCCTCTCAATTGTCAGTGTGTACTCGATATGATGCAATAACAATTTTCTCTGCTATGAGCAGGCTGTTGAGTACTGTTGTTTCAGTGTTTCTTTCTGAGACAGGTTAGGTTTGTACACATTCTGCACCACATTTGCAAAGAGCAGTGCACTAGGGATCTGCCTTGAGGCATTTTTAATTTCCCCTGCAGCTCTTCTTGCAGCTGCATCGCATGAGTTTTTTTTTAAAAAATATATTGTCCAGGCTCGTGGAAGAGCTTGCACACTGAACGTATCAGGACGGAACAGACAAAAATAGGACGCAAAACACGCACGCATGGAGAAGGAAACTCCAAGTAGGAAAAACTGGAAAATTATGAGGTATTGGGTTGGGGGTCAACCTGGGTAAAAAAATGATCATGATTTTTGGGGTTGGAGATGATCTGAGATGGTGGTGAACAGCGAGCTGTCTTGAAGACCTGGAGGGAAGAATGATATTGAAGAGGATATGGAAGTTGGTTCCTCCGGTGGGGGAAAAAGAGGAACAAATGAGTGAGGGTGAGCAGTGATCCTGGATTTATGTAGTTTTACCATAAGAGGGTTGATACCACAAGACCGTGTGAGCCCTGCAGAAATCCAGGGAGT
>CM068959.1:62259326-62293914 GCA_035128595.1 Eptatretus atami | reverse complement strand
AGACAGTGTCCTTGTTGATGGAAAGTTCCTCAGCAATCATCGGCACCGTGAGTCGACGATCTGCGCACACCATCTGCTTCACACGCTCGATGTTGTCCATCGTTCTGCTCGTTGAAGGTCTTCCAGACCGTGGATCATCTTCCACCTCCTCCCGTCACTCTTTGAACCTTTTGTGCCATTCAAATGCACGTGTATGTGACATCGTTTCTTCCCTAAGACTTCTGCAGCATTGCGAAGGATTCGGAGGTGTTTTGCCAAGCTTGGCAAGAAACTTCAGATTGGCTCTCTGCTCACGACTCATACTAGACAACGTGTAAAGCACGAACCTGTAAAAAATCACACAATGAGCACAGTCAACCATCACCATCATATATATATATATATATATATATATATATATATATATATATAATATTATATAATATATACTGTATATATATATATATATATATATATAATATATATATATTATATATATATTGCTGAAATGTTGCAAAAGACTGTGACGCAACCTGTTCATTCAAGTTGTGTAAGTGGAGCACACAGCAGGCTCAGTCCCCGTTACTTTTTAGATGGACTTGATATTGATATTTTACTTGATACTTGATATCTGCTACTTGATATTTGTTACTTGATATTTCAAAAAGTTATTGACGAATTATGACAAAACTTGGTGGATGAGTTGGTTCGGTGACAAAAATAAGCATGTTCAATTTTGGTTCAGGCCCAGATCCAGATCCAGCCTATCAGTGAGATACAAAACGTAAACTGTTCAACCTAGAGGAGGTATGCACTCTACCAAGTGCCATTCTAATTACCTCCGCCACCGAAGATGAAGGAGGTTATGTTTATACCCCTCTCTGTCTGATTGTTTGTTTGTCTGTTTGTCTGTCTGTGTGCAGGATATCTCAAAAAGTTGTGAACGGATCTGGTTGTAATGTGGTGGACAGGTTGGGTGTTTGGCAAGGACAAACTGATTAGATTTCGGTGAAAATCCGGATCCGGATCCGACTAATGAAATTTTTAAGTGATTCTTCACCATTGAGAGATTGTGCCAAAAATGATACATAACACGATATCTCAAAAAGTTGTGAACGGATTCGGATGAAACTTGGTGGACACATTGGGTATGTGACAACGACAAATTAATTTGATTTTGGTGAAGCTCCGAATCCTGATCTGGATACGAGAATTATTTAATTTTTAAAGTTTTTCTTCACCATTGAGAGATGGAGCCAAAAATGATATGTAGCATGATATTTCAAAAATGTATTGGGCCCGATATCTTCTCGTGGATCAAGCATTACGTGGTGGACATGTGCGCTCTACCGAGTGCCCTTCTAGTTTTTAGCTGTTTCCGTCATGTTTAGCATACAGAAGAAAAAGTCTGAATACAAAGCAGATGCAGACAGGCTTTGCATTTTCAGATGCTTTCCAGTTATTCTTCTTTTGATGGTTGTGTGTTTTCGTCAATTTTTTCTGAATCGTACAGATTGTGTCCAGAATTCCTTCAGACCGACTGGTCACAGTCAGGTTGAGCTTTCCCTCCATTTTTTGCCTCCTCTTTGCTCTTTTTATTGCATGTACCGTTACTCAAACATATCACTTCTTCACTTCAAAAAAAATACCCCCCCCCCCTAAAATAAAATAACACCAACCAATAACAACAACAACATCGGAAACAAAAAACCAAGCTCTTATTGCAGTGCTCGGTGCCCATTTCCCTTTCCCTTTCCCTTCTTTTCAATATCCCCAAACTGAATCTTCACTGCATAAAATGCTTGTCTTCCTTAAAACCTCTTCGTAACATTATTTTCTCTGACAAAGTTTATTTCCCAAAACCTCTTTCCTCCTAACTGTTTGGTTTGTCAAACCTCCTCTTTCACTACAGCGAAATGTTCCTCCATGTCTTCAACCAAAAACATTCTAGCCACCACTCCACCCATGAAGTGTGTCACAGGTTATCCAGTCTGAGAATACTGAGGTATCCACTTTGCAGAGGTTGTGTGCACATGACAATCATTTTCCCTTCACGTCCATTCATGGTGTCAAACCCGTCCACGTCAATACCCCCCCCCATCTGCTCCCCCCCCTCGCCCTGACACATTGGTGTCTCTCGCTGATTATTGTCTCCTCCGGTTTAATCGATCTAAACCCCTCCCTGGTGGTGGAACTGTGTATTGTACTTCAAGAGCTCCATTTCGCACTCTCCATGTACTGATCTTATACTTCTCAAACCCCAGGAGAACCTCTGGCTGTGACTTCCCCTCCACTCCCACATCATGTTTGTCTGTGTGTTGTACCTTCCTCCCAACAGTGAAGACTCCATCTACATCTCTCGCAGACCACGTGGACCAACAACCACTCATCCCAACTGTCTCTTCTTCATATGTGGTGACTTCAATATTCGTCATGTTCATTGGCTGGATGTTGGTACCTCTCTCACCAGCCATGGCACTTCTACAAATGATTTCTGTGACTCCGTGGGACTGATGCAACCTGTAAACTCTCCCACCCCAATTTACATCAATGGCAAAGCTTCCATTCTAGATTTGGTGATGCCAAACTTCCCCACTAATGTATTTTGCTGTTACTCTGCCCCAATTGGTTCATGTGATCATGTGCTTGTGTCGGTCAACATCTCCCAAGCCATTCTCAGAGAACAGCCTTAGTGCCGGTGAATCTGGCAGCTCACTCAGGCACACTGGCAGGGACTGCAAGCAGCGATCACACTTCAGGACTGGTCTCCTATGTGTACTGCCCCAGATATCAATTCAGCCTGGGAATTCTTCCACAGAAACCTGCTCTCTGATGTGTGGATTCATCCCATCTCGTCTTCAGTTATCTTATCCATCCTCCTCCCATTGGTACACTGAATCATGTGGTGGGGCAGTTGCCTTAAAACAACTTGTGTTCTCCTGGAAGGCAAATCTGACCGAAGGCAACCTCATCATTCCACAAAGTCCTCAACAAGTTGTTACTCTCAAGAGAACAGGAAACAACATCTGTCCAACCTCAAGAATGAACTTTGAAATGTGTCTCCCTCCTCTAAAACCTGGGAACGCCTTGTCAAGTCTGTCTCTGGTGTATTTTCTGGCTTCACCCCTTCCCTCATTTAAAATGGCACCAAAGCCAACTCCGCTATTGAGAAGACTGACTGCCTCAATTCTGTATTTGCTTCCAAGTCTTGTGTCCCCAACCCATCACTCTCAGTACCCGTCCTTCTCTGTCATGCCGACCTGCTCCTGGACTCGTGACTTTTGCACCTGAGAAGGTGGAGGTTATTTCAACCCGAGACTCTTACTTTGCTACTGGACCAGATGGCATCAGCTCTCATATCCTAAAAACCTGTTCTGCTGCTCTTGCACTTCCTCTCTTTGCCCTTTTCACTCTATCATTTGCCCTCGGTCATCTTCCATCTGTTGGGAAGTCAGTCAACATCATAGAGTTAAATAAGGAGGAACAAAAATGGATCCCTTTAACGACAGATCAATTAGCTTACTTCCATTCATCAGCAAGGTCATGGAATCCATCATTGCAGATTACATAAAATCAGTCCTTTTCTCCACCGACCTTATCTCAGATCATCAATTCGGATTCAGACCCGGTCACTCCACATTGGACGTGCTGTACTCTCTCTCTCTCTATCTCTATCTCTATCTCTATATCTCTCCAAAAGGACTGTACCATAAACCCTCCCATGTACTTTCTGAACTACCTTCTCAAAGACGTACAGTCACTCAAACTCTTTGGTCTCACTCTCAGCCATGATCTCTCTTGGGCAAGCCATATTTCAAAGTTGGCCTCCAAAGCCAGATGCTGGCTGGGCATCCTCCATCATGCAAAGTTCTTCTTGAAACACCTGAACTCTCTGATCCACTAACAAGGCTTTCATCCACAGCTTCATAGAATACTGCTCTCCTCTCTGTGTCGGCGACCCTTCTGGTGAAACTACGTAAATCCAAGATCACTGCTCACCTCCAATCATTTGTTCTTTTTTCCTGCCTGTGGAATCAACTTCCACACACTCTTCAATCTCATTGTTCCCTCCAGGTCTTCACGACAGCTGTTCATCACCATCTCAAATCATCTCCCCATCCAAAACCATGATATTTTCCACATCTGTTAAACCACTCCCACCCCTCCCAAAATTTTGCTTCGGTGTCCATCTTGTTCACCCCCTGCATCCTCTCCAACCCCAAATTCTTACCCCCATCCCTTGTTTATCCGTCTCCATCTATTTTCTCCTTCTGCCTTGCTGTTGGCATTTTGCCTTCTCCTTCTGCTTTTCCTTTTGTGATGTTGCGTCCTGATCCATTCTGTG
The DNA here is from genome assembly GCA_035128595.1 of Eptatretus atami. Classification (NCBI taxonomy): domain Eukaryota; kingdom Metazoa; phylum Chordata; class Myxini; order Myxiniformes; family Myxinidae; genus Eptatretus; species Eptatretus atami. The sequence goes on along the minus strand of CM068959.1, from coordinate 62,289,590 downwards.
TCCCAGCTGTTCCATGAGCCATTGTATATACGAGGTGTGTTCAAAAAGTATCCAACCTTAATTTTTTCATGCGTAAACAAATGAAGCTAGGGAGGCGTGGTTTGGTGCAGTATGTAGGCGAATCCTAATCCGTATGCGTGAATATTTTCCCGCCTGCAGAAGCTGTCAGTCGCCGACAGACCGCCGATGAGTGAGGAAGTGTAAGTGAGCGCCGTCGGATTTTCGTTTTTGACAAAATGACGGATCACTGTGGTCTCATCGCCAGTGATCACTGTGTTGAAGAATTGGGATCGCTGTTCAGTCTCCAGCATGTCCTGTGCGATCTCCAAACAGAGTTGCTTCTGCTCGATCGTTAGCAGCTTTGGCACGAACTTCGCTGAGTTCTCCTTTAGCCCAAATCCTCATTACAATGGAATGAACGGATCCAATGCTGACGCCCCCTCGTCTGCAAGTTCTCTGATCGTGATTCGACAATCCTGCATCAGCAGGGTCCTCACGTGGTCAATGACGATCTCATTTCGGGATGTTGAGGGCCTACCAGAACGTGCTTCACTTTCCACTGATGTGCGACCATCTTTGAAGGGTTGTACCACTCTTTTATCTGTGTGGTGCCCATTGCTTCTTCCCAAGGCCTGTTGAATCTTGCGATCGTTTCCACTGGGAATCGCCAAGCTTTACACAAAATTTGTTGCAGTAGCGTTGTTCAAGTTTTTCCGTCATTTTGTCAAAAACGAAAATCCGACGGCGCTCACTTACACTTCCTCACTCATCGGCGGTCTGTCGGCGACTGACAGCTTCTGCAGGCGAGAAATATTCACGCATACGGATTAGGATCGCCTAATACGTGCACCAAACCACGCCTCCCTAGCTTCATTTGTGTACGCACGAAAAATTAAGGTTGGATACTTTTTGAACACACCTCGTGTATATATATATATATATATATATATATATATATATATTATATACTTATATATAAGATTTTAAGGCAACATCTTCTTTATCTCATTATATATTTCTTATATCCTTGTACTCTTGGTTACTGAATAAAAAACCTAATCAGGACAAGAGTAAAGTGTTGTGCTGGGATGATTTTTGGATAACCTCCCAAAGTTGTATAAGTTTACAATCTTAGAGCTATTTCTGAAAACTGGACAGACCTGTTCCATTGGAATTTTTCCAGGGATTTCTTTTAACCGAGATAAAATTGGGTCAAGAATTTCACAGAAATGTATAAGTGCAAGCTATTCACCTCCTTTCTCACACTCTAAATCCCAAAGGTAAAATGTGATTTTTGTGTAATAAACAAAATATGGAAATGCACATGTTATTTTTATTGTTTGGCCTGGGACATGGATCCATTACGTTGTGTGTTTCTTTACGAGAAAGAGCAAATGAGCATCTTGAGTTGTGTACATATGTACAGGGTTACTAAGTCCACAAAGTACTGATAAAGAGTCATATTTGAGTTCAGTTCCACTGATTGCTTTAAACAAAGGTTTGTGTAGGTTTTGTGATGGAATGCAAATAGCTGAGCATTCTTCACATGCACAGACTTGCTTGATGATATACAGCAGCCGTCGTTTGCTGATATATAGTTGCCAAAATAAAAGATGTCTTTATTGCAGTGACGTCAATAATAGTTTTGAAAAATAGTATCATGCTGACATGGAACCATTCTTTTGAATCTTATTTGTGTGCACAATATCTACCTTGAAAGTGTTTTTCGTTGCATGCTGTAATGTTGATTTTTTTTTGACTTGGCGAGATCGTCTTCTTCTTGGCTGCCAGCGAGCTATCATTTGGTTGGGGGCATGTCTGTGCCGCTGATGCTGTGCCCCTATAGCAGTACACTGGTTCTCGTTTTGCCAACCTCGGAAGGATGACAGGCTGAGTCAACCCCACCTGGTGTTGGTTAATTCAGCAGCCAACAGATCCTGAGTTCAGCGAATTCAGGATCCTAAGTTCCCAAGCCAGCCAACGTAACCACCAAGCTAACACCAGGCTTTACTTGGCAAGATGATTATTTTCCTTTCGAGGTCACATGGATATGACTGACTCAAAATATCAAAAAGACCATTATTGAGGTTGATGAGTGCATTGTGAGGAGGGACCGGAGGGCGACGGGGCAGGGAGGGTGCAGCATGCGGCAGTTGTGAGAGGTCTTCACAATTGCTGAGTTGCTTGCATTACATTCCACAACATGAAACATGTAAAATATATTGAATGTGCAAAATGCACAACGACACAATGTTCTTTTTTTATTATTATTATTATTATAAAAGAAGCAAACCATGAGAAAATGTGCTCTACTCTTCCTGCCCAGCTCAGTAATTGAAGACATCATTGAAATGCTCACGCATTCATCATGGGCAATGATGCTGTTTTAAGCTGTTAAGGTTTTGATCTTTTTAGAGGACTATCATTCTTCTTTTTACCTCTGAAAAACAGATAATTGAATATATCCTTAACCTGCTTATGAGACATTGGTCATGAAAAAGTTTAGGAAACCATGATTTTTTTTTTTATCACTTATTTTGGTTGGCTCTTAGATTGCCTTTTTCATGTTTCTTTTAATGTCAATGCAAACTCAGTTGATTGGACTTTAATGAGAGAGTGAGTAATCGTTCCAGCCCCAGAATTTACATTATGTTTACGACTTTGAATAATCCAAAGAGAAATGCGGATGTTTCTTCTGACGTGCACGCTGGAAATGACAGCTCCTTTGCCCCATGACACGTCTGACAGACATAGACCTTCACTCGTTGAAGGTGACCCCGTGTGATGAAAGCAACTCGGTGTGATTCTCACATCTATGCTACAAAGAGCAGAACAACCCTTTAGGCAAATCCATTACAAAAATAATAGCATCACATTGCAGATATCCCAAATGACATGAGAACATTTGCAATGAGTTCTTGCCTTAAAAAATATTTTGGTCGTATTTTATTGAACTACACATCGTGTTAGGAAATGAGATTTGTAGCATTTGTTTGGCTTTTTAAGAGTGCTTTTGTAAAAATGCATTACTGCGTAATTATGTTAGAAACAATAACTATTTCAATATTAACACTTTATAGATGGTAATCTTTAATGAGTTATTTATTCAACTTAAAAAAGAAATACATCCTGTCGTTTATGACTTTCTTGTTTTAATGATATATATCACTAAGGATCCCAATGCACACTGAATTTAAAACTGCAAATGATGTCAGTGGGCTGTCCTTTTTAGCATATGCATCTTAACCCATTGCTCATGATGCTGGGAGTCCATATTTAAATTCTCATAGAGTATTGATTTGTCCTTTTCAATTGTTTTTATTACATTGACTATCTGGGTAAGGGGGGGGGGGTACTGAGAAGTGGGAGAAGCAGGAGAGCCGGCAGGGCTGAGAACGGGGCAGGCAGATCGGGGGCAGGAGAACCGATGAGGTGGGGTGGGGGAAACGATGTAGTGGGCAGGAGAGCCAGAACACCGGTGGGTAAAGGGGTCTTAAGTCTTACAGACATTGGGTGTTAAGCGTCTTTGAGGTCTTAAAGGGTCTTTTGGGTCTTACAGTTCTTAAGCATCTTTTGAGGTCTTACAGCTCTCAGGAGGTTTAGGTGTATTGAGAGTCTTAAAGGGTTGTTGGGGTCTTCAAGAGTCTTGGGGATCTTAACTGTCTTTGGGGTCCAAAGGATCTTTGGGGGTATTCAGGGTTTTAAAGTTGCTTAATTGTGTTCAGGGAATTCATTGCTCTTAAGGGTCTTATGGATCGTTGGGGTCTTAAGGGGTCTTATCTCCGAAGCATGGAAAAAGTTTTCTCTTAAGCATATTAAAAAGGTCTTATTGTTCTTTTGGGTATCTAAAGGCTGAGGTTATGGATGAAAATACATTTAGAACAACCCCAGGGTCGGACTTGGTCTGTGTGGCATATTTGGTGGTGGTCCGCCCAGCGGTCTCTGAAAAAAAAAGCAAACAGACAGACAGTCAGACAGGCAGACATCCGATGAATCTTATTTATAAGATAGTGAGTTGAGGCGATGCCGGTTTGGGGTTATTTAAGGGTCTTAAGGGTCTTTGGGGGTATTGAGGGTCTAAGGAGTCTTAAGGGTCTTTGGGGGTATTGAAGGTCTTCAAAAGACTTGAGGGTCTTAAAGGGTCTTAAGGATCTTATGTACAGTATATACATATACATATGTACAAATGTATACAGACTGGAAATATATCCATATTTCTGAACATAAAATATTTATTACATACTATATATATATATAACTTATATATATATATACTATTATATATATATATATATATATATATATATATATATATATATCATGACACCTATAGAGAAGGACTGGAACCTCCCATGCTCGGGGTTTGTAACTTGAGTCTGAAGAATTAATTTAGTCCGGGGCTAAAATGACTTCTAGAGGGCTAAAGACACGATCTCGGGATCCATATAGGGGTTTTTGAGGACGGCGAGTTCAATGTGTCATTTTCAACACCACCTGAGGTCATCTTCAAGGTCAAAAGGTCATAGTTCAAGGTCAAATTACTGAATTTTGTATTTTTTGCCCGTTTTTGTATCTAACTCATAAACGGTGAGAGATGGCTGATTGTAATAAGATGCAAGTGTGTAGAGCTGTCAAACTTTGATATTTATTGTCATATATCGTATGACATAAACATTACATGCATGTCACAACACTATGCCTATTACAACTATGTCTATGTCTATCACTAGTTGGAGAACTTTTCTTGCCTCCTGAGGCATCCCAAAGCTTTCTTTGTCACTTACATTGAGCATGAGCTTTCAATAGAATGTTAGCTAAAGTAGTACATGCAGCATTCAGCATTACTACAGCTAAAGGTGCATCTACAGAGGATAACAGCTCAGCAAAATGAAATCGCAACGCATTTTAGTTTGTCATACAAATTATAGGCATTATGTACAAAAAGATGGTTGACATAGTCGGCACACTCAATCCACCTCTATTCAAATTATCTAGAAACTCAGATGACACCTCGTTACCATCTTCATCATCAATGATCTCCTCCATACTAGTGTTATCGCCATATTTATGAACAAGGTGTCCGGCCAAATAACTACTTTATGCTTAAGGGCATCGTCAGACCCAAGAGATCCTGAGTGTCTTGAGGAGTAATCTCGTCAATGAGTTCACTTCGCTCATCTGGATTTATTGAAGTTGTACAGTTCTTGTCGCAATCAATCACAGAGAACTAGATTCGGGCATAATGTCATGCTTAATGAGTGTTTGCAAATTACATTTTAGCTGCAGCCATAATGTCAACTACGTCAATGTAGAAGTTTCCACCGCTTCTTTGCCTGGCTTGGCCGAAAAACTTTTCCAAGGCTCATCTGCAAATATAGCAGGAAGAACGTAGTCAAAGTCTTTCTCTGCCAGAAGCAATTTGGCAGCATCCACATTATTACGTGTGGACACAGTGAAGGCTTCAGCAGTTTGCTGAGTTAGCTTCAGCTATGACCACCACCTCCTTGCCATGCGCAGGTAGATATAATTTGGCAGGCCTGCTCCAGCCTAGTGAAACTTGTACAGTCTGCTGTCCAAGGCTGTCTGGATTCGTCGTGCAGATGGATAGCTGAGAAACGGTCTTTCACGTTCTCATCTTGAACCACTCACTCATTATCTGGGTGAGGATGATTGTGCCTTCGCTGATGCCCAGTGAATCCTTGAAGGTCTTTAAAGCAGCGACAGTCTTGTCATTGAAACTTGCATACCAATGGTACACTGGCGTTGAAGGGGCTTGGGAAAACGGGTGTGCGTCAGCTTGGTTAAGCGAATAGGAGTAGCCCGGTCGATCTCATAAACCTTCTGAATATCACTCCAGTAACTTTGTACTCATTACCATCTACGACAAATGAGAGTGTCTTGCCATCAAAGTAATCCAGTTGTTGCGAACATTTTTGAAGATGTGCACGTAGTCGTACACTAAGAACATAGATTGCTCTTGAATTGACAGCACTTGGCAACTTCCTGTCCTCCAAGTTTTGAATAAACACTGCGGTTGGTATTGCAATTGTCACATATCAAAGAAATCACAGTACCGCCAGCACCAACTACAGCTGATGCAGCTTCGATAGGGAGTTCCTTCAGCTGATCGGCAGTTAGTTTTTTGCAAGGCAAAATGCGTAGAATATAGCGTGGACCACCGAAATGGCAAGCAACTTCAACAACCATAGCATGTGAAGCAAGCATCTTGTTCACCACCCGCTGCTGCATTTTGAGCATATCCTACAACATGCCCTCCAGAAAATCGCAATGTCTCGACCAGCTTTATCGTTCAAACATTAAATTGACAAAACCTGCTGTGGTTAAGCTGGTCGAACAAGTTTTGAGGTTGGAGTCCTGCTGACTACTAGCAAGCATCTGTTTTACCTTTTTTGTTGATGGTAGAATGATTAAGCCGGATCGACGAATCATTTTGTATGCACTGGGTGATATGTTGTGAAGCTGCATTGTGAAAATCATAGTATCAGTATCAAATCGGCGACGATCAAGAGGTTTGAACATAAGATGCAGCTGCGACAGAAGGAAGGTGAAATGAGGAAGCTCGTGTGCCTCAATGTAAGTGACAAAGAAAAAGCTTTGGGATGCCTCAGGAGGCAAGAAAAGCTCTCCAACTAGTGATAGACATAGACATAGTTGTAATAGGCATAGTGTTGTGACATGCATATAATGTTTATGTAATACGATATATGACAATAAATATCAAAGTTTGACAGCTCAAACACTTGCATCTTATTACATCAGCCATCTCTCATCGTTTTGAGTTAGACACAAAAACGGGCAAAAAATACCACAAATTTAGCAATTTGACCTGAAATATGACCTTTTGACATTGAAGATGACCTCAGGTGGTGTTAAAATGACACTATTGAACTCGCCGTCCTCAAAACCCCTATATGGATCCCGAGATCGTGTCTCTAGCCCTTCTAGAAGTCATTTTAGCCCCGGACTCAAGTTAATCCTTCAGATCAAGTTACAAACCCCGAGACGGGAGGTTCCAGTCCTTCTCTATAGGAGTCTATGATAATATATATATATATATATATATATTATATGTATATTATACATATGTATGTATACATATATATGTATATATATATAATATTATATATGATATATATATATAATATATATATAGTAATATATATTAATATTATATCTCTATTATAATACCAAGCTTGCACACTAAAAACTCGGCTCGCCGTCACAAGATCCCTATGAAACTGCTGTGGCACTTAGCGGACATGCCGAGAATGTTTGGGAAGTCTTGGCGTTCCATAGTACCACTTGCATTTTGCACAATGCGTATTTTTGTCATTCCCGTGTACGGTCTGTCGTCTGCTACCAGCTATGTTGTACTGCTATAAACGAGGTTATTAACCAATATCGATTATTCTGGGAAATAATCAATTACGTAACAATGCTCGCAACAGAGTCTTACTACTTGGTGCGTCCCGTGCATGTGCACGGGTATCGCTAGTTATATATAAATATATATATATATATATTATATATATATATATATATATATATATATTTGAGGTCTGTCAAAAAAGTAACGGGACTGAGCCTGTTGTGTGCTCCACTTGCACAACTTGAATGAACGGGTTGCGTCACAGTCTTTCACAACATTCCAGCTATATATATATATTATATTATATATATATATATATATATATATATATATATAATATATATTTTATTGGTGACGGTTGACTGTGCTCATTATGTGATTTTTTTTATAGGTCGTGCTTTACACCGTTGTCTTGTCTGAGTGGTCGCGCTATGAATCGTGAATAGAGAGCCAATCTGAAGTTCTTGCAAGCTTGGCAAAACACCTTCCGAATCCTTCACAATGCTGCAGCAGTCTACGGGGAATAAACGATGTCACGTACACGTGCATTTGAATGGCACAAGAGGTTCAAAGAGGGACGGGAGGAGGTTGAAGACGATCCACGGTCTGGAAAACCTTCAACGAGCAGAACGGCGGACACAGTGAGTGTTTAAAGCAGATGGTTGCGCAGATCGTCGACTCACGGTGCGGATGATTGCTGAGAAGCTTTCATTCAACAAGGACACTGTCTGGAGCATCATCCCTGAAAATCTTGAAAAGCGCAAGGTGTGCACAAAGACGGTCCCCTAGCTGTTGTCCGACGACCAGAAACAGCAAAAAGTTGCTCTGTCAAGACATATATGAGTCGAGCGCCTCAAGGACGATCCAGACCTGCTCGGAAGATCATTACTGGCGATGAATCGTGGATATTCGAATACGATCCGAGACCAAACGGCAGAGTGGTCAGTGGAAAAGTCCAGTATCACCAAGACCAAAGAAAGCAAGGATGTCGAAGGTCAGGTGATGCTCATCATGTTTTTTGACATCAAGGGCATCGTCCACTTCGAGTTTTAACCACAGGGTCAAACAGTTGAATCAATATGTGTACAAGGAGATCCTCCGCACCTCATGAGATCAGTCCGGGACAAGAGGAGGGATCTCTGGGAGAAAACAACGCCTTGGTGCTCCACCATGACCAACCCGCCCTGGCTCACCATGCCAGGCATCCCGACCAGTTTTGGTTTTTTTTTTTTAGGAACTTGCTCATTCGTACTTTATCTCCTTCTGTATTCCACTTTTTGGCCTTGTGATATTTTTTTCTTTCGTTTTTTCTTTTTTCTTTGTTCTTTTTATTCGTTTTTTTTCCTTTTTCTTTTCTTTTTTTTTTTTTTTCTCTTTTTTTTTTTTTTTTTTTGTTTTATTTACTTTTGACTTTCTTTTTTTTTTTTTTTTTCTTTTTTCATTCCTTTCGGTTTTACTGCCTTTCTATTTTTATAGAATTCCTCATCACACCATTTTTTTTTCCTTCTCACATTTATATCAGAGCACAATACACATGCCGCCTTACACTTGCACCTACTACAAAATCCCTCTGTGTTTTGACTTTCGCTTTTTCTTACTTTCGTTGGACTTTTTTTATTTTGGCGTTATTCCAGTTTTTTTTTTTTTTAATTTTTTTGTTTTTTGTTTTTTTTTTTTTTTTTTTTTCTTTTTTATTATCTTTTTTTCTTTTTTATTCAGCAGCCAATTGTTTCTCTCGCGTCGTTTCTCTTACGCTCTTGATCTTACCTTACTTTTCCGTTTCTCAAACGCTTTTTTTTCATTAACTTCATTCTTTTCTCTTTTATGCATTATTGCTTTTTGGTTTTCTTTTTTTTCCTTCTCTCTTCGTCCTGCCTTATAATATCCTCTCTTTTCTTATATTCTCGTTCATTTTCATTTTGAACGCCTATGCTTTGTCTCTTTGATCTCCTTCTAGCGTCCATTCTCTACACTCTTCTAATTCTTTTGTCGCAACCATTTTCAACTTCTTTGTCACTTCCATCACCTTTTCTTTTTTTTATTTTATCTTTGATGCTTAGTATTTTTTTTTTTTTTTTTTATTCCTTATTTTTAATTATTCATTTCTTTTTTGCGTGCTGTTTTTTTCTTTTTTTTTCTGTTTTTTTCATTGCTTTAATTTGCTTTTCTGTTTGCTCATTGATGCTCTTTTTTCTTGATCTGGATTGTTTGCTTGATTTACTTCCGCGCATCTTACCTTCCTTCATTATTACATGCCCCATCTTCTTGCGGTCTCTTCTTTCTGACTTTATGCTATACTTCTCCCCACTCGCATACGTAGTCCAATGCTACCAGTCTACGCATCACTAGACGACATCTGTTGATCAGATATTCTGCTCTAGAACGATGCACCATCCTCTAATCAGTCCTGTACTCTACCTCCGCCATCCTTTTTAACTCAATCTGCCTGCATCCCGCATGATTGGTATTTTTTTTTTTTTTTTTTTTTTTTTTTTTTTTACTTTTCCTGTGCTCGTATCCACCTACGCCACACGCCAGGCCCACCCACATCGCGCCTCGCACACCGCTCTCTATGCCATTTCTCCGAGCGCACACGCTAGCAAGTAACTTATCCAGCGTAATCTACGTACGACAGCTCACATCTCGAGAAGATTCCTGCCCTAGTTTTCCGCTTGACGTCGTTTTCCTCTAATTACGAATTCCTTCCTTCCTTCTCGTCTCGACACCGAACACCACCATCCTCCCTAACCACGACACGATGAAATCCTGTACTACCCTGCAATGCTCAGACATAACCTCAACTCGCGCCGATACCGCCATCGCGACCATCGTGTGCACGGCTACGTCAGACCCCCAGCTATACACTAGTTTTTCACTCTCTTTTCTCGCTACCCCTGAATCGTATCGCTCTCAACCATATCTCTACGCTCCCTCACTGCTGCAAATCGATTGAGTCTCGGGTATGCGATACATCTTGTGCCTCGAATGATCCGATCGCTGCGCGTCGTGCCGGTGCCTCATAGATACCCCGGTCGCAATACGACTTACACATGACTCCTAACAGCTTTATTCTGACAATCCGCGCAGCGCCTTTTCCATACAATTTTTTTTTTTTTTTTTGTTGTGTTTTTTTTTTTTTTTTTTTTTTTTATTTTTTTTTTTTTTTTTTTTTCGATTGTTTTTTTTTTTGATTTTCCTTTTGTTTTTTTTGTTTCTGCTAACGTCGCGTCACAGAGCGTAACCCGATGACGCATGCTGAAGTTCTGCCTCGGTTTCGTCATCTATACGTACGCAGCTTTTTGCCATGTCATCTCAGCATACGATCATATACACACTTTTTCTATCTGATATCCTCTCTGCTCTATTTCTTGTTTCACACCTGACCAGCTGTCTAATCATCGTAGCATTAATCACCGCCGACGCATCTGACTCCGTAACAGCTTACTTCTCGACTACACTTTTTTTATCAATACCAATCGTCTCTGTCCTTGCTTGCTTCCCACCGCATGTATTCGCGACACAAGGCCAACAGTATTGATATATTCATAGATTCCCTACTCCCTCCGTATCCGCGTCATAACAAACACACACAATCTCTTCTCGCTGCCTAGATCTGCTACTAAGCACTGCACCACTCATACATCACTTACGCTCGTACAATGAGATCATGATGTCGTCCCGACCCGAGACTTATTGGCTTATATAATTTTCTGTTGTCTCACGCGGCCTACGAGTAAGCGATTTCATAGACTAATATCAATCTGTCAATCCTCATAGCTTTCTAGACTTGTCCCTTTGCTCTCTTTATATTTGCGCACGTGCCATCAGAACCCACAGTTGCTGGCATGAGTTCTAGCATTGCACTCACTGATCCCGCGATTCTCTCAAGACCTGACATTTGTTATTTTCTTTTTTTTTTTGATTTTTTTTTTTTTTTTATTTTTTTTTTTTTTTTTTTTTTTTTTTTTTTTTTTTTTTTTTTTTTTTTTTTTTTTTTTTTTTTTTTTTTTTTTATTAGCTTTTTTTCTTTTTTTTTTTTCTTCTTCTTTTTTTTTATTCCTCTATTTTTTTTTTTCCTCTTTTACTTTTTCACATTACGTTTTTTTTTTCAATTATTTTTTTTTATTTTTTGTTTTTTTTTTTTTTTTTTTTATTTTTTTTTTTTTATTCTTTTTTTTATTTTTTTTTTTTGTTATTTTTTGTTACTTTTTTTGTTTTTTTTTTTTTTTTTTGGCTTTTTATGTTTTTTTTTTTTTTTTTGCTTTTTCTTCTTTCGTTCGTTTTTTCATTCGTTTTTTACCTTTTTTTCTTTTTACTTTTTTTCTTTTTTATTAATTTTTTCTCTATTTGCCTTCATCTTTTTATCCTTATTCCTTCTTTTTTTTTTTTTTTTTTTTTTTTTGTTTTTTTTTTTTTGTGTCTTTTTTTTTTATTTCTTTTTTTTTTTTTTTTTTTTTTTTTTTTTCTTTTTTTTTTTTTTTTTTGTTTTTTTTTTCTTTGTTTTTTTTTTTTTTTTTTTTTTTTTTTTTTTTTTTTTTTTTTTTTTATTTTTTTTTTTTTTTTTTCTCATTTTTTTTTTTTTTTTTTTTTTTTTTTTTTTTTTTTTGTTTTTTTTTTTTGGGGGTTTTTTTTGTTTTTTTTTATTTTTTTTTTGTTGTTTTTCGTTGTGTTTTTGTTTTTTTTTTTTTTTTTTGTTTTTTTTTTTGTTTTTTTTTTTTTTTTGTTTTTTTTTTGTTTTTTCTTTTTTTTTTTTTTTTTTTTTTCTTTTTTTTTTTTTTTTTTTTTGTTTTTTTTGTTGCTTGTTTTTTGGTTGTTTGATTTTTTTTTTTTTTTTTTTTTTTTTTTTTTTTTTTTTGTTTTTTTTTTTTGGTTGTGTTTTTTTGTTTTTTTCTTTTTTTTTTTTTTTTTTTTTTTTTTTTTTTTTATTTTTTTTTTTTTTTTTTTTTTTTTTGTTTTTTTTCTTTTTTTTTTTGTTTTTTTTTTTTTTGTTTTTTGTTTTTTTTTTTTTTTTTTGTTTTTGTTAGTTTTTTTTTTTTTTTCTTTTCTTTTTTCTATCGTCTTTTTTTTTTTTTTATTTCGTCCTAATTGTTGTATTATCGCACACGTTGACTAATGTTTCTTAACCACGCATATTCCTATTCTTTTTTTACTTAAGCCCTCCACTGCACTGGCTGCGCACCCTCCCGTGTCAGATTCAACCTCTATCTACTAGCCAAGCTTTTCCTCCGAAGCTCATGAGCAGCCCATCTTGCATCTTTTGACTTTTCTTCTCCTCTCACTACCTGCTCATATTCTTTTTTTTTTGCATCCTTCTCTTCATCAGTCAGTGTATGTTGTTATAGGCGCGTCGTGCTCCTTTTTGCTTGTTTCGTACAAACGTGCTTGTCATTGTCCGATTTATCTCAAGCTCTGATTACTCCTAACACCTTATTCTCCGCACCATACTCATCGGAACCACAGACTCGTTTCTCTCTGCTCTCAAAATTGCTGCGTCTGTAATCGATGATTCCTCTTCATAATCCCCCATTACCACGATCCTATTTTCTCTCCTATACTTTTCTTCTTACTATTTTTTCATACTAGTTCGCCTTATTTACCGCCCTTTTTTTGTTCCTTTTCTTTTCTTATTTTCTTTCCCCATCTTCCGTCCTTTCACTTCTTTTTCTTCTACTTCTTTTTCTTGTCTCTGTTTGTCATTCTGCTACTTTACTTCTCTTTTTTTCTCACTCTCTTTTTTTCATACTAAACATTTTTCGGCTTCCTCATTTCTGATTCTTTTCTTTTTTTTTATTGTTTTTTTTTTTTTTTTTTTTTTTTTTTATTCTGGCGGAGAGGAACGTGCCAATTCTGGAGCAACCCCTGTTATTCGCCAGACTTGGCCCTTGTGATTTTTTCCTATTTCCCAGCTCAAGGGGGTGATCAAGGGGACCCGATTTCCTGATGTGGAGACCATAAAAAGGGCCGTGATGACGGAGCTTCGGAGGATTCCAAAAGAAGCCTTCCGGGATGCATCCAAGCGTGGAAGAAGAGGATGGACAAGTGTGTGAGACTGGAGGGAAACTATTTTGAAGGGACAAGCAGTGATTTCAATATATATTTGGAATAAAATTTATGTGAAGTCCGTCCCGTTACTTTTGAGACGGACCTCGTATATATTCAGGTATACCTCGATTTACGTTGCCTCAATTTATATTGATTTGAAGTTGCGTCATTCATCAATGTGTACCCAGGCTTTGAATTACGTGTCTTTACATCAAAGTTATGTCACTCAATCCACGTGCTTTGGCTTTTTCTGTCATCAATTTTCCTGAACCACCCAATCTTACTCCGACACATTGAGTTCGTGAACATTATGAAGCACGCAGGCTCTCACACAGCTACACGTGGTTTGCCGTTTCAAGACGTGTCTGCATTGAAGTGCGACGGAGGTTTTGTACAGTGAGTGCAACATCACATTTCAATGACAACACGGCAAACCGTGCTGCTGTGCTTGGGCCGGAAGCCTTCGAACAGTGTTGCCAGATCTGAAAAGTGGAAATATCATGTTGGAAGCTCAAAATTGTCGAACATTGTTAAATCTTTGCAAAATGATGACATTTTTACTCACAAATTTTATTTAACCCCCGTCACATCTCAATGATGACTTGTCAACGAAAAACCGTGCTTGGCTGTGCCGTGCCTGTGTGCGTGCGGGCAAAGGCAAGCTTCATGGATGGAAGAACATTCTGCATTCTGTGCCCCATGCCCTTATCGGGCTGTACCTGTACCTGTTGTCCTCTAGAGAATATTCCAGTGCGAATATAAATTAGACCGATTAGCCGGCACCGCAGTCGAACTCTACGCCACCATGGCCATTGTTCATCCTGTATTAATATTCTTTATCATTGTCCAGGTAAAACATGGAAATTTTCCTTCCACTGGCAATTCAATTCAAATTCAATTGACTGGGCGGCTCAGGAAAATTTGGTGACGGAAAAGCGAAAGCAAGTGACTTGAATGACGAACTTCAGTGTGTAAAGTGCACTGTACTGGATTCTGCATTTGTGCTGTTCAATGTACTGTCCTTCAAAATATTCATCATGAGTTCTAAGCGTGCTAGTGGTGATAAGAATGAGCCTGTGGTGAAGAAAGTGCGTAAACTGTAAATCTGGAGGTGAAATTGCTGTTATACGAGGAATGGTGAGTGGTGATCGTGCTGTTGATTGGTCGCACTTAGGATTGCCTCCAACAAACGTACGTACAACTTATAAAAAATGCAAAACAAATTTTCTTAATAATTTTTTTTATTATTATAAAAAAGTGCTAAATGTGCACCGCCATTAACATCCAAGTTAATTATGAAGCGAAGAACTCTTACATGGAAAGATGGACGTATGCTGGACGTGTGGATTGAGGACCTCAATAGAACGAGGACGCCTGTGAGTGAAGCAATCATATTGTTTCAATTCATCATTGTGAATGACGTGATGAACTTCCTCCTGCCTTCCATCCTGCTTCATTTGATCATAACTCACTCTCACTCACTCTCTCCCCCCCTTTCCCTACCACTACCACAGCATATTTTACACAGTATTTTATGCATTTACTTTAATAAATTATTTCATTTCAATTTTTACTGTCAAAATATGTGTTTGACTGAGTGTTTACATTTTCTGTTAAGCCAAAAAGGTAATTCCGTCGTTGAAAATTATGACGTCCCCACCCCCTCCCTCCCACACAGCCTTATTCCATCACTCTATTCCTTATTGAAAAGAAAAAGATTCGACTTAGGTCATTTCAATTTAAGTCGCAGTTTTCAAGAACACATCTGAGACGTAAATCAAGGTAAACGTGTGTGCGTGTGTTGTGTTTGTGTTTGTGTTTTGTGTGTATGTATGTATGTATATATATATATGTGCGCTACATGACCAAAAGTATGTGGACTCCTGCTCATCCAATATCATGGGCATTAATATGAAGTTGGTCCCCCTTTGCTGTTATAACAGCCTCCACTCTTCTGGAAGGCCTTCCACTCGATGTTGGAACGTTGCGGGATTTTGCTTCCATTTAGCACAAGAGCATTGTTGAGGTCAGGCACTGATGTTGGCGATTATATGTGGCTCACATTCGGCATTCCAATTCATCCCAAAGTGTGTTTTTACCGGGTTGAGGTCAGGCCTCTGTGCAGGCAAGTTAAGTTCTTCCACACCGATCTCGACAAACCATTTCTGTATGGACCTCACTTTGTGCATGGGACATTGTCATGCTGAAACAGAAAGGGCTTTCCCCAAACTGTTGCCGCAAAGTTGGAAGTACAGAATCATCTAAAATGTCATTGTATGCTGTAGCATTAAGATTTCTCTTCGATGGAACTAAGGGCCGAGCCAGAACCATGAAAAACAGCGCCAGACCATTATTCCTCCCCACCAAACTTTACAGTTGGCACCATGCATTCAGGCAGCTAGTGTTCTTCTGGCATCCGCCAAACCCAGATTTGTCCGTCAGACTGCCAGATGGTGAAGCATGATTCTTCACTCCAGAAAACGCATTTCCACTCTCCAGAGTCCAATGGCAGTGAGCTTTACAAAACTCCAGCTGACGCTTGGCATTGCACATGGTGATTTAGGCTTTGTGTGTGCTGCTCGGCCATGGAAACCCATTTCATGAAGGTCTCGATGAACAGTGTTTGTGGTGACGTTGCTTACAGTCAGTTTGGAACTCGGTATTGAGTGTTGCAACGATGACAGACGATTTTTCCATGCTGGGCGCTTCAGCACTCGGATGCCCTTCTGCGAGCTTATGTGGCCTACTACTTCGTGGCTGAGCTGTTCTTGCTCCTATACATTTCCACTTCACAATAACTGCACTTACAGTTGACCGGTGCAGCTCTAGCAGGGCATCAATTTGATGAACTGACTTCTTTGAAAGGTGGCATCCTATGACTGAGCCATGTTGAAAGTCAATGAGCTCTTCAGTATGGCCTATTCCACTGCCAATGTTTGTCTATGGAGATTGCATGGCTGTGTGCTTGATTTTGTATTTCTGTCAGCATTGGGTGTGGCTGAAATAACTGAATCCACTCATGAGAAGGGGTGTCCGCATACTTTTGGTCATGCAGTGTATATATCTGAATCAAACCCCCTAACTTGACGCAGTATGGCACAAATGGAGTTCCATCACAGCGCTTGCTGCACTACCTGCTGGCAACAAGTGTCATCTGCCACGCGAGCACATTTTCTTTGCCCTGCTGTTCACCGGTCAAGAGGTTTGCAGCCAGGAATATTAAATTCAACCAAAGAAGCACACTGACTCTATGACATGATGCTGATGTCATGGAGCACACTAACACGACGCTGACTCCGTCTGCAAAGGCTTGAGACCTATACAGATGCCTCCTAGTTTGGAGGTGATGTGTTGGTATAATTTATGTACATGATGTCAGCGTCGTGTCAGAGTCAGTGTGCTTCTTTGGTTGAATGTGTTTGTGTATATATCTTCTTCTTCTTTCGGCTGCTCCCGCGAGGGGTCGCCACAGCGGATCATCCGTATGATCCGCATTAGTGATTTGCACATGTTTTACGCCGGATGCCCTTCCTGACGCAACCCTGGTCGCCACAGGATATGATACACCTATTTTAACCGGGGTATACACCGGCCCAGTATACTGTACTCATTTCGCCGACCTCGAAGGATGACAGGCTGAGTCAACCCCTGGTTGTATTAATTCAGTGGCCGAACGGGGCTTTAGCTCAGATCTTGGATCCCAAGCCGCTGCCCTAACCACTGCGCCAACACCAGGCTATTATGGATTGCCAGATTCGACTTAGGTCATTTCAATTTAAGTCGCAGTTTTCAAGAACAATCTGAGACGTAAATCAAGGTAAACGTGTGTGTGTGTGTGTGTGTGGTTTGTGTGTGTGTTGTTAGGGTTAGGGTTAGCCCTAACCCTAACCCTAACCCTAACCCTAACAGCTAACCCTAACCCTAACCCTAACCCTAACCCTAACCCTAACTAACAAATCCAACTGGTTCCAACAGTTATACTAGTTGTGTATATATGTATATATATATATATATATATTATATATATTATATATATATATACATAACATATATTAGCCTGGTGTTGGCGTTGATTCGCTGTGGCGACCCCTAACGGGAGCAGCCGAAAGAAGAAGGAAAGAGGGAGAGAAGTACATATGTATATATATATATATATATATATATATATATATATATATATATATATAGCTTTGAGTTAGGTTTGGCTTGACTTCTTCTAATGATAGAGTGCTTAATTTGGTCTCAGCAATGTATATACTGTACCATTTTAAAGGGAGTTTACAGCATGCTGATCTAGTTTAACAAAGCAAGCCAATCTTATGACACACATAAAAGTGGCAGTAATTGGTTGTGACAGCAGAAACTAAATAAAATTAAACTTGATGGAGATTGAAGTAATAAATTTCTAACCAAGTCACATTACTTAATTCTTTCATTATCTGACTCTTTGGTGACATAAATGTGGGGAGCTCATACTTGCAACATGTCACATGATCCTACAGGGAACCCACTCAACCAGCATACTGAATGGATTGAAAAAGATTTGAGGCTAAATAACAGCTTCAGCATATGCACCATATATATGGACTTGTCCTCATTATGGTTGCTTGTGCACAATAAATAGAAGGACGATACCTTTTCACTTCCTTCATGCTCAACATTTCTGTGCTTTATATCGTTCAATCCCAGGAGATGATGATCAGTTTACCTAATAATTAATTTTTTCCATCTCAATCAAACACCCCCCTTATAATGACTTAAAAGTCTCTGATATTTTTTTTAAAACTTAAGATGAAGGTGTGTATGGTGCAGCTGCATGGTGATCCTCATCTGCGATTCATCAACAGTCATGTACAAGTATCCTGTCATTGGTAAAGACTTTGAAGTATGTCTTCACTCGTATTTGTACATGTCAAAATCTCATAACCATGTACTACTTTGCTGTTGAATGATCACATTCTAAACGGATTTTTCAATTCTTACGTTTTCCTTATTTCCAGATTCTGTTGAAAGTGTCACTGTCAATGTAGCCTTTAATACACTCCTTTTATTTGAATTTTTAAACAAAAAAACATGCCTGTCATATTATTCATATAAATAAACCATATACTGCATTTTGTCAGTCTCCACCAGCAAATATAATAACTTCTGCAATAACACATTCCAACAATCAGCATCGCAATCTTCATCATCAGCATGAGAAAACAATGTTCAGAAGCTGGATGAAAACAACAGTGGAAGGAACTTCAAATGAGGCAGGGATTTTATACATGGAAACATTTAAAATGTTCATACAAAACTGGTTGTAGTTGTGAATATCCACATTCAAAAATGAAGATACCGCCATTTAGTTTTGGACTGGTGCATTAGCCTTGAGGTATCCACACTCGCTTCTGATCTGTCAATCCTGGGTTGGAATCTCACGGTCTCACCCCAGCTATAAACTGTCATCCTGGTGCTTTGCAAGCAAGCGGATGCATCACTGTGTATGCCATTCCCCAGATGGATGTTAGACTGAGTGTTCTGTCTGATAGCATTATTTAGTGAATGTTAAAGATCTAACGGTGTCCTTCGCAAAGCTAGATGAGCTATTGCTGGCACTTTGGCCAAATTCCTGCACACTCAGTTGAGTATACTGTGCCGAAGTGGTGACCCATCCAGGATTGCAGCCCCATTGGCAATGAAACAGCCTTGGCAGCCTAATTACCTAAAGACGCAAGGAGGATAAACAAACAAAGCCATCTTGTTTTGCTGGCTACCAAAACCCTATTGGTTGGTTGACCTGATCCTTGATGACTGGACAGTTATACTAGTCGGTGGTGCCTTAACTTTTTTATCATGAAAAGTTTAAACATCTGATTTTCCTTTTGAGTGTATTTTAGTAACAAGTCAATTTTTCATGAATTTTTTGAAGGGAAACAAAAGAAAGGAAAACGAAGTGGAGGAGTAGCATCCGAAACCCAAATCCTATCCAGGTTTCTCCTAATGACTCCATATTTGTCTATTTGGTTTCCTTCTGATACACCCGTGCCATACTTCTAAATACCCGTGTATTTAGTCAATTATTTGATTTATTCAGTGTTTAGAACTTTATGAAACAGAAGGAGTAAATTGATTTTCTCTGCTGCAAAAATTACAGAAACTTTAAAGCTTTGAACATTTCAAAGTAAAAAAGCAAAGGGGTCAAAGTCGTTTTCCCTAAATTTACCTCTTCTTACACTGCATGCCAAACACCTGTCGCAGTCGTTGGAATGAAAGAGGAGGAGGAGGGGGTGGGGTTGAGAGAGGGTGGGAAGAGGAGGGAGCAGAGCAAAGGGGTGACTGTGCTGAAAGGCTTGCCTTAGCCAGGAAATTCTCAGCCTGAAACCAAAGAGATTTTGGAATCAGTCCTGGTATTCGAGGTTTGTTTTCTTTGTGTTACATCGGTAGCATTTAATCCTTATTGTGTTTTTTTTCCCCCAACAAAATATTTTTCAACTTTGGATTGGTAATGTGGAGTTTATTGTACAAGCTCTGTTGTGGAATCGTGCATGTGCCATATAGAATTCATATATATTTGTGTGATTAATTTTTTGTATGAGAGTTTACTCTGGGGACATGTTATCTATCAACCGCCACTTTTATCACAAAGCATCTTGAACGAAGACCAAATGTTTACCGGATCGTCAATCGGTGGCATGATCTGATAAATTGTAATTGGGATAGTTACTTGGTGGAAGTCTTTAATCATACATATTTGACAATGTTACCACCATCACGAACAGATCCAAGATTTTGAAATAACGAAATTTCATAAAATTGAAAAAGTTAAATTGGCCAGAGGTATAGTTTTTTTCCTCCCAAATTTGATGTCTATCTTCCTCATCTCTGTGTAAAAACAAATTACTTAAACTCTTTTAAAACGTGGGTTAGTACGGGATACCACAGATTGCCAAGTAGTTGGGTAGCATTTAAGTGCACAGAGTTCAGTTTTGTAAAACTGATTAATGGTAATAAACTTGCAAAGTCTCATTAAAACGAACAGATATCTATGGACACATTACATTAGTTATTCTTGCCTGTTGTCTTATGTCCTTTATAAGGTCCTTAAAAACAGTAAATTTCATGTTTGGAATGATTTTCAATTTTGTTTGACTGCCAGACAGGCAGACAGAGTAAAAAATAATCTCATTCTCCTCTCTGCGCATGTGCGATCGGGATGAATTCAAAGCCAAAGTACTGCTAAACGGCAAACTTGTCTTCCTATTCATGTTCCAATTTGTGTTCAAAATATAACATTCAATTTAAATAAGTTGTTCCTTAATTATATACTGACGTTTGTGGACAGAGGAAGAGCGGACTATAAACTGATTATAAACTGACCAATTGCTTAACCTCGCTTTTCACTTCGCGTGCGTGGGGCGACAAATGATGAACCTTGCATGTGCGTGTCAAGTGGTAAACGTGCGCATCACAAATGTCAGACTCGACAACACAGTACAATTAACTCCACAATGCTCAATTCAAGCAACAACAGTTGCAGGCCAAAAATTTATGCATGAAATTTTGACGTGGATATTTCGACATTGCTAATTGTCTGTTCCAATCATGCACCATCTCTGCAGTGAGAGGAATAGCATTTATGCAAATAACCATCACTTCCCTACATCTACAATGACATTGTTTGCCATTGTCTTCATAGCAGGACTGCAATCAGAGGATTGCAATAGAGAGCTCCAGCCGTCTGTTTAACCAAACTAAAACCAATTATAGTGTAGGACACAAACACTGTATTCAAACAAAAATTTGGCAAGAGTTCATTTTGTTTCATTTTTTTCTTTATGAAACAGCCCTTCACTGTTCTGTTGTTTTTTCTTTTTCTTTTCTTTCTTTGGAGGAGTGAGGCTAATGGGAGTGCAAAGTATAACTGACAGTGACATAAACATCAAGGAAAATAATGACCAGGAAAAGAGGAGAGAAGGAAAAGATCATTGGTTAATAAAGATCATTGGTCAGAATTTGGGATGACAAGAAATGGTGGTGCACTGCCTGCTTGAACTCCTAGAGTGAAAATGGGGACAGAAGAGCCTCTCGAAGGTGGTTACATGTATTGGAGAAGCGAGAAATAAAAGAGTTAAGGTGTGTAGTCAGCCTAGATTTTGGGAAATTAACCAGGAGGGGTTTACTGGAAGAAAGCGTGCATCCTGGAGTTTCCGGGGAGTATCAGAGGACATAGAGTGGAAGGAGCAATGTTTGGAGAAAAAATGGGAGAAAATGGAGATGACTGGGTGGCCTGCTGCATAAGAGCAATGGACCTTGTACTTTGGCCTCATCAAGGGAGATTCGGATAAGTTTGAGAGCTTTAGATTCCATGGAATCCAGTGGAGACAGATGTGAAGTTAGGGCGCCAGCTCCGTAGCAGAGAGCAGTACTCCATTTAGCTACGGATCAAGGCCTTGTAGACCATGAATAGGTCTTGATTTACCAAAGGAAATGCATGGATCGATGGAGAAAGCCTAGTCTACAACTGGCATTGGAGGTCAGCTTTTGTATGTGGTCAGCCCAGCCAGGAGAGTTGAGGCCGAGATGTTCAAGAGAATGCACCTCTTTGTTTGGATTACTGAGGATATAGATAGGTGGGTTTGTTTGATGATCATTCCAAAGTGAAAGGGTGAGATTTTCTGCATTGAGGGGCATGTTCCATTTCTTACACCAGAATCTATTCATTTCCAGATAAGCAGAGAATGATGCAGCTGCTGTCTTCCCAGCAGTAGAATTGGATAGTGTAGGACACAATGTGGAGTCTTCAGAAAAAAGGAAGAGAGGGTTTTGCAGAGCATCACAGAGGAGATTCATATAGGTGAGAAACAGACTGGGCCCAAAATACTGCCTTGGGTAACTCCAGCCTTCACTGGGAGAGGGGAGGAGAGGGTTCCATTGATGGCAATACATTGACTGCGTGCGTGAGTGGGTGAAGTCAGAAATACAGGAGTGAATGTGGTCTTCTATGCAAAGGCAAAGACAGAGGCAAAGAGCTTGGCAAACAAAGCAGGATGCCAGACTGTGTCAAATTTCAGAGATATGCTCAGGGAGATGGTCCTGACCTCTTGCTTGATATGGAGGGCATCAAACCATTGCTGAGAAATCCAAAGTGTTGGTCAGAGATAAGGTTGTTTGAAAACAGGAAAGCTTGACATCAAAAACAATGGTAGATTCCATGAATTTTCTTATAATTGAAAGCAAGCTCTCTGGCTTATGGTTGGTATGGTCTACTTTTGCACCCTTCTTGTGGATGGGAGTGATGTCTGTTGCCCTTCATGCAGAGGGGAGATGGGGGTGGTGTAGCCAAAGGAGAAGAACAGACTGAATAGGGAAGATTAGGGAGTAGGGGGGAAATTATTGCGGAGCAGTTTTGAGAACTTGGGCTCTGATTTCATCCAGTTTTGTGGGTGAGGCAGGGTCAAGGCTCGACAGAACATGCTCTACCTTCTCGGATGAGAAGGCCACAGAGTCCAGGAGACAGTGGGTATGTCACGGTAAGATAGGGATAAAACGGGATTGGTTGGGTACACAAGATTTGGAAGCAAAGACAGAGTTTATACATTCTGCTTTATTTCGGGCAGAGTCTGCAGGAACGCCGTTTAAGGTGAGGGACAGGATGCAGGGGGAGCATACAACAGACAGACTTGACAAGGCACCATATTGATTTGGAGGAAGGAGACTGGTTTTGGAGTTCTGGGTTATGATTTATCAGATTATGTTTTCTGGCTTGGCGAAGGGTGGACACCCGCCTGTTGTGAGCAGTACATAATGGACGAAAGTTACCCTCAGTCATGTTCACTTTTCAAGCTGAGAAAGTAATCTGCTTGACTGCAACTGCCTCCCAACATGATTCAGTATATCAGGATCTTGAGGATGGATAGGAACACTTCAGATGGGATATGGGATATACCATTGAATGAAAGGAAGTGGACTTTCTTTCATGCACCTGTTTATCAATGACATGTTGAATGAAAGTCTGGCTCACATGAACATGAAAAATGCTGGTTGGTGGGTGATGCTGAGATGGTTGAAGATGTTCGTTGTTATGCCTCCGCAGCCCAAGGCAGGAGGAACTATGTTTTTGAGTTGTCCATCCACCCATTATTATTTTTGTGTTACCATGCTAATTTGTGAACCATTTAAGGGATTTAAATCAAATTTGCAAAGGTATTGACTTTAATACAAAGATAGACTGAGTAGATTATGGGTTCATAACTGAAAACGTCGAAGGTCATTTTCCCTTTAATTAAACAAACATCTTTGTTATCGCAATCACGTGATTAATGTGAACCTCTGAAGATATTTCCACAAAATGTGGCACAACCATAGAATGTAATACAAAGATGTTCTGATTCTGGTATCCAGTATGAAAATATCTAAGGTGAAAGGGCATGTGTGCTTTCATTGAAAATCATTTTGTTACTGCAGTGAGTTGTGAACCACTTAAGGGATTTCAACTAAACTTGCCATATGTATGGAATTTATTCCACAGATTAACTGACCTCATTTTGTATTTCAACCGATCAAAGGGCAAGCATCATATGTTGAATGGACATAGGAATTTCTCGTTTTTAAAAGTCATTTTGGAGACCATAACTCAAGTTAGACGCATAGGATGTTGTCTCTTTTCTCTCTTGCGCTCTCTCTCTCATGTTAACCTTTAATTTTGCAGGTGACCTTGAATTGAGATCAAACGTAACAGCAGGTTGACGTCTAATGCAAGTGGAGGCATATCCATTCATGCGTTTGGGTTAAATTATATATTTCTAGTTCAATCTGATTTTGTTTATGACGGTCATTGGGCTGAAGTGACTGACAACTGAGCTGACATACATGCGAAGAATGAATGTCTCGTTTGAACATGCATGAACTTTCAGTGATATCATATTGTTTAAAAAGTAAAATTCACATAAAGTTAAAAGAAACTACACTCAAATGAAAACTAGAAAGCATCTGAAAATGCAACACCCAACTGCGTTCGCATTGTACTCAAACTAAACTTGACGAAAACGACAGTTAAAAAAAAAAATTGGACATTTTATTAATTTGTCTTCTCCCCAATCTCATAATAAAGGTTTGTTGAGGATTTGATGACAAAAGCTCAAATGGTTAAACAAAAGAAAGTCAGCCCCGGGCAGACACACACAGACGCACACATTATTGTAAATCCTGTCTTCCTCTGCGTGGGGGACAGGCTAACTAGAAAGCATTTGAAAATGCAAAGCTCACCCACTTTGCATTCAGACTTCTTCTTCCGTATGCTAAACCGTTCCTTTGACCTTTTGACCAAATTATTAATTTGTATTCTCCACATTCACAGAATAAAACTTTGAAAATTTGATGACAAAAGTTCAAATGATAATTAAAATTTCAGTTCAATTGCATGAAAATTTAGATTTTATGTGATGCTGACCTTTGACCTTTTGACCAAATTATTAATTTGTCTTCTCCATATTCTCATAATCAAGCTTTGTGTAAAATTTGATGGCAAAGGCTCAAATAGTAAAAATGTTATTGGTTGGGGCGCATGCACTTATACATGCATGTATATGAAGACCACAAGGGGAAAACCAGAGATGTCACTTTATATAAATTTCAGGGTTATTGCACCTGCCAATAGTTGGGCAACATAAGGTTTCCTCTCACAATATTATTTAACAAATAACCAGGGGTGTCACATAATTTATATGGTATAAAGTTTAGCCGTGCAATGAAAAAACAAGTGTTGTCAAAGCTGAACAAGTAGAAACCAGAGTTGTCAGTACTTTACTCCTGGTTATCTCCCTTTCATTCATGTTAACTGTTCCACCATAATATTCAGAGTTGAGAAACATAAAAATGAAAGGTTGTAAAACTTTCACAGCATAAACTCTGAGCACTACAATGGCCTATTTGGTTATATCATGGGCTCCTAGTTGGTGCATATCGTGGTTCAAGCCTGGTCAAACCTTTATTGTACTTTTATGGGCCCACGCCGTGGCTTAATGGTTAGCGCGTCTGAGTACCCATCCTCATTCGATGTACCCACCCCAATCAACCTGCTTAGGTGTATGAGGGAGTCACAATGAGGTGACTTCGGCTATCGCGGGGGTGGTTTATCCTTGGTTTCCTCCCGGTTTTCCATCATATTAAGTAGTACGAGTAAGAATGGAGAATCCGTCGTCATATAAGGAAATACCCTTGAGTATGGCGTTGAACACCAATCAAACAAAACACATGACCGTTTAATGTTGAAAAAAATAATCTGTGATCACCAAAGTCATGTAATGTATGCTAATAACCAACAAGCATGAATTTGCTACACATCCTGGGTTAAAATTGCATGGCAATTATTAAACAAGGGAATAACCAGTGATGTCAGTTTGCAACATTGATTCGTTCTTTGCTCTTAATTAAATAACACAGAAGCTTGGCAAATGCTCATGCTTAATTTGATCGGCCAATGATCACTCTTCCTTTTACTGGAAAAGAAATGTATATGACAGTTATTAAACAGTCCACCAAAGTCTTGAAACTTTGTTTTTCAGTTTCTTCAAAATTGACTTATCTGACATCTCTGGTTTTCCCCTTGTGGTCCACACACACACACACACCACACACACACACACACACACACACACCACACACACACACACACAACACACACACACACAACACACACACACACCACACACACGAAACTACACGACTAGTTTTAATCACGACTGAATGATTCACTTTTCATGAAGTCAATCATTGATCTGCAATGGCAAGATATAGGAATATGTTGCTTCCTTCACAGGAATTACTGAGAAATTGATGAAATCGCATTAACTGCTTAATAATTCTTTTCTTTTTTTCACACAATCGTGTAACGTGAAAACAATGATGATCAAAGTAATTCTCGTTCTTGAAATCTTAGTTTAATTTTCCTTTCATGCTACTACAGTATATATTGTCAATATCCATCAGTATTTGCTGTCAGATGAGATTGAGCACTTTTCTGTCACTTAATTCATTTCCATGTGAAAAATATTTTCCATTCACTTTGATTTTTGAGACATATTGATCCTTTCACTCATATTATTGATATTATTCCAGCCTTCACACTTTTTTTTTTTTTAACAAGAGTAAGATTCATGGAGGAGCAAGATTGAATGGACAGAGGAGTAGTGGGCCAACAATTGGACACAACCAGCATGGGAATGAATGAACAGGAAAGAAAGAGACAGAGGAGGAGAGGAGACATTGACTCCAGCAAGTAAAAGGGTTGGTTTTGGAGGGGTTAATGGGCATAGTAAAGATCATGGGTGAGTATTGGGGTTGACATGAGGTCACAGTGGACTGCCTGCTTGAAGTCCGAGAGGGAAGAGTGGGAAAGATGATCAAAAAGAAAACATCTTTTCTGCAATCTTGTGAAATTCTAAAAAATAGACTATCATGTACAGCCTGTGGCTGCTGGTTGCATAATTTTTTTCTGGAGGCACAACTGCAACACTGATGTAGTGCCCTCTATTGCCAGTACACTGGTACTCATTTTGCCAACCTCAGAATGATGACGGGCTGAGTCAACCTCACCTGGTGTTCATTCAACAGCAACAGGGGCTCAAACTCAGGACCCTAACATCTTAAGCCAGCCACCTTCACGATTAAGCCAATACCAGGCTTCGATTAAAAAAAACCTTGAATTGAGATCAAACGTAACAGCAGGTTGACGTCTAATGCAAGTGGAGGCATATCATTCATGCGTTTGGTTTAATTATATATTTCTAGTTCAATCTGTTTTGTTTATGACGGTCATTGGGCTGAAGTGACTGACAACTGAGCTGACATACATGCGAAGAATGAATGTCTCGTTTGAACATGCATGAACTTTCAGTGATATCATATTGTTTAAAAAGTAAAATTCACAATAAGTTAAAAGAAACTACACTCAAATGAAAACTAGAAAGCATCTGAAAATGCAACACCCAACTGCGTTCGCATTGTACTCAAACTAAACTTGACGAAAACGACAGTTAAAAAAAAAAATTGGACATTTTATTATTTGTCTTCTCCCCAATCTCATAATAAAGGTTTGTTGAGGATTTGATGACAAAGCTCAAATGGTTAAACAAAGAAAGTCAGCCCGGGCAGACACACACAGACCACACATTATTGTAATCCTGTCTTCCTCTGCGTGGGGGACAGGCTAACTAGAAAGCATTTGAAAATGCAAAGCTCACCCACTTTGCATTCAGACTTTCTTCTTCCGTATGCTAAACCGTTCCTTTGACCTTTTGACCAAATTATTAATTTGTATTCTCCACATTCACAGAATAAAACTTTGAAAATTTGATAGACAAGTTCAATGATAATTAAAATTTCAGTTCAATTGCATGAAAATTTAGATTTTATGTGATGCTGACCTTTGACCTTTTGACCAAATTATTATTTGTCTTCTCCATATTCTCATAATCAAGCTTTGTGTAAATTTGATGGCAAAGGCTCAAATAGTAAAAATGTTATTGGTTGGGGCGCATGCACTTATACATGCATGTATATGAAGACCACAAGGGGAAAACCAGAGATGTCACTTTATATAAATTTCAGGGTTATTGCACCTGCCAATATTTGGCAACATAAGGTTTCCTCTCACAATATTACTTTAACAAATAACCAGGGGTGTCACATAATTTATATGGTATAAGTTTAGCCGTGCAATGAAAAACAAGTGTTGTCAAGCTGAACAAGTAGAAACCCAGAGTTGTCAGTACTTTACTCCTGGTTATCTCCCTTTCATTCATGTTAACTGTTCCACCATAATATTCAGAGTTGAGAAACTAAAAAATGAAAGGTTGTAAAACTTTCACAGCATAAACTCTGAGCACTACAATGGCCTATTTGGTTATATCATGGGCTCCATAGTTGGTGCATATCGTGGTTCAAGCCTGGTCAAACCTTTATTGTTACTTTTATGGCCCCACGCCGTGGCTTAATGGTTAGCGCGTCTGAGTACCCATCCTCATTCGATGTACCCACCACCCAATCAACCTGCTTAGGTGTATGAGGGAGTCACATGAGGTGACTTCGGCTATCGCGGGGTGGTTTATCCTTGGTTTCCTCCCGGTTTTCCATCATATTAAGTAGTACGGAGTAAGAATGGAGAATCCGTCGTCATATAAGCGAAATACCCTTGAGTATGGCGTTGAACACCAATCAACAAAAAAACAATGACCGTTTAATGTTGAAAAAAAATATTCTGTGATCACCAAAGTCATGTAATGTATGCTAATAACCAACAAGCATGAATTTGCTACACATCCTGGGTTAAAATTGCATGGCAATTATTAAACAAGGGAATAACCAGTGATGTCAGTTTGCAACATTGATTCGTTCTTTGCTCTTAAATTAAATAACACAGAAGCTTGGCAAATGCTACATGCTTAATTTGATCGGCCAATGATCACTCTTCCTTTTACTGGAAAGAAAAGTATATGACAGTTATTAAACAGTCCACCAAAGTCTTGAAACTTTGTTTTTCAGTTTCTTCAAAATTGACTTATCCTGACATCTCTGGTTTTCCCCTTGTGGTCCACAACACACACACACACACACAAAACCACACACACAACACCAACACACACACACACACACACACACACGAAAACCCGTCTCCATTGAGCGTGGGATGGCTAAAATGAAAACTACACGACTAGTTTTAATCACGACTGAATGATTCACTTTTCATGAAGTCAATCATTGATCTGCAATGGCAAGATATAGGAATATGTTGCTTCCTTCACAGGAATTACTGAGAAATTGATGAAATCGCATTAACTGCTTAATAATTCTTTTCTTTTTTCACACAATCGTGTAACGTGAAACAATGATGATCAAAGTAACTCTCGTTCTTGAAATCTTAGTTTAATTTTCCTTTCATGCTACTACAGTATATATTGTCAATATCCATCAGTATTTGCTGTCAGATGAGATTGAGCACTTTTCTGTCACTTAATTCATTTCCATGTGAAAAATATTTTCCATTCACTTTGATTTTTGAGACATATTGATCCTTTCACTCATATTATTGATATTATTCCAGCCTTCACACTTTTTTTTTTTTTTAACAAGAGTAAGATTCATGGAGGAGCAAGATTGAATGGACAGAGGAGTAGTGGGCCAACAATTGGACACAACCAGCATGGGAATGAATGAACAGGAAAGAAAGAGACAGAGGAGGAGAGGAGACATTGACTCCAGCAAGTAAAAGGGTTGGTTTTGGAGGGGTTAATGGGCATAGTAAAGATCATGGGTGAGTATTGGGGTTGACATGAGGTCACAGTGGAACTGCCTGCTTGAACGCCGAGAGGGAAGAGTGGGAAAGATGATCAAAAGAAAACATCTTTTCTGCAATCTTGTGAAATTCTAAAAAATAGACTATCATGTACAGCCTGTGGCTGCTGGTTGCATAATTTTTTTCTGGAGGCACAACTGCAACACTGATGTAGTGCCCTCTATTGCCAGTACACTGGTACTCATTTTGCCAACCTCAGAATGATGACGGGCTGAGTCAACCTCACCTGGTGTTCATTCAACAGCAACAGGGGCTCAAACTCAGGACCCTAACATCTTAAGCCAGCCACCTTCACGATTAAGCCAATACCAGGCTTCGATTAAAAAAAAAAAATAATATATATATATATATATATGTCGCATTGTTATTTTTTTTTTTTCATGAAGCAGTTGGAGGGGAGAGGAAGAAGGATTATTTTTGGCTTGCAGGTGGTTTATAAGAAGGATCAACAGGTGGTGTGGAGGGAGTGAGAGGGGGGTGGGGGAGAGCGTGGCCG
>CM068959.1:62246222-62259301 GCA_035128595.1 Eptatretus atami | reverse complement strand
ATATATATATATTATATATATATGTCGCATTGTTATTTTTTTTTTTTCATGAAGCAGTTGGAGGGGAAGGAAGAAGGATTATGTTTGGCTTGCAGGTGGTTTATAAGAAGGATCAACAGGTGGTGTGGAGGGAGTGAGAGGGGGGTGGGGGAGAGCGTGGCCGAGCGAGGGAAAGGTGGTGGGAAGTAGGTGCATATCTCAAATATACCATCAGAGTTGTGTTTCACCTGCATAAGAGCCTTTTTTAGGATGTTTCAAAAGTAAGAGTGGCACTGAACAAAATACTTGTTTCATGTGTTTATTCATTTTAAAATTAAAATATATGCTTATTTACTGGCAGATATATTGACATGCTCAAGTGAGATACCCACCATATCTTTGTTGTACTGTCAGACCCCGACATTTGCGGTTCCACTATTCGCGGACCCTGTGTATTCACGGTTCATAAAATGTAACCTTTTCTACATTCATGGCCGTGTGCTTCACTTTGTCATTTTTTTTTTTGCGGGCATATTCGCAGTTTTTCGTGTTGTTGCAGGCGTATTCACAGTTTTTCACGGGATATTTGAATCACGAACCACAAGGACCTATCCCCCTTTTTACCCTCGCCAAAGGAGAGGGTATTACATTTGGGTCCGTTTGTTTGTTTGTTTGTCTGTTTGTTTGTCCGCACAGAACTTTTGTGTTTTCTCTCCGCAACCACTTGTCGGATTGAGACGAAATTTCTTCATTGGTGCTCTTACTCATGTAGAATGTTATAATGATAATTATTGCATCATAGGTCACGTGGTGTGGCAGCCATGTTTGAAAAAGGGGAAAACTTTGGACTTCTGTATCTCTGAATCTGCACCAAGGAAAAAATTGAAACTTGGCACATGGCAAGTACTCCTCATGGGGAATGAGTGTGATTTTTTTTATGACATCATAGGTGCCTTCATCATGATGTCATATTGCATATGTAGAATGCTACATCCGATTAGTATGAAAAGTTTTGAGAGTCATCTAGGGATAAAATGGCCCACAAAAATTTTTGTGATGATTGTGATCGTCAGTCACGTGATTTAGCAGCCATATTGTTTAAAAAAAACTTCAAAATTCTTCTTCTCTGAAATGGCTGAATAAGTCATACATTATAAAGTGGCAGTTCTAATTATGTCTCTTATTAATTACGTAACACACCAGTACACAAACGTCACACAAAATAAACACAAAGTACGCTAACACCACAACACACCAAACAAATCAAGTTCTGGTGAGGGTCTGCAATCTCTGATTGCTCTTTTTCTTGTTCCCATTGAAACAATGCCCTGCCATTCGCAGATTCAACATTCACAGGCATTTTTCAGTAAATGCCCACGAATGTCAGGGATATTATTTGACAAAAAAAAAAACTTTTCTCTGATATTTGCACAACAGGTGGTGTTAAGTTTCTCCTGCACTGTTTCTTTTGAAACATCCTGAGGAATTGAATTTTCTCCACCATATATTGAGAAAGCTTTGATGACCATGTTTGGCATACCTCTCTAAACATTTAATTGAGAAAATTAGTCATCCTTGATTTCCACCGACGCAGACCGACTCTAGTCTTTATAAAGACTACTGTACTTTTCCTTCTTTAATTATTTGCTTTGGAACATTGATCAGAGAGTTGTTTCAAGTTTCACATTTCATGTATAAAGGATTATTTTGGAAGAACAATGTCTTATATTATTACGCTTGGTTATGTCGTTGATAAGATGCATGAACTTGCTAGATAAGAGTTTAAGCTGCTTGATGCTGGAGTTTAAAAGCAGGAGGTAATTATTAATCACAAACTAGAGGTTGAAGCTCCTGGGAAAGTTCAAGGGTTTTGTTTTTTCTTGTTGTAGTTCTTGAAAAAGTGGACTGGATGTGGTCAAGAAGAGGTTTTTATTGCTGGTTTAAAATTGGGACTAGAACAGCACTCGGTAAAGCGCATACATCCTCCAGGTTGAATAGTTTGAATTCCAACAACTAATGCCGGCAAACGGGACGTCAGTTTCACATCCATCCGAGGAATGGCACATACATTGATGAATCACTCTGCTTGTGAAACGTAAATGTTGTTTTCTTCAGTGCTCTGGAAATGTTGTGACATCTTTTATCTTTCACAAAAAACGAATCACCATACCTGCACAATATCTTTCATCACAATGTTTCATCGATGAAAGTGCGCTGTGGTGGAAAAGTGTGTTATTTCTTCCTATATAATTGATGTTAAAGCATATGGTAATTGCTCTGTATATGCTATATGGCTTCAAGTGCCCTGATAAGTAGCTGAATTCTGTCAGTGAAGTATCAACCTTGGCTGCCAGCTATCACTGTGTTGGATTGAGGAGTTGCAGCTGAAACATGAATCCTATCCTGGTTCCGCCTGATGACTCTAATGCAGTATTTGGTCTTCCGTTTAATCATGTTTGTACCATATCCTGATGCTGTGTGGACTTTGCTTCCCCACTGACGGACCTCTGGTAGCTTGTACTTGTTGCTGCATTTGAGCCTGAGGAGTAATTGCTGAAATCTATCGATTCAGGTTCTTCCTGACATCTTTGATCTTTGTTCCTTTCATATTTCGTTGTACTTTTTCACATTTCTCTTGATTCTTGCTTTTTCCTTGCGAAAATCGAAGATTTTTCAAGTATATTGCTTGGTCTTGTGCGTTATTCTGTTTTGTCTGTCTGTCTGTCTGTCTGTCTGTCTGTCTGTATGTAAGCCAATTGCTTACAGGTCACAATTTCAAACCGATTTTCTCAAAACTTCACCATATGGTCGACTTCGTCATAAGCAAGAAGCCTGCTGTTTTTTTTTTGTTTTTTTTTTAGTTCAAAAGGTCAACTTTATCTAATTTCTAAAATCATCAATTTCATCCGATTGACTTGAAATTTGAACAGTATTTGCATATGAGGTGACTGAATTCAACCACCAATTATTTTTAAGGTCAACATTTCAAATTTTTTTAATTTTAAAATTGTCAATTTTCATTCTATTGACTTGAAATTTGAGGAGGATTTGCATATTTTGTCATTGAAATCAACAGCCAGTTATTTTTTTAAGCTCAAATTTATTTTATGGATTTGTAAGTATCATGCGATGCATGACATCTGTCTTGTTTATTCATTCTCATTATTCATGCTAATTTCTTGCTTTTTCTTTTCTTTTATCTCCTTTACTCTTTATTTATCTTTAATTTATCTATTTGTGTAGAAGAAGTCAATTCTTGCAGAATTTTTTCTGCAAGAAATCACAGCGACTGTGCCTGGATGGGTTTGATGGTTGAGGAGTTGCTGGTGAAACCTCGAATCCTATCCAGGTTCTCCTGATGACTCCATCTTTGCTCTTATTTATTATTGTTCCTTCTGATGACTCCAATGCAGTATTTGGTCTTACATTTAATTGTATCATCTGCATGACAATGTTATTTATTTTATTCCAATTTAGGCATTTGTTTTTATTTAATTTAAGCCAATTTTGGTGTGCCCGTCAGTGGAGCCTTGTTTATGGTTGTGGAAATTTAGATCCCATTTTCGAATATGACATGTTTTACCAAAATTTGGAGTGAAATATTAAACATTTGTAATGTGGTACCTCATAAAGTAAGCTTTGCAACCAGGCTCCAAACGAACCATTATTTATGACTTCAAAGGTAGAATCAAATTTGATGGAATTGTCTCATGAATCTTTATATAAATTCCTTCTGAACCAATATCATATTAAAACTGCTCAAGTCCTGAATTTCCAGATTTTAAAAATTATTTTAGAGAAAGTATTATAACCCATAGTTCCTTGCTATGGCTTTTTTGGACATCCTCACTTTAATGCAGAGTTTCTTTAAATGACCCGGAGTTCCTTGATATAGCCAGTGTTTCTAGTTACCACCCGTAAGGAGTTTTATGGTTTGAAGCCTTTATGACCTTTGTTGTTCTGGATAGCGAAACACAGGTCTACCGTGGGCACAAGTTCCCACCAATGGACTGACTGCCAGAATGTTTCTCGTGAAAGCTCAATCTTATTTGCTTTGAAATATGGATATGAAGGTGCAAGTGGCTTTGGGAAATAATTTAGATGTTGGCATGCATACGTATGTGTGCCCAGCAGCTGGTGCCCCTGGTAAAGTGCTGCCACTTTGCATGGGTTTGCTGCTCCAGTGGTCTAGGTCACAGATACGGTAATTGCCCCTGAGCCACCTCCATCTGGGTTCTCCTTCAGCCCAGTAATTACGCGTAATGCCGGACACTAATTACAGCATTAGAGAGAATGGAGCTGGTCTTGGAACTGTGTAATTTACAGTTTTCTGTGTTCACTGTGCTGTGTAGGAGAAACTAGCTAACAGATTAATTTCCACATTATCTGAGGATGTTAGAAAAGTGTCCATCTGAAATATTTATTGTTAACCACAGCTGACATGACTTAGGTTTCATTGAGATTTTTTTCCCCACTCCTTTGGTTTGATCTGGAAACAATACACCAACTGATATACTTTTCAAGGACATTGCTAATTGAGGGACTTTTTTCTGCTATGGGGGCAAATTTCCTATTACTCTGTTTTTTTTTTTTTTTAAAACACAATCATAAAATGGACAGGTAGCTCATTAATTACCTTTGTCATTGGTCATTGAAACAGGTAATATGTGTGTTATTATTCATTTTGCTGAACTGGCAAAATATTGTATGACTATAACACATGCTTTTAACCCTTTGCACCTCAGTTTATAAATATAAAAAAAGTCATGCATTGACGGCATCTGATAAAGTTCATAGTTCCTCATCAGCAGTCTTTCATAAATAACAAATTTACTGCATTTTTTTTTTCCAACAACTATTTTCCCAAATAGCTGTCAAACTTTAGTGCAGAGACTCCAAGATGTGCTTTTTAAAACCAAATTCCATCAAGAAAGGCAATTTCATGGGGACCATGTAGAAATATATAAAGAACGAAAGGATATTTGGCCTATCTCATATGTTCTATAAATACAATTTGAGTTCCTCAACTGTCAAAGCTCCAAAATCATGAAATCCTGACAAACCCCTCTCGTAAAATCCAAATATTCCCTCATTCTTGAAAAAAATGGAAGGTTTTATTGATAATGGTGATGACTGGTGGGGTTCCACAGAGAACTCGCAAGGGTGGCCAGAATTGCCTGGTGCTGTTCTAATCCTGTTGGCATTTTGAATAAATCAATTTTTTTCTTCTATATTCTTCAATTTTTTTTCTTCTCTCTCTATGGACTGGTGCCAAAAAATCATAGTCTGTGACTCCCGGAATTTGTTGAATTTAAAGTTCTCCCAAATTATTGGAATTCCCACACAAGGCCGAAGCACAGTGTCTGGTTTTTCACTTCACAGGCAGGTCAGTTGGTCCCTGTTTTCTAACGGCTCTTTTTTGATGTTGATCCCTCTGCTCTCTCTGTCCTCTGATCCTCCCCAGCAATTTCAAGATGAACACGTTATTCCAGTAACCCCTTCCTGTAAAAAAATTTCCAAAATCCAGGCTGATCATTTGTATTCATGTTCTGGCGTTCTGGCCAAAAGCATGTTCAGTACTGTAGAAGTAAGTTTCTTGCAAGGGTTATGTTCACTGTTTGCCGTTGTCTTCCATGTAATATCCAATAGTTAAGGCAGGAATTTGACCAGGGTGCTGCCG
The DNA here is from genome assembly GCA_035128595.1 of Eptatretus atami. Classification (NCBI taxonomy): domain Eukaryota; kingdom Metazoa; phylum Chordata; class Myxini; order Myxiniformes; family Myxinidae; genus Eptatretus; species Eptatretus atami. Next base: position 62,253,642 of record CM068959.1, on the reverse strand, counting down.
ATAGCTCACCTACTCTTCGCAATGGACACCATGGGATTTTTAACATCCACAAACTAATGCGATTGATGGGGCACCAGTTTTCACATCCTCTCCGAGAACGGCACACACATTGATGAGTAATGCTGTCAGTGAAACTCTAGGATGACAATTTATTGCTGGGTTGGAAATCAAATTAAACCCAGGCAAGACGACGTGGAGACCAGTGTGTGTTCCTCTTGGCCATTCTGCTAGCTCCCAGTTTCTCCTGCCTTCTATGGAACTGCCATCCAGAGGCTGTTCTTTCCTATGCTTCCCTCAAGAGAAGAGAGAGAGATACAGGCAGTACACCGCCATCTAGTGTCATCCCCATCCTGGCCCTGATCTTTATTATTCCATTAACCCTACCTCACTGAACCCTTTTCCTCTTTCTCTCTCTCTTTCTCTCTCTCTCTCTCTCTCTCTCTCTCTCTCTCTCTCTCTCTCTCTCTCTCTCTCTCTCTCTCTCTCTCTCTCTCTCTCTCTCTCTCTCTTTCTCTCTCTCTTTCTCTTCTCTCTTCTCTCTTTCTCTCTTTCTCTCTCTTCTTCTCTTCTCTCTTTCCTCTTTCTCTCTTCTCTCTCTTCTCCTTCCTCTCTTTCTCTCTTTCTCTCTTTCTCTCTTTCTCTCTTTCTCTCTTTCTCTCCCTTCTCTCTTTCTCTTCTTTCTCTTTCTCTCTTTCTCTCTCTTTCTCTTTCTCTTTCCTCTCTTTTCTCTTTCTCTCTCTCTTTTTCTCTCTTTCCCTCTTTCCTCTCTTTCCTCTCGTTCTCTTCTTCTCTTTCTCTCTTCTCTCTTTCTCTCTTTTCTCTTTCTTCTCCTTTTTTCTCTTTCTCTTTCTCCTCTTTCTCTTTCTCTTTTTCTCTTTCTCTTTCTCCTTTCTCTCTTTCTCTTTCTCTTTCTCTTCTCTTTCTCTTTCTCTTTCTTCTCTCTCTCTCTCTTCTCTTTCTCTTTCTCTCTTCTCCTCTTTCCTCTCTCCTCTCCCCTCTCTCTCTTCTCCCCATTGATCCCTCCTCCTCTCTTTCTCTCTTTCCCTCTCCATCCCCTATCTATCTGTTTCTCTTTCTCTTCTCTCTCTCTCTCTTCCCTCTCCTCTCTCCTTCTCCTCCCTCTTCATCTCCCCCTCTCCCCTCTCTCTCCGTCTCCTCTCCTCTCTCTCTCTCTCTCTTTCTCTCTTTCTCTTCTCTCTCTCTTCGCCTCTCTTTCTCTCTTTCTTCTTCTCTTCTCCTTTTCCTCGTCTCTTTCTCTCTTTCTTTACTCCCTCTCTCCCTTCTCTTTCTCTCTCTTCTCATCTTTCTCTCTCTCTTTTTTCCCCTTTTTTCTCTCTTTTCGTCCTCTTCTCCTCTTTCCTCTCTTTCCCTCTCTCTTTCTCAGCTCTCTCTCTCTTTCTCTCTTTCTCCTAGTCTCTCTTTCCTCTCCTCTTTCTTCTTCTTTTTCCTCCTCTTTTTTCTCTCTTTTCTCTTTCTTTTTTTTTCTTTTTTGCCTCCTCTCCTCTCTTCTCTCTTTTCTCTCCCTCTCCTTTCTCTTCTTTCTTCTCTCTTCTCTCTTCTCCTTTTCTCACTCTTTCCTCTTTCCTCTTCCTTGGTAGCGAGGGAAAGGTGGTGGGAAGTAGGTGCATATCTCAAATATACCATCAGAGTTGTGTTTTCACCTGCATAAGAGCCTTTTTTAGGATGTTTCAAAAGTAAGAGTGCACTGAACAAAATACTTGTTTCATGTGTTTATTCATTTTAAAATTAAAATATATGCTTATTTACTGGCAGATATCATTGACATGCTCAAGTGAGATACCCACCATATCTTTGTTGTACTGTCAGACCCCGACATTTGCGGTTCCACTATTCGCGGACCCTGTGTATTCACGGTTCATAAAATGTAACCTTTTCTACATTCATGGCCGTGTGCTTCACTTTGTCATTTTTTTTTTGGGCCGGGCATATTCGCAGTTTTTCGTGTTGTTGCAGGCGTATTCACAGTTTTTCACGGGATATTTGAATCACGAACCACAGGAACCTATCCCCCTTTTTACCCTCGCCAAAGGAGAGGGTATTACATTTGGGTCGTTTGTTTGTTTGTTTGTTTGTCTGTTTGTTTGTCCCACAGAACTTTGTGTGTTTTTCTCCGCAACCACTTGCGATTGAGACGAAATTTTCTTCATTGGTGCTCTTACTCATGTAGAATGTTATAATGATAATTATTACATCATAGGTCACGTGGTGTGGCAGCCATGTTTGAAAAAGGGAAAAACTTTGGACTTCTGATCTCTGAATCTGCACCAAGGAAAAAATTAAAACTTGGCACATGGCAAGTACTCTCTCATGGGGAATGAGTGTGATTTTTTTTATGACATCATAGGTGCCTTCATCATGATGTCATAATTGCATATGTAGAATGCTACATCCGATTAGTATGAAAAGTTTTGAGGGTCATCTAGGGATAAAATGGCCACAAAATTTTTGTGATGATTGTGATCGTCAGTCACGTGATTTAGCAGCCATATTGTTTAAAAAAAACTTCAAAAATCTTCTTCTCTGAAATGGCTGAATAAGTCATATTATCAAAGTGGCAGTTCTAATTATGTCTCTTATTAATTACGTAACACACCAGTACACAAACGTCACACAAAATAAACACAAAAGTACGCTAACACCACACAACACACCAAACAAATCAAGTTCTGGTGAGGGTCTGCAATCTCTGATTGCTCTTTTTCTTGTTCCCATTGAAACAATGCCCTGCCATTCGCAGATTCAACATTCACAGCATTTTTCAGTAAATGCCCACGAATGTCAGGGATATTATTTGACAAAAAAAAAAACTTTTCTCTGATATTTGCACAACAGGTGGTGTTAAGTTTCTCCTGCACTGTTTCTTTTGAAACATCCTGAGGAATTGAATTTTCTCCACCATATATTGAGAAAGCTTTGATGACCATGTTTGGCATACCTCTCTAAACATTTAATTGAGAAAATTAGTCATCCTTGATTTCCACCGACGCAGACCGACTCTAGTCTTTATAAAGACTACTGTACTTTTCCTTCTTTAATTATTTGCTTTGGAACATTGATCAGAGAATTGTTTCAAGTTTCACATTTCATGTATAAAGGATTATTTTGGAAGAACAATGTCTTATATTATTACGCTTGGTTATGTCGTTGATAAAGATGCATGAACTTGCTAGATAAGAGTTTAAGCTGCTTGATGCTGGAGTTTTAAAAGCAGGAGGTAATTATTAATCACAAACTAGAGGTTGAAGCTCCTGGGAAAGTTCAAGGGCGTTTTGTTTTTCTTGTTGTAGTTCTTGAAAAAGTGGACTGGATGTGGTCAAGAAGAGGTTTTTATTGCTGGTTTAAAATTGGGACTAGAACAGCACTCGGTAAAGCGCATACATCCTCCAGGCTGAATAGTTTGAATTCCAACAACTAATGCCGGCAAACGGGACGTCAGTTTCACATCCATCCGAGGAATGGCACATACATTGATGAATCACTCTGCTTGTGAAACGTAAATGTTGTTTTCTTCAGTGCTCTGGAAATGTTGTGACATCTTTTATCTTTCACAAAAAACGAATCACCATACCTGCACAATATCTTTCATCACAATGTTTCATCGATGAAAGTGCGCTGTGGTGGAAAAGTGTGTTATTTCTTCCTATATAATTGATGTTAAAGCATATGGTAATTGCTCTGTATATGCTATATGGCTTCAAGTGCCCTGATAAGTAGCTGAATTCTGTCAGTGAAGTATCAACCTTGGCTGCCAGCTATCACTGTGTTGGATTGAGGAGTTGCAGCTGAAACATGAATCCTATCCTGGTTCCGCCTGATGACTCTAATGCAGTATTTGGTCTTCCGTTTAATCATGTTTGTACCATATCCTGATGCTGTGTGGACTTTGCTTCCCCCACTGACGGACCTCTGGTAGCTTGTACTTGTTGCTGCATTTGAGCCTGAGGAGTAATTGCTGAAATCTATCGATTCAGGTTCTTCCTGACATCTTTGATCTTTGTTCCTTTCATATTTCGTTGTACTTTTTCACATTTCTCTTGATTCTTGCTTTTTCCTTGCGAAAATCGAAGATTTTTCAAGTATATTGCTTGGTCTTGTGCGTTATTCTGTTTGTCTGTCTGTCTGTCTGTATGTAATGCCAATTGCTTACAGGTCACATTTCAAACCGATTTTCTCAAAACTTCACCATATGGTCGACTTCGTCATAAGCAAGAAGCCTGCTGTTTTTTTTTTTGTTTTTTTTTTAGTTCAAAAGGTCAACTTTATCTAATTTCTAAAATCATCAATTTTCATCCGATTGACTTGAAATTTGAACAGTATTTGCATATGAGGTGACTGAATTCAACCACCAATTATTTTAAGGTCAACATTGTCAAATTTTTTTAATTTTAAAATTGTCAATTTTCATTCTATTGACTTGAAATTTGAGGAGGATTTGCATATTTTGTCATTGAAATCAACAGCCAGTTATTTTTTTAAGCTCAAATTTATTTTATGGATTTTGTAAGTATCATGCGATGCATGACATCTGTCTTGTTTATTCATTCTCATTATTCATGCTAATTCTTGCTTTTTCTTTTCTTTTATCTCCTTTACTCTTTATTTATCTTTATTTATCTATTTGTGTAGAAGAAGTCAATTCTTGCAGAATTTTTTCTGCAAGAAATCACAGCGACTGTGCCTGGATGGGTTTGATGGTTGAGGAGTTGCTGGTGAAACCCGAATCCTATCCAGGTTCTCCCTGATGACTCCATCTTTGCTCTTTATTTATTATTGTTCCTTCTGATGACTCCAATGCAGTATTTGGTCTTACATTTAATTGTATCATCTGCATGACAATGTTATTATTTTATTCCAATTTAGGCATTTGTCTTATTTATTTAATTTAAGCCAATGTTTGGTGTGCCCCTCAGTGGAGCCTTGTTTATGGTTGTGGAAATTTAGATCCCATTTTCGAATATGACATGTTTTACCAAAATTTGGAGTGAAATATTAAACATTTGTAATGTGGTACCTCATAAAGTAAGCTTTGCAACCAGGCTCCAAACGAACCATTATTTATGACTTCAAAGGTAGAATCAAATTTGATGGAATTGTCTCATGAATCTTTATAAAATTCCTTCTGAACCCAATATCATATTAAAACTGCTCAAGTCCTGAATTTCCAGATTTTTAAAATTATTTTAGAGAAAGTATTATAACCCATAGTTCCTTGCTATGGCTTTTTTGGACATCCTCACTTTAATGCAGAGTTTCTTTAAATGACCCGGAGTTCCTTGATATAGCCCAGTGTTTCTAGTTACCACCCGTAAGGAGTTTTATGGTTTGAAGCCTTTATGACCTTTGTTGTTCTGGATAGCGAAACACAGGTCTACCGTGGGCACAAGTTCCCACCAATGGACTGACTGCCAGAATGTTTCTCGTGAAAGCTCAATCTTATTTGCTTTGAAATATGGATATGAAGGTGCAAGTGGCTTTGGGAAATAATTTAGATGTTGGCATGCATACGTATGTGTGCCCAGCAGCTGGTGCCCTGCGTAAAGTGCTGCCACTTTGCATGGGTTTGCTGCTCCAGTGGTCTAGGTCACAGATACGGTAATTGCCCCTGAGCCACCTCCATCTGGGTTCTCCTTCAGCCACAGTAATTACGCGTAATGCCGGACACTAATTACAGCATTAGAGAATGGAGCTGGTCTTGGAACTGTGTAATTTACAGTTTTCTGTGTTCACTGTGCTGTGTAGGAGAAACTAGCTAACAGATTAATTTTCCACATTATCTGAGGATGTTAGAAAAGTGTCCATCTGAAATATTTATTGTTAACCACAGCTGACATGACTTAGGTTTCATTGAGATTTTTTTCCCCACTTCCTTTGGTTTGATCTGGAAACAATACACCAACTGATATACTTTTCAAGGACATTGCTAATTGAGGGACTTTTTTCTGCTATGGGGCAAATTTCCTATATCTCTGTTTTTTTTTTTTTTTTAAAACACAATCATAAAATGGACAGGTAGCTCATTAATTACCTTTGTCATTGGTCATTGAACACAGGTAATATGTGTGTTATTATTCATTTGCTGAACTGGCAAAATATTGTATGACTATAACACATGCTTTTAACCCTTATGCACCTCAGTTTATAAATATAAAAAAGTCATGCATTGACGGCATCTGATAAAGTTCATAGTTCCTCATCAGCAGTCTTTCATAAATACAAATTTACTGCATTTTTTTTTTCCAACAACTATTTTCCCAAATAGCTGTCAAACTTTAGTGCAGAGACTCCAAGATGTGCCTTTTTAAAACCAAATTCCATCAAGAAAGGCAATTCATGGGGACCATGTAGAAATATATAAAGAACGAAAGGATATTTGGCCTATCTCATATGTTCTATAAATACAATTTGAGTTCCTCAACTGTCAAAGCTCCAAAATCATGAAATCCTGACAAACCCCTCTTCGTAAAATCCAAATATTCCCTCATTCTTGAAAAAAAATGGAAGGTTTTATTGATAATGGTGATGACTGGTGGGGTTCCACAGAGAACTCGCAAGGGTGGCCAGAATTGCCTGGTGCTGTTCTAATCCTGTTGGCATTTTGAATAAATCAATTTTTTTCTTCTATATTCTTCAATTTTTTTTCTTCTCTCTTCTATGGACTGGTGCCAAAAAATCATATCTGTGACTCCCGGAATTTGTTGAATTTAAAGTTCTCCAAATTATTGGAATCTCCCACGACAAGGCCGAAGCACAGTGTCTGGTTTTTCACTTCACAGGCAGGTCAGTGGTCCCTGTTTTCTAACGGCTCTTTTTTGATGTTGATCCCTCTGCTCTCTCTGTCCTCTGATCCTCCCCAGCAATTTCAAGATGAACACGTTATTCCAGTAACCCCTTCCTGTAAAAAAATTTCCAAAATCCAGGCTGATCATTTGTATTCATGTTCTGGCGTTCTGGCCAAAAGCATGTTCAGTACTGTAGAAGTAGTTTCTTGCAAGGGTTATGTTCACTGGTTTGCCGTTGTCTTCCATGTAATATCCAATAGTTAAGGCAGGAATTTGACCAGGGTGCTGCCGATAGCTCACCTACTCTTCGCAATGGACACCATGGGATCTTTAACATCCACAAACTAATGCCGATTGATGGGGCACCAGTTTCACATCCATCCGAGGAACGGCACACACATTGATGAGTAATGCTGTCAGTGAAACTCTAGGATGACAATTTATTGCTGGGTTGGAAATCAAATTAAACCCAGGCAAGACGACGTGGAGACCAGTGTGTGTTCCTCTTGGCCATTCTGCTAGCTCCCAGTTTCTCCTGCCTTCTATGGAACTGCCATCCAGAGGCTGTTCTTTCCTATGCTTCCCTCAAGAGAAGAGAGAGAGATACAGGCAGTACACCG
>CM068959.1:62236222-62241222 GCA_035128595.1 Eptatretus atami | reverse complement strand
TATGCTGTTACTCCGAGTTACAACGACATAATAGTTTGAAGAGAATGCACTCAACTCCTTTACTCATACAATCAGAGACATAACAATCATATGTGCAGTCATGTGTACAATATCGAAAGTAGCAATGTGTTAATCTCAGTGTGACTGATGTACCATACTCTGTGTTACAGAGCATTGATTCTTCCGAAGCGGTTTCTTGGCCTGGGATAATGCTGGGTGGTTTGCCATCCCTCTTCCAGCAGTAGTTAGAGCAGGAATTTGGAATTTTGCCATGGTGCTGACGATAGCTCACCTACTCTTCACAAAGGAGAGCTTTGGATCTTTAATGTTCACCACCTCATGCCAGCGGACAGGACACCAGTTTAACATCCATCTGAGAGATGGCACTCACACAGATGAATCGCAGAGCCTGTGAAACATTGTGATGATACGTTTTACCTGGGTCAGGATATCAAACCCAGGATAGATGGCTTAGAGGTGTGTGTGTGTGTTTGTGTGTGTGTGTGTGTCCACCTGTAGGCCATCCTGTCAGCCTGCCCCAATCTCTATAGCATGTACTTACTCTTTCAGTATTGTACATAATCTCTTATCCAAACGATCATTGTTATCATTTCTTCGTGGAGCATGTGTGTTTTCTCAATCACACCTCTCAGCACCAGAACCCTTCTGTTTTGGATAAGGAGTTCCATGGAATATAGCTCATCTCTGAATATTGCACGGTTCACAATCTTCACTTGTTTTTTTTGTATACATTGTCGAGGCTCATATGAGAGCTAACACACAACGCACAGCAAGGGAGGCATGAGTCAAGAGTGGTGAAGGAGGGAAGGACAAAACAGTGGGGGAAGAGACATTAGGAGATCTGTGGAAGGGAGAGGGATGGGGTGGGGAACACAGGGTATACAAGATGGACACTAACAGGGACTTTCAGGAAGGAAAGCAGGGAATTGAAGGAGGTGTTTTGGGGTGGATTAACGGGGGTCGAAAAGATCGAGGATTTGGATGGGGGAAGATAGAGATGGTGGTGAACAACTGTTTTGAAGGCCTGGAGGGAAGAATAGGATTGAAGAGAGTGAGGAAGTTTATTCCAATGGAGGAGAAAAAGAGGAATGAAAGAGTGAAGGTGAGCAGTGATTCTATCGGAGTAATGTTGATTTGGTAGTATCCAGAAGGGGGTCTGTGGCGGACCTGAGCATCCCTGCAAAATATGGTGGGTGACAAATTTACAGGAGAGAGCGGGGGAGGGGGGGGGGATGAAAAAGAGGAATGAAAGATGTGAAGGTGAGCATTGATTCATGATATTGGTAGTTTTACCAAAAGGGGGTTGCTGGCGGACCTTGAGCGCCCTGCAGAAATATGGTGGGGACAAATCGCAGACAGAGCGGGAGGGGGGGAGACCAGAGAGGAGATGATAGCACAGACAAGAACGACCGACCTGTGGTGAGAGAGTGAGAGGCCCAAAGTCGCCTCAATCGCAGGAGATACAATGATCCCGAAATGCCTTGGTTTCCACGCATGAAGCTGAGAAAGGTGAGAGGCAGGAGCACCAGCCCAGAGGGGAGAGCAGTACTCCATCAGGCTGCAGAGGAAAGCTTTGTTTGTGGTCAGGAGCTCAGGTGGGCCGAGGAAGGACTTTGCACAACGGCGGATTCCCAGTTGGCGACTGGCTTTGGAGGCCAGGTTGGAAATGTGGCTTTCCCAGGAATGATATGGCAGATGTGGACCCAGAAGCTTCGAACAAAGGAGGGTGTGATATTGTTTCACTTTTGGTTAAGTTTCACTGTGCTATTTTTCTCTGCATCACCTGGCTTGAACACAGTAAATTTCACACTTCAACGCTTATCTTCATAAGCTTTGCGAGAGTTTGGTTTCTTTTCTTTTTTTTCTGTATATCATGTCGAGGCTCGTGTAAGAGCTAACACCCAGAACATACAAAAAGGCAGGAGACGAGGGGTGGGAGAGGCACCAAATAGTAGAGAAAAGAGACAGCAGCAGATCTGTGAAACTGAGACGGATGGGGTGGAGTACACGGGGTAAATAAGATAGATATGGGATAAACAGGTTTTGAACTTTATTTTGCACCATCTTCTCTCTGCAGAATGAAGGAATCATAATTGTTTCAACAACATCTAACTTGGTCTTCATGTGACATCAGTGAAGCAATACAGATGGTTCAACACCAGGAGAACCATGTGCATCCAAACACAGCTAAGAAATTGAGTCCAGAGTTAACAACTCAGTGGTGTAATTTGGCAGTTTTCACAGCTTCATTTAATACCTTCTGAAATCTTTCGATTTCACGATTGCCTTCTGGATGGTGTATGGCAGAACATGAATGTTTAATGCCTCTTTCAGCAAGATCAGTAGTAAACTCATCAGAGTCAAATTGTGGTCCATGATCAGGAATTTTCTCATCTGGAGATCCTTCTCGACTAAAAACAGAGGTGAGAAACTCTATAACAGTTTCAATCGTGGTAGACTGAGTAAATGTAACTTCTGGCCATTTACTGAAAAAGTCAACAAGAGTGTTAGCAAATCTGTCACATGGGAAGCATTTGGTTCAACAATATCAAATCTTAACTTCATGCAGTTGAAGGAAGTTGAACTGGTTGCATAGGACTATTTCGACAATTAGCAGTCTTATCGTTCACCTGACAAACATAACAGTTTTCAATAGCATTTTGAACCTGGGTGTCCATTTTTGACCACCAAAACAACTGTCTCAATCATTGACAATGGAGATGCTGAACATCAAGGAATTGTTCACATGAAACAATCAGTATAGTAGTAATGGAAATGGGGATAACTCGTTCACCATGGAATATGCTGTCATTGTGAATTGACAACTCATCACGAATGGAGAAGTACAGTTTCACATCATCATCAACAACCATTTTAGACTGGAATGGCCAACCATTATGAATGTACCATTACACATTTACTTGAATGACATCAGTGCTAATCGTTTCATCTAACTTGTCATGAGAAATGCAAGCGTCTTGTAGCAAGACCTCACGGACATGGTTAACATCGTTGGCCATGTCAGGCTGTCGTCAGTCACGATTTAAGCAGTCGACAGATAATCTAGAGACGGCATCGGCAACTTTATTCTGAGATCCTGCCTTACACTGCATTTTTCAGTCATAGAGCAAATTCCACAGTTCTGTAAAGTTAGTTGGGTTCCTCTTGTTCTTCTCTGTTTTTAGGTAATCCCATATGGTCTCGATGGGACTCATGTCCAGACTCTGGGGTAGCCATTCTAACACTTGGAGGACACCAGCTGTAACCTTGTTCTCCAATTACTGTTTTACTATCTCGAAAGTGTGTTTTCGATCATTATGTTATTGGAAAATAAATCCACTTCCAATTATATTATCTTCACTAGGAACTGCATGGTGCTGTACTATTTGCTTGTGCAGTACTTCTTTATTGTTGGCACTCCATTGATATTAACAAGTTTTCCAACACCAAATGCTGAGATACAACCCCAGACAGTCACAGAGCCTTGTCTGTGTCAACAGCCAGTGACTAACATTGTGTGTCATCACGTTCTCCAAGTCTTCAGCATACAAACTGGTGTCTCTTTGATCCAAAAAGTTCAAACTTCGATTAATCAAACCAGAGTACCCACTTCCATTGTTCAGTCACCCTATCTTGGTGTTGCCTTGCAAATTTCAGTGTTTTCACCTTATTCTGCAGTGTCAGCAGTGGTTTCTTTGCTGCAACTTTGCCATGGAGACCTGCTGCAATCAGCCTTCTGCACACAGTGCTGGACGAGATGTTAATGTTCAGGCTTGCTCTCATTTCATTTGTCAGCTGCTGACTTGATTTTCTTCTGCCATGTAAGCAGAGCAACTTTAATGCCTCGTCTTACCTTGGGGAGGTTATTTTGGGTCTTCCAGGCCTTTCATCATCTTCTTTATTTTAGGCGGTGCAAAGTGTACCCACACAGCATTGTCAGAGATCTTCAGCTTTTCTGTTATTTTCTTCATAGTGTGTGCCCCTTCTGCTTGTGGAGTTTCGATCTTCACACACAGTTCTATTGAAAGTTGCTTCCTTGGCACCATTCAGAACTCGTAGACTTTCAAGTATAGAACAAGCTGATGAAAAGGAATTTCACATATTCACGAATTTGCAACTTGTATTGTGGTTTCTTGTAATTCATATCAATGTAACTTGTGTTGATTACTTCAATAACATTTATTGTGATTTAATGTAAAAAAAAAACACTCCACCAACTGTTCCTGCATATTTTATTTGTGGTAAATGAATATTACCAGCACGTGATCGCATAATTTGTGTTGCAAAAATAAACCTTTTTCAATTTCATTTTTTTTTCAATATTACTTAAAGGTAACTGTGACATTAAATTGAGTTTCACAGAAACTAGAAATACGATAAAAGCCCATGGTAAAATACCATGAAGAAAAAAGAAAAACAAGGAAGCCTTTTATTCTTGTGCTGGTTGAAAGAGCTCAAATGGGCCGTTATATATTTATTAACATAATTTTTTTTCTGGAGTGATGAGACAGCGGTTTCTCCCATAAACACCACCCGGGTTTAATATTTTTTTTCTCTCATTGAAAGAATTATAATATTCCGCGTAGCTTTCTTTCTCTACTAGGTACATGTCCGTATTTCAGGGTGGGACAAACACAATCATTATGTCAGAATATATATTAATATATATAATATATATATAATATATATATAACAGCGGTAGGCGGCCATGGGTCGCCGAGCATCCGATGACCTTTGACCCTGATCTGAGTTAATCTAGTACTAAGTACTTACGAAATTGCAATCGAATCGGTTAAACCACGTGTAGGAGCAAGGGGGATTTGAATGGTCATTTTGCCCGAAAAAATGCACTCATTGACCTTTGACCCCTGACTTAGCCGAGATAGGTCAATATGTCCTGAAGCAAAGCTGTAGTACTCATTGAGTACTATGTACCTATGAACTTTCATTCGTATCAGTTAATCCGTGTAGGAGCAAGG
>CM068959.1:62202185-62227312 GCA_035128595.1 Eptatretus atami | reverse complement strand
ATGCCTCCTCACAATTCTATCTTGGAGTTCTACGGACAGTTCCTTGGACGTCATGGTGATGTTTCTGTTCTGACATGCACTCTCAACTGTGGAGTCTTAAATAGAAAGATGTGTTTCTTTCTAAATCATGCCAAATCAATTTAATTGGTATCAGGTGGACTCCAATCAAGTTGTAGAGACATCTCAAGGATGATCAAAGGAAATTGGATGAAACTGAGCTCAATTTGAAATGTCATAGCAAAGGGGTTGAATACTTATTGACGCAAGACATTTCAGCTTTGAATTTAAAAAAAAATTCTAAAAACATGTTTTCACTTTGTCATTATGGGGTATTTTGTGAAGATCAGTGACAAAAAAGTTAAATTGAATCCATTTTAAATTCAGGCTGAAACAACAACAAAAAAGTGACAAGTTGAGGGGTGTGAATACTTTCTGAAGGCACTGTATGTGAGGCCTCGACACGACAGGCTGGTTGATGGATGATCAATCTTTTACTATCAGCAGCAAGCCCTCCATCTCTGCTTCATGGCAGCAGATGACAAGGACAATCAATGTTTTTGTCTCCATACCATCAATAAGACTGGATGGGAAGCTGTGGCCTCTGCCCCCAGTGATGAGGAATATTCCTTGATGCTGCAGATGAGGCTTTGCCACGGATGGACAGTTTTGCATTGCTAATGAAGACCTAAGCACAATCGAGAATACTGAGCCAATGTCTGGCCTTGAAGGCCTGTTTGAAAATTGGCTCTGCTTAAGAGAGGTCATTCAGACAGTAATGTCCAGAAGCTGTAGATGTACTAATGGTCAGCAAGATAGTGAGATGAAAGGCCAAGCAATCTTTCTAGAGGGACGGTTGCGAATATGTGACAGTTTCAAGCTTCCCTTGAACAAGACCCATCACAAGAGACCAATGATTCGGAGAAGGAACACTTGTCAGATGCAGGCCTGAAAAGACTGGTTTTATTGTTGCCCACTGTAGCCAAAGATTGCCATTTATATGTGACACTTGTATGCATTCATTTGTTTACAGTGTAGGAGCTGCTGCCCACACAATAACCACACTGAGATGGGAACAGTTTAACCTGGTGTCAAAAAGTATTTGAGAAGACTAAAGTCCTTTCTACCTGCAGTTTGGGCAGTCATTTTGGAACTTGGCCAGGGTGCCAGCGATACCTCACCAACTCCTAAACGCCCACCAGATACTAATAGCAGACAATCCTCCAACTTGACATCCCTCTGAGTGACTGTGCACTTTTTAATGCAAAACCCTGCCTATGAAGCACCAATCCAACAGTTTATAGTCGGGTCGAGAATGTGCACGTGCACGAAATCTGCATAGTCCTGTTGGATGCTAAAAAGATTATCACCGAATCACATGCACCTTATCATGTGAGATCTCAGAGGTTAAGACTTGGTTCGTACTTGGGAGACATCCTTGGAAAGCTGGGTGTTGTCAGCTGGGACAAGGCAAGATAGATCAGGAGTTACTGTGCTCATGTTTTGCTCTCATCCTGTGTAGTCAGATCTGTTTCCCTGTGGAGTCCTATCCAAGTAAAACTGCTGTTCAGGTGTACTGCCAAAAGAGATGCTGCATTGCTGAAATTGAAGTCGTTTTACTGGCCAAGTAAAGCTCGCTCTTTCATCTGCATTCAGGCTCGAGACGTTAAAGATGCTCTGAACTCTCTAGAAAAAAAAGTACGCCATTATGCGTCAGCATCCTGGCAAATTTTCCTCGCCTATAGATGAATTGAGATATGCCACTTACTTATGAAGGTAATGCGGAGTCTAAGTAAGATTAAGTGAAAGGTATAAAATAAGTTGTTAAATGGAACATACGAGTATGTAAATGGATTTCCTTTATTAAGTGTGGTTCGGCTATAGCACAAGCATCATAGTCCTTGTCTCACGTTCCCTGTACAATATATCCATTGCTTGCAAAAGGATGAAAGTTTTGAAACATTAATTTTTTGTTGCAATTTACGTTATTTCCTTGCATTCCTCAATTTTTATTTTTTTAATGCTTTTGAAGATTTTCCTCAGTCGAGTTTGCTTTCTAGGAGAAGGAAGGCAGCCGTTATGTGCTAGTGGCTTTCTCAAAAGCCTCAGTAAACTGTGGTCTGAACAATGAGATGTATGAACGGAGAAAGGACATTATGCACTGTCTGAGAAGCATGTTCAGGTAGCATTGCAGAAATTGTATTTCATTGTCTTATGATGTGATGTAAACAACCGGGCGTAGTGGCGTGCCCTTGTAATCCGGCTACTCGAAGGCTTGGGTTGGAGGATCGCTTGAGGACGGGAGCTCTGCACTGGGCCGCGCTATGAGAGGGTGTAGGGCAGCCCGAAATCATGGCGAAACCCAATCCATATCCCTGTGTCGTAAGAGGCGACCAGGGTTGCGTCAGGAAGGGCAACCGGCGTAAAACCTATGCCAAATCAGTATGCGGATCATAACGGATGATCTGCTGTGGCGACCCCTAACAGGAGCAGCCGAAAGACGAACAACATGATGTGATGTAAACACTAAATATTCACTGGACACTGTTTTTTTGTTGTTGTGAAGCTCTAAGTTAACAGAAATGTGGTGTTGCTGGATTGGCCGAGAGAACGGTAACGCACTTGCCTCTGACCCGTCTGGTCTGGTTACGATCCTTCACATGATTATGATACTATCAGATTGGTGCTTCACATTGAGAGCCTTGTATCAATGAGTGTGCAATTGCTTATATGGATGTTAACCTGGGGATTAGTCTACTTGCATTTGTTTGGATGTTTAAAATCCCACGGTGTCATTTGAAGAAAAGTACATTAGTTATCACCAGCATCGTGGCCAAAATTCAAAATTCCTGTTCTGACCGATGCTGGGAAAGTGTAATCCTGCAAACCACCCTGTGTAATCTTTGGCGTGAGATTGTTTCGGCAACACTGACGCTCTGCAAGCACAGTGTGGATATATAATGAATGATGATCACTGGATTATATTGCTCCGAGAATGCACATCTCTGAGTTGTTTGGTCCAGATTATATCCTCAACCATGTATAATTTTATTGCCTCCGCCACCGAAGGTGAAGGAGGTTATGTTTTCACCCCTGTCTGTCTGTTTGTTTGTCTGTTTGTTTGTTTGTTTGCGTGCAGGACATCTCAAAACGTTGTGGACGGATTTAGATGAAATTTGGTAGAGAGGTTGGGTGGTGTGTGACAAGGACGAACTGATTAGGTTTTGTTGAAGATCTGGATCTGGATCGTAGAATTTTTTTTTAAGTGATTCTTCACCATTGAGAGATGGGACTAAACAAATATACAGCACGATTTCCCAACAAGTTGTGGATGGATTCGGACAAAACTTGGCGAACAAGTTGTATGTGTGACAAGGAGTAATTGATACGATTTTGGTGAAGATCCGAATCCAGATCTGGATATGATAATTATTTAATTTTCAAAGTGATTCTTCATCATTGAGAGATAGGGCCAAAAACGATACATGATATTTCAAAAATGTATTGGGCCCAATATGTTCTTGTTCTCTTGGTTCAGGCATTATGTGGTGGAGGTATGCGCTCTACCGAATGCCTTTCTAGTTTTAAAATGCAAGCTGTGTGATGCGAGCTCGTGGTGAATCACGTCGTGCTTTGATTGGGGGGGGTCATAACTGTTTTGTCTGTAATCTTGTTTATATAAAACATCTCTTGGTATTTTTTTTTTTACACGATATTTGGTGTTCAGGTTGCTGACAAATCTAAATATATTGTACCTTTCCAATGAATTAAAAGTTAATTTAAAACTAAGTTTGGCAAAACATTAGATTTAAGAAGATGAATTGAGTTTGTGGTGTGTACATTGATATTAAATCATGCGTTCAACACAGTTGTAATGGACCAGGTTTGCACTTCCTCTTTGTTTTTAATAATGGTGCTAAAAGTCATGAAAGAGCTTTAGACAACAAAGGATTGTGGATCAAGCATGTAGTCATTGGAAATGATGTAAACAAGCTGAGACAGCACTGACAGTGCACAACAACCAGCCAAGTATATAAGAAAGATCAAAGTTCGTCGTGGGATTGGATAAGAGGTGCTGAAGAGTTGCCAACTTGATGCAAGAGCCGAACAAAGTAGACACAGTAAGTCAATTCAAATTTCACAATTGACGAGTGGGATGAGAGGGGATAGGATCCCTGTTCACTCCTCTCCTTTTCCTCCCATTTTACTCCTCTTTTTTTTGGCAAACCTTCCATCAATTTGCTTTCATTTTTCTCCCTCCTCTCTCTCTCTCTCACTCTTCCACACAACCTTTTGCTTTGTAGTTTTCTCCATTTTCGTCCCCTTTCTGAATTTCCTCACCCACACCCTTTCCGAGAGGATGAATGGATGGCTCATAATACGAGGCCACTCAATAGACCTTAACGGATCAAAACATTTATTTCTTATTCTGTATCCTTGAAAATACCACTTTAAACATTATATCAATTGTGATTCAATGCACAAAATGCCATTTATTTTTATGGTCATTCGGCAACGTTAATGCAGCTTGGATGTGAAATTAGACTCAAATATAATGATTTTCTTCCAGCCAAAAGAGAAAATGGTCGTCGCCAACCAAAGATTGTTTCTACCACGTTCACCAATTGCTTTTTCCTCTGGATTCCTGAGCTGTCTCATTGGACCTACAGGAATTCGTTAACTTTTTCACATTATGAGATTTTTTTTTTATTCTCTAGTTGCAAGGTCACACTCCACGGTTTCAGATCTTACCCTCCCCCCCCCACCCGAACACCACCCATTTCAACACCAACCACGACCCTGGCTGCCCCTCCCCTGAAGCATCCTTGTTAATGGTCCCTTGCGGCGTTTTATGAAGCCGATATCACGGAAAATGATGTGCTTTTTAATGCTTTCTTGTGCTGCTCCTCTGGTTCCCTTGCCTGAACACACCCACTTGAATTCCTTCTCACACCAAGTAATACAAGTACTTCACCGGTTTAGATCCAGCCAACCTCGTGCTTGAGTAGAATGATGGAAAGGATGACTATACAAAGAAAAATGTTCCCACAATCCAATTCCGCAGATGTGAACTTGCTTTTTTCCCCTTCAAACTTTCCTCCTACGCATCCCCTTTGTCTTTCCGTTTCTTTGTTGTTCTTGTTATTGTTCTTCCCCCCCCCCCCCCCACCAGCACCAGGTCTGTGAACCTTCCTCAGCCGTGCTGCAATGCTGAGTTGTCAATAGTTTGAGAAGTTTTTGCTCTGACTGGGCTTGACATCTTGCCTGAGTCTTGCCTGAGTTGGTCACTAGACAGCTGTCAGATGTTACGAAAGCAAAGCCATGAGGATATTTCTACTTGTTGCATGGTGTTGTTGTTTGTTTATCTGCCTGAGTGTAGGTTTGGTTCTGCTGAACAATTTTCACTGTAAGGATTATACTCTTTGGGTTGCCATTGCTTTCACACTGGTAGTGAAGGTAGGAACACGGAATTTGTCCAGGGTGCCAGCAGCATTCGCCTCTACTCTTTGTGAAAGACAATGTGGGATTTTTCAGATCCTCCAGCAATCAATGTTGGTCTGCTGGTGTCCCACATTGATGTCCCAGGTGGATGGCACATTCTTTGATCCAACGCCGTTCCCATCGAACACCACAGGCGGTCAAGGAGTTATTCGGGTTGGCAATCGAATGCAGAATAAACAGCTCATGAGCAAATTTTCTACCTCTGAGCCATAAATTTGTGTTCTATTTTCACTTTGTTAAATGCAAAACAATATTTATTACTTTCCAATTATGTCGGCTTTGAATGTCTCTCGATGCTTTGCAAGATTTTCTGAATCGTAAGTCTTGAAAAAATATTTGTTTTATCAATACTAAACATTTTTGTATTTATTATCATATGACATGCATTGTGTGATTTATAGTGATTGCATCAATGATGCCTATGTTGTTCATTATTACCTTCGCCGAAGGAGAGGGTATTGCATTGGGTCCATTTGTTACTTACGAAATCTAAAGATTTTGAAAGTATATTGATGACTTCCGTCAATCTGTTTGTGTGTTTGTTTTGTGTGTGTTTGTTTGTTTGTAGGCACGATAACTCGAACGGAAGAAGCTACCAATGTCAAATTACACCACGTGATTCAGGAGGGTGATGGCTAGTGCTGATTAGATTTTGGTCAAAATCGGTCAAAGGTCAAGGTCACGGTGAGGTCAAACATTCGATTTTTGATGGTTTGGTACAGAATCATCGTAGAAACTTCTGGTTTGCGTCGCTACCTTCTCTAGAGACAGCTTTTATTGACAAGGTCAGAGGTCAAGCTGACGATTTCATAAGTACCAGTCTATGACTGCTTGTTACTTACGAAATCTAAAGATTTCGTAAGTATATAGATGACTTCCGTCCTCTGTTTGTGTGTTTGTTTGGTGTGTTGTGTTTTGTGTTTGTTTGTAGGCACGATAACTCGAGAACGGAAGAAGCTACCAATGTCAAATTACACCACGTGATCAGGAGGGTGATGGCTAGCGCTGATTAGATTTTGGTCAAAATCGGTCAAAGGTCAAGGTCACAGTGAGGTCAAACATAATTCCGTAAATTCATGTGAGAAATGGAGTATTTTTGCTTCGGTCGACGTTACGAGTTCGTTTTAACTTCGATTTTAATTTTGTCTTCGGTTTTGCGATCGCTTAGGACGCTTAACACTCGGTTGTCGAAATTCTGGTAAAAATCGGATGTTTTGGAGACGTTTTAAGATGTATAAAAAAATATTTCACTCGCCGCGTCACGGCTCGTCACGTGGTGCAGCGCGCTCAAGCAGACGCGTCGTTGAGTCACGTAAAGGTTTTCCGTGTGCGCGCTGATGGTGTTTTCGATAAAGTTGGTGTTTTAAAGTCTTTTTTTTATCCCAATAAAGGTTATCGTCGCATGCCTGACTCGCTAAGCCGTCGGATTAATGTAAAGATTGTTGGTGGATGCGCGAATATTACGGTTTTGTGACTTTGATAAATAATATTAAATAATTGCGTGGAGAAATGGAGATTTTTGCTTCGGTCGACGTTACGATTTTTGATGGTTTGGTTACAGAATCATCGTAGAAACTTTCTGGTTTGCGTCGCTACCTTCTCTAGAGACAGCTTTTATTAGACAAGGTCAGAGGTCAAGTTGATGATTTCGTAATACAGAACTTTTGTCGACACAGAACTTTCGTGTTTTTCTCCACAACCACTTGTCAGATTGAGACGAAATTTTCACTATTGGTGCGACTACTCATGTATAATGTTATAATGATAATTTTGATGTCATAGGTCATGTGATGTGTCAGTCATGTTGGAAAAATGGAAAAAACTTTGGACCTCTGTATCTCTGAAACCGCACCAAGGAAAAAATTGAAGCAGCACATACAGTAGCAAGCAATCCTCATGTGGAATAAGTGTAATTTTTTATGACCTCATGGGTGCCTTCATTATGACATCATAATTGCATATGTAGAACGCTACATCTGATCAGTATGAAAAATTTTGAGGGTCACATAGGGATAAAATGGTCCACAAAAATATTTTTGATGATGTCATTGGTCACGTGATTCAGCAGCCATATTGTTGTTTTTTTTAAAAAAAAGACCTTCAAAAATCTTCTCTGAAATGGCTGAACCAGTCATCACTGTCAGCATTTATAACGTGGCAGTTCTAATTATGTCTCTTATTAATTACAAAACACACCATTACACAAACACCACACAAAACAGGTCCTGGCGAGGATCTGAAATCTTTCATTGCTCTGTTTCGTGTTAAATTATGTTTCAACTTGAGGGTGTAGTAATTTTGGCTTATCATATAACAGATGCAATAAGAGGGAGAAGCAGTTGACTGATGATGTCACACAGTTAAACTTAAAAGGAAAAATGGTTTTATTTCAAGTATTGAAGGCACAAGAAGGAACATAATATACATTTACGGAGTACATAATAATAATTAATAATAATAAATTATTATTATTGTTACTTTAATTTTATATGGTATCTAAGATATTTGATAAAACATCTCTTTGTGTTTTACATAAAAGCAAATATAAACTGTGAAGCATCTGAAAATGCAAAGCCTGTCTGTGTCAGCTTTGTACTCAAACTAAAGTTGATGAAAACGACAGTTTTAAAATAATTGTACATGTTATTCATTTGTGTTCTCCATATTCTCATAAACAAAGGTTTATTGAAGATTTGATGACAAAAGCTCAATTGGTAACAATGTCTGAACAGAAGACACACTGAAGCTCAATTGTAAATGAATAAAGAAACATGGAATCTATTTTAAAAAACGGGGTGTCTCGCACTTGACTTTCTGCGGTCGGGCTAATTAGTGCTTTTTATATTCACTATGACTTTGCACTTTCAATTTTGACCCAAT
Source organism: Eptatretus atami (assembly GCA_035128595.1). Lineage (NCBI taxonomy): Eukaryota > Metazoa > Chordata > Myxini > Myxiniformes > Myxinidae > Eptatretus > Eptatretus atami. The sequence goes on along the minus strand of CM068959.1, from coordinate 62,218,933 downwards.
TTTTCATTATTTTCTCCATTTTCTCAAGAATAAAGATTCCTTGAAAATTTGATGACAAAAGCTCAAATGGTTAAAAAAAAAGTTATGGCTTGTCCATGGACAGAGAGAAACGCACGCATGCACGCACGCACGCACGCACGCACGCACACACGTTTGCAAAACCCTGTCTCCCGATGCACGGAGGGACTGGCTGCAAAATTTTACAATTTGCAGAAATACAAAATTCAAATACATAATCTACAAAGTGTGTGCAATCTTCATAATACATGATTTAAATACGACTCCTGATAATCAAGAACACTGGAAGACATCACGTCACTAACAAGAATATTGGTTAATAATGGACGAAGGAACAGTACGAGTACTCAGAATCATGAAGCAAGTGAGCATATTGCAACATTCTGATCTACAGCCACTTCTGAAGATATTCAGCCATTCTGTACTGGTGTACTGGCCAAATTCCTGCCCTATCCAACATGGAGGACTGCATTTACAGCAGCACGCCATACCCTCAGAAATGATGGCAACCAGTCAGGTGCTGCATACAAAAAGACGATTATACCTCACACCTTTTTACAATCTTTCTTCTCTCATTTCCCTAATGTCTGCCTGATTATTGCCATCACTGCAAGTATGTAATCCTTCATTACTTTTCTTATTTCATAAGTCGAGCAACATCCTGTTCTCCTGAGTTTTATGAGATGTAATTATCCCCACACTTTTTGAAAATGAGGGGGAGGGGGGGGATATTGGAATCAGTTCCTTCTGTCCATCTGTCCATCCGTCATGCTATCTCCTCCTAAACGGTTGGGCAGAAATTCACCAAACTTGGTAGTTCTGATCAGCACATAGCAAAAAGGTGCTACATTATTTTGGTCTTTGTTATTATAATATCTGTGTTGTGTACAGAAGGTGCTGTATTTTGGTCTGTAGTATATATATATATAATACAAGAGCTGTATTATTTTAGTCCCGCCTCCTGGGAAAAGGTCAAATACCAAAAAAATGCAGTTATGGGCACATTTTATGTGCAATCTTTGTATATGCAATCAACATTGGGGGACGGATGAAAAACTATAGTTTAGCTTTTACCCCAGGTACAAAGGGGTGGGGACTTCGGGTCACATGGGTCAAAACAAGAAAACATTTTAACACTAAATTTGATGCTGGGTCAATATCGGTGGAACATGATGCCATCTTACAACTTTGCTTTCGATAGGAAGTGTGGGGATCTGTGATGGCGCACCATCGGCTTCGCTCAAGTTAGCATTGTTTTTGGAGAGCACTTTACAGCCCATTCTACTTTTCACCCGCAAGGTTCTGGTGATTTCTGTGGTGGTGGTTCACATGTGATGTTTGGTAGAAAGTTTCAGTTCTCATGCGTTTGACAATGGTAATGAAGAAATCCAATAAAGATTCAGGTTTTGATGTTATGTGAGGAGTTGAACTCGGATGTGGTGATGGGATACTCGGGATGATCCTCTTCTTTGATTCACTGGGATTGAAGCTTCCCCTTTAAGCAATCTCTTATGATTTTCCTTGTGATATCTGGTGAGATGCTCATGAAATCTTCAAATCTCTTGAGGTCTCGTGAGGAAACTAAGAAGAGATAGGAGTTGCGACAGTGCATTCTGGAGGTGGAATACTTGGCAGCCATTCTGTAGGTGGTATACGCAAGTGAGACTGGGGTTTTTTTAATCTACAGAAAGGTAAGCTGATCAAGGACAAACGTCTACAAAAGGTGGTGTTCAACTGAGCAGGTAATGTTCTAACTCCTCTGAGCAAAGTAACCAGTATTTTCATCAGGAGACTGGAATGTAATGTTGGTTTTTTTTGTTTTTTTCCCCACAAAATAGTGAATGGGACATACTGGGGCAGCCGGACAGATTATTACCTCCTCCACCGAAGGTGAAGGAGGTTATGTTTTCACCCTTTTCTGTCTGTTTGTCTGTGTACAGGATATCTCAAAAACTTGTGAATGGATCTGGATGAAATTTTGTGGACAGGTTCAGTGTGTGACAAGGACAAACTGATTAGATTTTGGTGAAGATCCGGATCCAGATCCGACTACTGGAATTTTAAAAAGTGATTCTTCACCATTGAGAGATGGGGCCAAAAACGACATATAGCACAATATCTGAAAAAGTTGTGGATGGATTCAAACAAAACTTGGTAGAGAGATTGGGTGTGTCTCAAGGACAATTTTTTTTCGATTTTGGTGAAGATCCGAATCCGGATCTGGATACGAGAATTATTTAATTGTGAAAGTGATTCTTCACCATTGAGAGATAGGGCCAAAAACGATATAGTACTGTTTGGCTTGAAATTTCAAAAATGTATTGGGCCCGATATGCTCTCGTGGATCAGGCATTACGTGGCGGGGGGTACGTGCTCCACCGAGTGCCCTTCTAGTTGATGTACTTGCCAAGGAGCTGTCTTGTCTGCATTCAATCCCAACAATATCCAATAACTAAAATATCTACATACAATACTGCCATCCCGATGCAGTGCTGACAGGACAAGGGACAATGTACATATATTGGATAATGTCTTCCTTCAAATGGGACATCAAGACTTCTGTCACATATGCATTTAGGTTCTGGATGCCAAACGTTCCAAAGGTTCCACAAGAGTATGTTATTGTGTGCTGGTACCCTGGCCAAATTCCCTGCCTGTAGATATAACAGTCCAGTTACATTAATGGTAACATACTATAAAATAAATTGTCTTAATAAAGACATTATCTTATCTGTGGACAAGCTAAATGATGTATTTTTTTCAGCTGAAAGCCGAAAATAATATATAAGCCACTGTGGATGGTGTTCGTCTCTTTTTTTTGTGCTGATGAAGGGATAATGCTCAAAACCGATTTTGTGGTGGTTGACATACTGACTCTGTTGATAAAATTTACAAGTGAATGGAAAAATTTGGGTTTGTATCAGAGAAGATAATTAAAATGGATAGATGATGTGTCTAAATTTACTTGTGTATCATTGTGTGTGCTTTGGCTTTTGTGGCTTATCAACATATGGCTCTTGTTTGTGGAAGGCGGTCTTATGGACAGGAGAAGTGAGGAACAAAAGTGTTGAGGTGTGCAGTCAGCCTTGATTGTGGAAGTTTAACCAGGATGGGGTGACTGGAAGAACGCATGCATCCTCAAGTTGCTGGGGAGGGTTGGATGGCTGAGAGAGCAAGATGGCACAGCCTGGAAGATAAGTGGTAAAAGTACAATAAGAGAGACCATCGACACGCCTGTGATGTGAAAGCCACAGACATTGCGGTTCGGCCTTGCATCACATGATATTCCAAAAATGTTGAGAGCTTTTGCTTTGATAAAATTCAGGGGTATGGGGGGAGGGTGGTGGGGTGGAGGACAGGTGTGATGCTGGTGTGCCAGCCCATAAGGGAGATCAGTGCTCCATTAAGCTTTGGACAAAGGCCTTATTGGCTTTTAGCAGTTCTGATTTTTTCAAGGAAAGACTTCACACAATGGAGGATGCCGAGAAGTTCAATGGACTGAACCTCTTCTCGTGGCTGACTGGAAATAGGTTGGTTCCTTTTGGAGTTATAGGGTGAGATTGTGAGATTTTCTAGGATTAAAAGACATGTTCCATGTATCAGTCAGTCGGTAGTACAAGACCCAGCTGAATCATACCAAAGACCTTTTTAAAAAAAAACAAACATATGGTACGAGCTGTTTCCTTGCTTGATGTTCAGCATTGAAAAGGATAGAGCACTGAAATACAATGCTGGGAAGGCAATGGCAAATTACCCAGTATAATCCTTGCCAAGAAACTGCTTCAGCATCACCAACGCTCTCTAAAAAGTATGGGGAATCAAAATGAAAATCCACTTTCAGACCAGCATCTACTTAATTCCATATCAGCAGGGAATTATGCAGCTGCTGTCTGCCTATCGGTTGGATGGGGACTACTTACCAGGTGGGGTTGACTCTGCCCGTCATCCTTCCAAAGTCGGTAAAAATGAGTGCCAGCTTGCTTGTAGAATGTGTCGGAGTGGCGACCCATCCAGGATTGTGTCCAATAGCCAAGGAGATGGCTTATTGCAGCACCAACACTCTTCACAGAGTATGGTCCCAATGGTGGGTGGTGGGGGTACTTACTACATGACAAAATGTGGTCATCTGCAAAAAGGAAGAGAGAGTGCTTTACAGAGTATCAGAGAGTTTGTTTAAGTAGATGAGGAAAAAGTCTCTGTTGAAGTCGCTGTTTTTGGGCTCCAGCTTCTATTGGGAGAGGACAGGAAAAAGGTTATATTTGAAAAAAATATGCTTTGAGTGCATGAGTGGTGGAAGTCAGAAATGTCATTTTTAACTGCACACGTGGCAGGTTGACAAGAGCCACATGTTTTTATTGGTTATTGTTATTATTGTTGGGCTTCTTGTTCGGGGGTTGATTTTTGAAGTGTGCACCCATTGGTCTGACAGCTACACCCACATTGGTCGCTTGACTCCACCCACCATGGCACCCAGACAAAATGATATGGCCACCATCTTGGTTTTCTGGTGGGCCTCGCACATTTGACCTGTAGTCCTCTACTGATTATACACTGTCCGGGTTTGTTGCATCAGATTTCCATTGACTTTGTTTGGGTCGAGTGTTAATCAGGGTGGGGGACCCTAAAAAATCCAATCATATGTCGATGAAGTATGTCCGAACGCATGGTAATCAAGCATTACGTTATGTGAATTACTAAACTAAATAGCGTTACGTAGTTTTTGAACGGCCCCATGTTGGGGTTAAACAATCCGTGACCATGTGACGACTCAGTTAGTTCTGTCTGATATAACCATGGCGGAGGTGGACAGAGAGAAGAGGTGTCAATATAATATTTTAATAGCACAGTGAGTGTGTCTGCGTTTCCCAATCGCTGTTCATCTTTTAAGAGTGCTTTAAATGCGTGTTTCCTAATCGGCCCGTTCCCAGATTTTGTCGCATGTTGTGACCACAATGCGATCAATGTTGCTTATTATAAAATGAGCAATCTATACATTAACTTCCTGTGAAATTTGAACAAAATTATCTTTACTATGAGCATTCACAAATTTTAATATTTATTTCACTGTTATTCTATTACTTAGCTTGTATGATTAACCAAAACCAAACACTATAAATTTGCTGCAATTTAATGTTATTGTTTTTCTGTTTGGACTTTATATATGAATATACTTCACAGATAATCTACATTACTGTATTTACTGGGAGCATTCTCCAAGGATACTGAAGATGTTGGACGATTAAGGTCTAAGGGGCAAGTGTGATGGCATCCCAGCGGAGTGGATTCCTACTGGTTAGTTCTGTTAACAGATAACAGCACCAAGTCTCTATCCAAAAAAACCTCAGATGCATGTAATTGCTGGTAATTTGTGTTATAATTACAACCACCCACAGGGAAGATTTTTTATTTTTTTTTTTGATGGCTCTTCTGTGTGAATACCAACGGGTCTCCTCCTACGGATTCAAAGATACTTGCCATTTCTCGAGTAAAGGGGACAGATGTGCCTCTTGCATTTCAAGGACAGTGGCAACAGCCCAGTAATAAGGCCATAAAACAAACCACATTGCATGTACATTTTCATTCAGCATTGATGCAAAATGTATTCACTGTCACTTATCGGAGTAGATTATAATGAATGGATGTGGCCGCTCCAGGTCAGTCATTTTTATGACCTTGTTCTCCTCTCACAAAGTATCTCATTGCCAGAGATCATTTGCAGTCAAGTTGCACACATTATTTACAATCAAAAAGATTGTGGGGGTGTTTTTTTAACCTTCTGAAGTTTTCCACCAAGTTGAAATGCGATAACTTATTCTCTGTATGAAAATTTCTTAACAACGTTCTTCCACAACGTTGTGTTAATGGTTGTGTAACTAGTTCCTCATCGTTTTGGTCTTCCGCATAATTGGATTTCCTGATATTGCCAATTTGGTACGTCTTGTACCAACCTCCAGTGTTTGACCATTGACCATCACCATGGTGATGGGGTCAGCAGGTCCTATTTCATTTGGGAATCTCTATGTTAAAGATCCTGAAAACAATGTGAGCTTCGTTGACTCTTCCAAGTTGAAGAATTGCGTTTTTCACAAAGATGGCAATTATGCCTTCTACTTTAGCATGTACCTTTTGAAATGTCTTGTGCATTTCCCAAACCAATTTACCTTCAACGCATAATTTCTGAATGTGTCTAGACAGCTGAATATGATTTCCAAAAATCTGATATACAGGTATGATATATTTCTTTTTAGAGATTTAAGCTCAAAGAAGAGCTGGATGCATGAACGAAATGGTTTACATAATAAAATATTTTTCTGCACTTTTCTTTTGAAAATGTCATTTTATGTATTATTTAGTTGTTTTGGAAAATAATGTCCATCAGCTTCTATTGTAAAAAAAGAAAGTTTTCAAAGTAGGAAATCTTCACAGATTTCTGGAGAAGTAAGAATAGCGTGGATATAATCTCTGTAAATTTAAGAGGCTGACTACAATAAATTATTCAGGGTCACAAAGATTTTTAATCACGAACCACAATGCTACTCTTCTTAAGCATCAGGATTCACATCGATTCTCCTTCCTCACCGGTACTTCTGATCAATTCTAAAATCTACTGCAAAGGTTAACAGTATAACATTAGGCCAAATAAATAAATAAAATACCATTTTTTTTGTTTTTTTTCTTAAGGAAGTAGGAGGCCGTTTTTTTTGGTATTTGATATTATTTATTTATTTTCAAAATGGCCACCGGCTTTTAGTACCTGACAAATCATATACCTGACATGCCAGTTTTTTACCTCCCCGCCCAAATTTTTTACATTAGTCATGTACCAGACATGTCCGTTTTTTATCCCGAAACAAGTATGATGTACAGTAGGTCACATACCTGACAAGTCACGTACGCATTCACTTAGCCTATTAAAATACAATCCACAGTTCTAAACAAATATTTAATAAACGTATGGTGAAACAAAAACCGACACACTTCAGGTATATTAAAATCATTGGCGATACCATCTTTCTATATCGATCAGCAGTAAACATTTAATGTACAGATTTACATATGTGGGATGTGGACTCACCAGCACTCCTTGGTTCAACTCGGTAGAAGTTATAAAAACTCAGTATCGACATGGGGAAAATGATCAATTCAAAGAATGGTGTAAGAGTTGTACATGAAGATGTGGATTTTTAATTGGTGTAAACCGCTTCAATACACCGTGTGTCCTTCCTTCCATCGGTCCGTCAAAAATGAAGAAGAAACTTTCCAACCCACCGTGTTTTGCTCATTTCTACTTTGTCGTTGCTTAGTTTTTCTTGTGTTATTGTTTAGTTTTGGGTTTATTGTTTTGCCTGTTGAGGAAGTAACCGTCAGTACCCCACAGAGCTACTTTTTAGGCAGTGCAGTTGCTTCACTGCAGTGCTTCTTTCGGACACGAGTGCAATGATTAAAAAAAAAATTATTATTCTTTTATTTTTTGGGATGTTTGAAAAAATAACAAATAATAAAAAAAATTACCCCCGTGCGGGAGTGACGGTCATCTCTGCGAGAAAATATATAGCCTCCTGAAGGTAAGGGCAAGTTTTTGCAAACTTTGAAGTCACGTGACGCGAAACGAAAGCGAATATCGAAAATCCTGGCCTGACAAAATTTAGATATGTCCCATAGATTCATATGCCACAATCAAATTCAAGATCGCTTGAGAAATGTAGGAGGAGATAGATTTTGAAAATCGTCATTTTCGGGCAGTGACGGGACGGACGGATCGAAGGACATCTACACCCATATTATTAGGTCATGCTCGAAGAGATGACCTAAAAAGGAGGCGGGTTCAAAAAAGTTAGTGGGTGGGGACGATCAACCGTTTTTTATCCCCCGCCGCGTGGCGGAAGGGGGATATTGTTGTCACCTGGGTCGTCCGTCCGGCTGTCCGTCCGTCCGTCTGGCTGGCTGGACGTCAACATTTATAGCTGTGAGTCCGATAATCATAAACTGTTCGCCATATCGATTTGAAATTTGGGTCACACATGTACCACCTGAAAAGGAAGAACCCTATTGATTTTGGGCGTGGCCGGATCCAAGATGGCCGACTGGGGCGGCCATCTTTGAAAAAAATGTTTTTTGTAATGAATGGAAACTGCTTATCTGATTTCAATTATTTTTGGTTACTACGTTCCTCACCCTGGGAACTTTTTCGAGATGATGACCAAATGGTGTCTTGTTTCCAATTCACCTCCCTCATTAATCTGGAATATGTATGACCTTTTTCATTCAATGGCGGGGGATTCCCCATCTCTGATGGTATATTTTCTATTTTTAATGTTTGGCCTTACATTAGGTAACATTTCAGAGTATAGTTACAATGGGTTCATACTTGTGTCTCTCCTCGTGTTTTTCACCAAAGGGTTTTTCATAAGACTCAGCTTCCTCTTACACTTTGATTTTTAGGTCATCTCTTCGAGCATGACCTAATAATATTGGTGTTGAGAGGAGAGGTGACGATCCGTCCGTCCGTCCGTTCCGTCCGTTCACAATGAAGTTGAAGCGGGAGATCTAGTCATTAGTGATCCTGATAGAGGTCGATGAGACATACCACGATGGTATGACTTTCAAGGTCACTGAAGGTCAAGGTCAAGGTCACGAGGCCTTTGAAGTTGCGAAAATGACGATTTTCAAATTCTATCTCCTCCGCCATTTCTCAAGCGATCTTGAATTTGATTGTGGCATATGAATCTATGGGACAATATCTAAATTTTGATCGGGCCGGATTTTCGATATTCGCTTTCGTTTTCGTGTCACGTGACTTCAAAGTTGGCAAAAATGCGAAAATGACGATTTTCATGCGAAAATGACGATTTTCAAAATCTATCTCCTCTACATTTCTCAAGCGATCTTGAATTTGATTGTGGCATATGAATGTATGGGACAATATCTAAATTTTGTCAGGCCGGATTTTCGATATTCGCTTTCGTTTTCGCGTCACGTGACTTCAAAGTTTGCAAAAACTGCCCTACCTTCAGGAGCGTATATTTTTTCTCGCAGAGATGACCGTCACTCCCGCACGGGGGTAATTTTTACATTTCTCCTCTCTTACTCATTTGACTTTGCGGGATCAATCTTCTCTTGCTCTTGTAACACCTCGACTGCTTTGTTTCCTGCATTGATAAAAGGTTTACTGAAGTTCATTGTTCGAGCCGTCTGATGGATCAGTCCAGGCACTCTGTGCCTTCTCGAGAGAGTGAACCAACATCACTTAGTCTCCTGACCTCTGTCTATTTCAAAAAGTTTAAAACATCCAATAGTTGATGACAGATACACTTAACTGTGTACCTACATGCATAATATATATATGAGGACTATGATGTTGACAAAGCTGCAGGTCATCCAGGACAAGTCGAAAGAATGTGTTAAGGCTAGAACAAATTCTGGACAGATCACCACTGCATCGATGAATACTTGACTGAAAGTGGTAGTTATTTATAACTTTTTCCGTTGATGCCAGCAATCATCCCAGCTAACACAATAATGTTGTTAAAACATTATAAATACATTCTGCCAAACATAATGAAAATATTATTTTGTAGGGTTTTACAAACATCATTAAATCATTTGCGCAAAACTATGTTTGTAACATTTTCTTTTTGAACATTATATTACAAATTAACATCATAAACATGACAATGTTTTAATAACGTTTTAAGCATACAATATTTTCTGATCATGTTTTCATGATGTTCTTGAAACCCTACAAAATAATGTTTTCATAACATTTCGCTACAACCTTTTTCAAGGTATTATGAAACTTTTATGTTAACTGGGGCTCTCACCTCCTCTTCACGAAAGATAGTGGGATATTTAACATCCACCAACCGGTGCTGGCAGATGGCTCCTTCTGGCTTAACGTCCCTCCGATGAATGGTGCACACATTGATGAATCGCCTTTCTCATGAAACACGAGGGTGACAGTTTATATTGGGATCGAGATTCAAACTTAGACTAGATGGCTCAGAGGCAAGTGAGCATATCGTGAAGCCCTCCTACCAGCCCTAAACATGTATGAGTACTCGTCATTCGCAATATGCATACGCTAAAATATCCTCACCAAATTATACTAGAATTGGCATTCTGTGAAAATTTCCAACTGTGAAAATGTGCTGTTATGCTCCAAATGAATAATTTTCTCACTGCTTCTCTCAGTATGGATCTAACCTCATATTCAGGGCAAGACAACTGCATTGCAAAGCATATTCCTTTTTAAAACTTCTTCCAAACACAAATGCTAAACTGCACTCCACGCTCTTATATTTCACATCGCATAATGAAGAGATGCCTTCAATCCCTCATTCACTCAACACATGCCAAAATTAATCTGTCTTTTTAATATTTTATAATTCTGTAAACTTCTACGTGTGTGCGTCTTGCAATGCAAGAGTCTTATGAGGAAGGAGGGACTTGGCATTCTCACTTATCATCCATGTCCCTTTAAAATCCACTGTTATTTCTCATTTGATCTCGATGCACTCTTTTTGAGACACCCTGTGCTTGTTAACCTAAATGCATATGGGACTGCCGGATTTACATCACCATCCAAACATTGGCCAGCTCCGTTATGTGTTGCTCACAAGGCAGCACCACGTCAAAATGCCAATTTTTTTAGATTGATTTGACTCCACAGAGTAAGAAGTCTCGGACAAGACAGCTAAGATGTGAGCATACTACCAACTGATATATATCCCAAAAGATCCTCTGCTATCTTTCAAATGCCGTTGTGTTATGAAAATGCAATTATTGATATAAAAAAAAGAAAATAAATGGGAGCAGAGGAAAGGGAAGGCAAAGGGAGTTGGGGAAGAGAGAATGTAAAAGAAAAGAGGTTGCGAGGGGATAAGAGATAGGGGAGGGGATTAAAGGTGATAATTCGGGGAACCTTGGTGGGAGAGAGATGTGTGGAGTCAAAAGCAATGCCAACATTTTGTGAAATTTAATACATAGATGCTCCCTCGACAGAAAAACGTCAACACCAAAAAAAATATAGAACATGTAAGATGTCTTTGCCTGTGGTACATTTCAAGTTAACACAAAAGTAAATAAAACATATACTAGTCAAGCAACAGTTCCATGTACTTTGTTTCCTTTTTTTTTTGTAAACATTCTGCCAATGTGCCTTATACGTGCTCAATTATTGAAAAATAAACCAAGCAAGTATTTTGTTTTCGAGATGTGTTGCTGTTGACCAGCAATTAAATGCATTTATCATCCTCTTCCCTGAAAGCATCTGCTGATTATTTAGGTATTGAATCAAAACAGGGACTTTGTTAATGACAATTAAGTAGGCTCTTCCTCTGTGCTCACCCCACGTTTCCTCGTGTTCATCTGCCAATTTATAGGTGAGCGAATAGCAATTGTGTTCTAATTGCTGTACCATTATCATTCTTTGAAACAGCCTGTTCACAGCAATGAGGAAAGGATGCCACAAATGGTGCCTTTTGTGTGATTGAGTGCAAGCGAACTCTCGTTCCGAGATCCATTTGATGTATGCTTGTAAAACACTTCCTCCCGCCCCCACCCCAAAAAAAATTATAACCTGAAAACTCCTTTTCATTTTGCAGATGATTTCATGTTGTTGCCATTCTGTCACAAAATGTCATAAAATGTAAACTAATTCAACAAAAGAAAATGTACAAAAATGTGGCATGCAATCTGCCGCGTCGTGGCAAAAAGTGAATGCAAATGAGTAGCCAAGGATGTTATTTTATTTTAACAGCATTTACTCATTAAAACATTGAAGATACATTCACAGTTTATCCAGCACTTCATTTTAGTATTCTATAACAATGCTTGATAATTCATCTGTACCGTCCTGCTTTAAGTAAAACATTATAACAAACAACAGCTAATCAGTAAATCCACATGTCAAAGGAGACGAACTACAACGGCACTCCGTAGATCACATACCTCCGCCAGGCTAAACGTTATACATTTTGGAGGCTACTGATATGTCAGATATTCATTTGGACCTTAACCAAAATCAAATTGGCTTGTTCTTGTCACCTACCCAGCTCATCCACCAAGTTCATCCAAATCCATCAATGTTTTGAAATATCGTGCTATATATAGTTTATGGCATGCCTGGTGTTGGCTTAATGGTTAGGGTGGTGAGCTTGGGATCCTTGGATGCTGAGTTCAAATCCCATTCGGCTGTTGAATTAATACCAGGTGAGGTTGACTCTGCCTGTCGTCCTTACGAGGTCGGCAAAATGAGTGCCAGCATGCTGGTGTACTGTGTCGGAGTGGCGACCCATCCAGGAATGTGTCCAATAGCCAAGAAGACTGCTTCGGCAGCACCAACGCTCTGAACAGAGTATGGTCCAAATGGATGGATGTATAATTTTTGGCCCTCTCTTTCAATGGTAAAGAATCACTTTAAAAATTCTAGTATCCGGACCCGGATTTTCACCAAGATCGAACCAATTCGTCCTTGTCATAAAACCAAACTGTCCACCAAATTTCGTCCAAATCTGTTCACCACTATTTCAGACATCCTGCTCATAGACAGACAGACAAACAGAGACAGGGGTGAAAACATAACCTCCGTCCACCTAAGGTGGTGGAGGTAATAAAACAAAGTGAAGAAGAATCATCTGTAAAAATGGTGCACAAGTTATGTTCAAGGTCTATTTTAAAAACAAGTTTCTTCAATGACGATCATTGACCTTTTATGGCAAACCTGTTTAGAGCATAGTTTCCCCTTGCATTGGCCTGATTGCTGCTTCCAACAGAAGTAGTCTTCGTTCATATGCAGTACAATGCTGCAGGGTAGCATCATTGGCTGAGGACGTGGCTGTGCCACTTATGCAATGCAGTCTGCTGGTTAGGGCAGGAATTTTGAATTTGTTCATGGTGTTGGTGATAGCTCGCCTCCTCTTTGCGAAGGACACCATGGAATCTTTTATGTCCACAAACTAATGCTGGCAGACAGGATTCCCGTTTAACATCATCCATCCGAGGGAGAACATGCACATTGATGAATCAATTACCTTGCCTGTGACACACCAGGATGACAGTTTATAGCTGGGTCAGAATAAAACCCAGGCTAGGCAGCTTAGAAGTGAGTGTAAGTACCACGAGGCCATCCTGTCAGCCCACGGTAAGTAGTATAGCCACGTCAATGGTGAGGACAACACAACCATATACAATTTATCAAGTTTAATGGTGACCAGGAAGACAGTGGCATGGTCTTTACAACTGTGGGGGTGGGGATGGGGAAGGGTAACACAGACACATGTGGCTTTTAAGCAAAATTTGGATGGACTACAGTTTCCATCACGCAGTGTATAAGGCGATGGTGAATAAGTTCCCACCTGCGTGCATTCAAAACTAAATAATAACCATAAATGTGCATCATCAGTGTAAACGAACAATTAATTGAGAATGTAGTTAATTAAGACCTGCTTACTTATTACTTGCACATCATTTATTGAATGCATAGAGTATATACCGAAAACAGAACTCGGTTGTTGGAGATGTGAAGTTTTATATTGTGGTGCAAGTTTGTTGGGGTTTAGAAGGGCAAACTTTGATGGTACAGGGCCAAAGTGGGCCAAAAGTCACTGAAGGTTTTCTTTTTTTATATATATATAACTTTTTTATTTTTGGTAGTTCAATTCATGGAATTTGTTGTTTTTAGATTAATTGTGAAAAATAATGTCCTGCAAATGGCCCCCGTTGGCTTCTTCACAAAGTCTTGCTCTTTCCCAAACATGATCCATTACAGAGGACAAAACTCCGTCATCAATCATTGCAATTTCCTCAGAAATGTTTTTCAATTCCTCCAGTGTCTGTGGCTTGTTGACAAATACGCAATCTTTAAGGTGCCTCCACAGAAAAAAAAAAAAATCTGGTCTTTAAATCTGGAGAACATGGAGGCCAATTAATGTTTCCAAATCTTGAAATTATGCGGTTAACAAAAACTGTCCTTAACAAGTCCATTGTTGGCCTTGCAGTATGAGCCTGAGCTCCATCTTGCTGGAACCACATTTCTGGTAAATTTTTCACTTCCGGAAACAAGAAATTTTCCAGCATTGACCTGTATCACTCACCAGTCACAGACACTGCATTACCATCATCTTGGAAAAAAAGGGTCTTCTACTGCGGGCTTAGTCATGAACAGACCCCTTTGACTCAAAACGAGCAATCAAGTTCTGAGTCGCGTTTTCTGATGGTTGTTCTCGAACTTTAAAATGATTGCGAAATTTTCTTTGAGTTTGAATTATTGATATCCCACTGGAGTGGGAAATGCCTGGTGTTGGCCTGTTGTTGGCCTGGTGTTGGCCTGGTATGCCTGGTGTTGGCTTAATGGTTAGGGTGGTGGGCTTTGGATCCTAGAGTCCTGAGTTCAAATCCTGCTTAACTGTTGAATTAATACCAGGTGGGGTTAACTCGGCGTGTCATCCTTCCGAGGTCGGCAAAATGAGTGCCAGCATGCTGGTATACTGTGTCGGAGTGGCGACCCATAGGATTGTACCCAATAGCCAAGGAGACTGCTTAGGCAGCACCAACACTCTGCAAAGAGTATGGTCCCATCTCCTCTACTCACTTAAGTAATAAAATTCAACAATTTTCATGTGCTGGTCATTGGTAAATTTATTCATCATGAATCTCCCTGGTCTTCTTCATCTGTACAAAAACGAAAAACTTTAAAATTAATTAAAAATAAAAAGTTATTAAAAAATAAAAACCTTTCGTGACTTTTGGCCCACCCTGGATGAGAAGGGATTTGGGAGCTTTCCATTAGGTAAAGTTGAGTGGGTGGACTGCATCGGAAAGATGGGCAACCATCAAGGAGCAAATGTGTACAGCCAGGTCAGGAAGGTATGGGAGCATGTGCCGGAGCAGCGCGTCGCTGCGTCCACTTTTCACCAGTACTCAAGGGGCCTCCATCTGGACATCCCCCAGGCAGATGACAGGCCCATCCCAATCACCTTGAGATGCTGATCAACCTGCTGCAAACATGAGGCACGTGGTTGGCCCATTGGCCTCCTCCACTCACGAGGCTCCCTTGCTGAGATAATCTGGTGAGCAGGATCAGCATCAGGAAACCAAGCCACACGTCCATACAGCCACAGTTGATGCTCACGGAATATGCAGGTAACAAATCTCAGTTGAGTCTGTCTCAGCAAGCGATCGTTGGACACAAAGTCCACCCAGCGATAGCCAAGGATTCTCCAAAGAGACCTTGTACCAAAGGAATTAAGTCTCCATCTCAGATCCTTGGTCAGAGTCCAAGTCTCACATCCATAGAGCAAGACTGCAAGCACCAAGGACCAGAAGACTTGGACTTTTGTCCTCCCACACAGGTACCGGCATTGCCACACCCCATGATCCAGTGAATCCATGACTCCCCAGGCCCGACCCAGACATTTGTTGACCTCTGGCTCACAGGCAGCAGAGACACGAATATCACTGCCAAGGTAAGTGAATCTCTCCGTGACCTCAAAATCCTCACCAGAAACAGGCACAGACAAGATAGCAGCATCCAATATGTTATTGAAAGCCTGGGTCTTAGTTTTGACCCAGGGAACCCGTAATCCCAGCTCCTCCGACTCCTCATTCAGCACCTCAAGGGCCCAAAAAGGATAACTAGAGTCTCCGCAAAGACTGCATCATCTGAGAAATTAAGGACAGAGATCTTGACATTCCCAAACGAGCACCACAGCATGATCTCTCTGACATCTTCCCCAGAATCCAATCCATACACGTGCTGAAAAGTGTGGGGGCCAGTACCCCTCCCTGACAAACTCCAGGAATAACTGGAAATAAGTCAGAGATGGTACCACCATATCTCACAGCACTCTCAGTACCAGAGTATAGTTCAGACATCAGATTGATCAGTTTTGGTGGCACCCCATGAAGACCAAGAATCCTCCAGAGGGAATCCCGATTCACTGAATCAAACGCTTTACAGAGATCAACAGAGGCTGCAAGCAGCCCCTGACGAAACTCTCATCTGCATTCTGTGAGAACCCGAAGAGCAAGGACAGAGTCAATCATTGACCTCTTTGGTGTAAAGCCTGACTGCTCTGGACGCTGGAGCTGAAGCAGATGGTGGTGAACCCAATCAAGAATTATCCGAGCAAAGACCTTGCCCAGCACTGAAAGCAGCGTCACCTTTCGGTAGTTGTTGCAGTCTTGGCGATCACCCTTCCCTTTCCAGAGATGGACAACAAGGCCCGTCTTCCAGTCAATTAGGATGACACCTGTTCCAGGCAGAGCACTGAACTGCATGCAACGACACGAGTGCAGCATTTCCTCCAGCCTTGAGAAGTTCAGCATGGATGCTACAGATCCCAGGAGCTTCACCCCCATTTCAACCGGTTCACTGCAGCCTGTGTTTCTACAAACGAAGGTGGACCACAGTTGATTGGAGAGTCAGCAATATGGATTGTAACAACCCTGACACCCAACTCGACAGCTGTTGGATCAGCCTGGTGCAGCCGCTCAAAGCAATCGGCCCAACAGGCCATCCCTTCGGACTCCTCTGTCAAGAGCCCACCACCCTCTGCTCTAACTGCATTCCACCAAGGGATGGCCTTGGAGGAACGCAATGCGCAAATTCCCCTGTAAGCAGGACAAGAATCACTTGAGCACAGGTGATGCTCTACCCCTCACATATTCCTCGCACATCGGCCTCCTTGTCCACCCGTAGTGCACGTACAGTTTTATGCCTCAGCTCCCTG
>CM068959.1:62181659-62202175 GCA_035128595.1 Eptatretus atami | reverse complement strand
CTCTGCCATTCAGCCTGGCCCTGCGAATCTGGTCAATGGTATCCAGTGTCCTTTGAGAGACAAAATTCTTCTTTGTCCTCCTGTGAGTTCCAACACATCTTCCGGCAACATCAAAGACAGTGATCTTGAAGGCACTCCACAACTCTTCGGGATCCCCCAAAGCACCCAGACCCCCAAATCTCTAATCAGCCATTTTGCCACCTACTCAGCTACCCTCTCATCCTTGAGCGTGCCAGCATCCAGCCTCGGCTGGGATGGTACCATTCTCCTAGATTTAATCTGCAACTTCAGAGTTGCTACAACAAGCCTGTGGTCAGTATTGAGGAACTGAGCACTCTGGTAGACCCTGCAGTTCTGGACCATCCTCCAACAACCATCATTGAGCACATGGTCACACCACCAGTGTTGGAATCCCAAGTCCAGTGATGAGCCTGTGTACGCTGAAATCATGAACCAGCCACATGAAGTCAATGACTTCTTGCAAAGTCAAGGAACTTAGTGCTGTTCTGGTTCATAGCTCCAGATCCAAGGCGACCATCTCATGCCTCATAACCATCCCTATAAGTTCCAATCGATGCATTGATATCACCCAACACTGGAAGAGTATCTCGCCTGGGGCACTGATCAACCACAGACTTGAGCGTGGAATAGAATGCATCCTTCATGGTTCAATCACTCACCTCAGTCGGAGCACATACAGAGATTAGGGAAATGATGAAGGGAAATACAGAAAAAGGGAAGGAGTGACAAATTCTTAGTCTCATAATATGCTCGTTGACCGGTGTTACGTTAATTATCATGGGAGTCAGTTTATTGGACACAGCTACAGCAACTCCTTGGGCATGGTAACCAGCAGAGCGACCAGACCAATAGTAGGTTTACCCACCTACTATGATCTCACTGCAATCCGGTCTCTGAACCTCAGAGAGTGCTGCAATACCAATGTCCAAACGCTTGAGCTCAGATGATAACAGAGACAGGTGATCATCCTCTCTTAGGGATAGGACATTCCAGGCACCCACCCGAAGGCACCGCCTCAGGTTAACCCAAGGATACCGCCATCTGGTAGACGACACCTGATCACCACCCCGACACACTATTGCAATCTGGCCCGGGAAGGTTACCCCGTGGTTTCCCTCCTATCATCAAAGATTGGGGGTCCTGAAGGCTTTGCTGCAATCCCCTCATCCAGTGAGCTGTTTGTTGTGTCTGAAGGTCACCCAGTCACCCAGTCAGGCAGAGTGAGAGAGACAAAGGGAGAACGAGAGTGATAGATTTCAATAATGTACACCTATGAACAGACAGTTTGATATGCCATCATAACGAGGAACTAGTTTATCTCAAAAGAAGTTGCTTTCAGCTTCAATTTGTCTCATCTAAGAGCAATCCATTTTCCCCATAATTCATTCCTTTCAAATTTTATCTTAGGAAAATTTTGGAAGAACTATTTTAACACATTCAAACATACCACAGACAGAGCAATGGGCATATGCAGGTGGTGATCACAATTTTCTGAGTGGAGAGCTGGGCCAATATAAAAGTGGTTGTTGCGGTGTTAAGGCAGGAGAAAGAAAGATACTGTATGTAATCATATTTCCATTAATCTCCACTCAAACTGTCAGTGGATAATGTGTGATTTAATTTCAGATGTGAGGAAAGTTCTGTACATTGGTTTTAAGGCAGATCTGATGTTGTTTATCAACTTATCCCTGTAAAAGTTTCAGGTGCCACCTTAATAAAACATGTGTGCAATTGCATAATTTTAACCTCTACCATCTCCTCCATTCTTTTTTACTTTCTCATGTTTGGGGTCACATGCCCATATGTACCATCTCTTATGTCTTGTCCTACTATTAATTTGCAATTGATCACTGGCTTTTACGCAAATACAAATTCTTTATTTCCGGATCCCAGGAATCAAAATTCCATGCAGGCACGGGCAACTTGCTAGTGGCCTCAAATATTTCCTTCCTTCAATCATTTAACTCCAAATTTCCAAGTACGTAATACGTAAATAGCCCTTAAATGAGTACTCATCAGCACTGAGTCAGTCGGGTCTAATTTTTCTTTAAAAGGTCAATGGCTTGAGACCAGCTTTCATTGCAACTGAATTTATTCTTGAATCCATGTTTTGTGGCGTATTTTCGCCGCTTTATACTCAGCCAAATTTTCCCGTCAATTACTTAATCACCTTTTCCACAGCCAAGTTTCTTCGAAGCTTCAGTATCGACACAGAGAGGACGACGTGAGCTTGTATCACTTTGCTTGCAAATAAAATGTTGCAATTCTGGAGACAAAAACTTGCTTCACACTTTTGGAAAAGTAAAACAATTGGAAAATCTGCTGATAGTTGTTCAAGCATTGCGCTGTACCTATGAGTATTATGGAAGAGTGCAAGTATTGTTTCTTGTGATAATAATATATCATTTAAGCGCAAAATTGCCTTTTTAAGTTGGTTCCCTTGCAACGCTGCGCAATGTAGGCCAACAGTGGTGGGGAAATACTATTGATTTTGTTCTCGCCTTCATGCAGTTTCTTGTTCTGTCAGAGGCCTTCTTCCAACTCGAGGTTTTAATTTATTACTCTCATTTTTTTTTCTTCTTATTTTGCTGGGCAACACTTGCAACCCAAAAGAGAAAAAGCATCACCCGTGTGTTAAGAATCATGCAATTGTACTGCACCGTTGCAAACACCGATATTAAAGTAATATTTTTGTCGCTAGACACAACGTAGCACGAGACATCACCAACCTTCATGTTAAAGACTGCTGTTGTGCTTTAAAACTCCAGCTGTTATGCTACTATTCTTCCTGTCAGTTTCACTGTGCATTTCTTGAGCAATAGTTTTGAGCTTTGGAAGTATGTCTCGTGCTCCAATGGCATGCCACTACATGATGTAGCACGGAAATTTTGACATTTCTTATGGCTTAATTGTTGTAGAAATCACGAATAGGCAAACAATCGATTCAAAAATATTATCCCCTTGCCGCACAACACAACTCTTGGGTGTTCGTAAATTTTGCTCCCAATAAAACAACGCATTAACCTTAAGGATAGCCACAGAACATGTCGGATATGTGAACCTTCTAATAAAATTATCACTCTTGGTTTGGGGTGAAAAAGTCTGTGGGGGGAAAACAATGCGGTTTCCTTGTCGCCAGTTGTCCTTTAACTGTTCTGTATCCCAGCGGCCACTGATTACAGCTTAAGTGCTCCTGAGGTGCTTCTCAGCACTTTCGATGGCGCAAGTTGTTTGTGGCTTTTCAGATTCTGAAAGGTTTGCAGCATTGCAAGAGGCTCGGTGCTCTTCTCATTGTGCACACAGAGCTCTTCAAGGCTTTCTCATGATGCAATGGGGGCTGCTCGACACAGCAGGAGGCAATTCCCATGGGGCGATCATACCTATTGATTGGAAGATTCTGTTGACTTTTCATTCCCTTGTCTTTCCTGTTGTATTTTTTTTCCCCACTCCTCACATCCCCCTTATTTCATCTTAATTTTGTATCCACCCTCCTCCCTAGGGGTTTGCTGGGGTACAGAGAACAAACTGAGTGTGAGTGCCACTCGTGAGATACACTATCATGCACTACGCAAGACCTATTCCAATTGCCACGTGGTCTTGGGGAATTTGGAGATCACCAACGTCGGACCAGACAAAGATCTCTCATTTTTGAAGGTAATGACCATTTTATCATGTTGTGTTTATAAGTTAATTTACCTTACCATAATATACACTCCAAATGACAAATAAAATACCTTCTAAGGTGGAATTAGTCTGGTTCTTCAAGAGACCCATCTTACCATGGTAAAATAATGTCATCCTGTTTGAAGCTCAATCCCATTATTCAATTTACAATCTTTCTGCTCTGCTTGCAGTGGAATACAATTCCACGATCTATTTAGCACATTTGCCAGCAGATAGACAAACGCTGAGTTCACTCTTCCAGGAAGCAGTCACACTGAGTCATTAGAATTAGCAGCAGCTGACAATGCAGGAAGAGCCGTTCGAGCAGATGGGACTGTTAAAAAGGCTGCCACGAACATTTGTGGTTCAGGAACAGCAGATCAAATGCACATCAGACGGACAACTTAAACTCCTTAATAATACCTTCATGTCTATCGTACACATTTAATAACGGCCATGAAACCATAATTATGCACGTGTTATTTGACCATTAATTCCGTTGAATGTTAGATATGCTCCGAGAGATTGCTACATTTAAACTAGATTTACAATGGCCATGTTTTATTTACAAGATTGTTTTGTATGTTGCTTTTCAATGAGTATCTAATATATAAAGCTCTTTCTAACCACTCACTGACTGACTCGCTGGCTGCTATTAAAGATCGGTACCTTCCGGGTGACGTAGAAAGCTGAAATTTTGCACGCCGGTGAACATTGAAGCCGGTACACCGGAAAGATTCACAGAATCGTCTGACAACATCCATAAGTGAAAAAAATATAAAGAAATGAAAAAAATTGATAAATGAAAAAAGTGCAGGTGAGTGACCCGAGACAATGGGGAAGGACGGTCATTTTGTTTGTCGACACACATCGAAGCCGATACACCAGGAAAAAAATCACTGATATGTCGGAAAGCATCCATAAATGAAAATATAAATACAAAATAGATGAAAAAAAAAAGACAAATCAAATGCAGGTGAGCGACCTGAGACAATGGGAAAGCACGGTTCATTATTGCTTGCAATGTGTATGCATACGCAATGAGTACATTTTATAGTCAAGGACAAGTAACCAATAAAATCCATTTTTTTTAAATGAACTCGTTAACTTAGTGACTATATAATTATTTTGCTCCTTTTTCTTTTCATTACAAGCAGTAGTTGAAATGTTCTTCGACCAAGATACTCATGATAGAGTCAGCCCCATCAACAACCCCTCAAAGCCTCCCTCATCTCACCCTTGATGCATGCAGTTGCTCCAAACTGTCTACGCCATTAAAACCTAAGTATTCAGATTGCTTCTTGAACCATGTCTCAGTTGCTTCAGTCAGTTCATTATCATGGGCAGGCCTGCAGGTGGAACTTCAATATACGAAAGAGATAATAGTCTCAGGGTGTGTGTGTGTGTGTGTGTGTTTTTTAACAACCTTCTCAAATCCACTGTTGTGAATGTAAGTCTGCAAAGCTCAGGTCTTATATACAGGTATATTGTAATGAACAAGATCACACCTTTCGTCAACATCACTCAGCATTTTTACTTGAAGGCCTGCCACAATTTTGAATGAGGGTGGTGTAATACTCCCCTGTGTTTGTAGTTTTGTGAGGTATATAGTCAATCAGCAGGATTCCCTTGCCATTCCAGAAAATCGAGGCCATGATCTTACCGGCTGAGTGTTGGCTGTGAAATTTAATGGGTGGCGGTTAGAGCCGCCAAGAGATGACTTGGGCCCGGGGGTAGACCAAAAACGCACTTCCCAGCCTTGCCCTTTTATATTTTTTTGCTAAAATACTACTTTCCATGCTTTCACAGTGAAGGTATGAATCATTTTATTAAAGTCAACTCTTGGTTTCTGTTCCCTTTTGATACTGAAGAGAGAATGCCATTTAATCTGTCCTTAGTCATT
Organism: Eptatretus atami; assembly: GCA_035128595.1. Lineage (NCBI taxonomy): Eukaryota > Metazoa > Chordata > Myxini > Myxiniformes > Myxinidae > Eptatretus > Eptatretus atami. Next base: position 62,196,588 of record CM068959.1, on the reverse strand, counting down.
GTGCTGTTCAAGAAGGTTTTGATAAACTTGAGATTGCTTAATGATCTTTCAGCTGATGTAACTGTGACTGCAGGAAATATAAAAAGAATCCCAAGCTCTGCACAGATACACCTGAAAATTTATTCCAATTTGAAGCACACAATCTTGTTCAGAAGATGCAACGGCCAAAGAGAATGTGCTCTAAAATTGGTTAGAATCTAGGCCAAGAGGGCTGAACGGAGTGCTCTGAAGGCTGTCATCACATTCCCTAGTTTCCTAACATGTTCTCAATTGCCAAGGGATGTCTATTGATGTTGCAAAGCCATGAAGAAGGACTTTCCAAATAATGTCACCTTTCCAAATGACCGTTTTGATAAACAGCATTGACCTGCTTCTCCTGATGATCACTTTGCATAAGTTAAGAGTTCACTGTTTGCCTTAACATAGAAACAGAAAGAAAAGTCACATGCATTAAATTTCTGGAAGCTGCTAGCAGATGCATTCCTATATTGTGGATATCAGGGATGTACACATGGATCAAAAAGTTTGTTCGTGACTGGAAACTCGTATTCAGCCCTTCACCTTGACTTTGAATGTGTGTTGGTGGTTTATTATTATTTTGTATGCAGCCTGTGATTGCTGGTTGCATCATTGCTGGGAGCGCAGCAGTGCCTCTGATGTTGGTACTCATTTTTTCTGACCTCGGAAGGATGACAGGTTGAGTCAACCCACTTGCTGTTATTTAACGGACGGACAGAGGCTCAAACTCAAGACCCTAGGATATTAAGCCAGCCATCTTAACTGTTAATCCATCACCAGGCTTTGTGTTGGTGGTAAACATCATTAAAAACAATACGATCTCCTTTTGTAGAGAAAATCCTGGGCCCAGATGATTTCCCTCGGTCCCTTGTGTGTTTTTGAGTTCTTTGGTAACTACTCTGGCCATCCCCCCCCACTCCTCCACCATTGTCGACTTCAGTGATGGTATTCCTATGTCGTGCCGTAGCATTGATTGCAATTTGGTTTCATGATCACAGTAGTGAAACCACGTGTCATCACTGGATACGAAACAAGTGAGAAAGTCAGTTGGATCTGTGTTGAGCAATCTGAGAAGCTTCTGACATGATGTCAGCCTTAACTGTCCGTTAAGTGAATGCGGAGGTTTCAGGTGACCCATGTTGCTAATATTTGGAAAGATCCAGGTGTTTATAGTTGATGGTGGAAAATGGAAGAATTTTGCATGAAGGCTAGTTTATGGGTCATTGAGAGTTTGTGGGTCATTCTTCTGGATATCCTGTTCTGAGGTCATCTCCAATAGACTTGCATCCACTCTTCGCAGCCACTCAATTGGCCACTTTGTCAAACAGCCACCAAGCATTCATCAACTTGTTTGGAGCTGGCATTTTGTTTCCATAAAATTATGATGCCTCAAACCTCAGTGTTGGTAAGATCTCCAAGTGATGTAACCTACCATAATAAGACGAAGAACCACTCTTTTCACGTCTTCAGATGCATAGGGTTGCTGAGACCGTTTTTCCTTGGCTCAGGGGGCACAATCCTGTATGGGTCGCGACTCCCGACACTGATACTCGAATGGCTAATTTGTCCCATCAAGCTGGTGCTCATTTAACTGACTTCAGAAGGATGACAGGCTGAGTCAACCCACCTGATGTTATGTTAACGGCAGGACAGGGGCTCAAACTCAGGACCCTAAAATCTTGAGCCAACCACCTGAACCGTAAAGCTAGTACCAGGCTTCTTACTTAGCAAGCTTCTACATTATACCCTGAAACTACACTTAGATTAATAAAAACTAATGATGTGAAACAAAGAGCCATAAGAGTTTGTAGTGAGCCCTCAAAAATTGATTTTCGACTGCCAACAAAAACCGTGTTCCTAAAATTTTGTAAACTCCCCACGTATGTATCCACCTTTAGGGGTTTTTTCCTTTTTCTCCCAAATCGACTCCATGAATTTTGGAAAACGAAGAAATAAGGCATGTTTAAGGAGAGGTAATTCTATTTTAAAACTCGAATATAGCCAGGACTTAATTGAAGTGGAGAGTGACAGCTCTTCTACCATCTCCAGATGGATGGGACTTCATTTTGGCAGATTGAATCGGAAGTCTCATATTAAAAAAAAAAAAAGAAGCTTGCTGACTGCAGGGTTGTTTTGTCACATTGTGATCTCCTGTATTGTCATCAAATATTTGTAGATCGACTTTTCTCGAGAGAGAGTCATTGAATCTTTAACAACATATATACATTATTAACATTTGGAAACCAAGTCATCTCGGTGGAATTAACACGTCACCATCAGATTGTCAAATAAAATCCTGAGGGCTCACAAATGACCTTCAGGGATGAGACATTCTTTCTGTTCCTCCTGGTTTTGTCTGCATATGGTGCCAGCCCATACTTCCCAATTGATTTAAAATTAAGCTGATGTGTAGTGATAAGAAATATTTCCCAATCATACAACAACCAAAAAAAAATCAATGACTTAAAACACAACATTGCAATAACAGATCCTTTTAACTGCAGGCCTGATAGATTGCTTACAATTATTACCAAAGTCGTGGAATCCATCATCGGCATTGACATCAAATGATTGGGCCTTTCTCCAATAACTTGATCTCCAACTATTGGTTTGCTCTCCAACTAGGTCACTTGCTTTCTGCTGGACATCCTGCTTCTGCTCTCCTAACAATTGATTGGGGGCCCTGGATCTAAGAAAAGAGATCTGGACTGTCTCCCTCGAGATATCTGGAGCATTTGACAATCGTTGGCACCTTACCATGCTCTCCAAACTCTTTTTCTTTGGCATCACATGCCACTTCCACACATGGATTACTGACTTCCGACACACTCACAGCCAGAGAGTGGCTATAAACAGGATCCTCTAACATACTGTACTCTTCCTATCAAGGTTTGATGTGCCCGAGGCCTTTTGATTCACTGGAAGAGTGCACGTTCCTCATCTTCATCAATCATCATTCTGATTCTCTGGAAAACTGTCCTTATCTTTGCATCGATGATGACATTCTCTGCCGCAGGCAGCGGGCCTCTTCCATCTTTGCAGACCTTGATATAATTTAGTTGGTCTAACAGTTAGAATGCATTTCAACTCAGACAAATATCATGCTCACTCTGCCTCTCTGAAAGGATGGTCGAACAAACCCTCCCATCGACTTCCTTAACAACGGTCTTAAAGAAGTTCAGTTCACCAAACTATTGGGCCTCACCATCGGTCACAATCTCCCTGTGGCAAGCCACATATGCAGAGTTGGCATCCAAAGGCAGGCTTGTGATTGTGCATAGTCCATCGAGCAAATCTTTCCTTTGGAAATCAGAATTTCTACACTACATACAAGGCCTTAATTGACAGGTGGATGGAGTATTTTTTTTTTTTTAAACAGGATCAAAGGCCATAGTGGAACTGCCACCCACACACATCTCGCACCACACATGGACTTGCAGACGAATACACGAGACAACACATGGACTGTTTGTTTGGCGAGACAAACACAGCCACTGAACTGTGTATATAAGGGACATCTGTAGATTTGCCTTCTACATGCAAAAATGCACACTTTTCTTTCCCCACCCCCACCCCTTCTAACTTTGTCCCTTTCATGGCAAATACATTTTCTCACTCTCATATCAAATACTTTTCCTCCCCTCTGCTCCTTTTCTTCCACTATGCTCTCTTCCATTCTTTATTTATTTTATTTTTTTCTAAATTAATTTCCTTTTACCTTAATTATTGATGTAATGGCTCCATGGAGTGCCTGAATAGAATCTTTTATACAATTATAAAATGCAAAGTGTTAGTTCAAATACATTTCATGCAAATTTGCAAATTCATTTATTACTTGCAAATAACACCCATCACTTCGCTGATGGGAATATTAAGAGAGTGGGGGAGGAAGGAAGAGGAGGGGAGAGAGGAGAGGGTCAAGAGAAGAGGGAAGAGAGAGAGAGAGGAGAGAGAGAGAGAGAGAGAGAGAGAGAGAGGAGGTAGAGAGAGAGAGGGTGGGGAGAGAGAGGGGGAGGGGTGCAAGAGAAGAGAAGAGAGAGAGAGAGAGAGGTGGAGAGAGAGAGAGAGAGGGAGAGGAGTGGAGGGGGAGGAGAAAGATGAGAGGAGAGAGGAGATGGATGTGGAGGGTGGGATAGGGAGAGGAGAGTGAGAGTAGGAGAGGGAGAGAAGTGTGGGACGAGGGGAGAGGAGGGTGAAGGGGTGGGGGAGAGGGGGGAGATATTTCGGCAGATGAGACGTCCAGCTAAACATCCATCCGAGAGACGGCACACACATTGATGAATCACTCTGCCTGTGAAACACCGGGATGCCAGTTTATAGCTGGTTGAGATTCGAATCTAAAGGGGCTGTCACACCTTGACGTTTTAGCCAGCGTATGGCAAGGTCTCAAAATGTATGTAAAACAAGAGAGAGATTGTCAAGAGCCCACCACCCTCTGCTCTAACTGCATTCCACCAAGGATGGCCTTGGAGGAACGCAATGCGCAAATTCCCCTGTAAGCAGGACAAGAATCACTTGAGCACAGGTGATGCTCACACCCTCACATATTCCTCGCACATCGGCCTCCTTGTCCACCCGTAGTGCACGTACAGTTTTATGCCTCAGCTCCCTGAACAGCTCAGCTCTGCCATTCAGCCTGGCCCTGCGAATCTGGTCAATGGTATCCAGTGTCCTTTGAGAGACAAATTCTTCTTTGTCCTCCTGTGAGTTCCAACACATCTTCCGGCAACATCAAAGACAGTGATCTTGAAGGCACTCCACAACTCTTCGGGATCCCCAAAGCACCCAGACCCCAAATCTCTAATCAGCCATTTTGCCACCTACTCAGCTACCCTCTCATCCTTGAGCGTGCCAGCATCCAGCCTCGGCTGGGATGGTACCATTCTCCTAGATTTAATCTGCAACTTCAGAGTTGCTACAACAAGCCTGTGGTCAGTATTGAGGAACTGAGCACTCTGGTAGACCTGCAGTTCTGGACCATCCTCCAACAACCATCATTGAGCACATGGTCACACACCAGTGTTGGAATCCCAAGTCCAGTGATGAGCCTGTGTACGCTGAAATCATGAACCAGCCACATGAAGTCAATGACTTCTTGCAAAGTCAAGGAACTTAGTGCTGTTCTGGTTCATAGCTCCAGATCCAAGGCGACCATCTCATGCCTCATAACCATCCCTATAAGTTCCAATCGATGCATTGATATCACCCAACACTGGAAGAGTATCTCGCCTGGGCACTGATCAACCACAGACTTGAGCGTGGAATAGAATGCATCCTTCATGGTTAATCACTCACCTCAGTCGGAGCACATACAGAGATTAGGGAATGATGAAGGGAAATACAGAAAAAGGGAAGGAGTGACAAATTCTTAGTCTCATAATATGCTCGTTGACCGGTGTTACGTTAATTATCATGGGAGTCAGTTTATTGGACACAGCTACAGCAACTCCTTGGGCATGGTAACAGCAGAGCGACCAGACCAATAGTAGGTTTACCCACCTACTATGATCTCACTGCAATCCGGTCTCTGAACCTCAGAGAGTGCTGCAATACCAATGTCCAAACGCTTGAGCTCAGATGATAACAGAGACAGGTGATCATCCTCTCTTAGGGATAGGACATTCCAGGCACCCACCCGAAGGCAGCCTCAGGTTAACCCAGGATACCGCCATCTGGTAGACGACACCTGATCACCACCCCGACACACACTATTGCAATCTGGCCGCGGGAAGGTTACCCGTGGTTTCCCTCCTATCATCAAAAGATTGGGGGTCCTGAAGGCTTTGCTGCAATCCCCTCATCCAGTGAGCTGTTTGTTGTGTCTGAAGGTCACCCAGTCCCCCCAGTCAGGCAGAGTGAGAGAGACAAGGGAGAACGAGAGTGATAGATTTCAATAATGTACACCTATGAACAGACAGTTTGATATGCATCATAACGAGGAACTAGTTTATCTCAAAAGAAGTTGCTTTCAGCTTCAATTTGTCTCATCTAAGAGCAATCCATTTTCCCCATATTCATTCCTTTCAAATTTTATCTTAGGAAATTTTGGAAGAACTATTTTAACACATTCAAACATACCACAGACAGAGCAATGGGCATATGCAGGTGGTGATCACAATTTTCTGAGTGGAGAGCTGGGCCAATATAAAAGTGGTTGTTGCGGTGTTAAGGCAGGAGAAAGAAAGATACTGTATGTAATCATATTTCCATTAATCTCCACTCAAACTGTCAGTGGATAATGTGTGATTTAATTTCAGATGTGAGGAAAGTTCTGTACATTGGTTTTAAGGCAGATCTGATGTTGTTTATCAACTTATCCCTGTAAAAGTTTCAGGTGCCACCTTAATAAAACATGTGTGCAATTGATAATTTTAACCTCTACCATCTCCTCCATTCTTTTTTACTTTCTCATGTTTGGGGTCACATGCCCATATGTACCATCTCTTATGTCTTGTCCTACTATTAATTTGCAATTGATCACTGGCTTTTACGCAAATACAAATTCTTTATTTCCGGATCCCAGGCAATCAAAATTCCATGCAGGCACGGGCAACTTGCTAGTGGCCTCAAATTTTTCCTTCCTTCAATCATTTAACTCCAAATTTCCAAGTACGTAATACGTAAATAGCCCTAAATGAGTACTCATCAGCACTGAGTCAGTCGGGTCTAATTTTTCTTTAAAAGGTCAATGGCTTGAGACAAGCTTTCATTGCAACTGAATTTATTCTTGAATCCATGTTTTGTGGCGTATTTCGCCGCTTTATACTCAGCCAATTTTTCCGTCAATTACTTAATCACCTTTTCCACAGCCAAGTTTCTTCGAAGCTTCAGTATCGACACAGAGAGGACGACGTGAGCTTGTATCACTTGCTTGCAAATAAAATGTTGCAATTCTGGAGACAAAAAACTTGCTTCACACTTTTGGAAAAGTAAAACAATTGGAAAATCTGCTGATAGTTGTTCAAGCATTGCGCTGTACTATGAGTATTATGGAAGAGTGCAAGTATTGTTTCTTGTGATAATAATATATCATTTAAGCGCAAAATTGCCTTTTAAGTTGGTTCCCTTGCAACGCTGCGCAATGTAGGCCAACAGTGGTGGGGAAATACTATTGATTTTGTTCTCGCCTTCATGCAGTTTCTGTTCTGTCAGAGGCCTTCTTCCAACTCGAGGTTTTAATTTATTACTCTCATTTTTTTTTCTTTTATTTTGCTGGGCAACTTGCAACCCAAAAGAGAAAAAGCATCACCCGTGTGTTAAGAATCATGCAATTGTACTGCACCGTTGCAAACACCGATATTAAAGTAATATTTTTTGTCGCTAGACACAACGTAGCACGAGACATCACCAACCTTCATGTTAAAGACTGCTGTTGTGCTTTAAAACTCCAGCTGTTATGCTACTATTCTTCCTGTCAGTTTCACTGTGCATTTCTTGAGCAATAGTTTTGAGCTTTGGAAGTATGTCTCGTGCTCCAATGGCATGCCACTACATGATGTAGCACGGAAATTTTGACATTTCTTATGGCTTAATTGTTGTAGAAATCACGAATAGGCAAACAATCGATTCAAAAATATTATCCCCTTGCCGCACAACACAACTGCTTGGTGTTCGTAAATTTTGCTCCCAATAAAACACGCATTAACCTTAAGGATAGCCACAGAACATGTCGGATATGTGAACCTTCTAATAAAATTATCATCTCTTGGTTTGGGGTGAAAAAGTCTGTGGGGGGAAAACAATGCGGTTTCCTTGTCGCCAGTTGTCCTTTAACTGTTCTGTATCCCAGCGGCCACTGATTACAGCTTAAGTGCTCCTGAGGTGCTTCTCAGCACTTTCGATGGCGCAAGTTGTTTGTGGCTTTTCAGATTCTGAAAGGTTTGCAGCATTGCAAGAGGCTCGTGCTCTTCTCATTGTGCACACAGAGCTCTTCAAGGCTTTCTCATGATGCAATGGGGCTGCTCGACACAGCAGGAGGCAATTCCCATGGGCGATCATACCTATTGATTGGAAGATTCTGTTGACTTTTCATTCCCTTGTCTTTCCTGTTGTATTTTTTCCCCACTCCTCACATCCCCCTTATTTCATCTTAATTTTGTATCCACCCTCCTCCCTAGGGGTTTGCTGGGGTACAGAGAACAAACTGAGTGTGAGTGCCACTCGTGAGATACACTATCATGCACTACGCAAGACCTATTCCAATTGCCACGTGGTCTTGGGGAATTTGGAGATCACCAACGTCGGACCAGACAAAGATCTCTCATTTTTGAAGGTAATGACCATTTTATCATGTTGTGTTTATAAGTTAATTTACCTTACATAAATATACACTCCAAATGACAAATAAATACCTTTCTAAGGTGGAATTAGTCTGGTTCTTCAAGAGACCCATCTTACCATGGTAAAATAATGTCATCCTGTTTGAAGCTCAATCCATATATCAATTTACAATTTTCTGCTCTGCTTGCAGTGGAATACAATTCCACGATCTATTTAGCACATTTGCCAGCAGATAGACAAACGCTGAGTTCACTCTTCCAGGAAGCAGTCACACTGAGTCATTAGAATTAGCAGCAGCTGACAATGCAGGAAGAGCCGTTCGAGCAGATGGGACTGTTAAAAAGGCTGCCACGAACATTTGTGGTTCAGGAACAGCAGATCAAATGCACATCAGACGGACAACTTAAACTCCTTAATAATACCTTGATGTCTATCGTACTTTAATAACAGCCATGAAACCATAATTATGCACGTGTTATTTGACCATTAATTCCGTTGAATGTTAGATATGCTCCGAGAGATTGCTACATTTAAACTAGATTTACAATGGCCATGTTTTATTTACAAGATTGTTTTGTATGTTGCTTTTCAATGAGTATCTAATTAATAAAGCTCTTTTAACCACTCACTGACTGACTCGCTGGCTGCTATTAAAGATCGGTACCTTCCGGTGACGTAGAAAGCTGAAATTTTGCACGCCGGTGAACATTGAAGCCGGTACACAAAAGATTCACAGAATCGTCTGACAACATCCATAAGTGAAAAAATATAAAGAAATGAAAAAAATTAATAAATGAAAAAATGCAGGTGAGTGACCCGAGACAATGGGAAGGACGGTCATTTTGTTTGTCGACACACATCGAAGCCGATACACCAGGAAAAAAATACTGATATGTCGGAAAGACATCCATAAATGAAAAATATAAATACAAAATAGATGAAAAAAAAAGACAAATCAAATGCAGGTGAGCGACCTGAGACAATGGGAAAGCACGGTTCATTATTGCTTGCAATGTGTATGCATACGCAATGAGTACATTTTATAGTCAAGGACAAGTAACCAATAAAATCCATTTTTTTAAAAATGAACTCGTTAACTTAGTGACTATATAATTATTTTGCTCCTTTTTCTTTTCATATACAAGCAGTAGTTAAATGTTCTTCGACTCAGAATACTCATGATAGAGTCAGCCCCATCAACAACCCTCAAAGCCTCCCTCATCTCACCTTGATGCATGCAGTTGCTCCAAACTGTCTACGCCATTAAAACCTAAGTATTCAGATTGCTTCTTGAACCATGTCTCAGTTGCTTCAGTCAGTTCATTATCATGGGCAGGCCTGCAGGTGGAACTTCAATATACGAAAGAGATAATAGTCTCAGGGTGTGTGTGTGTGTTTTTTTTTATATTACTCAAATCCACTGTTGTGAATGTAAGTCTGCAAAGCTCAGGTCTTATATACAGGTAATATTGTAATGAACAAGATCACACTTTTCGTCAACATCACTCAGCATTTTTACTTGAAGGCCTGCCACAATTTTGAATGAGGGTGGTGTAATACTCCCCTGTGTTTGTAGTTTTGTGAGGTATATAGTCAATCAGCAGGATTCCTTGCCATTCCAGAAAATCGAGGCCATGATCTTACCGGCTGAGTGTTGGTTGTGAAATTTAATGGGTGGCGGTTAGAGCCGCCAAAGAGATGACTTGGGCCCGGGGGTAGACCAAGCACTTCCCAGCCTTGCCCTTTTATATTTTTTTGCTAAAATATCTACTCATGCTTTCACAGTGAAGATATATATATTTATTAAAGTCAACTCTTGGTTTCTGTTCCCTTTTGATACTGAAGAGAGAATGCCATTTAATCTGTCCTTAGTCATTGTGTGTTCAAGAGTTTTGATAAACTTGAGATTGCTTAATGATCTTTCAGCTGATGTAACTGTGACTGCAGGAAATATAAAAAGAATCCCAAGCTCTGCACAGATACACCTGAAAATTTATTCCATTTGAAGCACACAATCTTGTTCAAGAGATGCAACGGCCAAAGAGAATGTGCTCTATAAATGGTTAGAATAGAGGCCAAGAGGGCTGAACGGAGTTCTGAAGGCTGTCATCACATCCCTATTTTCCTAACATGTTCTCAATTGCAAGGGATGTTATTGATGTTGCAAAGCCATGAAGAAGGACTTTCCAAATAATGTCACTTTCCAAATGACCGTTTTGATAATAAAGCATTGACCTGCTCTTCTGTCACTGAATTTGCATAAGTTAAAGTTCACTGTTTGCCTTAACATAGAAACAGAAAGAAAATCACATGCATTAAATTTCTGGAAGCTGCTAGCAGATGCATTCCTATATTGTGGATATCAGGGATGTACACATGGATCAAAAAGTTTGTTTCGTGACTGGAAACTCGTATTCAGCCCTTCACCTTGACTTTGAATGTGTGTTGGTGGTTTATTATTATTTTTGTATGCAGCCTGTGATTGCTGGTTGCATCATTGCTGGGAGCGCAGCAGTGCCTCTGATGTTGGTAACTCATTTTTTCTGACCTCGGAAGGATGACAGGTTGAGTCAACCCACTTGCTGTTATTTAACGGACGGACAGAGGCTCAAACTCAAGACCCTGGATATTAACCAGCCATCTTAATGTTAATCCATCACCAGGCTTTGTGTTGGTGGTAAACATCATTAAAAACAATACGATCTCCTTTTGTAGAGAAAATCCTGGCCCAGATGATTTCCCTCGGTCTTGTGTGTTTTTGAGTTCTTTGGTAACTACTCTGGCCATCCCCCCCCTCCTCCACCATTGTCGACTTCAGTGATGGTATTCCTATGTCGTGCCGTAGCATTGATTGCAATTTGGTTTCATGATCAACGTAGTGAAACCACGTGTCATCACTGGATACGAAACAAGTGAGAAAGTCAGTTGGATTCTGTGTTGACAATCTGAGAAGCTTCTGACATGATGTCAGCTTAACTGTCCGTTAAGTGAATGGGAGGTTTCAGGTGACCCATGTAATATATTTGGAAAGATCCAGGTGTTTATAGTTGATGGTGGAAAATGGAAGAATTTGCATGAAGGCTAGTTTATGGGTCATTGAGAGTTTGTGGGTCATTCTTCTGGATATCCTGTCTGAGGTCATCTCCAATAGACTTGCATCCACTCTTCGCAGCACTCAATTGGCCACTTTGTCAAACCAGCCACGCATTCATAACTTGTTTGGAGCTGGCATTTTGTTTCCATAAAATTATGATGCCTCAAACCTCTAGTTGTAAGATCTCCAAGTGATGTAACCTACCATAATAAGACGAAGAACCACTCTTTTCACGTCTTCAGATGCATAGGGTTGCTGAGACCGTTTTTCTTGCAGGGGGCACAATCCTGTATGGGTCGCGACTCCCGACTAGATACTCGAATGGCTAATTTGTACCATCAAGCTGGTGCTCATTTAACTGACTTCAGAAGGATGACAGGCTGAGTCAACCCCCCTGATGTTATGATACAGGAGACAGGGGCTCAAACTCAGGACCCTAAAATCTTGAGCCAACCACCTGAACCGTAAAGCTAGTACCAGGCTTCTTACTTAGCAAGCTTCTACATTATACCCTGAAACTACACTTAGATTAATAAAACTAATGATGTGAACAAAGAGCCATAAGAGTTTGTAGTGAGCCCTCAAAAATTGATTTCGACTGCCAACAAAAACCGTGTTCCTAAAATTTTGTAAACTCCCCACGTATGTATCCACCTTATGGGGTTTTTTCCTTTTTCTCCCAAATCGACTCCATGAATTTTTGAAAACGAAGAAATAGGCATGTTTAAGGAGAGGTAATTCTATTTAAAAACTCGAATATAGCCAGGACTTAATTGAAGTGGAGAGTGACAGCTCTTCTACCATCTCCAGATGGATGGGACTTCATTTTGGCAGATTGAATCGGAAGTCTCATATTAAAAAAAAAAAAGAAAGCTTGCTGACTGCAGGGTTGTTTTGTCACATTGTGATCTCCTGTATTGTCATCAAATATTTGTAGATCGACTTTTCTCGAGAGAGAGTCATTGAATCTTTAACAACATATATACATTATTAACATTTGGAAACCAAGTCATCTCGGTGGAATTAACACGTCACCATCAGATTGTCAAATAAAATCCTGAGGGCTCACAAATGACCTTCAGGGATGAGACATTCTTTCTGTTCCTCCTGGTTTTGTCTGCATATGGTGCCAGCCCATACTTCCAATTGATTTAAAATTAAGCTGATGTGTAGTGATAAGAAATATTTCCCAATCATACAACAACCAAAAAAAATCAGACTTAAAACACAAAATTGCAATAACAGATCCTTTTAACTGCAGGCCTGATAGATTGCTTACAATTATTACCAAAGTCGTGGAATCCATCATCGGCATTGACATCAAATGATTGGGCCTTTCTCCAATAACTTGATCTCCAACTATTGGTTTGCTCTCCAACTAGGTCACTTGCTTTCTGCTGGACATCCTGCTTCTGCTCTCCTAACAATTGATTGGGGGCCCTGGATCTAGAAAAAGAGATCTGGACTGTCTCCCTCGAGATATCTGGAGCATTTGACAATCGTTGGCACCTTACCATGCTCTCCAAACTCTTTTTCTTTGGCATCACATGCCACTTCCACACATGGATTACTGACTTCCGACACACTCACAGCCAGAGAGTGGCTATAAACAGGATCCTCTAACATACTGTACTCTTCCTATCAAGGTTTGATGTGCCGGAGCCTTTTGATTCACTGGAAGAGTGCACGTTCCTCATCTTCATCAATCATCTTTCTGATTCTCTGGAAACTGTCCTTTATCTTTGCATCGATGATGACATTCTCTGCCGCAGGCAGCGGGCCTCTTCCATCTTTGCAGACCTTGATATAATTTAGTTGGTCTAACAGTTAGAATGCATTTAAACTCAGACAAATATCATGCTCACTCTGCCTTCTCTGAAAGGATGGTCGAACAAACCCTCCCATCGACTTCCTTAACAACGGTCTTAAAGAAGTTCAGTTCACCAAACTATTGGGCCTCACCATCGGTCACAATCTCCCTGTGGCAAGCCACATATGCAGAGTTGGCATCCAAAGCCAGCTGATGATTGTGCATCATCAATCGAGCCAAATCTTTCCTTTGGAAATCAGAATTTCTACACTACATACAAGGCCTTAATTGACAGGTGATGGTATTTTTTTTTTTTTTTAAACAGGATCAAAGGCTCATATGGAACTGCCACCCCAACACATCTCGCACACATGGACTTGCAGACGAATACACGAGACAACACATGGACTGTTTGTTTGGCGAGACAAACACAGCCACTGAACTGTGTATATAAGGGACATCTGAGATTTGCCTTCTACATGCAAAAATGGCACACTTTTTTTTTCCCACCCCACCCCTTCTAACTTTGTCTTTCATGGCAAATACATTTTCTCACTCTCATATCAAATACTTTTCCTCCCCTCTGCTCCTTTTCTTCCACTATGCTCTTTTCCATTCTTTATTTATTTTATTTTTTTCTAAATTAATTTCCTTTTACCTTAATTATTGATGTAATGGCTCCATGGAGTGCCTGAATAGAATCTTTTATACAATTATAAAATGAAAGTGTTAGTTCAAATACATTTCATGCAAATTTGCAAATTCATTTCTTTATTACTTGCAAATACAACCCATCACTTCGCTGATGGGAATATTAAGAGAGTGGGGGAGGAAGGAAGAGAGAGAGAGAGAGGGGGGAGAGAGGAAGGGGTGCAAGAGAAGAGGGAGAGAGAGAGAGAGAGAGAGAGAGGAGAGAGAGAGAGGGTGGAGGGGGGGAGAGAGGGGGGAGGGGTGCAAGAGAAGAGAAGAGAAGAGAGAGAGAGAGGGGAGAGAGAGAGAGAGAGAGAGAGAGAGGAGTGGAGGGGGAAGGAGAAAAGATGAGAGGAGAGAGGGAGATGGATGTGGAGGGGTGGGATAGGGAGAGGAGTGAGAGTAGGAGAGGGAGAGAAGTGTGGGAGAGAGAGGAGGGTGAAGGGGTGGGGGAGAGGGGGAGATATTTCGGCAGATGAGACGTCCAGCTAAACATCCATCCGAGAGACGGCACACACATTGATGAATCACTCTGCCTGTGAAACACCGGGATGCCAGTTTATAGCTGGTTGAGATTCGAATCTAAAGGGGCTGTCACACCTTGACGTTTAGCCAGCGTATGGCAAGGTCTCAAAATGTATGTAAAACGCTGGCGTACGCTGAACTATTGATGTTTTTTTTAAAAGTTTTGGGCATATAATAACGTGTTGGACGTATGCATAACGTATTAGTAACGTACACAGAACTTAAATCACATATAGATAACTTATACCAACGAATGCTGAGCTGTTGTCGGCGTTCACAACCTATGCCCAACGATAGTCTAACTTATGCATAGCGCACGGCAGCGTATCGCCGACATCACGTGGCGTAGGCTATTCATAGGCTGCGGCTCGACGATTCAAATCATACCGCACTAGAATCGAAGTGTGAAGCCGCTGTCACACCTTGACGTTTTAGCCAGCGTATGCCGACGTATGAAAAAAAAAAAAAAAAAAAAAAAAAAAAAAAAAAAAAAAAAAAAAAAAAAAAAAAAT
>CM068959.1:62153227-62181634 GCA_035128595.1 Eptatretus atami | reverse complement strand
GCTGGCGTACGCGAACTATTGAGTTTTTAAAAAGGTTTTGGGCATATAATAACGTGTTGGACGTATGCATAACGTATTAGTAAACGTACACAGAACTTTTTAATCACATATAGATAACTTATACCAACGAATGCTGAGCATGTTGTCGGCGTTCACAACCTATGCCCAACGATAGTCTAACTAATGCATAGCGCACGGCAGCGTATCGCCGACGATCACGTGGCGTAGGCTATTCATAGGCTGCGGCTCGACGATTCAATCATATCCGCACTAAGATCGAAGTGTGAAGCCGCTGTCAACACCTTTGACGTTTTAGCCAGCGTATGCCGACGTATGAAAAATTTGCCGAACCAAGCTGGCACACGTCGAATACGTTATGGGTAAGTTTTGTATACGTGAGTACATCGAGAAATTTTCAGCATTTTGAAAATTTCTCGACGTATGACATACGTCCGCATACGCTGGCATAAGTTGAAGGCACGCTATGAGATCGTTGACACACGTGACTTGTACTGTACTCATAAGTCAAAACACGTTGACGTAATGGTTAGCGTCAGTGTTCCAGACTCCCTGGTTTTTTTTTTTCTTCGTATGACGGTGATGTTGACACTTTCGATTCTAGTGCGGTTATGATTTAAATCGTTGAGCGGCAGCCTATTAATTATATATATTATAACTGCACTAGAAATCGAAGTGTCAACATCACCGTCGTACCGAAGAAAAAAAACCAAAAAAAAAAACCAGGGAGTCTGGAACACTGACGCTAACCATTACATTGACGTGTTTCGACTTGTGAGTAATGTACAAGTAACGTGTGTAGACGTGTGTCAACGATGCGTAACGTGCCTACAACTTCTGGCCAAGCGTATGCTGAACGTGTGAGTCATACGCTGGCATACGTCGAAAAATTTCAAGCATGGAAATTTGTCTAACACCTCGGCGTACAAAGACGTATGCCAGCGTACTACGAAAAAAAAAGCCAGCGTACTACGACGTATGCCAGCGTGCTCTTAACGTATACAAACTTACCCATAACGTATTCGACGTGTGCCAGCGTTTTAGCCAAATTTTGCATACGTCAGGCATACGCTGGCTAAATCGTCAGGGGTGACAGGGCCTTTAGCTAGACAGCTTAGAGCGAGAATGCGTATCTCTCAGCTGTCCTGCCATGGTGTGGGGTTTCATTGCTTTGTAGCCACTGAAAACATTTTTCAATTCTCTCTTAAATTCATAGTTCACTTGTCCAATTGCTTTACTCATTCTAATCCTCTTAATTTATTTTGCCTTCCTAACTCCAGAGATGTCCCCATGGAGAACTGAGCTGCGGTATCACCATAGAAGCTTGGAGAGATTGAAGCTTGTAGAGCACTCAACAAGTGGTATAAGCACTGAAGCAAGCATTCCAAAAAAAATGGTTGAAGAAACTTAAAAAAAAAAAAAAATTACGTGCATCTCTCTCTTGCGAAGTGATGGTTCATATCATGAAAGAAAATCAGCCAAAAAGGGAAACGTGGTGTATAATTAAATTACACATTAATTATCAGCGAGTGAACCACCGCCCGACACACCACCCGAGGCAGCGCGGGGCCAAACCCAGGCGAATGGACCCTGAACTTTTTCAAGTCGATCGATATATTCAGTGACAGTACGAATATTGTAGAGTGCTCGCCAAATGGCTGAAGCACCCAAGCAAGCACTCCAAGAAACGGTTGATTAGGAACTGCTGGCTTAACAAGCGAATAGTGATCGCTGATCGGTCATATAAACCCATGCACCCGGAGACGCCCAAGAATGTCCGAATTGGACAAATGAACATTTTCTTAGCAGTCCGTACTGCTGCTGAAGTGGATATAGAAGTTTATATTTTAAAATTCGGCTGAGACGAAGAAAATTTTGAGGTTATGGAATGCGCGGAAATGAAATAAAACCATGAATCTGGCGTCTCTGGGCATTTATAAGCATTGTAAAGTATGCAGCGACTGTAGGTATGATGATCAGGCATTCGATAATTTTAATGAGGAAAGTGAAACAAAAACTTTATTGCTAAGAAAACGTTGTGGCCTGTTCCAAGTCAAGGCATTGTTGAGCAGACCAAAAAAAAACAGTGAATTAGGACCCCAGTGAGGGACAGCAAGGTGACCAAGGAGGAGCCTTGAGAAAGGATAATTAAATAAGGCCATTAATCATCGACGAAAGGGGTGTTAAAATTAAACCAAACACCCAGTTTTCACTCATGCACTACCTTGGAGTTCCCTTACTATGCATGCAAAGTTTCATGTTTTGAAACCTACTTGAAGAATGCCTTGGTATTAAGCTTAATATTCTTAGCCATATCATTTTCATACTCCCTTTTGGCTTGCCGAGTTGTTTTCTTAACTTTCCTCTGCTTACTCCGACAGTGATATAAATCTAACTCCAATTTGGTATTTTATACCTAACTAGAAGGGCAATCGGTAGAGCACATACCTCTACCAAGCAATACCTGATCCACGAGAACATATCGTGCCCAATACATTTTTGAAATATAATGCTACACAGTACAATATCGTTTTTGGCCTTATCTCTCAATGGTGAAGAATCACTTTAAAAATTCTAGTAATCAGATCTGGATCCAGATATTCACAAAAATCTAATCACTTCCTCCTTGTCATGCACCCAACCTGCCCACCAAATTTCATCCAGATCCATCGACAACTTTTTGAGATATCCTGCACACAAAAACAAAATGAAATTGCTCGTTGAGCAAGAATTGCTGGAATAACTTTGTCATATCTCCATGATGTCTGAAAAAACAAAAACCTGGAAATCAATTTGGTTCTTATAGTCGATAGTGTGACTGTTTAATGAGTTATAGCACTTAGTTTGGTCATGATCATAACTTGGAAGTCAATCGGACTTGAAATGGCGTTTTTATCGCAATTTGAAATTTTTGACCCGACCCCCTGACATTCGACCCCGACCGCGAAGAAGGATGTTGGTGTGACGCCCCCAATGAGACATATGGTTGGATGCAGAATTGGAAGATGCACATTTTGGATTTGGTTTTAAGTCGATATGACCATTTTAGCGGACGTTATTGCGAAAATAAGAATTTCGGTTTTTCGGTGACCTTGACCTTGACCTTTGACCTAGATTCACCAAAAACGACAAGTGTCAAAGTTGGACCATGGCTGATGTCTGTACCCAGTTTGGTTTATGATCGCTGAAATGGTGTGGCTGCTACAGGGTAAACAAAACACAAACAAACAAAAACAGACAGACAGACACACAGAATGACACACACAACCGACCAACATAATTGCCGAAATCCGAAGGATTCCGGCAATTAACAAACAAACAGACAAACAAACAAACAGACTAAAACGGTGAGCACATCACTTCCTTCACCTTTGTAGCGGCGGTAATAAGAAATGTATTTCATGGTTATGTTGCTCACTGTGCCGATCTATGCAGCATTTTTATTTGCTTGAAAAAGGTGCAATCATTTAAGGTTGCACACTTTCTGAATGCAACTGATGAGAAGATTTTGTAGCATGTGTCAGGAAACAGAAAAATGAATAACAAAGTTGCAACAAAAAGTTTCATTCATGCTGGAAGAGATGGAGTCACTGCTGTAATGTGTCTTGGCTACTCATTGTGTTGCCATTTTTTGGCCACCTACATTTCTGTAAACACAATGGAAAACTAGTCTTTATAAATGTATCATCAGTTGTCGGCATAAAAACAAGGACAATTAATAATCTCGACCAAATGTTGAGAGGACTGGCAGCATAGCCTAGAGGTATGCACATTCGCCGCTCAGCTGTTTCGCCTGGGTTTGAATGTCAATCCAACTACAAACTGTCATCCTGGTGTTTCACATAGAGGGTGAGGTATCAAAGTTCGTGCTGTCCCTCAGATGGACGTTTAAATTGGGCATCTCGCCTGCCAGCATTCATTAGTGGATGTTAAAGTTCCCATGGTGTCCTTCACGAAGATTAGGTGAGCTATGGCCGGTACCCCTTCCTTCACACTTGATCAAGTATCCTGTGCCAGAGTGGGACCCATCCAGAATTGTAACCTTAATCAAGAATCTGCCTCAGCAGAACCGATGCGCTGTGTTGATCATGGTGCATGATGATGATGAAATGTTTAGAGAGCTATGTGAAACACCATGGGAAGATGAAGAGGCGTTTCAGGAATGAACCTGTCTTCAAAACAAAAGAGAGCAAGAGAGACCTCTCTCTTGCTTTGAAGATCGTTCAGAGCGAAAAACGTCTCTTCACTTTCTTTCCCACGACTGTTCGTGTAACTCTTTCAAATTTTGGTTGAGAAAAATGAATTGTCCTTGCAGTTCCGAAAGGCAGGTGCTTTTTGAAAGGAAGAATTCTGAAAGGTAGAAACTAGAGTTTCTGTTGAAGTTTTTTTTTTTTGACAAATCAACCTGTGATCACGTTGTAGATATTGGAGAAGAGAAGATGATTTTGATACCCAAAACATTTTTTACAGCAAAGGGAAATCCCCATCAATTGCAAAAATGAAACTTCTCCCCATCACATAAATAATTATGGAGTAGTAGTGCACCAGTTTTACTTTCCACTTTCCATAATCAAACTATCATTAGTCTCCAAATCGTGAGGGTTGTTATATTCTGCTCAGCTCTCAATTCAAAAGCTATTATGTGTGATATTGATTGTTTTGACAAGTGACAGCTGTCCTTCCAATGTCAGACACTATATGCTGGATGGTTTACTCTCTATTCCTTTGCGCAGTTTGTTACGGAGTAATAATATTGAGATATTTGAGATATGTGAGCTTTCAAAGTGTTGAGACGTTTGAGTGTGCATTTTAAAGAAAACTCCATGAATGCAATGAAAATATTCCAAGCTGCAAATATTTATATTATCTTATAAATCTTTAAAGGTTTGTGCGTTTGTACGTTACTCTTTCACAGCCGAACCGTAGCACTGAGAGGCCCAAAATTTTGGGTGTCGGTACTCAGAATGTAGGCAAGGTTTTAAGCTCTCACAACTTGTTTTCAAGGTCGTTTTGAGGCCACCAAAGGCTGCTATATAGTGTATATGGGGATGTCGGGTCAGCCAGTGGCTGCTGCCAGTCCGCAGGCAAAAAGTAATGACCATGAGGCCAATAACTCCATAGATTTTCAATGTCCAACACGTCCTGAAACCCCCGCCGGGAAATGCTCATCTGCCCAGATAGCATCGGGTACCCCCTCTAGCCTCAATGTATAATGAGAAGAAATTGTGTTGACAAGAATGAAAAATTAGATTGTCTGTGAAAGTTTCATGATAAGAAAGTCTTTTTATGGTGATACTGTAATATTGATCAGCATAATTATGAAAAATATTGCGATAAAATATTTTTACCCATCAGACGGCAAATGAGTATCGGCATATAAATTCAGCTATATACAAAAAAATAAATATACATCATGTAGAAATTTTGAGGAGGATATTCTGATCAGATTTTTTTCTCTTACTGGAAGTTCAATCATGGAGCATCATGGGACTGCTGGCAGTGGCAATGAGAAAACCATAAGGATTATAATGGAGACAAAAGTGTGCAAAAAATTTGTTTCAACTTAAAAAGGAAATTTCTACTTTGGCCAGGGTACCGAGAAAAAGGTCTGGATTTTTTTTTTCCAATTAAATAAAAACCCATATAATTCTTTAATGACATGAAGGATAACCAGCTTTATGTTTCCTTCAAAGAGTGGCATGCATATTTTAATCGTGCGCTCAACGGCAGCTTCAGTTGTGTATCGTAATCCAATTCAGCTGGTTCAACGTCGATGCTATATACTGTTATACTTGATGAAATAAATGTAATCAAAGATTAATGTGTGCATATATGCCTATAATTGACTTTTTGTGTTTGCTTTTCTCTCATGCCACAGAGCACAACAAACATCCATATATGCATCAGTGATATTCCAGCCATGCAGAGGAAAATGCAGATTTGCTTGTAATTACCGCGTGCCATCTCTGTGGAATAATCACAAATGCTGACCCGTGCTGAGATTGGTCACTGGGAAACTGCACATGACATTCTCTTTTTCTCCCTGCTTTCACCCCACCCTCTTACCATTCACCATGTTCTGCAGTCAATCCGAGAGGTGTCGGGCTATGTCCTCATTGGCATCAACGAGATTGTTATGTACCCCTCGATAACCTTCGCATCATCCGTGGTTCCAAGCTGCACGAAAAAAATATGCCCTAGTGTGCTGCTGAACTATCGCAGCATGGGCCCAACGGTGTGAAGGAGCTACGATTAACCAGTCTCACAGGACCCCCTAAACATCAGGGTAATTAAACACAGATCTTCGTGTTAAAGTTGTCTTTACCATGCTCCTTGCATTTTGAAATTAAAGTTTTACATACGCCCTATTATAAACATGTTTTCAGTGGACTAAAAATGATACATCATACTAAACTGAAAGATGGATGAGGTTATGTTTATACTCCCTTTTGTAAGTTTGTCTGTTTGTGAACAGGATACCTAAAAAGCTATTGGCGGATTAATGAAACTTTGTGGACAGGTTGGGCTTGTGACAATTAATTTTGGTAAAATTTCGGATCCGGCTACTGTAAATTATTTCAGTGATCCTTCACCATTGAGAGATTTTTGGGCCAACAACATGATAACATGAACATGATTTGGGCCCAATTTTGAAATACATATGGCATGGTATTTCAAAACGATGTGAATTGGTTATAACAAAACTTGGTGGATGAGTTGGCTCAGTGACATGAACAAGCCAATTATATTTCAATTAAGGTGTGGATGCAGATCCGGCCTATGAGTGGAATACAAACCTAAACGATTCAGCATGGCGGAGGTATACGCTCTTCTGTGTGCTGTTTCCAGTTACAAATGTAATTTTTCTGCAGTTTTCAGCATGACTCGCATTAAGCATCTTCCAAGTATTTCTCGTTTTGATGCTTTGCCCTATAGTTTTCATTACCAACATATTATGAAATGAATTTATTCTACAAGAGTGAGTATTTCTAAAGGGAGAGTTAAAATGTAGTGCTTTTACTTCAAGTTGCCTTTTATAAGTTTGGTTTCCGATCAATAAGATCCGACGATAACGTGCCATATCCGATACTTTGCAGGGAGGTCGTTGAAAACAGTTCTCCCAACATTTTGGATAGATAGAACCCCAGCATATGTGAGCCCACTTAAAATATCCCAGCAAACAATTTTCACAAGAGTTGTCCACGAACACTGGCCGAAATTGCAAATTATTGTTGCAAAATCCAACTGAGAAGGCAAAGAAATGACCCATATGTTGCTTTCCATACGACTGCTTTGGCAGCTCCGAATATGCTATTGACCTGTTTCGAATAGCTTAGAGGTATGCCCACTCACCGTTGAGGTGTCTAGCCTAAGATAAAACTTCACCCAGCTATGAGCTGTCACCCTGGTGTTTCACATCCAGTGCAATTCATCATGTGTGCACCCTCCATTGGAAGGAAAAGGAGGTTAATCCAGAATGACTTATCTGCTACAACTTGCTGTTGGCAGACATTAAATATGCATGGTGTCTTTTGCTAAGAGTTGTGAGTTATCACTGGTTTCATGAACATGTTCCAAATTTCTGTCTTAACTGACTGCTCGAACTGCACCAGCAAACAACCCAGCATAAAGCCTAGATGCCGTTGTTGGCTTAATAGTTATGGTGGTGAGCTTGGGATAGATGTCTGGTGTTGGCTTATGGTTGGGTGGTGGGCTTTGGAGATGATGGCCTGGTGTTGGCTTAATGGTTAGGGGTGGTGGGCTTTGGATCTGGAGGATCTCTGAATTAATCCACTTGGGCAGTTGGAATTAATTACCAAGGTTGGGGTTGAATATACCTATCATCGCCTTCTTGAGGCTTGCAAATCAGTGCCGAGCTTGCTGTATCCTGTGTTCGGAGTGGAACCCATCCGCGGTTGTGCCAATAGCCAAGGAGAGCTGCTAGGTAAGCACAAA
Source organism: Eptatretus atami (assembly GCA_035128595.1). Classification (NCBI taxonomy): domain Eukaryota; kingdom Metazoa; phylum Chordata; class Myxini; order Myxiniformes; family Myxinidae; genus Eptatretus; species Eptatretus atami. The sequence goes on along the minus strand of CM068959.1, from coordinate 62,173,660 downwards.
CGCTCTGCACAGATATGATCCAAAGGATGGATGGATAAAAACCGAGGCCACATCAAACTGATTTCTTCTGATGTGATGCAATCAATGTGGTTGTCATCGATAATGTTGGTGTGGGACACCTGGTCATTGGTTAAATTGTGTTGGCGTCATATCGTGTCTAGGCCCCCTCAAACAAATATAATTTAAATATATGTATATACATATAAATAACTTGCGTATACTTATAATATATATATATTATATTAAATATATATATATAAATATATAGTGGTATAGCCTTGTCAAGCTCATAGGAAGAAACTAACACACAATTCACAGCAAGGGGGACATGAGACAAAAGGGCATGGGAAGGACAAAACAAGTGGGGAACAGGACATAGGAGATCTGTGTAGCGGAGAGGGTTGGACAGGGAACATGGGGTATACAAGATTGGACACTACGGAATTTCGAAGGAAAGGCACGCAGGGAATTTGCAGGAGGTGGGTTTGGGGTGGATTACGAGGGTAGAAAAGATCGAGGATTTGGATGGGGGATGATAAGAGTGGTTGAACAGCTGTCTTTGAAGGCTGGAGGGAAGAATGGGATTGAACAGAGTGAGGGAGTTTTTCAAAGGCGAGAAAAGGGAATTTAAAGTGAAGGTGAGCAGAAGATTCGTGATTTGGTAGTCTTTTTCCAAGAGGGGGTTGTTGGGGACCCTTTGAAGCGCCCTGTGGGAAATATGGTGGGGACAAATCGCAGACGAGCAGAGAGGGGGTTTAGCCCGGAGAGGAGATGGTGGGGGATAGAAAAGACGCAATGAACTCCCTGCGGTGAGAGAGTGAGAGGCCCAAAGACTCAGCCTCATCGGGGAGATGCAATGATCCGAAATTCTTTGTTTTCCACTGCGTGAAGCCAAGAAAGGTGAGAGCGAGGGCACCCAGCCCAGAGGCGGGAGCATTACTCCATCATGTGCTTGGACGAAAAGCTTTGTATGTGGTGCAGGGGCTCGAGTGAGCCAAAGAAGGACTTGCAACAATGGAGGATTCCCAGTCGGCGCTGGCTTTGAGGCCAGTTGGAATGTGGCCTTTCCCAGGAAAGATCATGGCAGATCGTGAGATCCAGAAGCTTGAAAAGAAGAGGATTTCTCCAGAGGATTGTTGAGAAAGTAGAAGGGGGGGGGCGTTTCCAATGGTCACTTTTGAGAGACATAAGTGAGAGTTGTGATTTGTCATGATTGAAAGAGATGTTCCACATGTTTGGACCAGTTTGCGATTTTGCCAAGATCTGCATAGAGCGAAGAAGCTGCTGCTTTGCCGGTCTGAGAGATGACAGATGGTACGGCAGAAGGGTGGAGTCATCAAGCAAGACGAGACAAAGAGGTTTTGGCCGAGAGTACAGAAGAGATCATTTGATGAAACCACAAAAAAGAACCAGGGCCAGAACTCGCTGCCTTTGAGAAACACAGCCTGACCAGGAAGAGGGGATGAAGACTCCATTTAGGCCACACGGTGACTGCGAACAGAGAAGGAAAGTCTGCGAGCCATTGGTGGAGATGGCCTTGGATTACCATAGAAGAGAGTTTGGTGAGCAGGGCAGTGGTGGCAAGAACCGTGTCAAAAGCACGCCAATATGTCGAGGGATTGGCTCTGATTTCATGTCTGGCATTGAGTAGCCTCAATCCATGTTGTAAGGAGAGCAGAAGCAGCATATTCTGCGGGGTAGAGGACCTGGTTCTGAAACCAAATTGCATAATCGGAAATTCACACATTTGAGAAGAGGAAAGGATTTAATGTCCTGAACATGATGGAATTCCGTATCCTTGTGATGAATGTGGAGATGGCTGATTGTTCTGTAGTTGCAGGGATCTGTTTTTGCACCTTTTTGTGCAGAAGCTAAGTAATGTTTGCCTGAATTCTCAAGCAGATTCAGTGAACCTTGAGCAAAATGATAGGGTGAATATACAGAGAGAGGGTGAAGCAAGAGCAAGAGCAGGTTTTTAGGACACGTGGGCTGTTGCCGTTGGACCGGTTGCGAGAATCTGATGAGGTTTGCAGCAAGACTTCCACACTTTGTCAGAAGAAAAAGGACAACAGAGTCCACAGGGACCGTTGATGTGACTGGGTAAGTGGGTACAGAAAGCGATGGGTTTTTGGACCGCAAGATTTTGAATGCGAACACCACAGTTTAGGCATTGTTTTCGTGCGGTATCAGCAGTGCGCCTTTAATGTCAAGGGAGGGGATACAGGGGGACATCCACCAGAAACAGTTTTATAGACACAGCAGAATTTGAGGAGAGAGAGAGGTTCGAAGAGTTTAGAACTTGAGCTTTAGAATGATCAATTGAAAACATTTTAATCTTAGTTGGTGTAGTTGCTAATTTTTACCCTTGGGTGTGGATGCGCCTCATGACATGACTGGATGAAATGTATCCTCTGAACGCAATCAGAGAGTAAGCACTGATTCAGGCTTTTTTTCAGAACCAAAATGTGAAATTTCTTGACTGAAAGATGTGAGTGGCTTCTGCGTTGGCAGGAAACCCTGTGACACGTCAAGCTTTATGCAAAACTGTATTTTTAAAACTAAGTATCATGCCTGTCAGAAGCCACTGATGTACCACCCTCTCCCCCATTATTATTCCGAATGTCTTTTCACCTCGCCTAACTAGCAAACCACCAAAAATTGCAATGACACTTCTTCCGGTGAAGATTTACCGTGCAATTAGTCTTCTTGTTTTGAATTTTGACGGTTGCTACCTTACTTTGAACATGCACCGAGGACCAAATCATTGCTTGTATCTTGTTTCATAGTGAAACCCACAAGAACCAGTCCCCCCCCCTTTTCCCCCCCTTTGGCATCAGTTGGTGTGGCATGGTGCATCGAAGTACTCAAACATTCCACGATTTTCTAAAGCGGTATCCCAGGACCTCCACGTTGCTTGGATATTGGTTTGGGTGGCCGAGGCTTAACTCATGTCGAGATTACTGCTTCAAACATGATGCTCCTTAAGAGTATGGCACTGGAATGCCCTGCATGAAAAATTAATTATTCAGGTAGATCAAGGAGATCCCCGACATTAATAATTAATTCGTCAGGAAAATGAGAAGATTACATTTTTCAGATTTAGTTCACACGAACTTTTGTGTGTTCACAGTTTGTGTGGAGAATGATGGGATTTTCTAGCCTCGTGGGTGGAATGATTGACAGGAAAACTGTGGAAGTACAAGTGTGGTAGTGGTTTTTGGAGTGGGCCCGGCTGTCCCGAGCAAGGGGCTCTCAGCGGAAGTGTAAGTGTGCAAGGGTTTTGTGTCAAGATGGGTTTGATGAATTTGCTCGGTTATGGCTTGTTCTGTGCCAACGTGGCAGTTAAGTGTGAAGCATACTTGAACTGAAATCGATATGGCTGACGTGGTGAAATAATCAATAATTATCAATTAATTCCATACCAGGGTTCTGGACTGGAATTCTTAACATTTAGAAGTCAGAAAGGGGATGCAATTCTGAATAAGGATTTTTTAAACACAAGTGTAAAGGGCCCTGTAACACCTTGAACGTTTTAGCCAGCGTATGGTACACGTATCAATTGTATGAACCTGGAGTACCGAACTATTATGTTTAAAAAAAAATTTTGGGCGTTTATAATAACGTGTTGGGACGTAATGCATAACGTATATAACGTACACAGAACGTTTCAAATCACATATAGATAAACTATAACCAACGAATGCTGAGCGTGTGGCGGCGTACACAAACTATGCCCAAACGATAGTCTAACTTTGCATAGCGCGCGGACAGCGTTCGCCGCGATCACGTGGGCGTAAAGGCTATTAATAGGCTGCGGCTCGACGATGCGAAATCATGAACCCGACTAAAGACAATCTGAAGTGTGAAGCATGAAAAATTTGCCGAACCAAGCTGGCACACGTCGAATACGTTATGGGTAAGTTTTGTATACGTGAGTACATCGAGAAATTTTCAGCATTTTGAAAATTTCTCGACGTATGACATACGTTCCGCATACGCTGGCATAAGTTGAAGGCACGCTATGAGATCGTTGACACACGTGACTTGTAAGTTATGGCCTGACGTATGCAAAATTTGGCTAAACGCTGGCACACGTCGAATACGTTATGGGTAAGTTTGTATACGTTAAGAGCACGCTGGCATACGTCGTAGTACGCTGGCTTTTTTTCGTAGTACGCTGGCATACGTCTTTGTACGCCGAGGTGTTAGACAAATTTCCATGCTTGAAATTTTTCGACGTATGCCAGCGTATGACTCACACGTTCAGCATACGCTTGGCCAGAAGTTGTAGGCACGTTACGCGATCGTTGACCACGTCTACACACGTTACTTGTACATTACTCACAAGTCGAAACACGTCAATGTAATGGTTAGCGTCAGTGTTCCAGACTCCCTGGTTTTTTTTTTTGGTTTTTTTTCTTCGGTACGACGGTGATGTTGACACTTCGATTTCTAGTGCAGTTATAATATAATATAATTAATAGGCTGCCGCTCAACGATTTAAATCTAAACCGCACTAGAAATCGAAGTGTCAACATCACCGTCATACGAGAAGAAAAAAAAAACCCAGGGAGTCTGGAACACTGACGCTAACCATTACGTCAACGTGTTTGACTTATGAGTACAGTACAAGTCACGTGTGTCAACGATCTCATAGCGTGCCTTCAACTTATGCCAGCGTATGCGGAACGTATGTCATACGTCGAGAAATTTTCAAAATGCTGAAATTTCTCGATGTACTCACGTATACAAAACTTACCCATAACGTATTCGACGTGTGCCAGCTTGGTTCGGCAAATTTTTCATACGTCGGCATACGCTGGCTAAAACGTCAAGGTGTGACAGCGGCTTCACACTTCGATCTCTAGTGCGGATATGATTGAATCGTCGAGCCGCAGCCTATGAATAGCCTACGCCACGTGATCGTCGGCGATACGCTGCCGTGCGCTATGCATAAGTTAGACTATCGTTGGGCATAGGTTGTGAACGCCGACAACATGCTCAGCATTCGTTGGTATAAGTTATCTATATGTGATTAAAAAGTTCTGTGTACGTTACTATACGTTATGCATACGTCCAACACGTTATTATATGCCCAAAACCTTTTAAAAAAAACATCAATAGTTCAGCGTACGCCAGCGTTTTACATACATTTTGAGACCTTGCCATACGCTGGCTAAAACGTCAAGGTGTGACAGCCCTTTAGATTCGAATCTCAACCAGCTATAAACTGGCATCCCGGTGTTTCACAGGCAGAGTGATTCATCAATGTGTGTGCCGTCTCTCGGATGGATGTTTAGCTGGACGTCTCATCTGCCGAAATATCTCCCCCTCTCCCCCACCCCTTCACACCTCCTCTCCCTCTCCCACACTTCTCTCCCTCTCCTACTCTCACTCCTCTCCCTATCCCACCCCTCCACATCCATCTCCCCTCTCTCTCATCTTTCTCCTCCCCCCTCCACTCCTCTCCCTCTCTTCTCTCTCTCCCACCTCTCTCTCTCTCTCTTCTCTTCTCTTTGCACCCCTCTCCCCTCTCTCTCCCCCCACCCTCTCTCTCTCCCCCTCTCTCTCTCTCTCTCTCTCTCTCTCTCTCTCTCTCTCTCTCTCTCCCTCTTCTCTTGCACCCCCTCCCTCTCTCCCCCTCCTCTTCCTTCCTCCCCCACTCTCTTTAATATTCCCATCAGCGAAGTGATGGGTTGTATTTGCAAGTAATAAAGAAATATTATGCAAATTTGCATGAAATGTATTTGAACTAACACTTTGCATTTTATAATTGTTATAAAAGATTCTATTCAGGCACTCCATGGAGCCATTACATCAATAATTAAGGTAAAAGGAAATTAATTTAGAAAAAAATAAAATAAATAAAGAATGGAAGAGAGCATAGTGGAAGAAAAGGAGCAGAGGGGAGGAAAAGTATTTGATATGAGAGTGAGAAAATGTATTTGCCATGAAAGGGACAAAGTTAGAAGGGGGTGGGGGTGGGGGAAAAGAAAAGTGTGCCATTTTTGCATGTAGAAGGCAAATCTACAGATGTCCCTTATATACACAGTTCAGTGGCTGTGTTTGTCTCGCCAAACAAACAGTCCATGTGTTGTCTCGTGTATTCGTCTGCAAGTCCATGTGTGCGAGATGTGTGTGGGTGGCAGTTCACTATGAGCCTTTGATCCTGTTTAAAAAAAAAAAAATACTCCATCCACCTGTCAATTAAGGCCTTGTATGTAGTGTAGAAATTCTGATTTCCAAAGGAAAGATTTGGCTCGATGGATGATGCACAATCATCAGCTGCCTTTGGATGCCAACTCTGCATATGTGGCTTGCCACAGGGAGATTGTGACCGATGGTGAGGCCCAATAGTTTGGTGAACTGAACTTCTTTAAGACCGTTGTTAAGGAAGTCGATGGGAGGGTTTTTTCGACCATCCTTTCAGAGAGGCAGAGTGAGCATGATATTTGTCTGAGTTGAAATGCATTCTAACTGTTAGACCAACTAAATTATATCAAGGTCTGCAAAGATGGAAGAGGCCCGCTGCCTGCGGCAGAGAATGTCATCATCGATGCAAAGATAAGGACAGTTTTCCAGAGAATCAGAATGATGATTGATGAAGATGAGGAACGTGCACTCTTCCAGTGAATCAAAAGGCCTCGGGCACATCAAACCTTGATAGGAAGAGTACAGTATGTTAGAGGATCCTGTTTATAGCCACTCTCTGGCTGTGAGTGTGTCGGAAGTCAGTAATCCATGTGTGGAAGTGGCATGTGATGCCAAAGAAAAAGAGTTTGGAGAGCATGGTAAGGTGCCAACGATTGTCAAATGCTCCAGATATCTCGAGGGAGACAGTCCAGATCTCTTTTCTTAGATCCAGGGCCCCCAATCAATTGTTAGGAGAGCAGAAGCAGGATGTCCAGCAGAAAGCAAGTGACCTAGTTGGAGAGCAAACCAATAGTTGGAGATCAAGTTATTGGAGAAAGGCCCAATCTTTGATGTCCATGCCGATGATGGATTCCACGACTTTGGTAATAAATGTAAGCAATCTATCAGGCCTGCAGTTAAAAGGATCTGTTATTGCAATCTTGTGTTTTAAGTCCTTGATTTTTTTTTGGTTGTTGTATGATTTGGAAATATTTCTTATCACTACACATCAGCTTAATTTTAAATCAATTGGGAAGTATGGGCTGGCACCATATGCAGACAAAACCAGGAGGAACAGAAAGAATGTTCTATCCCTGAAGGTCATTTGTGAGCCCTCAGGATTTTATTTGACAATCTGATGGTGACGTTTAATTCCACCGAGATGACTTGTGTTCCAAATGTTAATAATGTATATATGTTGTTAAAGATTCAATGACTCTCTCTCGAGAAAAGTCGATCTACAAATATTTGATGACAATACAGGAGATCACAATGTGACAAAACAACAACCTGCAGTCAGCAAGCTTCTTTTTTTTTTTTAATATGAGACTTCCGATTCAATCTGCCAAAATGAAGTCCCATCCATCTGGAGATGGTAGAAGAGCTGTCACTCTCCACTTCAATTAAGTCCTGGCTATATTCGAGTTTTAAAATAGAATTACCTCTCCTTAAACATGCCTTATTTCTTCGTTTTCAAAAATTCATGGAGTCGATTTGGGAGAAAAAGGAAAAAACCCCTAAAGGTGGATACATACGTGGGGAGTTTACAAAATTTTAGGAACACGGTTTTTTTTGGCAGTCGAAAATCAATTTTTGAGGGTCACTACAAACTCTTATGGCTCTTTGTTCACATCATTAGTTTTATTAATCTAAGTGTAGTTTCAGGGTATAATGTAGAAGCTTGCTAAGTAAGAAGCCTGGTACTAGCTTTACGGTCAGGTGGTTGGCTCAAGATTTTAGGGTCTGAGTTTGAGCCCCTGTCCTGCCGTTAACATAACATCAGTGGGTTGACTCAGCCTGTCATCCTTCTGAAGTCAGTTAAATGAGCACCAGCTTGATGGTACAAATTAGCCATTCGAGTATCAGTGTCGGGAGTCGCGACCCATACAGGATTGTGCCCCCTGAGCCAAGGAAAAACGTCTCAGCAACCCTATGCATCTGAAGACGTGAAAAGAGTGGTTCTTTCGTCTATTTATGGTAGGTTACATCACTTGGAGATCTTACAACACTGAGGTTTTAGGCATCATAATTTTATGGAAACAAAAATGCCAGCTCCAAACAAGTTGATGAATGCTTGTGGCTGTTTGACAAAGTGGCCAATTGAGTGGCTGCGAAGAGTGGATGCAAGTCTATTGGAGATGACCTCAGAACAGGATATCCAGAAGAAATGACCCACAAACTCTCAATGACCCATAAACTAGCCTTCATGCAAATTCTTCCATTTTTCACCATCAACTATAAACACCTGGATCTTTCCAAATATTAGCAACATGGGTCACCTGAAACCTCCCATTCACTTAACGGACAGTTAAGGCTGACATCATGTCAGAAGCTTCTCAGATTGCTCAACACAGATCCAACTGACTTTCTCACTTGTTTCGTATCCAGTGATGACACGTGGTTTCACTACTGTGATCATGAACCAAATTGCAATCAATGCTACGGCACGACATAGGAATACCATCACTGAAGTCGACAATGGTGGAGGAGTGGGGGGGGATGGCCAGAGTAGTTACCAAAGAACTCAAAAACACACAAGGACCGAGGGAAATCATCTGGGCCAGGATTTTCTCTACAAAAGGAGATCGTATTGTTTTTAATGATGTTTACCACCAACACAAAGCCTGGTGATGGATTAACAGTTAAGATGGCTGGCTTAATATCCTAGGGTTTCTGAGTTTGAGCCTCTGTCCGTCGTTAAATAACAGCAAGTGGGTTGACTCAACCTGTCATCCTTCCGAGGTCAGAAAAAATGAGTACCAACATCAGAGGCACTGCTGCGCTCCCAGCAATGATGCAACCAGCAATCACAGGCTGCATACAAAATAATAATAAACCACCAACACACATTCAAAGTCAAGGTGAAGGGCTGAATACGAGTTTCCAGTCACGAACAAACTTTTTGATCCATGTGTACATCCCTGATATCCACAATATAGGAATGCATCTGCTAGCAGCTTCCAGAAATTTAATGCATGTGACTTTTCTTTCTGTTTCTATGTTAAGGCAAACAGTGAACTCTTAACTTATGCAAAGTGATCATCAGGAGAAGCAGGTCAATGCTGTTTATCAAAACGGTCATTTGGAAAGGTGACATTATTTGGAAAGTCCTTCTTCATGGCTTTGCAACATCAATAGACATCCCTTGGCAATTGAGAACATGTTAGAAACTAGGGAATGTGATGACAGCCTTCAGAGGCACTCCGTTCAGCCCTCTTGGCCTAGATTCTAACCAATTTTAGAGCACATTCTCTTTGGCCGTTGCATCTTCTGAACAAGATTGTGTGCTTCAAATTGGAAAATTTTCAGGTGTATCTTTGCAGAGCTTGGGATTCTTTTTATATTTCTCTGCAGTCACAGTCTATCAGCTGAAAGATCATTAAGCAATCTCAAGTTTATCAAAACCTTCATGAAGCACAATGATAAAGGACAGATTAAATGGCATTCTCTCTTCAGTATCAAAAGGGAACAGAAACCAAGAGTTGACTTTAATAAAATGATTCAACCTTCACTGTGAAAGCATGAAAGTAGTATTTTAGCAAAAAAATAAAAAAGGGCAAGGCTGGGAAGTGCGTTTTTGGTCTACCCCCGGGCCCAAGTCATCTCTTGGCGGCTCTAACCGCCACCCATTAAATTTCACAGCCAACACTCAGCCGGTAAGATCATGGCCTCGATTTTCTGGAATGGCAAGGAATCCTGCTGATTGACTATATACCTCACAAAACTACAAACACAGGGGAGTATTACACCACCCTCATTCAAAATTTGTGGCAGGCCTTCAAGTAAAAATGCTGAGTGATGTTGACGAAAGGTGTGATCTTGTTCATTACAATATACCTGTATATAAGACCTGAGCTTTGCAGACTTACATTCACAACAGTGGATTTGAGAAGTTGTTAAAAAAAAAAACACACACACACACCCTGAGACTATTATCTCTTTCGTATATTGAAGTTCCACCTGCAGGCCTGCCCATGATAATGAACTGACTGAAGCAACTGAGACATGGTTCAAGAAGCAATCTGAATACTTAGGTTTTAATGGCGTAGACAGTTTGGAGCAACTGCATGCATCAAGGGTGAGATGAGGGAGGCTTTGAGGGTTGTTGATGGGGCTGACTCTATCATGAGTATCTTGATCGAAGAACATTTCAACTACTGCTTGTAATGAAAAGAAAAAGGAGCAAAATAATTATTATGTCACTAAGTTAACGAGTTCATTTTTAAAAAAATGGATTTTATTGGTTACTTGTCCTTGACTATAAAATGTACTCATGGCGTATGCATACACATTGCAAGCAATAATGAACCGTGCTTTCCCATTGTCTCAGGTCGCTCACCTGCATTTGATTTGTCTTTTTTTTTTCATCTATTTTGTATTTATATTTTCATTTATGGATGCTTTCCGACATATCAGTGATTTTTTTCCTGGTGTATCGGCTTCGATGTGTGTCGACAAACAAAATGACCGTCCTTCCCATTGTCTCGGGTCACTCACCTGCATTTTTTCATTTATTAATTTTTACATTTCTTTATATTTTTTTTCACTTATGGATGTTGTCAGACGATTCTGTGAATCTTTCTGGTGTACCGGCTTCAATGTTCACCGGCGTGCAAAATTTCAGCTTTCTACGTCACCGGGAGTACCGATCTTTAATAGCAGCCAGCGAGTCAGTCAGTGAGTGGTTAGAAAGAGCTTTATATATTAGATACTCATTGAAAAGCAACATACAAAACAATCTTGTAAATAAAACATGGCCATTGTAAATCTAGTTTAAATGTAGCAATCTCTCGGAGCATATCTAACATTCAACGGAATAAATGGTCAAATAACACGTGCATAATTATGGTTTCATGGCTGTTATTAAATGTGTACGATAGACATCAAGGTATTATTAAGGAGTTTAAGTTGTCCGTCTGATGTGCATTTGATCTGCTGTTCCTGAACCACAAATGTTCGTGGCAGCCTTTTAACCAACAGTCCTCTGCTCGAAGGCTTCTGCATTGTCAGCTGTCGCTAATTCTAATGACTCAGTGTGACTGCTTCCTGGAGAGTGAACTCAGCGTTTGTCTATCTGCTGGCAAATGTGCTAAATAGATCGTGGAATTGTATTCCACTGCAAGCAGAGCAGAAAGATTGTAAATTGAATCATGGGATTTAGTTCAAACGGATGACATTATTTTACCATGGTAAGATGGGTCTCTTGAAGAACCAGACTAATTCCACCTTAGAAAGGTATTTATTTGTCATTTGGAGTGTATATTATTTGGTAAGGTAAATTAACTTATAAAACACAATGATAAAATGGTCATTACCTTCAAAAATGAGAGATCTTTGTCTGGTCCGACGTTGGTGATCTCCAAATTCCCCAAGACCACGTGGCAATTGGAATAGGTCTTGCGTAGTGCATGATAGTGTATCTCACGAGTGGCACTCACACTCAGTTTGTTCTCTGTACCCAGCAAACCCCTAGGGAGGAGGGTGGATACAAAATTAAGATGAAATAAGGGGGATGTGAGGAGTGGGGGGAAAAATACAACAGGAAAGACAAGGGAATGAAAAGTCAACAGAATCTTCCAATCAATAGGTATGATCGCCCCATGGGAATTGCCTCCTGCTGTGTCGAGCAGCCCCCATTGCATCATGAGAAAGCCTTGAAGAGCTCTGTGTGCACAATGAGAAGAGCACCGAGCGTCTTGCAATGCTGCAAACCTTTCAGAATCTGAAAAGCCACAAACAACTTGCGCCATCGAAAGTGCTGAGAAGCACCTCAGGAGCACTTAAGCTGTAATCAGTGGCCGCTGGGATACAGAACAGTTAAAGGACAACTGGCGACAAGGAAACCGCATTGTTTTCCCCCCACAGACTTTTTCACCCCAAACCAAGAGTGATAATTTTATTAGAAGGTTCACATATCCGACATGTTCTGTGGCTATCCTTAAGGTTAATGCGTTTTTTATTGGGAGCAAAATTTACGAACACCCAAAGTGTGTTGTGCGGCAAGGGATAATATTTTTGAATCGATTGTTTGCCTATTCGTGATTTCTACAACAATTAAGCCATAAGAAATGTCAAAATTTCCGTGCTACATCATTGTAGTGGCATGCCATTGGAGCACGAGACATACTTCCAAAGCCTCAAACTATTGCTCAAGAAAATGCACAGTGAAACTGTACGGAAGAATAGTAGCATAACAGCTGGAGTTTTAAAGCACAACAGCAGTCTTTTACATGAAGGTTGGTGATGTCTCGTGCTACGTTGTGTCTAGCGACAAAAAATATTACTTTAATATCGGTGTTTGCAACGGTGCAGTACAATTGCATGATTCTTAACACACGGGTGATGCTTTTTCTCTTTTTGGTTGCAAGATGTGCCCAGCAAAATAAGAAGAAAAAAAATGAGAGTTATAAATTAAAACCTCGAGTTGGAGAAGGCCTCTGACAGAACAAGCAAACTGCATGAAGGCGAGAACAAAATCAATAGTATTTCCCCACCACTGTTGGCCTACATTGCGCAGCGTTGCAAGGGAACCAACTTAAAAGGCAATTTTGCGCTTAAATGATATATTATTATCACAAGAAACAATACTTGCACTCTTCCATAATACTCATAGGTACAGCGCAATGCTGAACAACTATCAGCAGATTTTCCAATTGTTTTACTTTTTCAAAAGTGTGAAGCAAGTTTTTTGTCTCCAGAATTGCAACATTTTATTTGCAAGCAAGTGATACAAGCTCACGTCGTCTCTCTGTGTCGATACTGAAGCTTCGAAGAAACTTGGCTGTGGAAAAGGTGATTAAGTAATTGACGGAAAAATTTGGCTGAGTATAAAGCGGCGAAAATACGCCACAAAACATGGATTCAAGAATAAATTCAGTTGCAATGAAAGCTGGTCTCAAGCCATTGACCTTTTAAAGAAAAATTAGACCCGACTGACTCAGTGCTGATGAGTACTCATTTAAGGGCTATTTACGTATTACGTACTTGGAAATTTGGGAGTTAAATGATTGAAGGAAGGAAATATTTGAGGCCACTAGCAATTGCCCGTGCCTGCATGGAATTTTGATGCCTGGGATCCGGAAATAAAGAATTTTGTATTTGCGTAAAAGCCAGTGATCAATTGCAAATTAATAGTAGGACAAGACATAAGAGATTGACATATGGGCATGTGACCCCAAACATGAGAAAGTAAAAAAGAATGGAGGAGATGGTAGAGGTTAAAATTATCAATTGCACACATGTTTTATTAAGGTGGCACCTGAAACTTTTACAGGGATAAGTTGATAAACAACATCAGATCTGCCTTAAAACCAATGTACAAAACTTTCCTCACATCTGAAATTAAATCACACATTATCCACTGACAGTTTGAGTGGAGATTAATGGAAATATGATTACATACAGTATCTTTCTTTCTCCTGCCTTAACACCGCAACAACCACTTTTATATTGGCCCAGCTCTCCACTCAGAAAATGTGTATCACCACCTGCATATGCCCATTGCTCTGTCTGTGGTATGTTTGAATGTGTTAAAATAGTTCTTCCAAAATTTCCTAAGATAAAATTTGAAAGGAATGAATTATGGGGAAAATGGATTGCTCTTAGATGAGACAAATTGAAGCTGAAAGCAACTTCTTTTGAGATAAACTAGTTCCTCGTTATGATGGCATATCAAACTGTCTGTTCATAGGTGTACATTATTGAAATCTATCACTCTCGTTCTCCCTTTGTCTCTCTCACTCTGCCTGACTGGGTGACTGGGACCTTCAGACACAACAAACAGCTCACTGGATGAGGGGATTGCAGCAAAGCCTTCAGGACCCCCAATCTTTGATGATAGGAGGGAAACCACGGGTAACCTTCCCGGGCCAGATTGCAATAGTGTGTCGGGGTGGTGATCAGGTGTCGTCTACCAGATGGCGGTATCCTTGGGTTACCTGAGGCGGTGCCTTCGGGTGGGTGCCTGGAATGTCCTATCCCTAAGAGAGGATGATCACCTGTCTCTGTTATCATCTGAGCTCAAGCGTTTGGACATTGGTATTGCAGCACTCTCTGAGGTTCAGAGACCGGATTGCAGTGAGATCATAGTAGGTGGGTAAACCTACTATTGGTCTGGTCGCTCTGCTGGTTACCATGCCCAAGGAGTTGCTGTAGCTGTGTCCAATAAACTGACTCCCATGATAATTAACGTAACACCGGTCAACGAGCATATTATGAGACTAAGAATTTGTCACTCCTTCCCTTTTTCTGTATTTCCCTTCATCATTTCCCTAATCTCTGTATGTGCTCCGACTGAGGTGAGTGATTGAACCATGAAGGATGCATTCTATTCCACGCTCAAGTCTGTGGTTGATCAGTGCCCAGGCGAGATACTCTTCCAGTGTTGGGTTGATATCAATGCATCGATTGGAACTTATAGGGATGGTTATGAGGCATGAGAGTGGTCGCCTTGGATCTGAGCTATGAACCAGAACAGCACTAAGTTCCTTGACTTTGCAAGAAGTCATTGACTTCATTGGCTGGTTCATGATTTCAGCGTACACCAGGCTCATCACTGGACTTGGGATTCCAACACTGGTGGTGTGACCATGTGCTCAATGATGGTTGTTGGAGGATGGTCCAGAACTGCGGGTCTACCAGAGTGCTCAGTTCCTCCATACTGACCACAGGCTTGTTGTAGCAACTTGAAGTTGCAGATTAAATCTAGGAGAATGGTACCATCCCAGCCGAGGCTGGATGCTGGCACGCTCAAGGATGAGAGGGTAGCTGAGTAGGTGGCAAAATGGCTGATTAGAGATTTGGGGTCTGGGTGCTTTGGGGATCCCGAAGAGTTGTGGAGTGCCTTCAAGATCACTGTCTTTGATGTTGCCGGAAGATGTGTTGGAACTCACAGGAGGACAAAGAAGAATTTTGTCTCTCAAAGGACACTGGATACCATTGACCAGATTCGCAGGGCCAGGCTGAATGGCAGAGCTGAGCTGTTCAGGGAGCTGAGGCATAAAACTGTACGTGCACTACGGGTGGACAAGGAGGCCGATGTGCGAGGAATATGTGAGGGGTAGAGCATCACCTGTGCTCAAGTGATTCTTGTCCTGCTTACAGGGGAATTTGCGCATTGCGTTCCTCCAAGGCCATCCTTGGTGGAATGCAGTTAGAGCAGAGGGTGGTGGGCTCTTGACAGAGAGTCCGAAGGGATGCTGTTGGGCCGATTGCTTTGAGCGGCTGCACCAGGCTGATCCAACAGCTGTCGAGTTGGGTGTCAGGGTTGTTACAATCCATATTGCTGACTCTCCAATCAACTGTGGTCCACCTTCGTTTGTAGAAACACAGGCTGCAGTGAAACCGGTTGAAATGGGGGTGAAGCTCCTGGGATCTGTAGCATCCATGCTGAACTTCTCAAGGCTGGAGGAAATGCTGCACTCGTGTCGTTGCATGCAGTTCAGTGCTCTGCCTGGAACAGGTGTCATCCTAATTGACTGGAAGACGGGCCTTGTTGTCCATCTCTGGAAAGGGAAGGGTGATCGCCAAGACTGCAACAACTACCGAAAGGTGACGCTGCTTTCAGTGCTGGGCAAGGTCTTTGCTCGGATAATTCTTGATTGGGGTCACCACCTCTGCTTCAGCTCCAGCGTCCAGAGCAGTCAGGCTTTACACCAAAGAGGTCAATGATTGACTCTGTCCTTGCTCTTCGGTTCTCACAGAATGCAGATGAGAGTTTCGTCAGGGCTGCTTGCAGCCTCTGTTGATCTCTGTAAAGCGTTTGATTCAGTGAATCGGGATTCCCTCTGGAGGATTCTTGGTCTTCATGGGGTGCCACCAAACTGATCAATCTGATGTCTGAACTATACTCTTGGTACTGAGAGTGCTGTGAGATATGGTGGTACCATCTCTGACTTATTTCCAGTTATTCCTGGAGTTTGTCAGGGAGGGGTACTGGCCCCCACACTTTTCAGCACGTGTATGGATTGGATTCTGGGGAAGATGTCAGAGAGATCATGCTGTGGTGCTCGTTTGGGAATGTCAAGATCTCTGACCTTAATTTCTCAGATGATGCAGTCTTTGCGGAGACTCTAGTTATCCTTTTTGGGCCCTTGAGGTGCTGAATGAGGAGTCGGAGGAGCTGGGATTACGGGTTCCCTGGGTCAAAACTAAGACCCAGGCTTTCAATAACATATTGGATGCTGCTATCTTGTCTGTGCCTGTTTCTGGTGAGGATTTTTGAAGGTCACGGAGAGATTCACTTACCTTGGCAGTGATATCGTGTCTCTGCTGCCTGTGAGCCAGAGGTCAACAATGTCTGGGTCGGCCTGGGGAGTCATGGATTCACTGGATCATGGGGTGGCAATGCCGGTACCTGTTGGGAGGACAAAAGTCCAAGTCTTCTGGTCCTTGGTGCTTGCAGTCTTGCTCTATGGATGTGAGACTTGGACTCTGACCAAGGATCTGAGATGGAGACTTAATTCCTTTGGTACAAGGTCTTTTGGAGAATCCTTGGCTATCGCTGGGTGGACTTTGTGTCCAACGATCGCTTGCTGAGACAGACTCAACTGAGATTTGTTACCTGCATATTCCGTGAGCATCAACTGTGGCTGTATGGACGTGTGGCTTGGTTTCCTGATGCTGATCCTGCTCACCAGATTATCTCAGCAAGGGAGCCTCGTGAGTGGAGGAGGCCAATGGCCAACCACGTGCCTCATGTTTGCAGCAGGTTGATCAGCATCTCTAAGGTGATTGGGATGGGCTGTCATCTGCCTGGGGATGTCCAGATGGAGGCCCCTTGAGTACTGGTGAAAAGTGGACGCAGCGACGCGCTGCTCCGGCACATGCTCCCATTCCTTCCTGACCTGGCTGTACACATTTGCTCCTTGATGGTTGCCAATCTTTCCGATGCATCTCACCACTCAACTTTACCTAAGAAAGCTCCCAAATCCCTTCTCATCCAGGGTGGGCCAAAAGTCACGAAAGGTTTTTATTTTTTAATACTTTTTATTTTTAATTAATTTTAAAGTTTTTCGTTTTTGTACAGATGAAGAAGACCAGGGAGATTCATGATGAATAAATTTACCAATGACCAGCACATGAAAATTGTTGAATTTTATTACTTAAGTGAGGAGAGGAGATGGGACCATACTCTTTGCAGAGTGTTGGTGCTGCCTAAGCAGTCTCCTTGGCTATTGGGTACAATCCTATGGGTCGCCACTCCGACACAGTATACCAGCATGCTGGCACTCATTTTGCCGACCTCGGAAGGATGACACGCCGAGTTAACCCCACCTGGTATTAATTCAACAGTTAAGCAGGATTTGAACTCAGGACTCTAGGATCCAAAGCCCACCACCCTAACCATTAAGCCAACACCAGGCATACCAGGCCAACACCAGGCCAACAACAGGCCAACACCAGGCATTTCCCACTCCAGTGGGATATCAATAATTCAAACTCAAAGAATTTCGCAATCATTTTAAAGTTCGAGGAACAACCATCAGAAAACACGACTCAGAACTGATTGCTCGTTTTGAGTCAAAGGGGTCTGTTCATGACTAAGCCCACAGTAGAAGACCTTTTTTTTCCAAGATGATGGTAATGCAGTGTCTGTGACTGGTGAGTGATACAGGTCAATGCTGGAAAATTTCTTGTTTCGGGAAGTGAAAAATTTACCAGAAATGTGTTCCAGCAAGATGGAGCTCAGGCTCATACTGCAAGGCCAACAATGGACTTGTTAAGGACAGTTTTTGTTAACCGCATAATTTCAAGATTTGGAAACATAATTGGCCTCCATGTTGTCCAGATTTAAGACCAGATTTTTTTTTTTTCGTGGAGGCACCTTAAAGATTGCGTATTTGTCAACAAGCCACAGACACTGGAGGAATTGAAAACATTTCTGAGGAAATTGCAATGATTGATGACGGAGTTTTGTCCTCTGTAATGGATCATGTTTGGGAAAGAGCAAGACTTTGTGAAGAAGCCAACGGGGGCCATTTGCAGGACATTATTTTTCACAATTAATCTAAAAACAACAAATTCCATGAATTGAACTACCAAAAATAAAAAAGTTATATATATATAAAAAAAGAAAACCTTCAGTGACTTTTGGCCCACTTTGGCCCTGTACCATCAAAGTTTGCCCTTCTAAACCCCAACAAACTTGCACACAATATAAAACTTCACATCTCCAACAACCGAGTTCTGTTTTCGTATTATACTCTATGCATTCAATAAATGATGTGCAAGTAATAAGTAAGCAGGTCTTAATTAACTACATTCTCAATTAATTGTTCGTTTACACTGATGATGCACATTATGGTTATTATTTAGTTTTGAATGCACGCAGGTGGGAACTTATTCCCATCGCCTATTACACGCGTGATGGAAACTGTAGTCCATCCAAATTTTGCTTAAAAGCCACATGTGTCTGTGTTACCTTCCCCATCCCCACCCCCACAGTTGTAAAGACCATGCCACTGTCTTCCTGGTCACCATTAAAACTTGAAAATTGTATATTGTTGTGTTGTCCTCACCATTGACGTGGCTTTACTACTTACCGTGGCTGACAGGATGGCCTCGTGGTACTTACACTCACTTCTAAGCTGCCTAGCCTGGGTTTATTCTGACCCAGCTATAAACTGTCATCCTGTGTGTTCACAGGCAAGGTAATTGATTCATCAATGTGCATGTTCTCCCTCGGATGGATGATGTTAAACGGAATCCTGTCTGCCAGCATTAGTTTGTGGACATAAAAGATTCCATGGTGTCCTTCGCAAAGAGGAGGCGAGCTATCACCAACACCATGAACAAATTCAAAATTCCTGCCCTAACCAGCAGACTGCATTGCATAAGTGGCACAGCCACGTTCTCAGCCAATGATGCTACCTCTGCAGCATTGTACTGCATATGAACGAAGACTACTTCTGTTGGAAGCAGCAATCAGGCCAATTCAAGGGAAACTATGCTCTAAACAGGTTTGCCATAAAAGGTCAATGATCGTCATTGAAGAAACTTGTTTTTTTTAAATAGACCTTGAACATAACTTGTGCACCATTTTTACAGATGATTCTTCTTCACTTTGTTTATTACCTCCACCACCTTAGGTGGACGGAGGTTATTGTTCACCCCTGTCTCTGTTTGTCTGTCTGTCTATGAGCAGGATGTCTGAAATAGTGTGAACAGATTTGGACGAAATTTGGTGGACAGTTTGTTTTATGACAAGGACGAATTGGTTCGATCTTGGTGAAAATCGGGTCGGATACTAGAATTTTTTTAAGTGATTCTTTACCATTGAAAGAGAGGGCCAAAAATTATACATCCATCCATTTGGACCATACTCTGTTCAGAGCGTTGGTGCTGCCGAAGCAGTCTTCTTGGCTATTGGACACATTCCTGGATGGGTCGCCACTCCGACACAGTACACCAGCATGCTGGCACTCATTTTGCCGACCTCGTAAGGACGACAGGCAGAGTCAACCTCACCTGGTATTATTCAACAGCCGAATGGGATTTGAACTCAGCATCCAAGGATCCCAACTCACCACCCTAACCATTAAGCCAACACCAGGCATGCCATAAACTATATATAGCACGATATTTTCAAAACATTGATGGATTTGGATGAACTTGGTGGATGAGCTGGGTAGGTGCAAGAACAAGCCAATTTGATTTTGGTTAAGGTCCAAATGAATATCTGACATATCAGTAGCCTCCCAAATGTATAACGTTTAGCCTGGCGGAGGTATGTGATCTACGGAGTGCCGTTGTATTCGTCTCCTTTGACATGTGGATTACTGATTAGCTGTTGTTTGTTATAATGTTTTACTTTAAAGCAGGACGGTACAGATGAATTATCAAGCATTGTTATAGAATACTAAAATGAAGTGCTGGATAAACTGTGAATGTATCTTCAATGTTTTAATGAGTAAATGCTGTTAAAATAAAATAACATCCTTGGCTACTCATTTGCATTCACTTTTTGCACGACGCGGCAGTTGCATGCCACATTTTTGTACATTTTCTTTTGTTGAATTAGTTTACATTTTATGACATTTGTGACAGAATGGCAACAACATGAAATCATCTGCAAAATGAAAAGGAGTTTTCAGGTTATAATTTTTTTTGGGGTGGGGCGGGAGGAAGTGTTTTACAAGCATAAATCAAATGGGATCTCGGAACGAAGTTCGCTTGCACTCAATCACACAAAAGGCACCATTTGTGGCATCCTTTCCTCATTGCTTGTGAACAGGCTGTTTCAAAGAATGATAATGGTAAGCAATTTAAAACACAATTGCTATTGGCTCATCTCTCTCTTTT
>CM068959.1:62133135-62144980 GCA_035128595.1 Eptatretus atami | reverse complement strand
GTACGGCAGAGGGTGGAGTCATCAGCAAAGAGACAAAGAGGTTTTGCCAGAGAGTCAGAGAGATCATTGATGAAAACCACAAAAAGAACAGGGCCCAGAACGCTGCTTTGAGGAACAACAGCCTGGACAGGAAGAGGGGATGAAAGAACTCCATTTAGGGCCACACGGTGACTGCGACAGGAGAGGAAGTCTGCGAGCCATGAGTGGAGATGGCCTTGGATACCATAGGAAGAGAGTTTGGTGAGCAGGGCAGGGTGCAAGACCGTGTCAAAAGCACGCAATATGTCGAGGGATATGGCTCTGATTTCATGTCTGGCATTGAGTACCTCCATCCATTGTAAGGAGAGCAGAAGCAGCATATCTGGGGTAGAGTGACCTGGTCTGAAACCAAATTGATAATCGGAAATCAAGCCATTGGAGAAGAGGAAGGATTTAATGTCTGAAACGATGATGGATTCCGTATCCTTGCTGATGATTGGGAGATGGCTGATTGTTCTGTAGTTGCAGGGATCTGTTTTTGCACCTTTTTGTGCAGAGCAGTAAGTAATGTTTGCTGATTTCCAAGCAGATTTCAGATGACCTTGAGCAAATGATAGGGTGAATATAACAGAGAGAGGGTGAGCAAGAGCAGAGGAGCAGGTTTTTAGGACACGTGGGCTGATGCCGTCTGGACCGGTTGCAGAATCTGATCGAGGTTTGACAGCAAACTCTCCACTTTGTCAAAAGAAAAGGACACAGAGTCCAGGGACAGTTGAGTGTGACTGGGTAATGTGGGTACAGAAAGCGATGGGTTTTGGACGCAAGATTTTGATGCGAACACCAAGTTTAGGCATTGTCTTTTCATGTGCGGTATCAGCAGTGCGGCCATTTAATGTAAGGGAGGGGATACAGGGGGAACATCCACCAGAAACAGATTTTATTAGACACCAGCAGGATTTGGAGGAGGGAGAGAGGTTCGAGAGTTTAGACTTGAGCTTAGAATGATCAATTGAACATTTTAATCTTAGTTGGTTGTAGTTGCTATTTACCCATTGGTGTGGATGCTCTCATGACATGACTGGATGAATGTACTCCTGCTGAACCAATCAGAGAGTAGCACTGCTTCAGGCTTTCTTTCAGAACCAAATGGTGAATTTCTTGACTGAAAGATGTGAGGATGAGCTGATTCTGCTGTTGCAGGAAAAACCTGTGACACGTCCAAAGCTTATGCAAACTGTATTTTTAAAACTAAAGTATTCATGCTGCAGAAGCCACTGATGTATCCAAGTCTCCCCATTATTATTCCAATGTCTTCACCTCTGCCTAACTAGCAAAACCACCAAAATTGCAAGACACTTCTTCCGGTGAGATTTTACTCGTGCAATTTAGTTCTTCTTTTGTTATTGAATTTTGACGGTTGCTACTCTACTTTAGACATGCACCCGAGGGACCAATCATTGCTTGTATTCTTGGTTTTCATAGTGAAACCCACAAAGACCAGTCCTTTGGCATCGGTTGGTGTGGCATGGTGCATCGAAGTCACATCAACATTCCACGATTTTCTACGGTTATCCCAGGACCATCAACTAGCGTTGCCTTGGGATAAATTGTTTGGTGTGGCCGAGGCTTAACTCATTCCAGGATACTGCTTCAGCAACACTGATGCTCTGTCAAGAGTATGGCACTGGAATGCCTGCATGAATAATTAATTATTCAGGAGATCAGGAGATCCCGACATTAATAATTAATTCGTCAGGAAGATGAGAGATTTCATTTTTTCAGATTTAGTTGCACACGACTTTTGTGTTGTTCACAGTTGTGTGAAAGAGAATGATGGATTTTTTCTAGCTCGTGGTGGAATGATTGACAGGAAGACTGTGGAAGTACGAGTGTGGGTAGTGGTTTTGAGAGTGGGCCCGGCTGTCCCGAGCAAGGGCTCTCAGCGGAAGTGTAGTGTGCAGGGTTTTGTGGTCAGATGGGTTTTGAATGAAATTATGCTTCTGGTTTGAGCTTGTTACTGTGCCAACTGTGCAGTTAAGTGTGAGCATCACTTGATACTGAATATCGATATGGCTGACGTGGTGGAATAATCAATAAATTATCATTAATTCCATACCGGGAATGTTCTGGACTGGAATTCTTAACATTTAGAGTCAGAAGTGGGATGCCATTCTGATAGGATTTTTTAAAAACCAATGTAAAGGAAAGAAAGGAGAAAATACAGACAGGTGGAAAAGCCTCAGAAGAAGAAGAAGGAGAAGAGATTGCAGAAGTTTGTTGGGGAGGTGAAGAAATACAAGAAAGGAAGTGTCTTGCCATCTTGATGAACTTTGTGCAAGTTATACAGCAGCAATGACAACAACAGTCACAACAACAGCAACAATAGTCACAGCAAGTAGAGCACATTGCAGAGGAGCATGCACAACAGCAATCACAACACTTGCAGCAACTTCAGGTGGATCTAGGTGTCTGCATCTTGCAGCAGGCACAGGCAATCTGGCAGGTGCAGGAGGAACGAGGGGAGAAATGTGCTGGCATGCAAGAACAAAGTGTCATCCTAGAGCAGCGCTTGTGCACTGGCATATTTGGTGCTTGCAGCAGAAGATCGATGGAACCGATGGCAAGATGCGGCAACTGCAGAAATACACAGCAGCTGAGCTGAAAAAAGCCAGAAAATGGACTGTGTTTGAAGTGGAGGCAGTTTATAAGCAGCTGCGAGGCATCCAGGCAACACAGACGTCTGATGTCAAGTAGGAGCCCGCAACCATCTTCCACTTTCAGCTAAACTTCTGAGGAGTCAACCAGACCAGTGGTAAGACAGCAAACAGCAACCTGGTGAGCCATGGAGGCACAGCACAGCCGAGTGGAGGGTGATTCACAGTGAAAGCCTCCTTAAGGACTGATGGTGGGAAGAACTTTGGTTTACTCAGCTGACAAGTGCATCCGAGTGGTTATGGTCGACTTTGACGACATTATTGTATTTGGGCAGACAATCAAGCATGAACTGTCAAGGTTGGCTGAAGTCTTTGGTAGGTTCCAAATGGCATGGCTGAAGCAGAGTCCAAAGAAGTGCCACCTATTCCAGAAGGAAGTGCAATACCTGGACATGTCTTAAGTGAGCATGGGGTTTACACAGATCCAGGAAAAGGTTGTAGCTGTGAAGAAATGTCCAGTACCTAGCTCCATTAGTGATATTTGAAGTGTCATGGGGCTCTGCTCCTATTGCAGGTCGTTCTTCTGAGACTTTGCCTCGATTGCTGCACCATAGTGCAACCTGATGAAGAAGGGCCGATAATTCACATGGTTGAAGGAGTGTCAGGTGGCCTTTGGTCCTTCAAAGAAGCCTTGGTCAGAACCCCTGTTCCTCCATTTCCAGATCTCGGTCAGCTCTACATTGTCGACTGTAATGTGAGCCACCATGGCATGGGGGGATTTATTTCTCAGAATAAGGATGGCAAGGAGCAGGTGCTCACATACTTCAGTCAGAGCCTCAGTGCTGCACAAGAGAGGAACTATTTTTTGATGCGGAAACTGCTGTTAGCTATCATGGACAGCCTGGAGCATTTTCGTGCATATCTGTATAGAATTAAGATGATGATCAGGACTGATCATGCGCCACTGCTTTTGAAGAAGATGCTGAAGAATCTGGAAGAACAGCTGGACCACTGGATCGGGAAGATGGGTATGTACATCTTTGAGATGCTGTATAGGCTAAGGAGAGCTCATGGGAATGTAGACAGCCTCTGTCATCGGCCATGTGAAGAGGGATGCCAGCACTGATGCATGAAGGAGGAGTTTCTTAGTAAGTTCCACTGGACCACCATGTGGGAAAGCTCATGATTCAGCAGTTACAGCTGGAAGAGAAGGACCTGCAGCACATCATCCATTCCATGCAGGAGAGCCCAGTGCAATCAGTCTGGGAGAAGGTCTCAGCCAGAAGTCCCACGACCAATAACTACTGGGCACAGTGAGACAGTCTATGGCTGCATTACAGATTGATCCAGTGACTGTGGGAGTCTGAAGACAACCTCACGATGTCCTGACAGATGGTGCTAACTGGGAAGATGAGGCCTGACATCCTGGCAGAGGCACATGACAACATTGCCAGTTTATACCTGGGTGCAAAGAAGACTCGCAATCATCTGTGGCAACAGTTCTACTGGGTCAGTATGAGGCAGGACATAGAAAAGTGTTGTCAATCCTGCAACACCCGCTTTTCCAAGAAAGGACATATTGAGAGAGTTGCAATTGATATAGCTGAACCACTGCCACTCACCACTGCTGGGAGCTGCTCAATCTGTGTTGCCATGGACTACTTGACGAAGTTTCTGGAAGCATACACCAATTCCAATCAGGAAGCAGTCATTGTCACCAAGGTGTCAGTGGACCAGTGTTTCAGCCAGTTCAGGATGCCCGACGAGCTGCACTGAGACCAAGGTAGAAACTTTGATTGTCATGTGGTGAAGGAGAGTTGTCGCTTGCTAGAGATCCATAAGATGATAACCACCCCTACTCCCCCCCACCCCACCCCCCACCTCTGGTCATGGTCCGGTGGCACATTGTGGAAAAGTTCAAGTGGACCTTTGCACAGGAATTGGCAAAGTACAGTACTGTGTCGAGAGATGGATGGAATGGGACCAAAAACTGCAAGTCTTAATGATGGCTTCCCAATCTACCGAGTACAAGTCCACCAGATACACACCAGTGAAGCTGATCACCAGCTATGAGCTGTACCTCCCGGTTGACCAGCTGAATAGGGAAACCACTTGATGATGGACGAACCGAAGATGCTCCAGCCTGTGGGAGGGAACTTGATGACAGGCCGAAGAGGTACATCACCAGGATCGGGGAAACCTGATGTTTTCTGTGGAAGTCATTAAACATCGTTACAACCTGAAGATGAGTCAAGCCACCTCAAATAGAGATGACAAGGTATAGCTGTAAGAAAGGTCAGTCATCCAAGTTGTTGAGCAACTTGGAAGGGCTCTACACGGTGATGGATCGCCTGTCTGATGTGACATTCCGAATCAGGTCTCTGCGCAGATCCTAGCCCAAGGTGTGCACACCAACATGTTGTCAGTTACCATGAGCAAATAAAGTACTAGTGGATGGAGCATGCCTACCAGGAGCCCCAGCCTGCTGATAACCCAGCTGATGAGGCACCTGACAGGGCTGTTACTGCAGAAAACGGTGACGCACAGGAGGAAATGCTGGTGGAAGCCCCACCCACAAAGTCGGATAGTGCATTTGCTGATGGGGAGCTTCCCTGCAGTGATGCAGTTGATGTGACGGCAAGCTCTGATTTAGCCTTCAATGAGACAGAGAATGTGAGATCCAGGGACGACATTGCAACGGTGACCGTTGGTCGGAAGGTGACATGCATCATTTGTTCGAGGATGTGAAGAGCAGCGAAGTTCAAGGACTATGTGATTGGCACTGCCATTGACACTTTATGAAAATTGCTGTCATATAACTTTTTCGCATTAGTTAATGGTGTTAGTTTTGTCAGAACACAAAATGCTGAGGAGGGTGCAGATAAATACCTTTATGAATAATTAATCTGGAGTCTGGGAGATCCCACCAGAGATATTTATTATATTATTTAGTTGTTCACCACTTTTTGTGTTGGTTGCAGTTGTGTGAATGACAATTATGGACTTTTTCTAGCACGTCATGGGATAATCGACTGGAAGACAGAGCAAGTTCGAGCGTTGGTGGACAAGAGAGGAGTGTTTCCAATGAGAGTTGCCGGTGATGGGTCTTGCAGGCGGATTGGTTGTGAGAGAAATTGTGCTTTTGGTTCGAGATTGTTGTCACAGTGCCAACTGTGGTGTTAAGAACACGTGTCACTTGATACTGCAGTGTATGTGTGGAATATTCAATAAGTCATCATTAAATCTCTAGTGGGACTCTGTGGGCCACGATTCATAGCTGCACATTGATGAAGTGCATACTAGCAGGGCTGCATGGTATCCAAGTTATCACTGTTCTGAAACCGTGTCAATGGCTCAAACTCAACAGTCGCTTTTCATTGAACTTGGTTTTTTGGAGCAGCAATTTCAGTACAAGTTTGGTCGTCAGAAAAGGTAAAAATATTTTCATATGTAGCATGTAAAAAAATTTCTCGACCTCTTGCAACAAATAATTCCTCAATGACACGTTATGGCCCGTTTAACATGCATGCATGTAAAATGAATTTGTCTGATTTGTTCATTGCACAGCATCTAATTACAAATGTAACTAGATGCTATTCATGGAATACTGACTCTGCACAGTCTTGAGAAGGACTTGATGCAAACAGGCATGCCGAGAGTGGTGAGAGAGGACGACCTTATCGGAGCCCCTCGGCCGTAATTATTCCATCAGTTTTTTTTAATTTCATATAATGATTGTTTGTGATGATAAAACACCTGGAGCAACTTTATTTTGTCTCTCTCTCCAAGCCACTCATGATGATTCACTGGCATGCAATTGCCATGGTCAGTGACATCATCCCTCATAAAATATACTACTGTGAGAACAATTTACATGATCACAATTGCGGTGATGATGACATAAATGAACACAGGAGTGTTGGCCATGCCTCATCCGGATGAAATGGGATAAGAAACGAATCCTCATATAGGAAAAAGTGAATAACACCCCAATTTCCCTTAAACACGGCATGTGTTTCTTAGGACGAAAATGCAGAATCCTATGTTATAGGTTGTTAATAAAAAATAAAAATAAAAATCGAAAGGAGCCCGACACTTAGCATTGTCCCAGGCCCATTTTTGGCTCTCATCAAAACGATGTGTAGCATGATATCTCAAATAATTTTGGACAGATTCGGCTGAAACTTGGTGGACATGTTGGGTGTCTGACAAGGATGAAATGATTCGATTTTGGTGAAGATCCGAATCCAGATCTGGATACGATAATTTTTTAAGTGATTCTTCACCATTGGAGATGGAGCCAAAAACGATATATAGCATGATATTTCAAAAATGTATTGGGCCCGATATGTTCTACGAGATCAGGCATTGTGTGATGGAGGTATGCGCTCCACCGAGTGCCCTTCTAGTTTTTTTTCATGTTTTTATTGCCAAATTCACTTGTCATACATGCTTCCGCATCTTTGCCTTCGGACAATAACAATGTATTTAAAACCTTTGTTCATCGCCCAACACTGCTGAAAATTTGAGTCATACTTTCTCTTTTGCAAGGCTTAATTATCTCAAATGAAAATAACACGTTAGCAATGCTTTGCTGAAACAAAACTACTTCGGGTTAGAATCTTTCCACACATTTAAACTCCACGAGAATGGAAAAGACTTGTCTGACAAGGTAGTGCAGAGGTAGCTTTGATCTGCCTGTCTGGGTTTGATTCCTGACCCAACTATAAACTGTCTGGTGCTTCACAGGCAGGGCATTTAATCACAAAGTTGGATTTTAACCTTGGGGAACGACCATCTTCGAGCATTAGGTGGTGAATGTGAAAGATCTATCGGTGTCTTTCACAAAGATAAAGGCCCAGTCACACCTTGACGTTTTAGCCAGCTTATGCCGATTTTTGAAAAATTTGTCTAAAACGCTGGTACACACGTCGAATACGTTATGGGTAAGTTTTGAATAACATTGAGAGCAGCTGAAAAACACTGCCGTACGTCGTAGTATGCTGACTTTCATCGTTGTACTTTGTGGTTGTCCTCAAATTTTAGCATGCTTGAATTTTTACGACTTATGCCAGCGTATGACTCACAAGTTCCGCTACGCTGGCCATAAGTTGTAGGCACGTTACGCGATCGTTGACACACGTCGACACACGTTACTTGTAAGTTAATCATAAGTCGAACACATCGAGGTAATGTTTAGCGTACCCGAAACTTATTTCTAACCTCTGAGTAACGTGTTGTAGGCACGTTACGCGATCGTTGACACACGTCCACACATGTTACTTGTAAGTTACTCAATAAGTCGAAACACGTCAAGTAATGGTTAGCGTCAGTGTTCCAGACTCCCTGGTTTTTTTTTTTTTTTTCTTCGGATGACGGTGATGTTGACACTTCGATTTCTAGTGCGGTTATGATTTAAATCGTTGAGCGGCAGCCTATTAATTATATTATATTATAACCGCACTAGAATCGAAGTGTCAACATCACCGTCATACCGAAGAAAAAACAA
This sequence comes from Eptatretus atami, assembly GCA_035128595.1. Classification (NCBI taxonomy): domain Eukaryota; kingdom Metazoa; phylum Chordata; class Myxini; order Myxiniformes; family Myxinidae; genus Eptatretus; species Eptatretus atami. Next base: position 62,136,838 of record CM068959.1, on the reverse strand, counting down.
AAAAAAAAAAACCAGGAGTCTGGAACACTGACACTAACCATTACTTGACGTTTTTCGACTTATGAGTAACTTACAAGTAACTTTTGTCGACGTGTGCCAACGATCGCATATCGTGCGTACAACTTATTCCCATCGCATGCGGAACGTGTGAGGCATACGGCAAGTACGTCGTAAAATGTTTAACACGTTTAAAATTTCAAGACGTACTCCACTTACTACGACGTATGATAGCGTACTTTAGCGTTCTATTCACGTATACCAAACTTACCCATACCGTATTCGACGTGCACCAGCGTTTTAGACGCATTTTTCAGAGGTCGGCATATGCTGGCAAGATCGCCAAGGTGTGACTGCGATGTTGACACTTCCATTTCTCCGGCGGTTATGATTTCAATCATTGTGCGGCAGCCTTTTAATATGCTACGCCATGTGATCGTCGGCGATACGTGCAGCGCGCTATGCATAAGTTAGACTATCGTTGGGCATAGGTTGTGAACGCAGACAACAGGCTAAGCATTCGTTGGTATAAGACAACGAAACGTTCTGTGTCCGTTACTAATATGTTATGCATACGACCAACTCGTTATGAATACGTCCGAATCTTTTAAAAAAAAAAACATCAAAAGTTCAGCGTAAGCCAGCGTTTTACTACATTTTGATACGTTGCCATTGCTGGCTAAAACGTCAAGGTGTGACTGGGCCTTTAGGCGAGTTAAAACCGGCACCCTGAACAAATGACAAATTCCTGCCATCTTTATTCGAACATCAGGGCTAGCCACCCATTTTGTGAAAGACCTGGACCAAAAGCTTTCCCAGCCATCCCTGCATTAAAGGTACACAGAATCAGAATAAATAATAATTTTTTTAGATGTGATTATTTTGATTTTGTGTAATAAATAAAGAACTGAATGTGGTTTTTAATTCCAATAATTTTTTGGTGTTAGTTAGAAAAACAAGCCCAGTGGGAACGGACCAGACAATTTCCAGAACACTGCCATGACGTAATCAAGGGAAAAATTCAGCACGCAATATATATAATGGGTGCAGAACTCGCTTCAGATTTGTCAGAAAGTGAATTTGACGAAGAATTTTCTGATCAAGAATCCCCAGATTACGACGATAGTCAAAATTATTGTGTAGAAAGTGCTGTAAGACCGCAGATGTATGAACCTGAGGTCGAGATGACATGGCGTGTTTCGTGTATGATCACCGTTTTTTTATTTTTGGGGTGGGGCCAATCGAGTGTAAAATGACACCATAAAACACTAACCTCTCCTTTTCAAGATATTTATTCAAGGAAAGAACAATGATCTTATATATTATTTCCGAGTTTGTGGTTTCGTGTCGCGCTATCTTCGACTTTGTTCTGCGCTCGAGTAACGTGATATTCGGCTTACATTATCTCAAAGACCATATGAGGTGCATGGTACAAAAAAAGTAAATAAAATGGTTCTGAAACAGTGAAATCGTATTCCACTTACTGCATTAAAGTAAAATTACTACTGATACTCTGCATCAGTTCCTTTCTCAAACACACCCACCCCAACATGTCGCGCAGAGCGCGGGTTATGCTAGTTAAATGTTAATTGAAGCAAAAGCTATTCATTAAAGCAACCATAATTTTTTTGATTCTGTAGATCTTTAATGTGGGAATATTTTATTTGGGCCCGTTAAATAATTGGTAGTGGAGTATGACCAAATATTTAAACTTGCACAAGTCTAAACTCCCTGAAAGGTTTAGCTCAATGACACATCACTTCACACATTCCTTCATGAGGAATTACCGTATTGGAGCAGATATAGAGGGTTTGATTGTTTTTATAAGAAAACATTTCCACCAACTTCTGCAATGTTTTTTTTGCTTCTTAATTTTCAATTGAATGAAACACATAGTGAGGAAAAGTTATCATAAAAAAAACTTCATAGCATGCTACATTTAGTACAAGTTTGAGAATATTAGTCAGTCCCAAACCTTATCCTGCTGTGATGAATCGTTTAATTTGTCGACTGAGTTCGGTCGGACCGACCTGTGATGGTCGAGTGTGCTTCCCCTCCGGTTTTTTTTTTTTGCCTCGTTTTCGCTCCTTTTATTCCAGTTATTGTTGCTACTGATCCCTCAGTTCTTCTTCTTCACTCGGAAAAAAAAACAAGAAAAAAACATTCGCAAAAAAAAAACCCAACAACGAACAACATCGGAAAAACAAAAAAAAAATCTCAACTCCAATCTCGCGCCTCAGTTTCTCATTTTTCCGTCCCTTCTCTGCAATATATCCCCCAAACAGAATAAAACGTTCTCTCCCTTAAAAACCTCTTCATAACATTAACACAAACTTCCAAAGTATATCTTAAAATGCCATACTTTGCTTATTACTCCATCAGGAACAACCCATTCATTGTTCTTTTTCATCAGCATCTCTTCCTTTTCTCTTTGACGAGGCTTATTTCCCAAAACCTCCTCACTCCGAAACATTTACCTCATCCATCCTCTTCTTTCACTTGTAGCCAAATTTTCCTCAATGTCTTCAACCAAATACATTCTAACCACCATTCTACCTATGAAGTCTGTTGCAGGTTATCCAGTCTGGGAATACTGAGGTGTCAATTTTGCAAAGGTTGTGTGCACATGATAATAATTTCCCCTTCGCATCCATTCATGGTGTCAAACTCCTCCATCTCAGTACCATCCCTCCTAATATTCTTCCCCATCATCCTGCCCACACCCAACTTCCACCTTCTCTTGCTTCCTCTCAGCTCCCCCCTCCACCCCTCCCCCTCCGAGCTTCGCCCATTCCCCTCCCGGCTTCACATCCGCTCCTTGCTCCTTTCCACATCCCTATGTCCTATCAGCAGCTCCTCTCCCCCCCTGTTCCTGACTGTGTGGACCTCAAACATCTGGGGCCTCCATTCCAACCTGAAAAATCTCTCAATCCAGGCTGCTGCCGATAAACCGGACATCATCTGTTTAACAGAATCCTTCCCTCCGCAGGACATCTCTGACACATTAGTGTGTCTATCTGGCTATTGTCTCCTTCTGTTTGATTGACTTGAACCCCGTCTTGGTGGCGAAATTGCGCTCTACATCAAAAACTCAATTTCTCACTCTCCGTTTGCTGCTCTTACACCTCCCAAACCCTAGGAGTACCTCTGGCTGTGACTTCCCCTCCACCACACTTCATGTTTGTTTGTGTGTTGTACCATCTTCCTCCTTCCAAATTTCCAGTTTTCCCTCCTGAGAGTTTCCTTCTGTGTTCATCTTGTCTACCCCATGTATACTCTCCTAATCCCTATTCCTCCACACACCCATTGTTTGTCCACCTCCCTCTGTCTTGGCTTTCAGCTCCACTGTTGGTGTCCCCCCTCTCTAAACTGTTCTTCTTGTCCTGGTGTGTCCTGATCCATTAAGTGTACTAGTACATGTTCTTCCATGAGCCTCAACTATGTACACAAAAAATAATAATTGAAATGTCCCACCAGCCGCACTTTGTACTATTATGGTCTTTTCCATTTATTAGAAATACCAGGGGATTTGAACTGTTCAATATACTGTATGCACAATGAGAGAATGAGTGGGAAAAGTTATTGACACCTAAAATCTGGAAATTATTGCATAGGTGTGGGAATAGAACAGGTGGGAGCTTGTGTATAATTAGGAACCGACCTGACACTGTCTGTCCACATCTGGGGTGGACCCCAGAGGAAGGGG
>CM068959.1:62073745-62115650 GCA_035128595.1 Eptatretus atami | reverse complement strand
ATCCCAGGACCATCAACTAAAGCGTTTGCCTTGGGATAAATTGTTTGGTGTTGGCCGAGGCTTAACCTCATTCCAGGGATACTGCTCAGCAACAACTGATGCTCTGTTCAAGAGTATGGCACTGGAATGCCTTGCATTGAATTTAATTAATTATTCAGGGATCAGGAGATTCCCGACATAATAATTAATTCGTCAGGGAAGATGAGAGAAAATTTCATTTTTTTTCAGATTTAGTTGCACACGACTTTTTGTGTTGTTCACAGTTGTGTGAAAGGAGAATGATGGATTTTTTTCTAGCTCGTGGTGGAGATGATTGAAGGAAGACTGTGAAGTACGAGTGTGGGTAGTGGTTTGAGAGTGGGCCCGGCTGTCCCGAGCAAGGAGCGCTCTCCAGCGGAAAGTGTAGTGTGCAGGGTTTGTGGTCAGATGGTTTTGAATGAATATGCTTTCTGGTTTGAGCTTAGTTACTGTGCCAACTGTGCAGTTAAGTGTGAGCATCACATTGATTATCTGAATATCGATTTATGGCTGACGTGGTGTGGCAATTAATCAATTAAATTATTCATTAATTCCATTACCGGGGAATGTTCTTGGGACTTGAATTCTTACATTTAGAGTCAGATGGGATGCCATTCTGATAGGATTTTTAAAAAACCAATGTAAAGGAAAGAAAGGAGGAAAACAGACAGGTGGAAAAGCCTTCAGAAGAAGAAGAGAGAAGAGATTGCAGAAAGTTTGTTGGGGAGGTTGAAGGAAAATACAAAGAGGAAGTGATCTTGCCCCATCTTTGATGACACTTTGTGCAAGTTATACAGCAGCAATGACAACAACCAGTTCACAAACAACAGCAACAATTAGTCTCACAGCAAAGTAGAGCACATTTGCAGAGGAGCATTGCACACAGCAATCACAACACTTGCCAGCAACTTCAGGTGGATCTAGGTGTCTTGCATCTTGCAGCAGGCAACAGGGCAATTCTGGCAGGTGAGGAGTAAACGAGGGGAGAAAATGTGCTTGGCATGCAAAGAACAAGTGCATCCTAGAGCAGCGGCTTGTGCACTGGCATATCTTTGGTGCTTGCCAGCAGAAGATCGATGGATACCGATGGCAAGATGCGGCAACTGCAGAAAAATACACAGCAGCTGAGCTGGAAAAAAAGCCAGAAATGGACTGTGTTTGAAGTGGAGGACAGTTTATAAGCAGCTGCGAGGCATCCAGGCAACCACAGACGTCTTGATGTCAAGTAGGAGCCCGCAACCATCTTCCACTTCAGCTTAAACTTCTGAGAGACGATCAACCCAGACCAGTGGGTAAGACAGCAAACAGCAACCTGGTGATGCCATGGAGGCACAGCACAGCCGAGTTGGGAGGTGTTCCACAGTGAAAGGCCTCCTTAAGGAAACTGATGGTGGGAAGAACGTTTTGTTTACTCAGCTGACAAGTGCATCCGAGTGGTTTATTGGTCGAACTTTTGACGAAACTATTGTATTGGGCAGACAATCAAGCATGGAACTGTCAAGGTGCTGAAGGTCTTTGGTAGGTTCCAAATTGGCATGGCTGAAGCAGAGTCCAAAGAAGTGCCACCTATTCCAGAAGGAAGTGCAATAACACTGACATGTCTTAAGTGAGCATGGTCGTTTACCACAGATCCAGGGAAAGGTTGTAGCTGTGAAAAGAAATTGTCCAGTACCTAGCTCCATTAGTGATATTTGAAAGTGTTCAGGGGCTCTGCTCCTATTGCAGGTCGTTCTTCTGAGACTTTTGCCTCGATTGCTGCACCATAGTGCAACCTGATGAAGAAGGGCGATATTCACATGGTTGAAGGAGGTTGTCAGGTGCCTTTGGTCCTTTCAAAGAAGCCTTGGTTTCAGAAACCCCTGTTCCTTCCATTTCCAGATCTCGGTCAGCTCTACATTTTGTCGACTGTAATTGTGATGCCACCAGGCATTGGGGATTTATTTCTCAGAATTAAGATTGGCAAGGAGCAGGGTGCTTCACCATACTCATAGGTCAGAAGCCTCAGTGGCTGCACAAGAGAGGAACTATTTTTTTGATGCGGAAACTGCTGTTAGCTATCATGGACAGGCCTGGAGCATTTTTTCGTGCATATCTGTATAGAATTAACGATGTGATCAGGACTGATCCATTGCGCCACTGCTTTTGAAGAAGATGCTGAAGAATCTGGGAAGAACAGCTGGACCACTGGATCGGGGGAAAGAATGGGTATGTACATCTTGAGATGCTGTATGGCAAGGAAGGCTCATGGGAATGTAGACAGGCCTCTGTCATCGGCCATGTGAAGAGGGATGCCAGCATTGCATTTGAAGGAGGAGTTTCTTAGTAAGAATTCCACTGGACCACCATGTGGAAGTTCATGATTCAGCAGTTACAGCTGGAAGAGAAGGACCTGCAGCACATCATCCATTCCATGGCAGGAGAGCCCAGTGCAATCAGTCTGGGAGAAGGTCTCGCCAGAAGTTCCCACGACCAATAACTACTGGGCCACAGTGAGACAGCTTATGGCTGCATACAGATTGATCCAGTGACTGTGGGAGTCTGAAGACAACCTCACGAGTCCTGACAGTAGGTGCTAATGGGAAGATGAGGCCTGACATCCTGGCAGAGGCACATGACAAACATTGCCCAGTTGTATACCTGGCGTGCAAAGAAGGACTCGGCATCATTCTGTGGCAACAGTTCTACTGGGTTCAGTATGAGGCAGGACATAAAAAATGTTGTCAATCCTGCAACACCCGCTTTTCAAGAATAGGACATTATTGAGGAAGAGTTGCAATGATTATAGTGAACCCACTGCCCACTCACCACTGCTTGGGAGCTGCTCAATCTGTGTTGCCAGGACTACTTGACGAAGTTTCTTGAAGCATACACCAATTTCCAATCAGGAAGCAGTCATTTGTCACCAAGGTGTCAGTGGACCAGTGTTTCAGCCAGTTCAGGATGCCGACGAGCTGCACTTGAGACCAATGGTAGAAACTTGATTGTCATGTGGTGAAGGAGAGTTGTCGCTTGCTAGAGGATCCATAAGATTTGATAACCACCCCTACTCCCCCCCACCCACCCCCCACCTTGGTCATGGGTCCCGGTGGCCATTGTGGAAATTCAAGTGGCCTTTGCACAGGAATTGGGCAAAGACAGTACTGTGTCGAGAGATGATGGAATGGGACCAAAAACGCAAGTTCTTAATGCGATGGCTTCCCAATCTACCGAGTACAAGTCCACCAGATACACACCAGTGAAGCTGCATTCACCAGCTATGAGCTGTACATACCGTTGACCAGCCTGAATTAGGGAAACCACTTGATGATTGGACGAACCGAAGATGCCTCCACCTGTGGAGGACTGATGACAGCCGAGAGGTACATCACCAGGATCGGGAACCTGATGTTTCTGTTGGAAAGGTCATTAAAACATCGTTACAACTTGAAATGATCAGCCACCTCAAATAGAGATTGACAAGGTATAGCTGTAAGAAAGGGTCAGTCAATCCAAGTTGTGAGCAACTTGGAAGGGCTCTGACACGGGTGATGGATCGCCTGTCTGATGTGACATTCCGAATCAGGTTCTCTGCGGCAGATCCTAGGCCCAAGGTGTGCACACAACATGTTGTCAGTTACATGAGGCAAATAAAGTACTAGTGGATGGAGCATGCCTACCAGGAGCCCCAGCCTGGATAAACCCAGCTGATGAGGCACCTGACAGGGCTGTTACTGCAGGAAACCATGGGACGCACAGGAGGAAATGCTGGTGGAAGCCCACCACAAAGTCGGGGATGTGCATTTGCTGATGGGGAGTTCCCTGCAGTGTGCAGTTGATGTGACGGGCAAGGCTTGATTTGCCTTCAATGAGACAGAGAATGTTGAGATCCAGGGACGACATTTGCAACGGTTGGACCGTTGGTCGGGAAGGGTGACATCTCATTTGTTCGAGGATGTGAGAAGAGCAGCGAGTTCAAGGGACTATGTGATTGGCACTGCCATTTGACACTTTTATGAAAATTGCTGTCATATTAACTTTTCGCATTAGTTTAATGGTGTTAGTTTTGTTCAGAACAAAAATTGTGAGGAGGGTGCAGGATAAATACCATTTATGGAATAATTAATCTGGAGTCTGGGAGAATCCCACCAGAGATATTTTATTATATTATTTAGCTTGTTTCACCACTTTTTTGTGTTGGTTGCAGTTGTGTGAATGACAATTATGGACTTTTTCTAGCACGTCATGGATAATCGACTGGAAGACAGAGAATTTCGAGCGTTGGTGGACAAAGAGAGGAGTGTTTCCAATGGAGTTACCGGTGATGCGGTCTTGCAGGCGGATTTGGTTGTGAGAGGAAATTTGTGCTTTTGGTTAGAATGTTGTCACAGTGCCAACTGTGGTGTTAAGAACACGTGCACTGATACTGCAGTGTATGTGTGGAATATTCATAAGGTCATTCATTAAATCCTTTTCTAGTGGGACTCTGTGGGCCCACGATTCATGCTGCACATGATGAAGTGCCCATACTTAGCAGGGCTGCATTGTGATCCAAGTTATCACTGTTCTGAACCGTGTTCAATGGCTCAAACTCAAAACAGTCGCTTTTTCATTGAACTTGGTTTTTTTTGGAGCAGCAATTTCAGTACAAGTTTTGGTCGTCAGAAAAAAGGTAAAAATATTTTCATATGTAGCATGTAAAAAAAATCTCGACCTCTTGCAACAAATAATTCCTCAATGACACGTCTATGGCCCGGTTTAACAATGCATTGCATGTAAAATGAATTTGTCTGATTTGTCATTGCACAGCATCTAATTTACAAATGTAACTAGATGCTATTCATGGAATACTGGACTCTGCACAGTCTTGAGAAGGGAACTTGATGCAAAACAGGCATGCCGATAGTGGTGAGAAAGAGGGACACCTTATCGGAGCCCCTCGGCCGTGATAATTATTCCATCATTTTTTTAATTCATTATAATGATTGTTTGTTTGATGATAAAAAACACCTGGAAGCAACTTTATTTTGTTCTCTCTTCCCAGCCACTTCATGATGATTCACTGGCATGCCAATTTGCCATGGTCAGTGACATCATCCCTCATTAAATATACTACTGTTGAGAAACAATTACATGATTCACAATTTGCGGTGATGATACATAAATGAACAAGGAGCTGTTGGGCCATGCCTCATTCCGGAGAAATGGGATAAGAAAACGAATCCTCATATAGGAAAAAGTGAATAACACCCAATTTCCCTTAAAACACGCATGTGTTCTTAGGACGAAAATGCAGAAAATCCTATGTTATAGGTTGTTATAAAAAAATAAAAATAAAATCGAAAGGAGCCGACACTTAGCATTGTCCAGGCCATTTTTGGCTCTACATCAAAAACGATGTGTAGCATGATATTCTCAAATTTTAATTTGGACCCAGATTTCGGCTGGAAACTTGGTGGGAACCATGTTTGGGGTGTCTGACCAGGATGGAAATGATTCGATTTTTGGTGAAGATCCAAATCCAGATTCTGGATCGATTAATTTTTAAGTGATTCTTCACCATTGGAGATGGAGCCAAAAAACGATATTACATTGATATTTCAAAAATGTATACGTGGCCGATATGTTCTACGAGATCAGGGCAATTGTGTGATGGAGGGTATGCGCTCCACGAGTGGCCCCTTTCTAGTTTTTTTTATGTTTTTTCATTGCCCAAAATTCACTTGTATACATGCTTTCCGCATCTTTTGCCTTTCGGACAATACAAATGTAATTTTTTAAAAACCTTTGTTCATCGCCAACACTGCTGAAAATTGAGTCATTACTTCTCTTTTTGCAAGGCTTTAATTATCTCAAATGAAAATAACACGTTTAGCAATTGCTTTGCTGAAACAAAACCTACTTCGGGTTAGAATCTTTCCACAAACATTTAAAAACTCCACGGAGAATGGAAAAAGACTTGTCTGACAAGGTAGGCAGAGGTAGGCTTTGATCTGCCTGTCTGGGTTTGATTCCTGAACCAAACTATAAACTGTCTGGTTGTTCACAGGCAGGGGCATTTAATCACAAAGTGGATTTTAACTTGTGGAACGACCATCTTCGAGCATTAGGTGGTGATGTGAAAGATCGTATCGGTGTCTTTCACAAAGATAAAGGCCCAGTCACACCTTGACGTTTTAGCCAGCTTTATGCCTTTTTGAAAATTTGTCTAAAACCGCTGGTACACGTCGAATACGTTTATGGGTATAGTTTTGATTAACATTGAGAGGGCACGCTGGAAAAACACTGCCGTACGTCGTTAGTGCTGACTCATCGTTTGTGTACTTTGTGGATTTGTCCTCAAATTTAGCATGCTTGAAATTTTAACGACTTATGCCAGCGTAGGACTCACAGTTCCGCACGCTGTCCATAAGTTGTAGGCACGTTACGCGATCGTTGTTGACACAAAAACGTCGAACACATTACTTGTAGTTAATCATAAGTCGAAAACCATCGAGGTAATGGTTTAGCGTACCCGAAACTTATTTTCAACCTCTGAAGTAACGTGTTGTAGGCACGTTACGCGGATCGTTTGACACACGTTCCACACATGTTTTACTTGAAGTACTCATAGTCGAAACCACGTCAAGGTTAATGAGTTAGCGTAAAGTGTTCCAGAATCCCTGGTCTTTTTTTTTTTTTTTTTCTCGGCATGGACGGTGATGTTGACACTTCGATTTTTCTAGTGCGTTATGATTTAAATCGTGAGCGAGCCTATTAATTATATATATATAAACCGCACTTAGAATCGAAAGTGTTTCAACATCACCGTCATACCGAAGAAAAAAAAACCAAAAAAAAAAAACAGGAGTCTGGAACACTGACACTAACCCATTTACATTGACGTTTTTCGACTTATGAGTAACTTACAAGTAACTTTTGTCGACGTGTGCCAAACGATCGCATATCGTGCGTACAACTTATTCCCATCGCATGCGGAACGGTGTGAGGCATTACGGCAAAAGTACGTCGTAAAATGTTTACACGTTTAAATTTTCAAGACGTACCCACTTACTACGACGTATTGGATAGCGTACTTTAGCGTTTCTATTTCACTTTATTTACCAAACTTACCATACCGTATTCGAACGCTGCACCAAGCGTTTTTAGACGCATTTTCAGAGGTCGGCATATGCTGGCAAGATCGCCCAAGGTGTGACTGCGATGTGACCTCCATTTCTCCGGCGGTTAGATTTCATTCATTGTGCGGCAGCCTTTTTTAATATGCTACGCCAATGTGATCGTCGGCGATACGTGCAGCGCGCTATGCTTTAAGTTAGACTATCGTTGGCCATAGGTTATGAACGCAGACAACAGGCTAAGCATTCGTTGGTATAAGGACACGAAAGTTCTTGTGTCCGTTTACTAATTATTTATGCATTACGAACCAATTCGTTATGAATAGTCCGAATCTTTTAAAAAAAAAAACATCAAAAGTTCAGCGTAAGCCAGCGTTTTACATACATTTTGATACGTGCACATTGCTGGCTAAAACGTCAAGGTTGTGACTGGGCCTTTAGGCGAGTTAAAAACCGGCACCCTGAACAAATGACAAAATCCTGCCATCTTTATTCGGAACATCAGGGCTAGGCCACCCATTTTGTGAAAGGACCTGGACCAAAAGGCTTTCCCAGCCATCCCTGCATTAAAGGTACACAGAATCAGAATAAATAATAATTTTTTAGATGTGATTATTTTTGATTTTGTTAATAAATAAAGAACTGAATGTGGTTTTTTTAATTCCAATAATTTTTTGGTGTTAGTTAGGAAAAACAAGCCCAGTGGGAACGGACCAGACAATTTCAGAACACTGCCATGACGTAATCAAGGGAAAAATTTCAGCACGCAATATATTTATAATGGTGCAGAACTCGCTTCAGGAGTTGTCAGAAAGTGAATTTGACGAAGAATTTTCTGATCCAAGGAATCCCCAGAATTACGACGATAGTCCAAAATTATTGTGCAAGAAATGCTGTAAGACCGCGATGTAAGGAACTGAGGGTCGGATGACATGGCGGTCTGTTTCGTGTATGATCACCGTTTTTTATTTTGTAGGTGGGGCCAATCGAGTGTAAAATGACCACCATAAACACAACTCTCCTTTTCAAGATATTTATTCAAGGGAAAGAACAAATGATCTTATTATATCATTTCCGAGTTTGTGGTTTCGTGTCGCGCTATCTTCGACTTTGTTCTGCGCTCGAGTAACTGTGATATTTCGGCTACATTATTCTCAAAGACCATATGAGGTGCATGGTACAAAAAACGTAATTAATTAAAATGGTTCTGAAACAGTGAAAATTCGTATCACTTACTGCATTAAAGTAAAATTACTACTGATACTCGCATCAGTTTTCCTTTCTCAAACACACCCAACCCCAAACATGTCGCGCAAGGCGCGGGTTTATGCTTAGTTAAATAATTGAAGCACAAAGCTATTCATTAAAGCAACCATAATTTTTTTTTGATTCTGTAGATCTTTAATGTGGGAATTATTTTATTGGGGCCCGTTAAATAATTGTAGTGGAGTATGACCAAATATTTAAAACTTGCACAAGTCTAAAACTCCCTGAAAAGTTTAGCCTCAATGACACATCACTTTCACACATTCCTTTCATGGAGGAGGAATTACCGTATTGGAGCAGATATAGAGGGTTTGATTGTTTTTATTAAGAAAACATTTCCACCCAACTTCTGCAATGTTTTTTTGCTTTCTTAATGTTCAATTGAATGGAAACACATAGTGAGGAAAAGTTATTCATAAAAAACTTTCATAGCATGCTACATTTAGTACAAGTTTGAGAATATTAGTTCAGTCCCAAAACCTTTATTCCTGCTGTGATGAATCGTTTTTAATTTTGTCACTCGAGTTCGTCGGACGCGACCTGTTGATGGTCGGTGTGCTTCCCCTCGGTTTTTTTTTTTTGCCTCGTTTTCGCTCCTTTTATTCCAGTTATTGTTGCTACTATCCCTCAGTTCTTCTTCTTCACTCGGAAAAAAAAACAAGAAAAAAACATTCGCAAAAAAAAAACCCAACAACGAACAACATCGGAAAAAACAAAAAAAAATCTCAACTCCAAATCTCGCGCTCAGGTTCTCTCAATTTTTCCGTCCTCTCTGCCAATATATCCCCAAACAGAATAAAACGTTTTCGCTCCCTTCAAAAACCTCTTCATAACATTAAACAACTTCCAAAGTAATATCAAAATGCCATACTTTGCTTATTCACTCCATCAGAACAACCCATTTCATTGTTCCTTTTCATCAGCATCTCTTTCCTTTTCTCTTTGGACGAGGCTTATTTCCCAACCTCCTCAACTCCGAAACATTTAAACCTCATTCATTCCTCTTCTTTCACTGTAGCCAAATTTCCTTCAATGTCTTCAACCAAATACATTCTAACCACATTCTACCCTATGGAAGGTTTTGCAGGTTATCCAGTCTGGGAATACTGAGGTGTCAATTTTGCAAAGGTTGTGTGCACATGATAATAATTTCCCTTCGCATCCACATGGTGTCAAACTCCTCCATCTCAGTACCATCCCTCCTAATATTCTTCCCCATCATCCTGCCCCACCACCCAACTTCCACCTTCTCTTGCTTCCTCTCAGGCTCCCCCCTCCACCCCTCCCCCTCCGGAGCTTCGCCCATTCCCCTCCGGCTTCACATCGCTCCTTGCTTCCTTTTCACATTCCCTATGTCCTAATCAGCAGCTCCTCTCCCCCCTGTTCCCTGACTGTGGACCTCAAAACATCTGGGGCCTCCATTCCAACCTGAAAAATTCTCCTCAATCCAGGTGCTGCCGATAAAACCGACATCATCTGTTAAACAGAATCCTTCCCTCGCAGACATCTCTGACACATTAGTGTGTCTATCTGGCTATCTGTCTCCTTCTGTTTGATTGACTTTGAACCCCGTCTTGGTGTGCGAATTGCGCTCTACATCAAAAACTCAATTTTCTCACTCTCCGTTTTTGGCTTGCTCTTACACCTCCCAAACCCTAGGAGTACCTCTGGCTTGTTGAACTTCCCCTCCACCACACTTTCATGTTGTTTGTGTTTGTTACCATCATTCTCCTTTTCCAAATTTCCAGTTTTCCCTTTCCTGAGAGTTTTCTTTGTGTTCATCTTGTCTACCCCATTATACTCTCCTAATCCCTTCCTCCACACCACCCATCCCCTCCCTCTGTCTTGGCTTTCAGCTCCATGTTGGTGTCCCCCCTCTCTAAACTGTTTCTTCTTTCCTTGTGTGTCCTGATCCATTAAGTGTATACTAGTACATGTTCTTCCATTGGAGCCTCAACTATGTACACAAAAAATAATATTGGAAATGTCCCACCAGCCGGCACTTTTACTATTGGTCTTTTCCATTTATTAGAAATACCAGGGGATTCTGAAACTGTTCAAATATACTGTATGCACAATGGAGGAATGAGTGGGGAAAAAGTTTATTGACAATCCTAAAATCTTGGAAATTATTTGCATAGGGTGATGGGATAGAACAGGTGGGAAAGCTTAGTGTATAATTAGGAACGGACCTGGACACTGTCTGGTCCACATTCTGGGGTGGACCCCAGAGGAAGGGGGAGGAGGGGGGGGGGGGGGGGGGGGGTGGGGGGGAAGGGGGGCAGTGTTGTGGGAATGTTTCATTAGGGGGGTAACTTCTGTCAGAGCTTGAAAATTATATTGTCAAAGTAAGGAAAACATTCAGGGAAATTTAAATGTTTTCTTTTTTTGCTAAGCACCCTCTCTCCTTTTTCATGATTTATAACAAAGTTTGAAATAATAAACGGGTGGGCGTAACCTTTACGCAAAGTTCCAAACCGTACAATGAATTGAAGAAGGTACCTAAAACCAAAATGCTGGCAAAACTTATAAATAGACAGGTGTTGAGAAACAATCAAAATTTGCCTTCTCCTTGATCAAAACAAAAAAACACCTCCCACTTCTATGGTACATTCTCATATTACATCTATCAGATTATGTAAAACAGAAATATTGTCATGGATGTTTGCAACCAGAAATTTGCAATAGGTCTGATCATATTGCAAAATGTCTTTTTAACAGGGGTTGAAATATGTAAGTGATAGCCTTGGAGGAAAATCTTGTATCATTTCACCCGCAATGACAACGGCGCCAATGCGAAACAAGTTTCTTGGAGAGCAGGTAAGTACTTCTCTCGACAGCTCAAAGGAAGTCCATCCTTCTCCAGCTTTCTTGAAAGATCAAAGGAAATTCAGGTCCAATCATTAAGGTCCCAAAACAGTTTCAGATACTCTGTTCAGAACACAAGGCCAGTGATTTGCCTTTGCCAATACCTTAAGGACAATGGAAAGTTCCCCAAGTGTGAGTGGTTTCTCCCAAGCCTGAACCTTTGTTCTGGGGTTAAGGTTACAAAATACCAATCAAACAAATGAGGCACACAATGGCAATTTCACCTGGACTCCAGGTTGTCTGTCTGGGTTCAAGCGTCAGTGATTTACTTATTTATTTATCAATATTATTTACAACTTGGTTCAATATTACTGAAATAATAAATTAATGGTGCTTTGGGGTTAGAATAAGCTCAATATATCATGGCTATCATGGTCGGAAGCAATTTGAGTATTGAGGTGGAACTGTGACCGGGCGAAATGGTAGTCAGAGCAGAGGTGTGAGGAGGATGCAAAGGGGGGGGGGGCAGTGCATATGCTTGAGGAAAAGTGGGAAGGACAGGAAAATTACACGAATTGAAAGGGGAATCCTGGGTCTTATGTCATGTTGAATTATAAAAAAACTTCTGGAGATAGTGACACTGACAGGGGGCAGCAAGAAAGGCTGGCAGACTTGCTAAAACTCGGTCAGGAAAGATCGTCTCTGTGTTATAATGAATGTCCGCTCTGAGTCTGGGAAGATCAGTAGTTCGCACCCCATTTGGGGGTGGGAAATCTAGATTTTAAATCAAAGATTTAAAAGGTTGATTTTTATTTGTCCCCAGAGCCTGCCACCATCCAAATGGTTGCAGTTCGAAAATTTACAATCTGTGTCTTGGGCCTTATTTGATGACAATATTATGAGAAGGAAGGCCTTCTTTTAGGGTGGTGGGCTTGGGATCCTCGGATCCTGAGTTCAAATTCCTACTTGGCTGTTGAATTAGTACCAGGTGAGGTTGACTGTGCCTGTCATCCTCCGAGGATCGGCAAAATGAGTGCCAGCTTGCTGGTTTTCTGTGTCGAATGTGACCCATCCAGGATTGTGCCAATAGCCAAAAGACTTGCTAGGCAGCACCAACTCTCTGCACAGAGTATGGTCCCAATGGAATGGAATGGGGTTAACTCTGCCAGTCAATCCTTTCGAGGTCGCAAAATGAGTGGCCAGCTTGCTAGTATCCTGGTTGGAGTGGTGACCCATCCATGATTCTTATGCCCCAAAAGTCAAGGACCACTGCTTAGGCAGGGACCACCAACGGCTCTGCACAGAGTATGGTCCCAATGGATGGAATGAAGGCCTTCTTCTCCATACCCAGTCTAAGCAAATTTGTTGGGGTTCATCATGGGTTTTTAACGTCTCCACCGCGAAGTACCGGAGGGCTTATATTTTCAAGTTGTTTCCTCCGGTGCACTCGTTCCGTGATTAGTTTTTCGTTATCGCCATGATAACTTTAGAACGGCTGAAGGGATCCAAGTCAAAACCTGGTACAAGTTATGTATAATGATGTGAAGTGAAATGATTATATTTGGGTCAAAAAGGTCACAGGGTCAGAGGTCATGGTAGGTAAAAATTATTGGATGACCACATTAACTTGTGAAACAGCTTCGGTGATGGGATTTTGACCAACTTGTATAAGTTATGGGAGTATTGATGGCAAAGATTGAACTGATTAATGGTGTGGCATTAAGAGTTAAAAGGTCAGAGTCCATATAGGTTCATTTACTGTGATAACTCAAGAACAGTTGCTGTTTAAAAGTTTTCCATGGTGGAAATAACAAGAACGTTAAAAAGGTTTTATGGTTACCACCATGTATTAGCTCCTAAAAGAGGTATTTTATATTTCTTTATAATTTAAAAACTCCAAAGCAAAAGAGAGAAGAAAAAGTTAAAAGGTAGGCCCCAACGTTCGGGCAGCATGCTCGGCCAATCAACAGGAGAAGTAACTGGAACAAATGGAAACAGAGTTTTATAATAGCTCCACACCTTCTCCCCCCCCCCACCCCCAATTGACTGGTATTGTGTGGTGCTGATTGGTGTCCTTGTGTGTTCTGAATTGGCCAGAGTGGTTTGCTCATTGACTTTGGATGCATTGATAAGCTGTGATTGTATGATGTCGCTCTTTAATGAGGGAGGACCAGATGTCGCTGATTTGGTTAGGCCCGCTTTCTTAGGGGGGCATGTGATTGTTAAATGTATTCTCCATAGCTTCTTCTGACTCTCCTTATGTGCCAGTGACTTAATGGATGTGAGAAGTTTGCTGTCTGACTGGGAGTGAGCGATTGATGCACAGAATTAATATACTCTCCTCATGCTTAAAGAGCTGCAACATATTTATCATGTCAGGCCGGATCAGAACTGTGATTGCTACAGTTTACCATGTCAACCTGTACCAACCTGTTCATGGTCGGGTTGTCGGCGACTAAATCGGTCTCCCCCACCAGGTTTCCGATGAGGAGTGTGTATGGATTATGGACACTGAGTTAGGCATGAAAAGGAAAACTTTAAAAGGACAGAGGAGGCTTCTTGTGACCCAATGGTGTCGATATTCTGGTGCCCAAAATGTGGCTGTGGAACATCCTCCTGAAGTGGGTTACTCGTTTAGGAGGATGGCAGCAGGATTTGCACACGATCCCAGAAAACACCCATTCACCAAACACTTAAAAAACGCAAAGAAAACTTTAAAACCCACTCTGTGAGACACCTCCTGTGCAGTGCCCTTCAGAGGGTAGCTCACAGATGATGGATTGGGGCAAAGCCTTTGGGACCCCATTTCTTTTGCGGATATGAGGAAAAGCATGCATGACCTTCCTGGGTCAGATTGCGTTGGTGTGTGTATGGTGTTGGTGCTGAGGCATCATCCACATTCATGGCCAGTCTCCTCGGGGTTAACCTGATGCAGTCCCTTCTGGTGGTTGGTCTCGAACTGTTCCCATCCTTAAGATCACCTGTCTTTGTTATCATCTTGAGCTCACGTGTTTGGACATCAGTATTGCAGCACTTCTCTGATGTTTGGAGACCGGAACAACTACTGTCTGGTCCACTTTGATGGTTTACCATGCCCAAGGAGTTGGCCATAGCTGTTGGTTCCCCCCCAAATAAGCTGGACTCCATGATAATTGAGTAACACCAGTCAACGAATGGATTATGAGACTGAGGGATTTGTCATTCCCTTGGGTGCCATTCCCCTAGTCTCTGCATATGCTCTGACTTGAGGTGAGTGATCTCACTGTGAAGGAGAATCATACCACGCCTCGAGTTTGTGGTTGATCCAGTGCCCAGAAAGATACTCTTCTCGTCTTGTGTATTTCAATGCAGTCGATTGGAACTGATAGGGGAATGGTGATGAGACGTGTTGGCCCCATGGGTCGGAACTGTGTGAACATAGAATAGCACTAAGTTCCTTGACTTGCCAAGAAAGTCTGTTGGCTTAAGGGCTGTATCATGGTGTTTCGGACCCAACAGGCTTCATGCACTGGACTTGATTTTACCAACTCTGGCTGTGTTGGCAAGGAGTATTGCCATATGCGGCTCATTGCAATGGTTCACTGGAAGGATGAATCCAAGATACTGCAGGGTTGTCTACCGATAGTGCTCAGTTCCACATTACCGAACCACAGGCTTGTTGGAGCAACTCTGAAGTTGAGCTAAAATCTAGGAGAAATGGTTACCATCCTGGCCGAGGCTGGATGTTGGCAAGCTCAAGGATGAGAGGGCAGTTGAAAGAGTTTGTGAACAGGCTGAGTGGTTGATTTTGGGGGGAGGGGGGGAGGGCATCTGGATGTTTTGGGTATTTTTGAAGAGTTTGGAGCTGCCTTCCAAAACCAATCTCCAATGTTACCGGTGGATTTATTTGGAACCCACCATCAGGCGAGAAAAACTTTGTCTCCCAAGAAGGAACTGGATACCATTTCACCAGAGTTGCCGGGCCAGGTTTTAAGGGGCAGAGCTTCAGCTGTTCAGGGATTTGGGCGTAAAAGTGTATATGCCACAGGATCCCTGGAGCTTTTACCCCATTTCAAACCGGTTCACCCCAGCCTGTGTTTCCCAAGCGAAGGTGGAACACAGTGTTGGAGGGTCCAGCAAACAGGATTGTACACCCTGACGTCCAAACTCGACTTGCTGCGTGGTGTCAGCCCGGTACAACCTTTCAAAGTAACTGCCCAGCGGGCCTCACTTGGACTCCTCTGCCAAGAGCCACGGGAACCCTCTGCTCAACTGCAGTACACCGGGGATGGGCTTTGGATGAACGCAATGTGCAATTTCCCTATAAGGCAGTGATGAGGGAATTCACTTGAATGTTCAGGGCCATCTCCAGAATCTGTTGCCTGGCTTTTCGCTGACTTCAGCCTCTGTTGAAACCGTCCAACTCAATCACTGTTCAGGCCAGAGTTTGTGGAGATGAAAGGTGTGGCTGGGCCATGTGTTTCGAATAAAGTGCTGTTTCATCGAGTTAAACATCTGCTTGTGTGTAACCTCTATCACAATCATCTGATTTGAAGACAGCTGGAATTTTTTGCAAGCAGCTTCCCCAGTGAAACTTGAGATTGTGGAATGCATGGCGACTCTTGAAATGCTCAAGCACCCATGACTGGCAGCAAAAGGCACTGGATTCATTGTATTCTTGGTTAGATCGCATACAAACTCCTTGCCTTCCCTTGAATGTCCATTCCAGACAGGGCATGTTCTGGTTTGTTCTGAATGCTCTATCCACATGGTCAGCATCTTCACCATTTTCTCAAAAGCTCAGGCCAAGATATTGCAGTTCTGCTAACAACTGAGTTCGTTGTTGTTTGAGCACTCTTCCAGATTTTTACACGATTATAATGAGGTTTCTTCACTGTGGAATCAGGAAATCCCATCTCTCTGGGATATCAATGCTGTGCTTCACCTCTAGAAACTGATCTGAAACTTTTAATTTTCACTTCCATTAATGAGACTTTCTTGACTTCTTCTTCACGTTGTCATTATTCTCCAATGCGCTCGCTTGTTAGATGCTTTGCAGCCATAGGTTTCGGCCGCTGTAGTGACGGACCTTGCTCAAGAATGATCCGAGCAAAAATGACTCACTCAGAAATGACAGAGACCAAACGACTTCACTCACAATTTGATTGGGCAGCATGAACGATTCACTCACAAGATGGGCATGACACGATTTCACTCAGAATGATGAGCATGAACGACTCGCTCAGAATGGATGGAGCGACGAATGACTCACACAGGTTGATGGGATGAATGACTGTACAGTATGATGGGCACAAATGACTCGCACAGGATGATGTGGCATTGAATGGCCCACAGGATGATGCGGCACAAATGACTCGCCACAGGATGATGGGATTGAATGGCCGCAAGTGTGATGGAGGCATGAATGACTCGCACAGGATGAACGGGGTCACAAATGACCCACTCAGGATTGATGGGGATTGAATGACTCGCAACCAGTATGATGGGCACAAATGACTCGCACAGGATGATGGGTGGCATGAATGAATCGCACAGTATGATGGGCAACAAATTTGACTCGCACAGGATGATTGGGCAGAATGACTTGCACAGTATGATGGGCACAAATGGACTCGCACAGGATGATGGGGCATGAATGACTCTTTACAGATGATGGGGCCATGGAATGACTCGCCACAGCGATGGTGGAGCACGAATGACTCGCACAGAGATGGAGCACGAATGACTCGCACCAGGATGACATAGTACGGCAAAGCGTTTGGCTGTGAGTGAATGAACTCGCTCAGAATGAGGAGCATGAATGACTTTGCACAGGATGACAGAGCTATGAACGACTCGCTCAGAATGATGTTGCCGCTGTTGTTGTTGTTATTGTTAAATTACATCCTCACTGGAGCGAAAATGCATTATCAGACAGTGTTTATCGAGGCGTCACCTGTATTTGAATAAAGATGCCTTGTTTTGGAACATTTCGGCAGTCAAGATCGTACGGTCATTGATTGGTGTTTAGTTTTATTGTGTAAATCTAATTCACATTTAATTTAGAGATATCTGGTGTTTTTTTCTCTTTTCTGAATGACAGTGTGCCTTCCATTTGTTATTTATTGTTCTTTTCCTCCGCAGCCGAAGGCACCAACCGCATTATTTTTTGGGTTCCCTATCTGGCTGTGCATTCTGTCCGTCTATGTGCGTTGCAGATTTTTGGTTTTTCCAAAACCAAAGTTTGGAAGATTCAATCACGGGGATCTTTTTTCTTCAATTTTCAAAAATATGGTGGTTGACGCAGTTTTGACGGGGACCCGGGTTGGGTGTGGGTGGATGGGTGGTGGCTGTGATTAAAAACTTCTCCCTTGAGTCGAGGGCATTTGTAGAAAATGATTGCACTTGAATGTAAACTTGAACACCATTCGACATCAACTCTGTTATATCTATTAAATGAACATATTTTTGATTCATATTTATGGACACGTCACCTCGATCCATATAAGTTCTGAATTTTAAATAATATCACTAATATTTGGCAATGATATTGAATAGGAAAACCCCATGTTGTGGAATTTTACTAGTGCTCATCATTAAATTGTCTGATTCATGAAGAAATTTATCAATTGGAGATTGAAAATATACTCCCTTGCCTTTTAAACACGAAAAAATGATGATTGTTGTATGAAGTGAGTTATTTATGTGACTTCATGGGGCCACAGATGAGGTGTACATGTTCTGACAAAAATAAGTGCTGTGAATAATTACATGTCCACTTCATTTGTGACCTACACATAGCTAGCTTGTGGAACATGTTTCACATAGGGATCCAACGTTGCAGTGACACCTCAATACCGGGTATGCCCACCATCTGGCAGTAATTTTGAGGTCCAGGGCGTGTGTTTGTTAGTTTCTTTGGGAAGTTTGAAACCGATTTTGTAGATGGGTTGTGCGAAATATAAGGTCCTTGAGCGTGAGTCATTATCCTGAGATCGTCCACTTCTTTGGCAAAGTTCTTGTGATCCAGCGGCTTTGATTAACGTCTTTTTGAGGGGCCATAAGCAGATTCCTCTCCTTCGTGTTAATGAACCTTGCATAAATGGCTAATGGAGATGCTGATGAAGGTGTCCAATGATTTGGATTACTCTATTTTCTGCCGGGATCTTGCATTACAATGGATTTTGTTAAATAATGTAATCATGTGTTTTTTTGATGACCACATCTGGTGTCTTCGAAGGGCTTTAAAAATTTGCAAGAATGCATCTTGTCACCTCTAAAAACCTAAAGTTGCATAGCAAATAGTGTGGCACTCGGCAGAGCGCATACTCTGCAGGCTGAACAGTTTGTTTTGTTATCTCACTGTTGGGCAGATCTGCATCCAGACCTTAACCAGTCGAATCGGCTTTTTTTATCATGATAACAAAACTCATCACCAAGTTGTTTTTTCATTAATCCGTTCTACAACTTTTTTGAAATATCGTTCTTATATATCTTTTGGGCCCCATCCTTCAATGCTGTGAATAATCACTTTCAAAAATCAGAGTAACCGGTATCCAGGATCTTCATTCAAAATTGGGATTTTTTCCCTTCTTGCTGCAAACTCAACAGGTCCATAAGTTTAGCTTAAAATCCGTCCAATTTTTTTTAAATATCGTGCTATAATATTTAATTTTTATGCCTGGTGTTGGCTAATGGTTAGGGTGGTGGGCTTCGGATCCATAGGCGTCCTGAGTTCAATCCTTGCTCCGTCGTTGAATTAATTACCAGGTGGGGTCGGCTCAGCCTGGTCATTCGACCTTTCCAGAGGTCTGGCAAAAATGAGTTACCCAGCTTGCTTGGGATGATCGAGCCATTTTGTTATCCTGCTGTCGAGTTGTGAGTGCACCACCATCCAGGATTGTGCACAATAGCCGGAGACTGCTTAGGCACCAACGCTCTTGTACAGAGTATTGATTCCAATTGCGATGGATGGATATGTTTTTGGCCCTGTCTCTCAATGTTGAAAAACCACTTGAAAAAATTTATGCGATGTGATCTGGATCTTCACCAAAATGTATAATGAATTTGCCCACCTTTGTTGTTGGACGGTAATTATGTTTACGTGCAAAATTGCAATTCAGTATGTTCAGCACATCCATCATGCCAAAAAAGTCCATTGGAATATGAATGCGAACAGTCCTTCAACAATACATTGTGTATATATATATAATATATATATGTATATATATGTTAATATATATAGTATGTATATGTATGTTATATATATGTATTATATATGTATGTATATTGTATGTATTATGTATGTATATATATGTATGTTATATATGATGTATATATGTAATATATATGTATGTATATAATGTATGTATATATGTTATGTATATATAATGTATGGTATTATATGTATGTATGTTATCTGTATATTATATGTATGTAATTATATATGTATAGTATATATTTATATATATGTATGTACTATATATATGTATGTATATAGTATGTATTATATGTATATATATTAAGTTATAATATATATGTATGTATATATGTATTGTATTGTAATATATGTATATTATATGTATATTATGTATATATATATGTATATATGTATATATTATATATTATATATATAATATATATATAATAATACAGGGGCTGCAAAAAGGTAGGTATTTACAGTAAGGAATGTACTTGTTTTTCAATTTACGTATACCTACTTTTGCAGGCCCCCTGGTTATATATGTATTATATATATATATATATAATATATATATATATATATATATATATAATCACGGCCCACGGGTACCGAGTGTATTATGAGGGGGTTTTTAATCCCCGTTTGTCTTCGGAAGAGCCGGACCTGGGGCCACCGCTCACAATTAAATTTGTGGTACGGTGGTTTTGCTTTAGACACGAAGTCACCAGTTAACCATCGAGTTCAGTGTCCACATCTAATTATGCCGTTTAACTAGAGGGTGACATTGGTTACCTGAACGGGTGGCCACCCTCGCAAAACAATCTTTATCTTGATTAGATCTTATTAAGGTGGGCTGAGCATTTTAACCGCTGGTGCGTTTGCGACTATTATTTGGTCAAGTTCGTGTTGGTAATGAACCTCCCAGTCTATCTAGGTTCGGACAATGCTGGATCAATGGAGGAAAGGACAAGCACGGCAGGTTGAAACACACCAACAAAGCAATTTATTAATAAGAAATTAAATAAATAAAAAAACTTTTTATTTCCTTGAAGTAAAAATATAGAAATCCAAATCATCAAAATAATTCCCAAGAAATAAATATATAATTAATCAGGCAAAATCAATCAGAGTGATAGGAAAGAGACAAGAGGCAGATGCTTATCGGGGATGACTTACTTAGCAACTTAACAACAGACAAGGGTACCCAGGCAGATCATTCGGGGGGGGGGGGAGAAGAATCGTCTTGCCTCACCAAAGAGAAGTCGTCCATCAAACAAAAACGTCCTGAAAATGTGTGAGCGTGCCTTTTGCCAGTTGCCAGCACCCACCACTCGTCAACAGGCATTGAACGCCAGTCGACGTTCACCCCCAAGAACAGGTACGCCAAGGCGACCGTCTGACTGGCCACGATGAAGGCAACCATCGACTGGCAGCGGGGCGCGCGCAACCGTCTGACTGGAAATGATGAAGCATCCATCTGACTGGAAAACGATGAGCAACCAACCATCTGACTGCGAAATGACGAAGAGCAGCCATCTGACTTGGCCACTGAGAAACTGACGCCAACTGACTTGCCAAACTAACTCGTTGTCGACTGAAACCGTGTGGCTCACTCATTGTCGACTGACTCGTGCCTTACTCGTTCGTCAAACTGACTCATGCCTCACTCGTTGCACTGACCTGTGCCTCACTCTTTGTTGAACTGACCGTGCCTCCTCTGTCAACTGACCTGTGCCCCACTCTTTGTCGACTGACCCGGTGTCTCACTCGTGTCGACTGACCATGCCCCACTCTTGTCGGGGACTCTGACCTCGTGTCTCACTCATGTTCGACTGACCCGTGCCCCACTCAAGTTGTCGACTGACCCGTGCTCACTCATTTTACGAACTGACCCGTGCCCCACTCGTTGTCGACTGACCCATGCCTCACTCGTTGTCTGGACTGACCCGTGCCTCACACTTTGTCGACTGCCCGTGCCCCACTCGTTGTTCGACTGACCCATGCCTCACTCGGTTGTCGGATGACCCGTGCCCCCACTCTTGTCGATACTTGCAACCCTGCTCTCACTCCATTGCGACTGACCCGTGCCCCCACTCCGTTGTCGACTGACCATTGCCTCACTCGTTGTCGACTGACCCGTGCCTCACTCTTTGTCGGCTGACCCAGTTCGTTCACTCGTTGTCGACTGACCTGGCCTCACTTGTTGTCGACTGACCCGGCGTGCGCACGCTCTCACCGACGCAAGAACGGAACCTCTCCCTCTTTTTACAGTGCAGCCTGTCTCGGCGGGCACAGACTCTCCCCAAATTCCCTCCACACACTTGTGCACCGTTACCGTGACAACCCGCAAGTCCACTGGTTATTCCTTGCTTACGAGGCCATGTCTGTTGGCGATGCTGGGTGAGCAAAAGACAGCCATTGTCAGAATTACTGAGCACAAACGTTGAAGCGCTCATAAAACTGCCAACAACAATTTATCACTTCACTGTTCAGCCCGATATTGAAAGAAGCCAGCCAGCGTCCACAAAGCTGCTGACAGGGGTGTCGAACGTCGATGGAGAAAGGCGGGTCTCGCGTCCGTGAAAGAAATGGCGGGAAGGTGGGCGGTCGGCGTTCGGTTGAAAGAAAACGGCTATCTCTCATGTTGCATGAATTGTGTCTGTTGTTAAAGAAAAACGACTTCCCATTAAAAGAGGGGATCCATTCTCACCTCTCTCAATGCCATCACATTATAGAATCCCCACCAGATGTGGGAATGGGTCTATCCTGCGACATACATTTAGGGAAATAACTATCTGAGCACCTGGATGTTGGTATGCATTTCATCAGATCAGATTCTTGAAAGCCGTAACACTATGTTATGTTTTTATGGTGGAGGTATACACGATGAAGACGACAAGCACGTTTCTAAATTGCTTTCGAAGTATTGAATGGTTATTTTCTATTTGTGAAAAACATCGATGATATTGACCTTCCTGTCCAAATTCCTCTTGATTCTAACAATGTTGGAGGACCTCCTGCCCCATTTTTCTCCTCATGGCTCAAGTACATACCCTGAGCATATTGGAGAAAGCGGTGTTTCCTGATTCCAAAGAATGAGCATTCCCTTATTATGAACAGCCTCATTTTACAACAATTTACCAGGTCATTAACCACTTACCTCAGCATTGATTGCTTTGTATCTGATGATCCACAAGAAGCTGCTGCATATTCAATGGAGTTTCTGAACAACATAATCTATCTGAATCGCCCTTCCACAACCTTAGGGCACCTATTATCTGGTGCAGAATTTATATCAAAGAAAGGAACTGGTAATGCATGAGACTCATGGTTAGAGAACTTCTGCTCCCATCTCAAAGCAGAGATCCTTTCAAGCATCTCAGAGGTACAATTGCACCAATTTCAAGACTTGCATTGGTACCATCTGATCTCAGCTTTCCATTCATTCTTAAAGGATGGAAATTTCTAATAAGGCTTGCCAATTGTTTAACCATTCAAAATGGCACAAGATAAATCCTTAGCAGTGCATAGAGATGCATCTCCCTCAGCATGTTTTATATTAAAAAATAAGATTTAAACAAAAGGGTCTTTTGAAATATAATCAAAGCAGATATCGTTCATGATCCCACCAGTGCAATTTTCTTTTGATTTTTACGATTCTCTTTGATTTTGTGCACTGCTTCTTTAATGATCATGCCTTTACAACTCTCACACATTTAAAAGCAATATAAAAAAATCAAAGTCTGTAAATGAGTAGGTCTATTGCCTCCTACCTATCAATATATATAACATTTTCAAAATGCTCCAAAATACTTTATTTTGAGTGAAAATATTTTTGGTTAGTGACCATGCCTCATGACCAAAAATAGTGGTATATCAATGAAACAATTAGCCATCCCCATCAATTAGGGTGTATGTGTGTGTGCGAGCATCTTGCTGTTATTGGTTGCTATCTCCACACGTGGGTGTGTTCCAATAAAACGGGAGACCTACCGTTCTCAAATATCCACCTCTGTTAGATATAGTGTGTATATAATATATGTTACATATAATATGTGCATATAATATGTCATGCATGATATGTGTATGATCACTACATATTGTTTTAACCTATTCTTTTTGACCTTGACCTAATTTAAGGTCCTAACCTAATTTTAGACATTTTTAAATGTTTCACCCTGACACGCGAACGTTTGTCTGATTGGAACAACGTTGTTCTTTCGAGTAGCCGAGAGTAATTTGCATTTACATTTATTTTACATCATACCACTTCGAGTTAAAAGTCAAGGTCAAATGGCAGTCTGAAAAAAAAAAATGCGTTTTTATTTTGTCATCGCTTCAATTTTTGCCAATGTGGGATCTCAATGACCACTGAGCATTCCAATATGTTCTTGCATCGTGATAGTGGACCGGCATTGAGGTTTAGCACCTGATATTCGATTAGTTTTCTTGACCTACTTTTTTTTGGATTGTGACCCATATTTTTTTTTTTTAAACTTTTTAAATCATAACTTAAATAATTTTCCCCAATTTTAATGATGCTGAATTTTTGGATAAATTGTAGATGGGGATTGCAGATTGTAGATTGTAGATATGCAGATTATTGTAGATTGTAGATCATATGGGACTCTTCAAAAAATATGGCGTCATTGGATCCAGGTGTCAGGATGCTTACCCAGGGCCAATTGCTTTGTGTTTGCACAAATCTATAGTTTACCATTTGAACTTTGTCAACTTTTTCGACAAACCTTTATTATGAGAATATGGAGAGACTAATTTATAATTGGGGTCAAAATGTCAAAGGGCATAGTCATAGTAAGTACAAATACCCTTCTGCGGCATGATACAGCCAGAGTTGTTTTTTTTTTCTTGAGTAGTGTCCATGTTTCTTGATTTATTACCTTACCAAAGGAGAGGGGATTGCATTTGGTTCTGTTTGTCTGTTTGTTTTTGTCCACACAGAATTTAGTGTTTTTCTCCGCAATGCCTGTCCAATTGAGATGAAATTTTCACCATCACAGCTACTACTCAGTAGAATGTTTTAATGATAATTATGATGTCATCAGTTAAGTGGTGTGGGCAGCCATGTTGGAAAAACGGGGAAAACTTTGGACCTCTGTATCTCTGAAACCGCACCAAGGAAAATATTGAAACTTGGCCATGCAAGTTCTGCTCATGTGGAATCATTCTGATTAAAAAAATGAGATCATAGGTCTTTGATATGACATCATAATTGCATATGTCGATCGTTACATCTAATCAGTATGAAAATTTTTGAGGTCATCTTGGGATTAAAATGGTCCACAGAAAAAATTGAATGATTTCATCGGTCACATGATTCAGAGCCATGTTGTTTTTTTTTTTTTAAACTTCAAAAACCTTCTCTGAAATGGCTGAATAATTGAGGCAAAACTTTACAGACATGACCGCCTAGCCATGAGGAACAAAAGATCCACACATATGATGTCATAGGTCACATGGTTTGGCAGCTATATTGGATTTACCCTAAAACAATAAAAATCTTCTTCTCCAGAATTGCTGGACAGATTGAGGGGAAACTTCACACAAATGTTCCGCAAGCCATGGGTTTACAAGTTTGTTGAGGAATGATTGATGTCATATGTTTGTCAACGATATTGGATTGAAGAATATTATTAAATAATGTTTTCTCTGGAACTGCTTCATCAATCAAAATGAAACTTCATATTTATGATCGAGAAGTGATGTTGAATAGATGTTTTATAATTTCAACTTGATTGGTGCATGGTCTGCGCAGCAGGGTTCTTTTCTTTATTATTATTATTATTATTTATTTTGGTTAATAGGCTCACTTGGCTGTGCCTGGATGGGTTTGATGGTAGAGGAGTAGCAGCTGAAATGCAAATCTGATGCAGGTTCCTCCTGATGACTTCATCTTTGCTTTTTCTTTGTTGGGTTCCTTCTGATTACTCCAATGCAGGACTGTGCCGATTTGGTCTCCCTTTGATCTGAATGAATTTATTTTTAATCCTATTCTAAATTATTGAATAATAATAAACGTCATGAGTCAGTTTCAGTGTCCGGTCAAAGCGGCGTTGCATCAAACTAGGACGTCTGGTACCTGGTCATCACTTGCCAGCAGTTATAAAGTAGCATTTCTTGTTTTTGTCTCATTAATTACATAACACACCAGTACACAAACACCACACAAAATACACCATACAAAACTACATAAACACCATATAAAACAAGTCCTGATGAGGGTCTGCAATCTCTAATTGCTCTTTTTTTATTATTATTATTGTTCTTATTATTTTATGTGATGAAGATGATGATGAATGAGAAGATGAATTTCTGGTTTGACTGATCTCCTTTTCCGTTTGAGCTTGAGTGTGTCTGTCCAAACCATAACTTTTTTTTACCGTTTGAGTTTTGCATCAAATTTTCAACAAAACCTTTACTATGAGAACATGTAGAACACTAATAATAATTAAATTTATTGATATTTTTGATTTATCTGTTGTTTTCGTTCAGTTCAGTTTGAGCACAAAACGGACACTGACAGGCTTTGCATTTTGGGATGCTATCTAGTTCTTTACTCTTTTTCTTTTTTTTTAATTTCAATGCAAAGAAAATCAGTGGACAAAAAAACAAGAAGAGTGGGTCTGGGGTCCACGGACTTGCTTATTAAATTATCCTAAACCTGAAATGACCATTAAATGTAAACTTCAACTTTGCTGTATTTCTGAGTAATTTCTGTGGAGTTATGAGCACCATGTCTTGTGCATAATTTGCTGTAAATCGTATATACGATGTCACTACATTGTATATCTTACAAATGACTATGAAGCACGTAATCACAGGTTGATAATATATTTGTCATTACAGAATCTGCAAATTTCGACTTTTGTTTTGCTTTAACTATCAGACCTTTGGTACATTTTTTGTTTCACATCATTCGACTTTAGAATTATGCGTTATAAGGCTAATAAGCCAGATTAAGTAATATTGTAGCTGACTGTCCTTAATACAAGAATCTATGAAATACCTTCACCATGTCCTTTACGAAATTGATTTAAAGAGCTGATAGAGTTTCTTCAGACCTCTCAGACTCTTTCGTGACAAATGGCAGATTAGAAACAGGTGCAGTTTTATATTGTGTCGAAATTGTTTCTTTCCCCCAAACCGAGCTACATTAAATGGAATCTCAAAAATTGCAGGAATGAATTTTGAAGATCTAAGAGATTTTACTTTCAAAACTTTTAAAACCAAATATAAAGAGTCCTTAGGCAAGATGGGATGCGAGAGAAAATGTAACTGAGTTACACAGTGCTAATGACTTTGTCGTTGATGTTCTCTTTACACACTCGATGCAATCTGTCACAACCTAATTTTTCTTGATGTGTTATGTTGAAGTTTCCTTCACAAAGGGCACTTCTGCCGATCAGAGCATTTTATGTGTGCTAATTGCACTCATAAGCACTAACATGAAAATAAAATAAAGATTCCAAACTGGCAATTACAGAGTTCAGAATATTTTCTGCATAAAGCACTGAGTTGGAAATCTAAGCACAATATTCATTTGCAAAAGCCTTTCTTTAAGGGATGCTGAAATAACCCTGTTCAGTGGTTTTCAATGGCACAATGATAAAAATGGATGTCCTTGAAGGTGTTGTGTAAAAGGCTATTGAATGGCATGCAATTGACAACACAAAGGCTTGTGGAATAAAAAAATTTCTTGGCTTTTGGCTTCAAAAAGAGCAAAGCAGTATGATTCATTGTAGGGTGCTTCTAATTATAATGGGTTTTTATCACCTTGTGTGGTACAGGGGAGGGAGAGGGGCATGGTTGTATGGAGTTTGAAAGGGACCTGTTCTGTCATCCTTACACAAAAGCATTGAAGAATGAAGAGCAATAAGAAAAAGACTTGAAAAGGATGTTGTAGCTGACTTATCAGAAACAATTTGATTGAAAAAAACGATGTTCCCTAGAAATTCAAAATGGCGGAGTGTATATTCGGGGAAAACAAGCACCTCTGCTTCCAGGAGACAATCGACTGGAGAGACATTGTGAAGGATGGAACAATGTTACTGTTACCACGGAAAGTGCCTGTAAGTACTTATCGAGAACTTAAAGTTGGTGCAATCATTCTTCACTCAAAGGTGTCATTTAAAGAATCTACAGCTTTCATTGGCAATAATGTGTTTTTTTTTATAGCAGCTTCCTCTGTTGGGTGCGAGGGACTTGGATTTTTTTTGTTCAAACCTTGTCACACATAACATAACATACATTAACTGGAAGACATAATGTCAGGGGTGAATGAAAACTTGTGATAGCTACCACAACAAGGAAGCTAATAGTGTAGTAGATAGTAGAAAAATCGTGCAAATTATGATACAAGCATCAAATTTGGCATTTTCTTGTCTGCAGGGCCTTCTGATCAAATCTGTCTGATTGGCCATTTGAAAATCCAAATTTTGAAAATTAAAAAAAATAAAAAAAAACTTCAAAAACATTTGAAGTCACAGCTGGCTGAAATTCTTGAAGCGCAAGTGAACATCCCAGACAGAGAACCAAGGGGAGATGCAGGTCATCATTGATGGCTCAGCACTTATCAATGCCCTACCTCCACGCACTTCAAAGATATTTGATGACTATGCTAAAGAAGACATCATCCCAAAGGTGTAATCCTATGGTGCCAGGTACGAGAGGGTGGAAGTAGTGTTTGATGTGTACAAGAAGTCAAGTCTGAAGTCTGAGACAAGGTCGAAAAGAAGGCAAGGAATCAGAAGAAGAGTGACAGGAACTAGTAAGACCCCAAGTAACTGGAGAAGCTTTCTTCGAATGACAGCAACAAGACTGAGCTGTTTCACTTCCTTGTGGAAAAGATGTGTGAAGCACAGACGACAAGCACAGTCATTGTCGCAAAAGGAGAAGATGCCATTTAGCACACAAGGAGGTCACTGGATGCTGTGTCTCCATGTTGTCATGAAGAAGCTGACACTCGAACATTTGTACACGCCAGGGATGCAACGACGGATGGTAGCAAGTCCATTATCATTAAGGCAAATGACACGACGTACTAGTCATAGCATATCTGTACTGCCATCCTTACACGAACTAGGTCTTGAGAACATTGGGATTGCCTTTGGCCAAGGAGCCAATGCGCGATGGATTCCATTCCATGAGGTAGTTTCTGCAATAGGGCCTGAGAAAGCTAGAGGGATCCCATACTTCCATGCGTTCACTGGAGTGACATTGTGTCTGCCTTCCGCGGTAAAGGGAAGAAAACTGCATGGCAGACTTAGACGCAGAATGATGGCAGAATGATGTTTCTGAAACATTCACCAATCTCAGCCAGCATCCAACATTGATTCGTGATCTTGACTTTTTTGAAGTTTTTTTTTTTTTTTTCAAATCTTTCAAATTTGGATTTTCAAATGGCCATCAGGCAGATTTGATTGAATCCCCTGGAGAACAAATGTGCCAAATTTGATGATTGTATCATCATTTGCACGATTCCTCTCAAAAATTGCCGTTATCTGCCCCACTATAAGTCAAATGTACCAATGAAATGGTGGAATTTAGTATTGACAAAATATCCAACATTATTTGGATTGTTTTGTACATTATTGCATTTTCTTCACATTTCTCACTCCTTCATGGAAGATCAGTGAGAAATAACAGTGGTGAGTGGTTTTGAAAAAGGTACAAGCAAAGTTAATGCAGATGTCAACTTTCCACAGGTCCACCATGTAATGACAGCTGTCACAACCATTGCTGGGGATCAGAAACACAGCACTGTCAGAAATGTAAGTAACTATAGGTCACGCAGTAAGGATGATGGTTTCAATAATCATGATTTGTTTGCTGGCACAAAAGGCAATAAGTGTTAAAATATCAATAATTGACTTTTTATTGAAGAATCTGATCTAAAGCTAATTCTGCTTGATCAATTCTGAAGTGTGATCAAAGAGTTCCACGAGTGCATGTTATTGTGATGAAATGCATATTTCAAAACCATGAAACAGCATTCTTTCCTCCAAAGGCTATAAAATATCTCTGCCTCAATCTCTTCCACCTCCATCACTCTGCATCCCTTCTCTCTCTGCATCCTCTTCTCTCTGCCTCCCTCTCTCTCTGCCTCCCTCTCTCTCTGCCTCCCTCTCTCTCTGCCTCCCTCTCTCTCTGCTCCCTCTCCTCTGCCTCCTCTCTCTCTGCCTCCCTCTCTCTCTGCCTCCCTCTCTCTCTGCCTCCTCTCTCTCTTGCCTCCATCTCTCTGCCTCCATCTCTCTACCTCCATTCTCTCTCTCTTCCTCATTCTCTCTGCCTCCATCTCTCTGCTTCAATATCTCTGCCACCATTGCTCTGCATCTCTCTCTGCCTCCATCTCTCTGCCTCCATCTCTCTGCCTCCATCTCTCTGCCTCAATCACTCTACCTCCCTCACTCTGCTTCCCTCTCTCTGCTTCCCTCTCTTTCCTTCCCTCTCTCTGCTTCCTCTCTCTGGATCCCTCTCCCTGGATCCCTCTCCCTGGATCCCTCTCTCTGCTTCCCTCTCTTTTCTTCCTCTGCCTACCTCTTTCTGCCTACGTTTCTTCTCCTCCATCTCTGCCTCCTTCTCTCTGTATCCTCTCTCTTGCATCCCTCTCTTTGCTCCTTCTCTTTGTCTCCCTCTCTCTGCCTTCCTCTTCTGCATATTTCTCTCTGCATCCTTCTCTCTGCATCCTTCTCTCTGCATCCTCTCTCTGCATCCTTCTCTCTGCATTCTCTCTCTCTCTCTCTGCATACTCTCTCTGCATCCCTCTCTCTGTGTCCCTCTCTCTGCATCTCTCTCTCTGCCTCAATCTCTCTGCCTCCCACTCTCTGCCTCTCTCTCTGCATCCCTCTCTCTGCATCTCTCTCTTTGCTCCCTCTCTGGATCCCCCTCTCTGGATCCTCCTCTCTGGATCCCCCTCTCTGGATCCCTCTCTCTGGATTCCTCTCTCTAGATCTTTCTCTCTGGATCCTCTCTCTGCCTTCTCTCTCAGCCTCCACCTCTCTGCCTCACTCTCTATGTCTCACTTTTTCTCTCTCTACCTCTCTCCCATTCTCCTTGCCTCTCTGCCCCCCTCCCACTCTCCCCTCTCTCTTTCTCTTTCTCTTCTCTCTGCTTCTCATACTCTTTTCCTCTGTTCCTCATTTTCCCTCTCCCCATGTCTCCTTTCATTCTGCTGTCACTTTTGCTTGTTGGATAATCTATTGGCATCCATAGTCCTTGAAAGGAGTTCCCGGTTGATTACGCTGCCTTGATCTGCTTGATCATTTCATGCAAAGGTATAGACGTTGCAGGCAAAAACCGTATCCCAATGTAAGTGGCAATGTCAACTCGCTTCAGCCGTGCACGCGGAGATGCCAATACTTTTCATTGCTCAGTCTAAGTGCGACTAAATAAATTTGCATTTGGTTGAACTACCCTAGCATCCTTGCATCAAAAGTCATTTCATAATGATATTGACAAAAAGGAAACATCTGGAATCACCAGCTAAGTTTCGTTTTCTATTTCTCATGCCCTTTCTTCTTCCGACAGTCACAAAGCTGCGGTGTGTGACACAGTGTGATGGTCGATGCAATGGGCCAGATCCCAAAGATTGCTGCAGTTCTCAATGTGCATCTGGCTGTGATGGTCCCCATGACACTGACTGTCTTGTAAGTTTGCTTTGCAGAAATGGGAGGAGAAGAAAATAGTTGAGGGTGTGAGATCAGTTTCCACCCACACTATACACTCTCACACTTGCACACAAACCTGCACAATAACAGGTTAAACTATAATACGTCTGCAAATGCATAATGAAAACAGAACAATTCATGCTGTTTTCAGCTGCGTTGCATCTCCCTTACATAGCTGTAGTTGAGCTTTGTTTGCTATTAGGTATAACATTACAGTGATGGTCCCTTTTTATAACACTATCTTCATGTGCAAAGCACTCGTTTTGCTTTCAAAATCAAATGTTCTATTCAACGTTTTTATTATTTCTTTCAAAACACCTGCCTTATTTAATTACCCTCACGGAAGGAGAGGGTATTGCATTTGAGTCCGTTTGTTTGACTGTCCTTGTTTGTTTGTTACTTGCAAAATCGAAGATTTTTCAAGTGTATTGGTTAGTCGATTTTGTTATTCTGTCTGTCTGTCTGTCTGTCTGTCTGTGCCTGTTTGTCTGTCTGTTTATCGCCTACATGTCACAATTTTAGACCAATCTTCACGAAACTTCACTACATGGTAGAGTTTGGCATAAGCAAGAAGTCTATTGTTTTTAAGGTCAAAAAGTCAACATAGGCCCAAGGTCAACAACGAAGGTGATATTTCTAAAATCCTCAATTTTCATCTAATTGACTTGAAATTTGAAAGGATTTATATTTCAGGTCACTGAATTCAACCAACCAATTATTTTTAAGGTTAACATGGACCAAAAGGTTAACAATAAGGTGGTATTTATAAAATCCTCAATTTTCATGCGATTGACTTGAAATTTGAAGAGAATTGATAATTCAGGTCACTGAATTCAACCACCAATTATTTTGGTAGTCCACATTGGCCAAAAAGGTCAACAAAGGCCGAATTTCTACAATTGTCAATTTTCATCCGATTCACTTGAAATTTGAAGAGGAGTTGCACATTTGGTCAATGAATTCAACCACCACTGTGTTTTGAGGTCAAATTTGTTTAATGGATTTTGCAAGTGTCGTGCTCTGCACGACGTCTTTTTCTTGTTTGTTTGTTTGTCTGTTTGTCTGTTTACCACCTGCAGGTCACAATTTTAGACCAATATTCACAAAACTTCACCACGTGGTAGAGTTTGGCATTAGCAAGAAGCCTATTGTTTTTGAGGTCAAAACGTCAACAAAGGCCAAACATCAACAATTAAGGCAGTTTTTCGAAAATCCTCAATTTTCATCCGATTGACTTTAAATTTGAAGAGGATTTATATTTCATGTCAATGAATTCAACGAGACAATTATTTTTGAGTTCATGATGGACCAAAAGGTGAGCATATGTCCAGAGTTAACAACTAAGGTGGTAGTTATAAAATCCTCAATTTTCATCTGATTGACTTGAAATTTGAACAGGATTTATATTTCGGGTCACTGATTTCAACAGGAAATTATTTTTGAGGTCAACATAGACCAAAAGGTCAACATACGCCAAAGGTCAACAACTAAGGTGGTATTTTTAATAGCTTCAATTTTCATCACATTCACTTGAAATTTGAAGAGGATTTTCATGTCAGGTCACTGAATTCAACCACTAATTATTTTTGAGGTCAAATTTGTTTTATGGATTTTGAAAGTATCGTGCTCTGCTCGACGTCTTCTTCTTGTTTGTTTGTGTTTGTCGGCACAGAACTTTGGTGCTTTTCTTCACAACCGCTTGTCAGATTGAGACCAAGTATTCACCATAGGAGCGACTACTCATGTAAAATGTTTTGTTGATAATTATGACATCATAGGTCACGTGGTGTGGCAGCCATGTTTGAAAAACTTTGGACCTCTGTGTCTCTGAAACCGCACCAAGGAAAAAACTTGAAACTTGGCAGATTGCAAGTACACCTTATTGGGAATAAGTGATTTTTTATGACATTATAGGTGCCTTCGTTATGATATCATAATTGCACATATAGAACGCGACATCTGATGAGTACGAACATTTTTGAAGGTCAATGGTCCACAGAAAAAAATGTCATGACGTCATCAGTCATGTCATTCGGCAACCATTTTTTTTTTTAACCTTTAAAAATCTTCTTCTCTGAGGTGACTTAACAGATAGAGATGAAACTTTACAGGTATGACCGGCTATGCACGAGGAACAAAAGGTTTACACATATGATGTCATAGGCCATATGGTTTGGCAGCCATATTGGATTTACCCGAAAACCTATAAATATCTTCCTCTCCAGAAAGGCTGGACAGATCAAGGGGAACCTTCACACAAATGTTCTCCAAGCCTTGGGATACCAGTTTATTCACGAATAATTCATGAGTCACATGGTCTGACAGACATTGAATTGAGCGAAAATCTTTAAAAAATAATATTTCTCTTGAACCGCTTAATCAATTGACATGAATCTTCACAATTATGATCTAGTACTGATGTGTAATATATATATATATATATATATATATATGTATATAATTTTATTTCAACCTTATCGATGCATGGTCTGACAGCCAGAATTATTTAATTCATTGATCTGGGTTCTTTTTGATTTTTTTTTGATTTTTCTTTTTTTTTGAATAAGGCTGACTTATTTGATTTTTGAATAAGGTGCCTGGTTGAGTTTGACGGTAGAGGAATAGCAGCTGAAATGTGAATCCTACTCAGCTTCCTCCTGGTGACTTCATCTTTGCTTTTGCTTGTTTGAGTTCCTTTTGATTACTCCAATGCAGGACTGTACCTATTTGGTCTTCCATTTGATTTGAATTAAATTTATTTTAATCCCATTCTAAATTCAATTGAATAATAATAAACGTCATGGGTCAGGGTCAATTGTGAGATCAAAGTGGGGTTGCAAAAGCAGGATGTCTTGGTACTCGGCCATCACTGCCAGCAGCTATAAAGTGGCAGTTCTAGTTATATCTCTTATTAATTACGTAACACACCAGCACACAAACACCACACAAAAGGTACCACACAAATCTACACAAACACTATACAAAACAAGTCCTGGCAAGGGTCTGCAAACTCAAATTACTCTTTTTCTTGTTTCATTTTGTCTTTATTCGGTTCATAAAAAGCACAGATATATTCGGTAAATCAAGGACGTATGTTTAAATCCAAGTAATTCACAAGTTACACCATAATTTACAATCTAAAGACAGAAATATTAACAAATCACATCCCGGTCCACCCTCGAGAACAACCCCACCCCTTCCAGTCCCCAACCAAAAAACTTTTTTTTTTTTAACTCATCAAAAATCCTTCAACATTTACACCAATAATATATTCAATCATTACACCCTGCCTTGCTCAGAATTCCATTACAAAACCTATGACCATCCCTCATTTCCACAAACTTAATCTGTTCGACTATCCTTGTTACTTCACTTCAGACTGTTTTCCATTTACTTTTAATTTGTGTAAACACCATCCCATACTTATGATTTATACATTTGTATTTGATATAATTGCAAGAAAATCATAAGCTTGTGATTAAAAAAAATGGATTTCTTTCTGAATTTTCCAAAACCAAGTTGGCACATGCTGGAGCGTGTTATTAGTTTTAACAAGCCATCTGGTTTGTATGATGATGATGATGATGATTATGATTATTATTATTATTATTATTATTATTAATTTTATGTTTGTTTTTTTCTTCAAGAGACAAAGATGATGTTTTAGTAATGTATTAAATTGTTCGTGTATCTCAATGGTCATCGATAATAAACATTGTTTTAAATTGAGTTTCAAATGAGGTTCAAGGATTACTTTCCACACCTGTCTCTCACCCAAGCATTTGGCCAATCAACTCTCCTCCAGTACCTTCAGTACTCATATCCGTGCCTTCAACAAAAATTATTTCCACCCATCCGTTGATCTCTGTCTCCATATATCCAGATTGGGAATCTTGAGAATCCCAGTTTGCAGAGGTTTTCTGCTTACGGCAATCAAATCCCCACTGCCACCTCCTTTCTGGTCTTACACCCTCTGCTTTTCCCGTGCTTTGTCACCCCTAGATTTTCTGCAGGGTGCATGCTGTCCACCAGCAACCAACTTCTGGTGAAATTCCCAAAATCATTGCTCACCTCCTCTCATTTGTTTCTCTTTTTCCCATCTGTGGAACCAACTTCCACATTCTCTTCAAGTTCATTCTTCCCTCCTGGTCTTCAAGACAGCTGTTCACCACCATTTCAGATCACCCGCCATCCAAAACCATGACCTTGCCCAACTTTTTTTCCAAATTACCTATTTTTCTTTCTTGAGAGTTTGTTCCTGTATCCATATTGTCCAC
Organism: Eptatretus atami; assembly: GCA_035128595.1. Lineage (NCBI taxonomy): Eukaryota > Metazoa > Chordata > Myxini > Myxiniformes > Myxinidae > Eptatretus > Eptatretus atami. Next base: position 62,080,318 of record CM068959.1, on the reverse strand, counting down.
CCCGTGCGTCCTCCCCTACCCCTCTTTCCTCCTTACAGCCCCTACTTTTCCAAGTCTCCCTCTGTTTTGTCCCTCAACCCTTCTCTTTGTGCTTCACTCCTCTTTCTTTTGTTTGTCTTGTTCTGTTACTTCCTGATTCACTTGTTCTAGCTCGCCTTAATTATGTTGAGTCGTGGTGCCCCGCTTTTTGAAGAATGCTTTTTCCATTATTTGATTATTTGATTTAAATATTTTTTTCAATTTTCACTTATTTGATTTTTTTTCTAATTTTCAATTTTTTCCCAATTTTCAATTATTTAATTTTTTTTAAAAAATTAGGAATTACAGAATGAAGTAATTAAACAATGAAATAATTGCAAATTAAAAAAAACATAAATAAATCAACATTGGAAAAATTTAATAATTGAAAATGAAGTACTGTACAGTGATTGAAAATCGATAAAAAGAAAAAATAATGGAAAAAATTATTCAAAAAGTGGGACACCATGGAAACCGAGACTAAACGCTAAATGCCTCCCTCCAATAACTATAATTATCAAATTTTCAACTTTTTTTTTTGATTTTAAAATTATTTATTTTTCATTTTTAAATTTTTTTTTCCATTTCTCAATTAGGATATTTAAATATTTTTGAATTTTTGTCTTTCATTTTTCAATTATTTAAATATATTTCAATATTTCATTATTTAATTGTTCAATTATTTTCATTATGAGGAACAATTTCAAGTGCGACCATTTGGCTAATATTACGAGTTGGCTATACCGGCAACCATCAGTGATCTCCGATCGCAGCCCTCTAATTTAACTCTAATTCTACAACAAAAGAAATCATTTTCAAGGCTTGGTGGTTACCAACACATTTGCCTAATCTTTGGACAAACTTTAATTTTGCATACTTCATGCTGAGTAAGGTTAAACTTTATCTCACCCTCATTTTATTCCCATCCACACTCCCTCCTTCCTCGATGTCTGACCACAAAGGCTTGCAAGAATTTTAACAATAGCGGTGCCTGCGTTGACCACTGCCCTCCTCCAATGATATACAACCGCATCACGTTCCAGCTGGAAGAAAATCCCGATGCCAAGTACAGCTATGGCTCCATCTGCATCAAAGAGTGCCCCCGTGAGTCTCATCCCATCACACCGATCATCATACCCCATGAAGGGCTGATCATCAGGCTCAGAACCCAGCACACAAAGCGGTCACATTTCATCTGTGACTAGGACGTGAGCACATCAATCTTCAGGATGGTTCTTTCATAGGATGCAAAACTGCATTATATATTTGGAGTCAATATACGCTGCCTGTGTTATGATCGTAGTGGGAATAATGCAATCTGCATAAATCATGTAACCGTGGATGCTGATTGTTCTGGCTGAGTTTATTGATTATAACCAGCTGAATTGTGTTGGTGTCAAATACGAGTGTCATGTGATACTTTACGGCAATGCGTCTTCTGTGTTATTTTCTGTGTTTTTGAAAATGCTACAGTTTGCAGTGAGAGTAAAATCTGGCTGTTGCCTTTTGTCTTGCATCATTAAGCTGATGGTGAAACATTCCCACAATTTTTTTGAATCCTATATGCTGGAAAATGCAACATAATAATTTATATTCAAAGCAAACTTGTAATTTCAACCCCATATTTCTGTGTTTGTGTTGCTTTTGTTTTTAAGTTATTGATGTTTTTACATTCCCTCTGTCAAGGAAAGAGTGTGCAAACAGTCGTCTCGCTATTGCAAACAGATGCATTCAGGTCATTGGTCATTAGAGCTGCAATTAATTATATTGTAAGTCTATTATTGCAAGTGTTGTAAGTGAAGGACAACAGGGTAGCAGAATGTCTGGGTGGAGACAGAAGGGATGTGAATGTTGCATGAGTTATTAACAGAACTAGGGAAGGGACAAAAATGTCAAAATATGTCGTGATGGCAATCCGTAAAAGGATTGTGGTGTTTTATTGTGGTGTCATTCCTACTTTGTCGTTCCTTGTCATTCCTTCCTACCTTGTTTGGTTGTTGTTGTTTTTCGGGAGGATTCCATCTTCACCATTTTTTTCTTTTTTTTTGTTTAAAATATCTTGTCTGACTTGTCAATGTTGTGAGCCATAGTGTCTGTTCATGTGTTCATCTGTCTCCTGCTTACAGTGGCCACTTCCCATGCTTCATTTGTAAATCTGAGCATACAGGCAAAGCTCACCATTCACTTTAGAAATAACGGGAGAACAGGAGTGAGTAATGTTGATGCCAAATTTTATTTTGCAAGCAGGAAATTCTCCACTCTTTTGAGATAAATCCAACCTCTGCTGCCCGATGTTTCACCACCATTTCGCGGTGGGAGGTATAAGTACCTCCGAGCTTTGTCTCCGAGTGAAACCAAGAGTGCAACACAATTAACTTTTTTAATGTCCACAAAATAATTTAAATTGATAGATTAACTTAAACTGTTCCCGTCACTCAGGACGAGTGCTTTTGCTTGCTTTTCCCTTTACTGGGGGAAAGTACTTTTGCCTGTGTAAAATAAGGGAATTTTCTGTATTATGTGTATGTATGTTTGAAAATCGTAGAAAAAAAACACGTCTGGGTCAATCTCCACCAAATTTTGCATACGTGTTGGGGGTACCTATGGTCAGGTCATGGGCACATAAAATAAAATCCCCTTCCTTCACGAGGGGAGGGGGGAGACAACACGATTTTAACCTGCACAAGTCGTACAGTGCACGTGGTTTACTGAGACCTGCTGGAGACAGGGGATTACTAGCCGTGGCACAAAATTTATTTGTCCCACCTCCTCCAATATCTCTTCCCCAATCACTCAGGTCTCAGGCTGCTCCCGGGCAGGAGGGGGTGGGGGGGGGAGCCCCAGGTGTTTCTTGAGGAATAAATAACAGCAATGGAAATTTGTATGAACAGACAAGCAACATAATGTACCTTTCTGATATTTTTTCAAATAACTTGGTATCATCTGGCATTTATATTCAGGGATCCGATCACGAATGTCAGAGTGCTTTCAGCAAGCATCATAGTTCTGAAACTGTCTGCACCCTAGGTCTTGTCCTTCAGCAGTCAAAGCCCTAATGTACAAACGAAACGGCTTTTATTTGGATTCCTTTTAGATGAAGATTTCTTCTGAGGCTTGGAAAATTTTTTTGTAAGATAGTGCCAAATTATTTACTTTTTTGCAGTCGTCTGCCCTTTATGTTAAAATTTTTTTTTGATGTTTCTTAAACTGTGGTGTTAAGTGGTTATTTTACCACTATGTTCATTCTATTTAAATGGATTCTTCTGTATTTTGAATGTACCAAGACTGCTGTTCATGTGACCATGAAGATATTGTGATAAAATTTTGACCACTGGCAGAATTTAATGTGATTAAAGCTGACATTGGATGCGGTGCAGGTCAGAGCATTGTATCATGGAGCATACCATCCTTCAGAGGGGATATTAAGCAATCATGTGCAAATAATAACAAACCTGGCATCTTTCAAATCAATTGATCCCTTAGGCCAAGACCAGAGCCATTATAATATTGTGGACTTCGTTTTTTAACCGGATATCTTTCACACATGAGACACTCAGTCCATTTTGCGAGTCAGGCTCACTGAATGAATCTTTGAATGCTAATTTGAAATGGGTAAAAAAAAAAATACAAAACATAAGAATATAAGAAAGTAATAATGAATATAAGGGACTAAACAAGGCTTTATAAACTGGCTTGACAGGTTTTTTTATGTATTGTTGGTATGCTGGAAGGTATATTGGGAGTTTATTTTGCTTACAGACAACTTTGTAGTGGATTACAACTCGTGCGTTCGGGCTTGCCCAGCTGGAAAACACGAGGTGGAGAAGCAGGGGAAGAAAAGTTGTGAGACCTGCACTGACGTCTGTCCAAAAGGTTTGCGCACTTCTCCTCCACCACACACATCTCCACTCTCACCCAGTCTCCCCTTTCAAGAACTTTTCCCATAACCCAAACTTTGTATCTTCCTGAACAAGCTCACACTCAGCGACTTGTTTATTGAGTTTTGTAAAATGCAGAAAAGTAATACACAAATGGGAGGGGGCAGGGAATAATCTGAGTTTTGGCATTGTGCTTGATGAAAGTGCTGCCTGAAAAGGATTCAGTTCTGGTTTTGATTGCCAGTCTAATCATAAGACTGACGTCTTTTCCACCTTGTTGTGTAGTTCCGTTGTACACTTCCTTCAGTACTGCCGTTTTAATAATTATTAGCTCTCTTTATTCCAATTGCAAATTCCAGACACTCCCCGAACCAATCCTTTATCTTATATAGGAACACATGTAATCCCAAATTTGACAATTGGAATTTCAACATACTTGCCTCGCTCATTGAACAATGACAATGACAAAGGTTGTTTTTTTTATTGATGAGATCTATAATATTGCAATTTTCTTTTAAACTTCTTGTCGACCAAAGATGAAAATGTTATTGTGATCATGGGTTTTGGCTTAAAATATTCGTCACAACTTTGTTCATGATTTCAATTTATTGCTGAATACATATCGCTTAGGATAGTCATGTACAAATTAGATAAGCAAAAATGGGAGAACATTCAGTGAATCTTCTCTTCCTGCTGTGCATAGTACACATTGATCTTCGTTCTAACAATTTCAGTTTTTCCCCCCCGAACCCCTTTCCCCCCCCTCCTTATATTTATTATTATCTCTCTTCTCTTTTTCCATAATGGTTTTCTCTTCCATTTATTGATTCTTTGTATCTTTCCAGATACGTATACATGTATACATCACACCATTTTTGACGTTTTACTTTTCTTTGGGATTGTGATGGAACATTGTCGAAAGATGTCATGATGAGAATCCATAAGAGGATTGTGGTGTCGTATTGTGGCATCATAATATAGTGTCATTCCTGCCTTGTTTTTTTTTTTTTTTTGAGATTTCATCCCTCTATGTTTTTTACATTTTTTTTTTCTTTTCTGCAATTTTTTAGAGTAATAGAATGCTTAATGCTTCATATATTTTGCTATTTGGTATGCATTAAATCCACATGTTGTTAAATTCAGTTTATGGTACATTCTACCCCTCCCCTACTCTGGAAAGGGAAGGATAATCGCCAAGACTGCAACAACTACCGAGGGGTGACGCTGCTCTCAATGCCGGGCAAGTCTTTGCTCGGATAATTCTTGATAGGGTACACCACCATCTGCTTGAGCACCAGCTCCAGAGCAGTCAGGCTTTACACCAAGAGGTCAACGATTGACCGTATCCTTGCTCTTCGATCCTCACTGAACGCAGATGAGAGTTTCGGCAGGGGCTGCTTGCAGCTTATGTTGATCTCTGTAAAGCGTTTGATTCAGTGAATCGAGATACCCTCTGGAGGATTATTGGTCTTCGTGGGGTGCCACCTAAACTGATCGATCTGAGATCCGTACTGATCTGAGATGTCATCGACGTTAGATTCCAGGTTATGCCTGCTGTATGGACTGATCTAGGAGTGTCGGAGAGATTAAGCTGCGGCATCGTTGGAATGTCAAGAACTCTGACCTTGATTTCGCAGATGATGCAGTCATCTTTGCGGAGACTTTAGATATCCTTTTGGGGACCCTCAAGGTGCTGAATGAGGAGTCAGAGCCGCTGGGATTATGGGTTTCCTGGGTAAAACTAAGATCCAGTCTTTCAATGAAATCTTGGATGCTGCTGTCCTGTATGTGCCTGTTTGTGGTGAGGATGTTGAGGTCATGGAGAGATTCACTTACCTTGGCAGTGATATTCATGTATCTGCTGGCTGTGAGTCAGAGGTAAATAGACGTCTGGGTCAGGCCTGGGGAGTCATGGATTCACTGGATAATGGGGTGTGGCGCTACCGGTACCTGTGCGGGAGGACGAAAGTCCGAGTCTTCAGGTCCTTGGTACTTCCAGTCTTGCTCTATGCATGTGAGACTTGGACTCTGACAAAAGGATCTGAGTTGGAGACTTAATTCTTGGTAGCAGGTCTCTTCGGAGAATCCTTGGCTATCACTGGTCGGACTTTGTGTTGTGTCCAACGAGTGGTTGCTGAGAGAGACTCAAATGAGATTTGTTACCTGCATAGTCTGTGAGTGTCATCTGAAGCTGTATGGACATGTGCCTCATTTTTCTGACGCTGATCCTGCTCACCAGATTCTCTCAGCGAGGGAGTTCTCGTGAGTGGAGGAGTCCAATGGGCCGATCACGTGCCTCGTGGTTACAGCAGGTTGATCGGCATCTCAAGGATATGGGGATGGGCTAGGCTTTTGCCTAGGTGATGGCCAGACGGAGTCCCCTGGAGTACGGCGGAAAGTGGACGCAGCGACGCGCTGCTCTGGTGCATACTCCCATACCTGACCTGACCTCCTCAATCCTGGCTTTTGGTTCAGTCCACTTTGTGGATTATCACATTTGTGAAACGATGTGATTATCGTTTTAAAAAAAATAATAAAATGCTTCATATTTTACATATATATGGTTATTTTGGTATGAATTAAATTTATCTATGTTATTAAATTATTTTTATACTTGTTTCAGTTGATTTGGGTGATGGTTTGAATATGTATCGCTTTTGGAATGGTTCTGTTCATC